>CM042906.1:24335066-25535066 GCA_023653625.1 Triadica sebifera
TACGTTCAGCTACACCATTGTGTTGAGGTGTACCTGGCACAGTTCTCTCCATTCTGATACCGTGCTCATAGCAAAACTTCTTGAATCTGGTGTCTTCATATTCACCACCATTGTCAGTTCTGAGCTTTTTAATCTTCAGACCTGTCTCATTTTCAACCATAGCTTTCCATCTTCTGAAAGCCTCGAACACTTCGGACTTATGTTTTAGAAAGTAAACCCATACCTTCCGAGAGTGATCATCGATGAAAGTCACGAAGTAGTGTTTTCCACCAATGGATGAGATAGTCGTTGGTCCCCAAACATCAGAGTGAACAAGCTCTAGCCTTTCTTTCTTTGGGGTTCTGCCACTTGTCTGAAAGCTGACCCTTTTCTGCTTTCCAAGTATGCAATCTTCGCATGTGTCTATCTCCACTGACTGTAGACCTGGAAGTTTCCCCTTCGAATGCATAATCTTCATTCCTTTTTCACTCATATGGCCTAGTCTCTGGTGCCATAGATTGGGATTTTCATTGCTAGCTGCAACTATGATTGAACAGCGTGCTCCCGCTGTCATGTAAAGAGTGCCATTCTTTTTGCCTCGAGCAACCGTCATTGCTCCCTTTGAAATCTTCCAATTATCACCATGGAAGATCGTAGTGTAGCCTTCGCTAGCCAATTGCCCTACTGAGATTAAGTTCTTTCTCAGGTCGGGAATATGTCTGACATCCTTCAACTCCCAAACAGATCCGTTCAACTTAATCTTTACTACACCTTTGCCAATAATAGCACAAGGTTGATCATCACCAAGATATACCTTTCCAAGGTTTCTAGGGACATACCTTTCGAAGAATTCTTTCTGTGAAGTAGCATGGAACGATGCTCCAGAGTCTAACACCCAAGACTCCTCTTTGCTTTCCAAAGAGCATATCAATGCGTCATTGCCTCCAGAGGTGGAAGCAATATTTGCCTCTACCTTTGCTTCCTGGTTCTTCGATGCACTCTTGCACTGATTTTTGTAGTGTCCAGTCTTTCCACAATTCCAACATTCGACAGTTTTTGAACTATGGAAATTACTTGGATTCCTGGATTTGGACCTTCTGTCCTTTGATTTACCTCGGTAGTTTGACTTGCCTCGTCCATTACCTCTGGTTGAATTTCTTCCTCTTGACTCTGTATGCAAAACTGAAGAAGTTGATGATTCACCCGACTCTCTCCGTCGGATCTCTTCACTGAGAACCAAATCACGAACATCATCAAATTTCAACTTAGTGTTTCCCGACGAACTACTCACAGCAGTGACAGTAGCATTCCAGCTTTCTGGTAGAGAAGACAAAAGTATTAATGCTCGTACTTCTTCATCAAATTCAATTCCAACCGAACTCAATTGGGTTGTGACTGTATTGAGTTCATTGAGATGTTGAGCTACAGATGCACCTTCTGTCATTCGCAAGTTGAACAAGCGCCTCATGAGGTGCACTTTGTTTGAAGCTGAAGGCTTCTCATACATACTAGAGAGAGCCATCATAAGACCTGCCGTGGTCTTTTCCTTTGCTATGTTGAAAGCAACATTACGGGATAATGTCAATCGGATAACTCCGAAAGCTTGTCTGTCGAGAAGACTCCAGTCTTCTTCCTTCATAGCCTCTGGCTTCTTCCCTGAGAGAGGTTGATACAGATTTCTTTGATACAAATAATCTTCTATTTGCATTTTCCAAAAGCCAAAGTCCGCTCCATTGAACTTCTCAATTTTTACCTTTCCTTCATCTGTGGCCATCGCTCCCACTCGAATCTGACTTCCTTTGGATCGTTTCTGACAATTCTTGTGAACCTCTGTGTATTAGAACACCTCCGTGGATAATTTGGTACAACTGACCAAATTTCACTATTCACAAAAATTTACTATTCATGTGAATAGTAATCGCCCGAAAAAGGACAGAAAAAACGCAACCAATGCTCTGATACCAGTTGTTGGGAAATGACGCCAATTTCCCTATAGTCAGATTTATGAGAAAGCGAAGAAAATGCGAACTAATAAGACAGACAAGTTGATAACGGAGTTCGGCCAATTATGCCTACGTCTCCGGACTGCTGCAGATCTTTTACTGAAAGAAGAGAAATTTACCGAGTGTTTACAAACACTCACAACTCACAACCTCTCACTAATGCTACTCTCTCACTTTTTGATGGAATACATTACAAATGAATTTCTAAGGCTATATATAGGCCTACACCTCCTCAATGGACGGTCAAGATTAATTCTCACCTACTTTGATGGATGGTTGAGATTATTTCTCACCTACCGTCTCACCTACCAAATGTATGGTCAAGATTAATCTTCACCTACCATCTTACCAACCAAATAGATGGTCAAGATTAATCCCCACCCACTAAATGGATGGTCAAGATTAATCTTCACCTACCATCTTACCTACCAAATATTTTGTCAACAAAAGATGCACCATCCATCTTTATTGTCATTTATTTTATGTTGCATGTGTAGGTTGACCAACACAGCATGCATATGCATTGCTCTGCACTAAATATTCAAAATGCATTAAGTTGGCTAAGCCTAAGGCCTATCCACGACCGTCTAAAATTGGCTAAGTCTTTGAATATTTTCAAGATTTTGGTAGAATTCGATTTTCGATCTTATGTTTTTATTTATACAACAATCCAAAGAATACAACAATAGATCAAATACAAATATTCATAAAGGTCCAATTTCAATTACAATGTGTTTTTTTTAATACAAAAAAAATGTGGAAAAAGGAATTGGAGAAACTACGATTTGAGCAACAACAAAAAAACACACAAATTGTGGGGTAAGAGAGAAATTAATCATTATTATGTCGAGGGAAATATATACAGTTATTTTGATATAGTCAATATATGCTAAATATTTTTGTATATAGTAAATAATGATGTTTATATTCCCAGCTCAGCATAATATTTGATAGGACACTCACCCTCCTCCACTTCTCGATCGAATTCTAAGACACTGTGATTATGTTTTTTCTTTTATGAATTTATTTTAGATATTTGTATTTGCTTTTTTATTTTTTCGAACTCCAAGATTTTGATAGTCCCTTCTAAAAGAAAGAAAATTAAGAAAAAGAGTTTTCTTGATTTTGATAGCAGATTGAGACTGAATCAGACCCCAGAAGATGTCTATGCATTGTACTGCTTACCCACCCCTTTCCCCATGGCCATAACCCAACAGTTTCTTCATAATTGCCACGTCAGATTAGAACTCTGCATTTTGGTGGCCTCTATTTTCTGACACACTTATATCTTCACAAAGCACAAAATATTTTGTCTGAAATGTTATATGTATTTCAATGGATACTTACCATTTTTATTTGAGGAATGCTAACAATTTTCCCATCGCCCAATTTTTAATGGGTCGATAAAAAAAGAAAAAAATTATTTTTAAATTTTTTATTAATCTATTAAAAGATAAGTATTAAAGAATATTGAAAAATAAAGTACATCCTTAATATTTCTATTCTTATTTTTATTCCATCAAAGTATCTTATAGTTAAATTCAAACTTTGTCTAGTATCTATTTCGAGAGATTTATTAATCTTTTTTAACTAAGTTCATATATATTTATTAATAAATTAAGCTAATAATATAAAATTAATTTTTGCTTTATCAAAATGGAATAAATAATAATAATTCATTTTATATATAACAATTTATCACCTAGTTGATTATAAATGAAAATATGAATTCCATCGATTTATATAAGATTATTATTATTATTAAACACTCACTGATTATTATCAATAAAAAATTTATTAAACGGACGTTCTAACTTAATTTTTCGAGAAATTGGTTAATTTATAAGAAGATCAAGATGGTACTGACAAGAAACGAGGAGCAGGAGGATGAGAGAAACTAGATAGGAGTGGGACTTGTTTTAATATCAGTTGTGAATGGTATATCAGATTGGTTGAAAATAACAAACAATGAAATTAATTGGTTGGTAAAGTGAAGTCTTAATCTACCTTTATTTCTTTTGACACTTGTAGTGTGACAAAAACTCTGACAACTTAACAACAATAAAATTGCCAATAAGCAACCTTTAAAAATATTTAAACAACTAAATCGAATGGGGGACCTCTTATATATATATATATATATATATTATGTATAATGAGAGAGAGGATAGTTATAATATATAACCATCTTAAATTTTAAATTTCAATGTTAAATAGTATTAAATAATATTAAAATTTTATAATTATTATAGAATTAATTGGATTAACTATAGTGTTAGCTAACGCTTCCTGGAAAAAGAAGAAGATAGGATAGGGACAATTAGATTGATTTTCTTTTTCTTTTTTTTGTTTGTAAGGTGTTTGATTAATTGGGATAAAGCCAAATAAATCAATATTATTATATTAATTAAAATATGTTCAAATGGAGAGTAATGCAATCAACTTGACATACCCACATACGTGTTCGTGTGCATTATATATTATGTATATATGTAGCTATATATTATCAAGTAGCAATTAAAAGTTATAAAGTCAGGGATCCTAAATTCAATTGCAACATGCCATGTCTTATTTGATGTATAAATTTATTTCTAAACCAAATATTAAGCAACATTTCAACAATTCTTGTAAGTTTAAGTACCCAACCATTTCCTTTGGTGATGGCTTTAGTTATTGGGTTTAAGTATTGCTTGCCCATCTCATAATACAATTTATCTGTTAGTGTGTGTTAATCTGACTTCCCATCTCGCACTGTTAAGCATCATCCGCAACGCTGTCCGTCTCTAAAATTATCCTTCGAAAGTCCATATTCCAAGCTAGGGAGAGACCATCATAAGCACCCCAAATTTCTGCATTTCTTCTTTTCTTTTTGGATACAAGGGAGGGAATTTCTGCTTTAGAGATTTATTTAAATGCCCTTAATTTCCATTTCAAATTTTGCAATTAATATTTTTTTATATATATTATCATTTATGTATTTTTCATTTTTTTTCTATACAACTTTCATAAACATTATTTATTTGCTCATAAACATCATCTATTTGGACGCATATGCAACTATATACGATATGATGTTTTCTTTCACATCCCGACAAGTAAATTTTCACGTGTAAGCCAAGATCCTCTTGTCCCATCATTATTTCCCATTTAAAGAAATCCATCCACACATATTAAACAATATCTCAAGGAAATAAGAACTCCAACTTCATTTTTCGAGAATCATGTGGTTTCCAGCATATACCTATAGGTTGATTACTCTTTTACTATATATATATAATAAAAAAATTCAATACATTTTTAGTGATTTTTCAATTTTCAAACTGATTTGATCTGTACTTGTAATTAGCTCTAAATTTATGTATTTCCAAATTTATAGATGAAAACATTTCCAAATTTTTGCTTTTTTCGGCGAAAGGCAGTTGTGTTAATGCATTTTTGCAATCATGCACCGAAAATTTTATTCGGTCACAATTTTTCATATAATAATGTTTAAAAAATATCATTTTGGAAGTTTATGAGATAAAAAAGATTTATAATTGTATTATAATTAATTTTATATTAATTTAAGTCATTTTAAAGTAATAATTAATCAATAATTATCAAATTTATTTGTCAATATATCATCAAAATTATAAAAGAGCTAATTGCCTGAGTGACAATAGATTTTATGAATAAAATTTGAGATCCAAAAAATAGAAAAATCCAAATAAAAAATTGACCAAATATGTGGCTCAAGAATTAAAAAAAACATAAAAAATTGTAGGTTATGCAAGTAGCTACAGAATTAAAACAACTTGAATTTGAAAGAAGAATATTTATCAATTTCAACTTATTAAACCTATCAAATTCTAATAAATTTGTTGTATATGATTTGATAAAATCATTAAATTCATAATTAAATTTATAAATTCATCATGTAATTTAATGCATTAAATGTATTCTCATACGTGTCAATGTCGGTCATGGACGGATAACTATAGGGCATGGTTGTGGCTCCAGTCATCGAAGTTATACTCAATATCATTCTATGGCCGCAGCGTACATGTTTTCCCATACTCTATGAATTTATTATAAAAATAATCTAATTTATCAATATATTGTGTTTAATAAAGCATATTATTTAAAAAATTAGATTATAATCTTAAAAAAAACTACTTCTACTAGTATTCAAAAATAATCTACTAAATTATTATTACTTTTTCCTAGTATATCTTTATTCTTTTTAGTAAATGACATGTTATATCCTATCTAAAAAGAGATTTATAATAATATTGTTGCTTTATTATGAAATGCTAGATGTTAGGATTTGACATTATTTATTATTTTGCGTTGAGATTGCTTTTCATTTCCATTTCCATAAAAATGAACAATATGATTCACATTTCGAACTGACATGAATACAACATCTAGAGAATAATTTTTGTCTTGAAAGTTATTTGTCGGTTTTATACGATAGCCGTGATTCCTCTCAATTTGTAATCCAATACACAAATCAATTGCTCATATAATTTTATACTATTATATAATATTTTTGATTAATAATAAGTATATTTTGAATATACAAATTTATATTTATATTTTTGATATTAAATATGTAATTCTTTTATTATTTTAGATTGATGTTTATTATTTTGGATTGATATATATATATATATATATATATATATATATATATAATTCATTTGTATTATGAATTAGAATATATTTTATTTTTTATTAATATAAATATATTATTTTATGTCATTTTATATTTTTTAGTTCATTTTCAGTTTGTTTTATCAAAAACTTTTAATTAAATAAGCTAAATTATCAGCTACAAGATTTTCAGTTATTAAATTATTATATACAATTAAATTATTAATTTAAAACTAGATTATTAAAAGTTAAGATTATTGGTTAGTTTTACCAAATGTCTTTATGTCTTCTTCATTTTTTTTTCATTTTTTTTATATTTTTTCCTCTAAAAAGGCTCATGTTTTTTTATTTAGTTTTTTATAAAATTAAAAAACCTTAATTAATTGTTCAATATTTTTTATATTTTTCTCCGTCTAAAAAAGTGTATAAAAATTAGCTTTAGAAGAGGCATAATAGTTTGCCCTTTTTTTTTTGACTTACGGAAAGAGAAAGTTCATTCGTTCATTAATGGTTGAATATTTTTGAAACATTTTCTGTCATTTGTCAGATGAAGACATTTTTTGCATTTTTCTCCACATCAACGATTACCATATGTAAATATATATTTGAAACTTGGACCACTCTAAAGCAGAAAATGAAGGAACGATTTTTTTTTCTTATTTTTTTGGCTGATGGAAATATGAGTTTGTTTATATTATTCATTGAGCCGATGCATCCCTAAAGCAATAGTGTCGGCGGCCTTTATACTTCATTTTTTATTCTTCACATATATATATATATATATATATATATATATATATATATATATATATATTATTCAACTCAAAATCTTTCAATTATTATTATTATTATTATTATTATTATTATTATCTTGAAAATGAAGTGCACAAAATTTTTCACATGATTTTAATGCATTTGGCTACTTACTGCATGCAGTAATTGGCAAGCAAAGGATTCAAAAGGGTTAGCCTACTATCAATTTTTATGGAAACTTCTCCTATATCGACCGCTAGCTCCTAGCTAGCTGACATGTGAAAATAAAATTGATAGATTTATTTTCCTTCATCATTCTTCATCTCCTTTAGTTATTCTCCTGAACGAAAGCGAATCTGTCACTGTTATTATTTTACAATTTTAAATGTTTCATATGTCTTTTTTATTTTTTCCCGTACATTCAGTCTATAAATTTTATTATTTGTCATATATATGTAAAATAATTAATTTATATAATTATTATTAAATCTGTTTAATTATAAATTTATTTATGTGCCTCATCTAAGAAAATATTGCATGTCATATTTATTAGTATCGTTTAAAGATGGAAATTAATTATTATATAATCTGATTATGCAAAAATCATTAGAAACTAAATGGTTATTTTGTTTGAAACTTACAAGGATAAAACTGTTTTATCCATTGATTTTAATAAGACCACAAATAGTATATGGGATTTAATTAGGTTTACCATTCTAATTTGCTGATGAGTCTATTATCTTAAACAGAGATTTTTTTTTTTGCATAAATTGAGTTTGTGTAATCGAGAGAATGTCATTTAAACAAAAATTTAACTGAAATAATGTTTTAAAGTTGAGATGCATATAATTTTTTGAAATAAACGCAAGGAACAAACATTCAGAAGACATTAATTTTATTTTATAAATAAATTAAAGAAAATATTATTCGTCTTAATTATTTTTAACAAATTTTACTCCAACCAAAATTAGAAGATGTTATTTTGTTATGAGATGATATTATGAGTGAATTTTCTTGGGTAGTATATTTTAGAAAATTTATAATTGAATTAGTCTATAAATTTTATTAGTAATGAATATTCATATGAAGACTAGAAGTTCATAAATAAGCAAAAAAATTATACTTATAATCTGATCAGTAATCATCAAAGTGAGGGGCAAATTCACTATCCAAATAAGCTTAATTATACGGTTTGATTTAATAATTAGTCACAAAGATATTAATATCAATATGCACGCATGAGGTTTGACTTACAAGTTACCCACATAAATTAGACTATTATTGTTACAGAAACAAATTCGTATCTGTATTCTTACTCATGAAAACACGTTTATAGAGTTGTTCTCATTTAAATCAACCGTTTCTGTTTTTATTTTTTTCCTTTTTATAAATATTTCTACAGTTAATTAGAGATATCTTAAAAACCAATCTAGTCCAATCCAAAGGCAGAGTCGGATTTGCGTAAAAACCACTTGATTGGTTCACCTTCCTCAGCTCTTTCTCTCTCTCCATAACTTGAATCCTAAGTATGATTTAGTTCTCTTCTTTTTAAATCATCATAAAATGTTTCTTGATTTTTCCCCTCATACTACTTAATTAGTAATACATATATATATATATATAATTATATTATATATCCACTTCTCTAATACTATAGATCTATCTATCTATATATATCCAAATCATTCTGTGTCCTTCCTTCTCAGTGGCGACTTCTTCTAGTTTTCACTTGATAACATCGGTCCTCCTGTAATCTTTAAGCCAAAAAATGGGAAGACATTCATGCTGCTTAAAGCAAAAGTTAAGGAAAGGCTTATGGTCGCCTGAAGAAGATGAGAAACTGTACAATTACATAATTAGATTTGGTGTTGGCTGCTGGAGTTCAGTTCCTAAGCTAGCAGGTAATCTTGACATCCTTTAAATTAATGTGCTTGTCCAAGTTGCAATCTTTTTGCCTGGTTATTGAAAAAAAAAATTATTGAAAGTTCACTGTTTGATTCTTGAAGGTCTGCAGAGGTGTGGAAAGAGTTGCAGACTTAGATGGATAAATTACTTGAGACCTGACCTTAAAAGAGGAATGTTTTCTCAGCAAGAGGAGGATCTTATTATCAGTCTTCATGAAGTTTTGGGTAACAGGTATTAAATAATCAAGATCACTTGTTCTTTTTTCTTAACAAAAATTGAAATGGGTAATCTTATTCGGTATAAATTATTTAACTAACTTGTGGAAATGAGATTGCAGGTGGGCTCAAATTGCAGCACAGTTACCAGGAAGAACTGATAATGAAATAAAGAACTTTTGGAATTCCTCTTTGAAGAAGAAGCTTATAAAGCAAGGCATAGACCCAACTACCCACAAGCCAACAAGTGAAGTGGAAGTGAAAGAGGAAAAAATTATTTGTACAGATGATCGCAAGCCTTCTTTGAAATCGTTTCAAATGTCACAATCTAAAGGGATACCAAATGTATCAAACTTCACAAACACAGCACAAGAGCCAGCATTTCTGATTAACGATAATTACTACACCAATGGATTGACAGAAACTTCAAGAGACCAATTCATCAACAAACAAAACTATGTTCCTTTATCCTACTTTGAATTTGCAGAACCAGGTTGTTATAATAACTCAGCTCTTTCAAATCTGCAGCACCAAACTCTTATTAGACCTTTTGATCAAAACCAATTCGAAACAAGCTCCAACAACTTAGCATTCACTTCTATGCCAAGTTTAACAAGTTTCGATCACGGAAGCATGAGCGCCACTGATTTCTCAGACAATTCAGCTTCAAGAATATTGAGTCCTATCTTCATGAATGAGGCAAAAGAAAGTTCCAGTAACAGCTCAAACATAAGCAATTATACAGGATATCAGATGAACAGCATGGTGGAGAATAATGCAGCTTTCCCTTGGGACGCCGATAACAAATTAGAGTCGATGTTTCAGTTTCCGGCGAACGGAATCAAGACGGAGGAATTGAAGGCGATCCCATGGGAAGAAGCCCACTTTCTCACTCAAAAAAATACAGTAGATCATTACAGTAGCTATCCGTTAACGTCGCTGTCAGAAGATCTAACAGGAGCACATTTCAATGTCTTCCATCACCATGTATGAACTGTAAATTCATTCTTTTTAATTACCTCTCTTTCTCGCTCTCTCTCTCTCTAATCAAATACATGAGATGTTGATAGTACAGAGTGTTTGGGATTTTTTTTTTGTTAACCACTAGAAGAACGAAAAAGACTAAGCTGATATATTTCATTTTTTTTTTCCTGTGTATTTGGTATTTTTTTTCTGTTTTAATTTGTTTCAGAATAGTTGAAATAATATTGTACTTAAAATTTGAAGAGTGAAAATTGACTAATTTTTGTGGTATTTATCTAACTTGTCATTTTCTTGCTCATACATAGATGAAATTAAATTAACCCCTTGGAGTCTATATATAACTGATTGATTAATTGAAGGAGAAAATTTTAAAAGATGATAATATATCTTGTCAGAATGATTAAAATTAAACAAGAACATTAATTGGATGTGAAGGTAATAAGAGATAGGTAGGGTAGGTTTTGAAAGAGAAAAATATGGAAGGCTGGCGGTGGCTGAATTTTAATTTAAATAATTATAAGGATTTTAATGGGCCAATTCAATTGCGTACAGATATATCTGGAGATGCTGATTTGAGAGCATATATGATATGATACAGCTGCTGTTTGAGGACCCTCCATGCATTTGGGCGAGTCCCTCCAAAAGGCTAAAATTGGCTGTGCTGTCCTCTCCATTATTGGAGAGATACTACAAGAGGCAAGGGTCAACGACTCTATCTAGAAATCTTCTTAATTTCTTATTTTTAATTAATTTGTGGATCTGCATATATTATATCATATAATTAATATGCTCTACTTGCCATATATTCCATAGTCCAAATTCAGAAGGGGTTTATAATTAAAGTCGTGTTTATAATATAATTATAAGATTAATTAACGATGTAAATTGCTTTCAAAACTGTATAAAAAGCTGAGATAGAGATGGAAAGTGCGTGAATGTTATTGAGGAACTGTTTGGAGCACCCAAGTGGTCTAAAATTTTCATGGAGGAGGAGGAATGGAACACAAGATTCCTCATCATTGTTTACATCACAATGTGTATATATATATAACTTGAGATGGTGGGTCAATTTATGCCAATAAAAAAGCTGTTACCGGTCCAAATTCGTACCTTAGACAAGGCAAGAAAATAAAAAAATAAAAAGGTCTGCGCCCCCCTCCACTCAACTTGTAATAACGGGGTCGAGACCAATTAATTTTTACTGATTTACGGGTTTGATCTGTGCAAATTTAGAGAGTATACATAATACATATATATGTTGTGTGTGTGTGTGTGTGTGTGTGTGTAAGATTTGATTATGCCTTGTAACTAATTAACAAAACCCACTTATGATATTAATATTTGTTAATTGAACCAAATTCATAAATTGATCTGATCTGATATATAGGGTTATAGTGTCAGTATCACGATGTATTAGATTTAGAACAATTGAACAACCACATTTAATTACATTTTAATGAGAAATTATTTGCAAAATAAGGCTTAAGTTTTTTTTTTCCTTATAATACTCAAAACAAGCTATTTGGTTAGGATTTAATCTTTTTAATTCATTTAATATAAGAAATTGCAGTGTGTTGTAACCAAGTGTCCTTCTCTTAAATTTTATATGTATCAATGAGATGGTATATGAAATTCTGTTTAATCACTTTAAATTGAGTACATGTTTCTTTTTTTTTAGGATTGGAAATCCAACTACGTACAATCCAAGAAATAATAAGTACTCAGCCAACTTTAGAAAAATCAATCAGTGTCAAAACAAATAATATTGTGTTACTTTGCAGTTTCACCCTTCATTTACATATATACCCGAAGCTTAGTTAATTATATGGACTCGAAAGTCAATGCATTCCAGACAGTGAAAGATGGAGAAGCAAAAGGAAAAAAAAAATTGTCATAATCTATGTAGAGTTTCATAGATTTGAAGATGATGGCTGGGTTTGTGACATGTGAGTTATTCAGAAAGTGGTGGCAATTAATAAAAGTTTTAGGCGGAAATGAAGCTTCAAATTGGGCAGCAAAAAGCAAACGCAAATTTCTAATACTACTTTTTACCTCAAAGTTGTCAAAATTTTGCTTTAGCCGACACTGTAAGTTAGGATGAAAATGATAAATAGCTATGATATCAATGGGCTAATCTCTAAACACTATGTTTTGTCCCCCTTAGTACTGATTGTTATAACATGTGGCTCAGCAAGTCAAATTAAGCTCATTATTACCAAAAAAAAAAACAAAAAAAAAGCAAAGCAAGTCGGAAAGTATTTAAAAGGTCAATGCAAAATCAATTATTATTATTATTATTTACAAAGGAATTCAAATTTATATTCCTCAATTGATTGAATTTAAAGCTATAGCTAGACAAACTAAATTTATTAAAGTTTAGATTTGCTTTGTTATATATATATATATGAAAATTTAAAAAAAAAACAAGAAAAGAACAGGTGAAGTACTAAATAATGTACAATTTCTTAATCAGATAATGGTGTGTTATTCTTAGTCAAATAACGAGGTCCGACAAGAGCAATGGATATGCTTTATTTCTAATAATGATAGCTAATATTGAGAAATTTCTATGGTAAAACTACACCGACAGAAGATTCGTTATTGTAACTAAAAAAAAGAAGGAAAAAAAACTGTCTCAAGTCAATGCCACTAGTTAATATTCATGAATCTGATTAGATGAGCTATCATTAGGATCTGCTTTCTCTGCATTTCCATGAGATTTTCTTTTTCTTTTTTTCTCTTTTTTCTTTACTTATTTCAGTTATCTGGTAAAAGCACAAATGATTTTTTACAATATCATAAATGAGATTCTATAGGCAATCCTGAAAAAAGTGGAGAAAATCCCAATGTTTGACTTGGAGTTTATCATCTTGTTTCATTCTTTTTTCTTTTTTAGATCAATTAGATACTGCCACTAGAGAATGTCTTGAAAAAGATAAAGCTTCGACATTAAAAAAAAAAAAAAAGAAAATAACTCATGATATAATTGATTCTAATTTGAAGACTCCAAAAGGGTAAATCACTTTTTATGCATGTGATTTTTTTTTGATACAACAAGAGATAAATTTAAATTTAGATTTATAGCTCAGATGAATATGTACTTTAATGCTTTTTATGCAGGTGAACATTTTAGTAATATTTAGAGCTGGTTTAGAAATTATAATAGTGCTAATTAATTTCTCGATAGTAATCAAATACTCACAAAAAATAAAAAAGCAAGTACATGCATGCAAAAAGCTCTAAAACTGCAACATCATGCACTCCATAAAAAATATTCCAAGGACAAGAAACCTTCTTTTGAACCGCTTGAATGGGCATAATCCATTTCGAAAATTGCACTTGGCATCGCCATGTTCACTGCGAGCAAATCAAAATATAATTGAAATTAGATGGGTTAGAGTGGGGCTGATAATTATCATTGTTTTAAAAGATTTGAATTTATCTAAAAATAATACCGCCACAATTATAAATTTTATTCTATTACTTAAACTTTTAATATGAGATTGTTTTGTATCTAACATTCATCCTTAAGTACTGCAGCATAGCTATTTAAATGTCCTTTTAAATTTCTTCAAAAAACAAATTTCTTTTCAAATTGCTAGTAATTACTATACTCTTACATTAATTAGAAGTATATTAAGGAATTAAAAAAACGATAATTTATATTTACGAATAATTAATAAGACACGTTAGCAAATCAACTATGTTAAGAAAATGAGTCTATGTTTATAGGATGGATGAAAAACTATTAATAAATCAATATTATTGATTTAATAAACAAAAAATGATGTCTAAATCTGATTCATATGCAAACCAAACAAATAAAATTGACGTTTTTATCATTGATTTCCTCCACTATTAACAATTAATTGAGTGTCGATCTTATAATAATATTGTTTTGACGTAACTCTTGGGAAGATAGTGAAGGCCCAAACTATAATTGAAAATTTGCAAATAATGACACAAACTTAAGAAAACTTTTTGTTAGGCTTAACAGTAACAATAATTACAACCTCAAACTTGAAATGGCAATAAGAACCTTATCACATTAAGGAAATCAAATGTTTCCTTAAGTTTAAAGTTTCTTGTAGCTTCCGATCAAAGATAATGAGCTACCAATGACAATATATATATATATATACACTCAAAAAATGATAAAAAGAAATTACTTGTAATAACATGAGTCATGATTGTTTCTTCCAAATTTAGAAGAAATAAGAGAACACTTTTGATCTTTAATTTGGGAATTTAGTCTAATGAAGTTAGGTATACCTACTACATTACGAAGTAGAGACTCGACTCATATGTAAAGCATATTCCAGTTTCAAAATTTTAATCTGAAAAATACAAAACATAGGTCAAATGAGAAGCTGCTAGAAGGGTCTCTTTTTTTCCTAAAGAATAAAAGATGGGCTTTTTTTAAGGTTTGATTTTGTTGAAAGAAGTGGGGGAATGATGCCAATGACAATATATATATATATACACACTCAAAAAATGATAAAAAGAAATTGCTTGTAATAACACGAGTCATGATTGTTTCTTCCAAATTTAGAAGAAATAAGAGAACACTTTCTGACTTGGTTGTCTTTTGATCTTTAATTTGGGAATTTAGTCTAATGAAGTTAGGTAGGGCGATAATTTAATTTTCTTCTTCTTCTGCATATTCCAGTTTCAAAATTTTAATCTGAAAAATACAAAAACCAAGGTCAAATGAGAAGCTGCTAGAAGGGTCTCTTTTTTCCTAAGGAATAAAAGATGGGCTTTTCTTTTAAGGTTTGATTTTGTTGAAAGAAGTGGGGGAATGATGCCATAGTAAGACCAATGCTGAAGAATAATTGATATTGCAGCAAATGAGGCGAGTACCAAGAATGAGATCTCAGCCCATTCAAGTAGTCATGGTCCTTTGAGTTGAGAAAGGCAAATTACCTTTCACTCTTTAATTGTACAATCCTAGGCTTCGGCTGTAACTATATTTGGACTTCTCTACCGGGCCCAGTAAGAAATTTCTATGCCTGGCTTCAATTTTGTAATCAACTCCATTTATAAAAATTAAAAATATGAGAGATGAGATGATAAATGTTTTTTCTTAATCAAATAGTCTCAAATTTGAGGGAAATAGGGAAATTTTTACAACATTCGCGGATTAATCCATTCGTTTGAATTTACTTTAAAACTTCTGATCCTATGTAATTTTTCGTAACTTCCATTATCATAATCATTCAGCTCACATCACCCCTCAACTTTTCTCTTTTCTTTTGCACTATGGGATAATAATAATAATAATAATAATAATAATAATAATAATAATAATAATATCGTTATGTTTAATTTCTATAAAGATGCAACAAACTTTATGGCTGAAAATCTCAATATATAAAATATTAAACTTGAGCATTAACAATACTAAAAAAATCCCAATTCCTATAGTTGCGACTTTCTCTTCAATTCTCGATTTTTCGTTTTTTCATAAGAAATTGCAAGTTTCAAAACTGAAATGTTTGGTAAGGACAGTCATTGAGAATCCTGGTAAGTTAGTTTTAATGAATAAAATCGATGAATATTTGGGTAATATTAACCTTACGTGTAAAACAATAAATTCAGAACTCTGATAAAATAATAAATTGGTACAAGTATATATATATATTATTTGAGAATAAAAATCTCATAAACCCAATATTTTCTGTTTATTTGGATAGGAATTCAGTATTTCTCGCGAACAATTATTTCCCTCAAAATTTTAAATAATAATAAACAATTGTTCAAATGTAGAAATTCCTAAGGAAGAAACTTCAGGAAATAATCCAACCCACCCTGGCAATACCAAAACAGCATCCTCAATTTGTAGAAAAGGCCATAGCTTTAGGCATTTTTCTCTGTCTTTCGCCCTTTTTTCTTTCCTTTTTGAATAAACTACAATCTCCTGAATTTTAATAAATTATAATCATAAATAAAATTTTAAAAAACTAACAATTTACTCTGATGTCATTTAATAAAAATATTATTTAAGATAACAATTAGAAATGTTGTAATTTGAATGTATTAGTTGTTTTACAATAACAATTTTTAGTAACGAGTATAAACTTTAAACTCTTATAAAACGTCACTAGACTGTATATAAAATCTTAAATAATTCACACAAAAAAATGTCATATATAGAAAAATTATGTGTCATATTTCATTGTAATATTTAAAATTTATACAATATCAAATGAATAAATATTATCTCAAATGATAGGAAATAAATTATAGTTTTTTAAAAAATTATTTTTTACAATAATTTATTAAATTTTATTGGGAATTTTGTAATTTGTTTTTTCGTACTTTTTTAGGGGTCTTTAAAGGCAAAAGCATAGATGGTCTCACCCAATTTGTTTGGTAACAATCTAAATTCTAACAGTTGCATTCCACATTATATCCACACAACCCAACCTACTATAAGAAGCCACCAAAGGAATAATACATGGATGGTGTCAAAATAAGTTTTGTAACGCTGGTGGATGATTAGGAAGGAAATTTACTGAAATGTAACTGTTGATCACTATTTAACACTTCAAGTTTTCTTTAATGATCAAAGTTTTTTGACATTTGCAAATAGAACACACTGAATTATGCGACTGTAGAATCCTTGTATGTATGCATGATACAAGTGAGATTCCAAAATTTTTTTTTAAAAAAGTGCAACAATTATGTAATTTTAGACTCATCCCTTTATCAACTGATAATACCAGCTCATGTTGGCCAATTCCAAATTAGCACGAGAGAGGCAACTCCACATAATGAATGTTATTGAATGATAATACCTTATCACATGAACAATATGGCAACAATAAGATTCATACCTAAAACTAATTATCAGCCATAAACCTTCAGATTCAAGGATTTGCCCAAGGCACAAGCTTGTAGTCATCTTAGCCCAAGAAACGAACGTCATAGACTTAATCTGAAGATCGTTCAAGTCGTTTCTTCCAAAGGCACAATTATGGAAGTGTAACATCCCCTTAACTCCATACGTCACGGTCAGATAAAGTGATGTCACCAACTATTTGTATAAACAAATCTGTATATATATATATATATATATATATATATATATATATATATATATATATATATATATATATATATATATATATATATATATATATATGTATGTATCATCCTTTGTACATATATATATTCACATACAAAATTTATCAAGTGCATCTGTACATATGTCTCTATATATATGTATCATTCATGATACATATATACATATGTATAAATCCCTGTAAAAATGAACATATCAATTTATGTAAATTAACATATGAGTATATCCATATACTCATCTCTACTCACAATTCTCCGTATAATACGATATATTCACATCTCATATATGCATAAAAAAATTTTAATTTACATATTTATTTTTGTACATATAGTCCATATGACAAAAACTGGTCATAAATATCTACAGACTGTTTATATGCATATATATAAGTGGTTACAAAAAGAAACAAACTCTGTTCGGATGGCTGCCACAACTGCTCTGCTCTATTTGTGGGACTCACTGGACTAGCAGCACACTCAGATAACTCGCCGCTCTCAACTCTCGTCTTGATACCTGCGCGAGAGAAAAATAAACTACCACGCTGAGTTTTAACTCAGTGGTGCAATGATATATAATAATAATAATAGTCATTTTAAATGACTATATATATATAACAACAATTATACTTGTATAAATAAACTGACATAAACATTTTCAATAAATGGAAGTAACAGTAAAACTACAATATAACTACAATATTGGGTTAACTTTTAGAAATAAATAGATTTTCGCTATTTGGAAGAGTATTATACTTCTAAATATTTGACAGTTAAATATAATTTTATTAGGCGCACATTCAACACAAGCGCCAACATTAGGTAAAGAAAAAGAGCATACAGACGCGACAAAACGATAAATTAGGTTTATGCAATTATTTATAATACTGATAATTAATAAATGAATTTAATTCTTTTGGTCTTTTCTTCACCTCAAACCCAACATGCAAGACTCAAACTACCATTTTTAAACTTTAACTGAGCCAAAAATTTTCTCTTTCTTCACTAGTAGGTCTCGGCCTCATTTAATCTCTCTATAAAATTTTCTTTTCTTCAAGACTTGCAGATATCTAGCTTAAGTTTGTTATTTGATAGTGATAAATTGATAAGAAAATGGAGAGGAGAATGAAGAGTTTTTTGGTTGGAGAAGAAGATAGAAAATGAGAGAATGAAGGAAGAAGGAAATGGTGCACGGTTTTGGAGGAGAAAATAAAAGAAATGGAAGAAGAATATCTAGAATGGTTAAAAATGAAGGAAATGGGTGCAAAGCCAACTATGGTCGGCCACCCTTAGAGTATTTTGGTTCAAAACCAATTATTTAGTTACTTTTTAAAATTTTCTTACAAAGTACAAATTAGAAAGATGATGTTGATTGATGGTTTTCTTATCAATCATTATTTTACCTCTCATTTCTTATCTAGCCGAAATTGGCTTCTCCCCTCTTTTATTTATTTATTATTATTATTTTAATACATTTTTCTATAATTGTTAAATTCATTAATTTCAAATCTGGAATAAATAAATTTTCAACGATTAATTATACTATTATTCATGAAATAATTTTCTCTACATTCCGGTATATTCGGTTTCAAAATTGGAATACCGGAGCAAAAATCACATTTTTTTGTGTATTTTTACGATACCGTAAGTTAAATTTTATTTCCTTAATTTGGTGCCATAAACAATTGAGTTTTGATACCAAATTGTACCTGGGAGTCCGCCTTAATATTTTTTACATCTCGGAATGCTCCATTCGCGATTTTCCTACAGTGCAAAAATCGCATATTTTATAGTCCTGACATCATTTTCGTCGATTTTCGTAAAAATTTCAGTGTTACGTGTTTAAAATAAAATCTCTCATTTATTCTCAGTCTCAATTTAGACTTCGTTCATATCGGCTCAATTCCGGTCCGCACGCACACGATTTCCGGTAAGACTGACTCATCCGGTCGCGAAACACCCGTGTTAATCGTGACCTAAATTGACGGACATGACAGAAAGCTCAGATACTCAATTCAATATTACTATTCCATTAAATATAATCATATTTGACAAAAAATGCAGCTCTGTCATGTGCAAAAGAGTCCAGTCCGATTCAGTTTTCAAAATATATGATCAATCTGCCAGAAATGAACAAAATTTTCCTTTGTTGCTCATATTTCAATATAATACAAGGCATGTTACAATAACACTCGGAAGGGTGAAATGTTTAGTTATATTGCAAACGAGTGGGGGTGAGGGTGAGGGTGAGGGTGAGCTCCAGCCTGATAAAGAGTAAGGTGGTGTATAGCCATTGCAAACAAATCCCTCAACTCAGGATGTTGAGCTATGACAGGACGAGCTGCTCCTTCGAATACATTCAATGCCCTTGCTCGTTCAAGAGCCTTACTATTGCCAGCATTTATTGCAAGATAACATAATAATATCAGACCATGCTTCTGAGCTCGATCATCATTCCTTAACAATTTCATCAGTGGTGGAACCCCATCGAACTCTATAATTGCTTTTGAATGTTCAGAGCAATTGAAATTATCTGGACACACAAATTTCCCCAAGGCAATAGCTGCTTCAGTTGCTACATCCACAATCCTACTACCAAGCCTAGTAACCAAAGGCCTAATTATCCTCGTCTCCCTAGCAGGAAAAGTTCGAGCCAAGCACCCAATTGATCTAATAGCAGGAATCTGCAAATTTGTATCACTTTCTTCTTGAATTACTCTCAAAAGCTGATCCAAGACTGCTATGGCAGGGGGCCAATTAGTCTTGAAAGCTGCACGTCTAAGATCAGCATCAGACTCTGCCACAGCTGTAATCTCCATAATAGTCATCAAGCAATTTAATTGCAGCTCCCCTTTTTCCTTCTGTATTGTCTTGGCCAAACAAAGCAGTCCTTTCGTCTCTGTAATTTTCTTACTATTGGATACGCTCCCTTTCGACAATTTCCATAATGCCTCTGCGCAACTAACCTTAAGTTTAAGCTGCACCTCAGCTGACTCTGTTTCCCTCTCCTTCCTTTGCTGCGAATTACCATGGCCCTTATCATCCGAATGATGATGATTGAATCTCACATTCTTATGAGTTAATTCTTTGTTCATCTGAACGAGCGAGTGAATACTGGCTTTAGCAGACGGATTAGTGTTAACAGCATCCAAAATCAAGTCGCTGGATAAAAACGATACCAATGGTCGAATAACGTTCTCCGTCATGAACGCCTCCTGCGCACAAGGGTCTAATTCCGCCATGGAAGCCACCAAATCGGCGACTGCAATCTGAACCTTCATTGGAGAATCTCCTAAAACCCCCACGATGATGGGAACCCCAAGCGACTCCACTATCAGTCTAACCCTCTGCTTGTCAGTGGCGATATTGACAAGAGCATTTGCAGCTGCAATCTGCGACTCAGGAGATGGACCATCCTTTAGCAACTTCAGTAACGGCAAGATCCCTCCTTCTTCAACTATCATCTTCTTGTTCCTGTCGCTATCCCGAACTAAAGAGGCGAGTTCATTAGCCGCATCAGTGCGGTCTTTAGTTTGACCCATCTGAATAGTGGAGATATAAGTCCATACCCAAGCGAGAATAGGATCATTGCTAGCAATTGGAGGAAGGGAGAGGCCTCCATCGGAATCGAAAATGGACAAAAGCCATTTCATGTCGCCGATGGAAGACTCGAGGAGATTAGAGACCTTGCGAAAATCAGTAGTGGAGATGATGGAGAAGAATACCTGGCGGAGAACTCCGGAGTGTTTGCACTTGCGAACAAGGGTGAGGGCACGATCAAGGTTCTTGGTGATGTCAGCAGCGATGCGACGGAGAGGACGGTCGTAAAGGGAACGAGTGGAGGCGGAGAGACGGACGGCGGATCGCATCATCTGGGAGAGACGGTCGACTTGTTTAGCTAACTCGGAACAGTCTTGCGTGGAGGATTCAGCTTCTTGAGCCGCTTTGACCACTCGATCAGCGAGTAAAATCAGAGGACTCAGCTCCCCATGGAGAGTCTTCTCTTCTTCACGGACAACCACTGTAGCAGCAGCCATTTCTTTTCCTCTCTTGCTTCCCGTTATTTATAACTGGACTAGCTGGACACACGCTGAAACTTTGAAAGAAAACTAGAAAATTGCTTAACGCTAGTTTGATTCCATTATACGGTTGAAACAAGAGAGCCGAGCAATTATGCTGTTCTTGTGGTGGTCGTTTTTCGTTATTATTTAATTTTGGGATATGATACTGGTGACGGGCATGCAAGTGCGAGGATTTCTGCCGCGTATTGGTCCCATCAGCTGTGTCGACTAGTCCCCTTTGTAATTAAAACACATCTGCATCTGCAAAGGAAAAAAGTTGTAAAGGACTAAAGACGATAACGAGCCAATTTATTCCCCATGGGTAGTTTGGCGGAAAGGGAGGGAGAGACATTGATTTCATTTTGTCGAATACAGAAGAGGACCTTGCCGTTTTATCCGACCAAGTCTTGCCGCCAGACAAACATTTCATAGCAAAGATGACTTTTCTGCCTCTGCCAAACTCAAAAGCATATTATATAGGAAAAATTAAAAATTGAGAGTAGAGATCGGAGAAAGGAAATAACATTCCACCATCTAAAAATTCTTATTATTGTTGATATTTGGTACTATAATAATAAGAAAGAAAAGCTAATGTGCTCACACAACAATAAACGCACAGGGTCCCGCTAAAGCTATGCTTGACTCGACTCCAAGTTACTATCAATCAAGTCAAGGTCATGAATAAGCCAAACCTGCCATCACGTTTTTGTAATAAATAATAATGGTACGAGAAATTACAAAATAATTCAATGGTTTTAATCAACTAACCAACATTCAAATCCACTTACATCAACAAAAAGATCAGATCAAATCAAACCACAGATGAAAGCTCAAATTCACCAAGAAAATCCTGATGTTCATTAAAAGAAAAAGAAGAAAAAAAAAAGTAACAATGATCTGGCTCATTGCATTACTACCAATGCGAAGATTGGGCGGAAAAAAATCCAGATGACTTCACAGCTTTGCCAGCAACCCACTTTGAAGAGGCTTGGCTACACCATTGTCTTTGGCGTCCAATTCACATGCGTTGGGTGGTACGTCCACAGCTGGAGAGCAGTTAAAGAATCCATGCGGCTGCATTTACAAACGCCAACAAATTCAGATTTACACGCATCAGATGCATTGAAAATATCTGAGGGAACACACTTCTCAACAAGCAAACACTTTCAGCACCAAACCTAGATATTCGTTTTTAATGAAAGTGATGTACTTTATCATTTTTGGTAATCAATATGGTACACCAGAACTAGCAGATCAAGATATTCATTGTTGCTTCTGAGGTATGGCGCAATAACATTTGTGTTTTCTAATAGATCTATGCAAATTTTTTAGCTTCCATGCTCATTCACCAAGATCCTTCATGAGCACATAATTGAAAGGAGAATCAAACAACAGTACATAGAAATGCTAAATATTTGGCAAAGTAAATACCATAAGCATGAAACCAATGCGCTCTACCGGCATTACTGGCCAATCTTCCAAGCGAGGAACATGTGTGATCCCAAATACATACCTGGGACGAACAGAATCAGAAACCACATTAGTTTGGAGAAATTGACAAAAACTGTAAATGCTAAGCCAAAATGTAAAATGACAATTACATGCAAGAATATATATTATTAGACCCAATCTCAAACTCATGATAATTATCGAGGTACGGTTAATGCACTGCAACCAGTAATTTAGTTTTCGAGATCACTAACTGTGCACATTTCATTATTGCATTTCAAGCATAGGACACCTCCATGCCACAGTGGGACCATCGAGGTACATTATTAAGGGCTAAATGCATATATAGGCCCTTGTATAATGTGCAATTGAGTACGTAAACATTTAAATCAAGCACTAAAACATAGAAAAGGAAAGTTTACATAGTACTATGCAAACAACACCAGATGAATTGAATATTGATAAAATCAAGAAGCATTCACTGATCAAAATTTAACAAAGCACCCAATATTCACAAATTTCATCTTTATCATGTATGTTGATCAGGACATAAAAAATGATGACCCAAGATGAGTGTTTAAGAGGGAATAACTTCTGGTTTCAAAACTAAAGTGCACTTACCAGCATCAACAGGTGCTTATAATTTGTGTATATGCATGATAGCAAGACAATATAAACCAGCAAAAGAACTACATCAGTCCATATTTGTATATAGATTTATGGGTGCATGTGTGAGAGAGATTAAAAGGCAAAATCAACTAACCAAAGAACTACATCAGTTTCTTCCAGGGATCGATTCTGCTTTACCCATGTAGCCAGGCCTTCTCCAACACGTGGATTTTGATTAGGGAACTCTCCTCCAGGAAACATTTGATCATTTGCATAAGGTGTAACCCAGAGATTATGCTTCAGAAAAGCAGCTCTTCTCAGAAACTTGGCCTCAGGACCAGCTAAGGGCAAGCAATTTGAAGCAGGAACCAGCTTGTACCCTGTTAATTGTCCTGTCCTATTGACAGTTCTAGTATTCCTTACCTGAAAGAAAGAAACTTTTCAGGATTAATATATTAAAATACTTCTCCTATTGGCACCAGGAAACTGAAAGCATTAGTATCGTATATCTATCATCAATTTTTATTATTTTGTTTCAAGCAAGCACTTGTACATGGAATAAGCTGAGTGGCCAAATCATTCTAGACAAGCAAGTAATTAGTACACAAATCCCTTCGATGAAAGGATGCTCCTTCCAATTGTTATCAGGGATCAACCATCTTCAAATGGAAATTTCCTGATTATGGGAGTATTTAGCAACCACAATGAGTTGAACGTAAAAATTCCATTCTGCTTGAGCATTGTTTTCACAATGCTAACTTTATACAGTACTATGACAGCTGAACTCTTAGGTCCATGCAAGATCCAATAGATGCAGACAACATCTAATAATACAACCACAGTTTGATAAGGAAAAGAAGACATATAACAGAAGGCATTTCAGAGAGCAGAAGCAACAAACTTTACACAATAATGGCCCCAGAAAATTAGCTCTACAACTGGGATGAGAAAGTCTTACAATCCAATGGCGGGCTGTCAAAGGATTACAGTCCCGCATTGCCTCCAATTCTGATCTGAGAAGCGTCTCTTCAGCATAAAATGCATTATTGTGGACATTAGTCTCCCCAGGTTTCTCAACTTTAACATCCACCTCAACAACCTATAGAAGTGGTAAAAAAAAAATGAATAAAATATCTAATATCAATATCATACATTGAAAACAACAGATGTCATGAAATAAATACAAATATCTGGCTATCAGTATCTTACCAAAAGTATTGATAAATTTTCAGTAGTAGTTCAAGATTAAATATCCAGAAACAGATACTAGTCACACTATAATACAGATTGCAAAAGGCACAGCCTGATAGTATTCAAGAAATCCTGACAATTGACTACAAGGTCAATATTGGCATTAGCTTTACATGTTGCAATAGCCGCATGAATGTGTTGACTACAGGAGATCACAACCATATTTACATTATTAAGAAACTCGAAAGAATCTTCTTAGTTAAATGTCCACAAAATCAATGAGGATATGAATAGGCTTATTAGTTATTATAAATATGAGAAAACAAAATGAAGAGTGTTATAGCACAAGTTTCAAACTTATAGCATACATCTTTGAAAAGGAATTGTACAAGCTACAGGGAAAAACTCTGCATTAGGCTTTTCAAGTACTACCTGGTCCTGCACCCATCTTCTCAAGTCAAAAATTAGGATTTAACCATATAGGAAAGAAATCATGGTCTCCATTAATTACTTGTTTATAATTATTTTGCAGCCATCTTATTTGTAACAAGACCTTTGCAGGGACCAGTGGCAGAAGAGGTTAAGGGAAATATCATCAAAAAGATCAAAATATATATTATCACATATTTATATATTATATTATGTACGTATATCTCAGAACAATTTTGTGTATCTTCCACAAATCATCAGTGAGTAATTGAGACTTTGAAAATTATTTCCTCAGTAAGCAAGGACTTAATACAAATACAACTTAACTACATGAGCAAAGTAAGGAGCGATTAAAAATTATAAAAGTGTAGATTCGATTTTTATCCATGAAATTTTTCAATGTCCGGAAACCACAAGATCCTGCATTGCCTGAACTGTTAAAAATGGGCAAAGGCGCAAAATTTAGTTACTAAATTCAGTGATCTACCTGATTGAAAGCTTCACCAGGTTTGCAATCAACAGCCATGTTCATACGAGCAACAAAAAAATGTTGATGAACTGGTGCATATAGACCAGGAGCGATGGTTGTGCCATATTTTCTGGTCTCTCCAGGTTGCAATGCTCCCAAACTGAGGATTCCTGTAAGTTTAACTTCAGCTTCAATTTTTCCATCCTGTGATAACCATAAAAAAGAATTTTCATGTCATCATAATATTAAAGCATGCACTCTATCCAAAAGAGTCACAGCTTCAAAGCTGGCAACTCCCAATTGTCAGGCTCAAACCATCAATCCAGGAAATAAGAGCAGCCAGCTTGTTAGAGGGAACTAAAAAAGGATTTGTATGACAAAATCCTACACTTAGAACTGGCAAAAACCCAGATTGTTCCATTTTTGTTATTGCACATATTAAACTATTACTTGAGCATATAATTCTAGTGAGTTCACCATTTCCAACAAAATCCATTCACATTCCACAGGTGACAAGCTCCAACAACTGGCAAAATACCAGGCAAAATAAGAATAATAAACATTGCTCAGAATTTATGTAGTTTGCAACTTGCCTGATAGAAGTGCCAGAAGAATCCATACTCATAATTAGCAACTGTGCATATAAAAGACACTGTTAGCCGTCTAGACCTTCGTACTTCTGCTAAGCCAGTTCTCCAGTCTTGATGCTTCCACAGAATTCCATGATCCTCTTCGTGCAGGCATACACAGTTTTCAATAGTTTCAACGCCTCCTGTGAAGTTTGTAAAGTGGGCATCAAAGTATTTGATATAGCCCAAACAATCACATCCCTGCAATGATAATTTTAGTCATGACAAGATGACATATAATAATCTAGTGCACATAAAATTTAAGCATAATAATTTATGCTGTTTGCTGACCTTCTTAAGAGAATGTGCATTTTTACCAAGGCCATCTTCCCCTGCATCAAAGGCATTTTTCCTATAATGTGGATCATTTGGATCTCCATACGGCACAACCATCTCTACAAAGCTTAACCTGTGGGCTACGGGTCTTCTCCCCCTATTGCCATCTACATATGCAACAGAATGTATAACCAAACCCTCTCTTGGGGTGAATCCAATACGAAAATTCCACTGCCATCCAGTAACAACAAATAATATCATCAGTTTAATCTTCTAAACTTAGTAAAACATATTAATGTTAACAAGCCAGCATGCACCTTTTGCCATTCCACAAAGTGCCCATTGACACGAAAGCTCGGACCTTCAGGCTGTAGAATTTGTAAGGGTTTCACATCACTTCGATCAACACCACCCCTTGTTTCACCAGGAGTATAATTCCTCAATGGATCAGCTGGAGGCAAGGGAACAAGTTTGCGATCTTCAAACTCAATCACCTTCATGTTCTGCATATCAACAAGCACATAGATACCCTCAACTGGGCGTGCATAGCCATTCTCCATCGGGCAGTCACTCTCAGTTCTACAAAATATTAGGGGTTTTGCTAGTCTTTTGCTTGGAGCATCAGCATCACTGTGATAACCAACACACCTGCAGCATAAATACGTATATCAAAATGTCAACAAGAGCACAAAATAACAGAGCATCATCTGAAATAATTCACATAAACCACTTTTATCTGGCTCAAGCGTACCAGGCATCGACCATTACAAGTTCCATGTCTTCAATGCCTCTTTTCTTCATTGCCTCTCTAAATGGTGGGAAGTCTTTTACAACAGCTTCACATTCAGCATATTCAACAGCATCCTGACATTAAATATAGAAAAAATTAGAAAAAAAAAAAAAAGAATGGAAGACATGATAGTGCATTAACCCAATTGAAGATACAAAACAAGAATTAAAATTTTGAACATAAAATATTATACACGTTACCAATACATTGAAATAGTTGGGATAACAAAGAACCTCACTTCTTTCAATTAGAAACATTGTGTCCGCAATATAAACTAAGAGTATAATTTTTCCAAGATTCATTTAAATGATGTAGCATCAACAATCACATTGATTTTCTGTTTATTGAGAAGCTATGAAGCACGGACACTACAACTGCATAGCGTGTTGTGTTTCCAATACTGACACTTTGCCAGATACCGAAACAAAACATCTTAGACGTGTTTGTAATTTTCTAAAAATCATAAACGCATTTCTTTGAGCTAAAAACACATTTTTCACTTGCAGAAAACCTAAAACCTCCGTGTGACAACAATCATTGTTCAATACATTTGATTGTATATCATTTTTATTTAATTTTATATAAAAATAATAACTTATTATATCTCTTGAATTTAATTATTTATAAATTTACTCCTATATTTTTAATATTTACACGTTTTCCCGTGTATCCATGTTCTATACTTTTTATAAATATCATTTCTCAATGTCCGTGTCTGTGCTACATAATAGAGAAAAAATCTCACAATTGTTGTAACAAGTCAACTTCATCCACAATATGTCTCAATACAACAAGATGAAAAAAACACAGGAAGAAGTAACAAGAGGATAGAAAAACAACCATTGGAGGCTGGACATCTGGAACAATTTGTGACGAAATTACTTTTCCCCTGTGATGGCCACCTCGAGTTACTGCATGCACTTCTGACAGCTCCACAATCCATATACTTGTTTCATTTGACCTTTTATTATAAACAACGAGTCTAGCTCTCCTTGGAGGCAACTTAGTAGGAATTACAGGACCGCCACCTTTTGTTCTGGGAAGCAATGATGGTTGGAAAGGGGGGAAGAAATATGCATCTGCCAATGCAACCACATGCTTATCTGGTTCCAAAAGAACCACCTCAATGAAACGCATGCTATCTCTGACCTGAAAAGGAAAATGTTAATCAGTTCACATTTGAATGTGCAAATATCAGTAAGATATTCACAAAACCAATAGCTATTCCCAAAGAAAACAATAACCTAGAAAGAGGTCAAAGTATGTTAGACAACCTCAGGAGTGGCTCCAGCAGCTCGGACAGTTGCTACTGCCACAGAGATTTCAGCAGCAGATAAAGGATCCAAAGGATGGCTGGTTTGAGCCCTCAACATGACTGGGATGCTTGCTGAACAATGGAACAAAAAGAAACCATCTTAGTTAAAGCCATTGTAACATTATATTCATGAAAATCTTCACAATGGATTCAACAGAATGGATATCTTATCGTATATCATTGAAATAAGTGGAATACTATTTTCGTTGGCATCAAATTTATATAATAAAGCTGCAGGGAGGGTCTTTTCCTTAAACAAAAAATAGCTGACGATGGAAGTCAAAGCAAAACGTGAATACTAGGGTGAAGGGTTATCTCACAAGTCAAATGCGGCAGTATTATTAGGTCATCATTGGGCTTATTTTCATATGATGTCCATCGACAGTCTTTACACACAATTTAAACACACAGTAAAATCGCGGCTTGCACATTTGAATCCACCAAGTCTATAACCCGAACAGAAATTTTCGAAGTTAATCCATTACAATCATCTTAGCAATTGCAATATAAACGAATATTCTTGTTTTTATAATAAAACATTAACCATCTGCTCTATATCAACAAGAAACTTCACAAAAATCGAATAACTTAATTAACAATTCACAAAATATTTAACCGATCTTTTAGCCTAAATAGTGATCCTCAATAAAAGTGAGGCAAAAACAGAAATGATCAAAGTTAGAGAGAAAAGACCTTTGGAGGTGGCGTTGGTGGAAGGTTCTGAAATCAAGGACGCGATGGCAGCCTTCTTGGCAAGCTGATCCGCGGCGGGACGATCGGTCCAATCTTGCACAGCATTCGCCACCATAGACGACGGCTCTGGAGCAGCGTCATGGCGAACGGAAGCAGTGTCACTCTGAGAGGCGCAACAAGAAGATGACGTCGTTTTTTGCGTAGTTGAGGCCATTGCAGGGGGTTCGCAAGCTCGCCAATTCCACCAAGATAAGTCTCAATACAATCTACTGACATACAGCAATTCTCTTCTTTACCTCTCTCCGCCTCTCGCTCTCTCTCTCTCGTCTCTTCTCTTCAAATGTACCGCTCCCTCTTCAGCTCAAAATAGCTCTTCTCCAAACAAAAGCTTCGAGAAACAGAGAAGTCTTTACTTTTCTTCCTTCTACACAACTGACAACACAAAAGCTAGTCAATCAATATTCAAGAAGTACAAAATAGAGAGATATAGCACGGAGCAATTTGGAGGCAGTAGAAAGAAAGAGAGAGAGCTATGGAGAAGAAAAGTGAGCGATCACAGAAGGGGCTATATAAAGTAACGGGGGCGTGATCGATCCTACTTGACGCTTTTATTATTATTATTATTATTATTTTCCCTTTTTTTTTAAAAAAAAAATTGTTGGATGTATGTTTTACTTGAGTGTAAATTTTAAGAGGATAAAGGAGGGGATTATTGCTCTTTTATAAAAATTGGAGGGGCTTATCAATGGGACCCTAAGTAATAAGATAAGTAGGCATGATAAGGAGGATCTGCTTGTGCTAATGGACATATATTAGGGTCCAAAAGTTATTTTTGATATTAGCATGATAAGGCCAATAAACATAACTTCATAATTATTTTTTTTTTTTATGAGGACTCGTATTTTAATATATTTTCGTAAGATTCTCTCAAAAACCCATCCTTTCTCATATGCTTCCAGGAAAAATGCCAGAAGGTGAAAGCCACTTCTGCATTTTTGGTAGTTTCTGAGATATTGTGCCATGTGAACATGAAATTAGAAATAGGTGTAAATTCCAGCATTAACAGTTTTTTCTTTTATTAAAAACACACATTGCTGATTATGAAACAATATTATGCAGTTAAAAAGATATTCTCTTCTCAATCATCAATCAATCATGCACGGAAAAACATAAAGCCATATTTTGATTCCTGAATTTTATAAATTTAATTATTGTAATTAAATCTTTCTACTAAAAAATTGCTCAATTAATTATTATTCTAGTTGTTTTATAAATATAGATTGACTAAAATTTTGTTCCATTCACTTCTTTAATTGCTATGTTATAAATTATATATTAATTGATTCGTAAATATAAACTAAATTAGTTCAAAATTCAATTAAATAATTTATGTATTTCTAAATTATAGTATATATTTATTTGTGTCTGTTGCTTTCCATGCTTACGATTATTACCAATTATGTGCTTGAAAACCTCCATTTCATCCACCCATTCTTGTTTTAGGTAATTCCAACTACAGATTGATTTTGTCCAAAGGAAAACAACTATGAATTATCTCTGAGAAAAATACGAAATGTGTTCAGATATGGAAACCCAAATTCAAAACTGCATTCCTCTGTATATTTTACTATAATGATGTCCAAGCTTTGCTATGGGTTTTTTTTTTCTATTTATATTTTATATATATTCATTTTTTAAAAAAAAATAGACTATTAATTTTTTCAATTATGTAATATATAATTTTTATGGATAAAGAGAGAGATGTACAGATTCGGTATAATTCGCAAAATGAAAGAAGAATGATAGAATAAAAATAAGATGGAAGAAAATAAAAAGAATAAATGAAACAATAAACAGCAACAATTTTTTAAATAAAAGGATAAATAAATAAATGAAAAATATAAAACAAAAACTAATAATTTAAAAATTATTTAACATATAGAAGATGAGGAGAAACTCAACCCATCATACAACAAATACAAAGCAAATGTCTTTATTTATAATAGACACAAGAAATTTCTTTTAAAATAATAAAGTTTCTCTAAGATATAAAACTAACAATATGTGGACATGTGCATTTAATGAAATAGATATGCACTTATATATTAAATATATATTTAATATACATGCAATTAGTGCTGATAGATATGTATTTTAATGCGACAAAAATGTTTTTAAAAGCATTTTTAATCAACTTTCAAAGCCAATTGCAATTGCTAATGCGAAAATTGGGAAGCAAATTGTATAAATAATTTGAAAGTTTGCAATAAATGAAAGAGAATAAAAATAATTTCAAATAAATAAAAAATTTAAAGAGTTCTCACATTATTTTAAAAGTAAAATTGAATAAAATAAATAAATAATATATATTTGTATAGTTAATATAATTAATATTAATTAATGTGTAATAAATAATTAACATAATATAATACATTACATATAATTATTGATATGTTTCTTCATATAATTGTTATGTTTTTTTATATAATTGTTAGTAGTTATATGTGATATTTTATATATAATCATATAATTGTTAACAATTATATAATTTTTATTGTATTTTTTTATTTAATTATTAGCAGTTATATGTTATATTTCGTACATAATCATATAATTGTTATTAATTATTTTATTTTTATTATATTCTTTATATAATTGTCAATATTTATACAATTTTTGTTATGTTCTTCTATATAATTATTATATGTCATATTCTATATATAATCATATGATTGTTGACAATTATATGGTTTTAACTATATTTCTCATATAATTGCTGATAGTTGTACATTATTTTTTTTTATATATATTATCATATAATTAAAAATATTTTAATTATTATTAATAAATATTAAAATATTAATTGGATTGCTCAAATTGAAATTAACATCAATTGTAGAGATAAAATATGTTTAAAAATATAATTAAAATTTTGCTGAAATGACCGTGGATGTCACATTTTACAATTTAATGCAATAGATATGAATTTAATATATATAAAAATGACATGGTTTTGTAATAATGGGGTGAGTAAAGAGGTATTTTAGTAAATATATAAGCACTATTCATAGAACAATACTTATATGTAATAAATATATGATTGTTACCACATTCCTTATATAAATACTAGCATTTATATGTTATTTTTTTTTATGTATTATCATACAACTACAAATATTTTAATTGTTAATAATAAATAAAATATATTAAAATATTAATCGAGTCCTACAAATTGAAATTGATGCCAATTTCAAAAATAAAATATGTTTGAAAGTATAATTAAAATTTTAATGATATAACAGTGAATATTACATTTTGTTTAATATATGTAATAGATATGCATTTAATGCACAATAATATATATATATATATATATATATATATATATATATATATATATATATTAATACAGTAAATATAAATTTAATATATATAAAAATGTAATGGAGTTAAAGGTAAGTAGAAGATGAGCTAAGGGGTATTTTAATAAAGTATAAATATTATTCATAGAACAATATATATGTGTCATAAATATATATTTAATATTAATAGTTATACATTTAATGTAATAAATATGAATTTAATATATATAAAAATAACGTTATTTTGTAATGAAATTAAAAATGAGTAGAAAGTAAGCTAAAAGGTGTTTTAGTGAAAATATAAGTATTGTTGTATAAATAATGAAAAGTGTTATGGGTTTTATATCTATGTAATAAATTATTCCCTCTTTTCTCTATCAAAAATAAAAATAAAAAAACTGAAATTTGTATTGGTGGTTATATTTCATAACTTAATACTATAATCTGTCTGTTCTAAGTGCAGCAGTGAACATTGTCAGTCTGCCCAATTTTAATGTTCTAATAATAGATTATATAAATTCCTAGTTTAACTTTGTATTAAATTTTAGAAAAAATTATAAAAACTCCCCTAATATATATAGGATTTTCAATTTAAACTTTAATATTTTGTATTAATTTGTATCAGAATGTTTTCTTAAATTTTCAATTTCTTTTTCATAAAAGTTTTATTAATTCGGGGTGTTAATGAAAGTATAAGTTACTGAATCAATGGCTTGAATTCTTCACTGAATAAATTGTGACCGTCCATGAACTAAGTTTAATATGGATATGTTAATATAGAAAATTTTAATTTTAATTAAGATTTTCTAAATCATTTTATATTATATTCAGCATGATTTTTGATGGGCTTGACTCATGACAGTTTGACATTGAGTTAAAAAGCGATTTTGAAGAAAAAAAAATTTATTTTTTAATTTTTTTAATTTTGAAAAAAATCAGATAAATAGATATTTTTTTTAGAAACAAATTTGAAAAAAATAGTTTATAAAAAAAATCAGTTAATTAAATTAAAAAAATTATAAAATTATATTTTGGATATCTAACAGTAATTCCAAACAACACCTTAGCAAATGAAGCAGAAAAAGATAATGTAATATTTTATTATTAGTAATATTAATTTCCATCCCCCAAAGCAAAAGAAAGTTGTTACATGCCCCTATCACACTCGGCCCGGTTGGCTCCGATTGCTAAAAATCAGGTATAGATCTATTTTAGATCTAACCATGATTTATAAAGTTTTATCCAATTTAAAATATTTTAATATTATAACTAGTTTGAAATATTATATAATTTTTTTTTGCTTGGTTTAAAAAATAATAATTTTTTGCTTCAGAAAAAAGTATTAAAACTAATTTTGGACAAAAATTAGTAATGTTAATATATATGTTAAACAAGTGTAGTAGAGAAAATTAAAAAACTCTGTCGCAACCTTAATTATTAGATTCGGTCTAAGCATATAATTTAACATGGAATCAGGTATAAAGAGAAATGTTATTAATATTTTTTATACACTTATTTTATAATTAGATTATCTTATCAAAATTTTAATTTATAAAATTTACTATTTTATTTAAGAAATTAAATCAGTAATACAGTAAGTATTAAAAAAATATTAATAGTATTTCTCCGTACCTAAAATGCTCAAAACAAAATTTCATGTGCCGAAACAATCAACAAGTCGGGCAAACCTGACATGGATTTACCATTTTTTTAAGGAAAAAAAAAAAAGGAAACCGAAAAATAAGATCATAAAAAAAAAAGAAAATATATTAAATAGACAAAAGGTCGGAACATCCTTTTATGTCTGGTCACGAGCGAGCGATGCAGGTGGCCAGATAAGGTATGTCCTCATCTGCCCATGCTTGATTTGTCGTCCACGCAATCAATTTCCCTCTCCTATTGGAAAAAAAAAAATACTAATATTCTTTCTATATATGCAAAGGCGTCCGGTTATTATTAAGTATTTAGTGCAGTTCTTAAATATTCATTTTTAAAAATTTAAAAATATCTAATATATATGTTTTATTATATTTTGATTTAATGAACTTAAATACTTTTTTTTTTTACATTTATAAGAGAATATTGAGATAAATTGTAATAAAAAATTTATAATAAAATCGATAAAATTGAATAATTTTTTAGTTAATAAGTATAAAAAAATTAAACATTTAAAACATAAAGGGAGGAAATATTATGAAACTTTTTTAGTTTTCTCTTTTTAAGCTGAATTTTTTTTTATATAATTTTAATCGAGTATCAATATATAGCATCCTATCCATTGAACTTTAATTGGTTAATTATATATATATTGCTAAATATAAAACCTCTAATCATGATTTGTTATATGTTAATTTAATCCCAGTTGCAATCAATTACAAAAGAATTTTGTAGTAAAATATAAAAATTTAACAATATATACACATACATAAACTTCATGCAGTCACATTCCTTCAAATAATTTTCTTTGCTGGTAACACTTCAAATCAAGGAGTCTTCATCGTATATATATATATATATATAATCAAAATATTCCAGTGATGGGAATAGTCATAAAGAAATTAATTAAATGGGTGAGAGTCAACTCCAATTCAAAAATGTTGTTATTGGATTGAAAAGCTACACCAACAGATGCATCTTCCAATATGAATTGATCATCAGGGAAGCATTCATCGCTTACAATACTTATCAAAGTTGAAAATGGGTTATGTGAGGGAAGCAGAATGTCAAATATGATTAAATTATTAGTAAGGTTTAAGTGTTTAACTCTTTTGTAATAACAAATTAATTTCATCTTTAATGACCCTTTTTGTGGACTTGATTATGAGTGGGAAAGTACATGAAATCTCATCCATAGCTTGTGTTTTACTTGATAATGATGCTTACTTTTAATCAAAGCTGAGTCACCTTCCCCCACCTACCTCCACTGCACACCATTAGAAAATTAGTCAATGACTAAATCCCAATTAATTATGGCTACTTGCACTCTTATTTATTTACTATAAATAGATTAAGGTAGAAAATTATTTCTAAAATATACTCTATTTAATTATTTCTATAATTAGATTCTACAAAACAAATAACTACAGACGAAGACAGAACAAAACTTGCCAGGAAGAGGAGGGTACCAAAGAGATTTACCTAAATCACAATCGCAAGAAATATGATTCCATGAATTATATACATTTCAGAATTTGTCCTATTTATTTCAACCAGTATAGCATCAAAAGGTATGGAGTGATAAAACCAATATAAAAACTTAAAAATTAAAATTAAAGTCAGGTTAAACAAATGACTAATATCAGTTTTAGTTTTCATTTTTAAAATTTTTTAATTTTCTAAATTTTCAATTTCAGTTTCATTCAAAAAAACTAAATAATATGTTCGTCTTGAGCATGCTACTACATTAAATCTTTTGATAAAATGTTTTCTTGTCTTTTGAATAGTATCGATTTATTGACATATAAACTGAAAATTTATATAGTTTTGTACAAATAAAAAATCAATGAGATAATTGTATTTTTCAATCATATAAAATCAATTAAAATAATGGACGAGCTTAGCAAATTTTCAATAATTATTATTTTTATTGCATATAAGAATTTCATTTTCTTAATAATTCTCAATCAATAATCAGTTATATTAGTTTGGAAAATTTATTTCTTATATGGAAAATGGAGGAATCTGATGTGATTTTGTAAAGGGCGTGACGATTCAAGAGTCAAACTATATAGGAAGTAGTGTTAGTGTTATGAGTGTTGAGGATGACCTGAGATCATGCCAATCCAAATTTGAATGAATACTTGTGGGTATTGTCAAAATCTGATGCTATATTTGATCTCTGTGAGGAAAGCAACAACTGAGCTTATAAAAGTATATAATAATAAGGGAAATCTCGTGAAAAAAATCACCCTAAATTTGAACCTACCTTTCTCTTTGGACTTTTCTCGCCCACTTTCCTTTGAAACTTTGCTCTTGTATATTTCTCAGTCAATTTTATTGTTTTCAGAGTATCGTTTTTCACTTTTCATTAATTCCTCGGTGTAGTTTTTCGTTGTTGTTCTACTTTTACTTTTCCAGTTTGTTGGTCTTTTCTTTCGTTTTCCCAAAACAAATGGTTGTGATTAATTCCACGGTGACAGCCAAGTCACGGTGGTGCTAAATGTGGACTTAAATCCAATCAAATCCACAATTAAAAAATTCCCACCTTCTTATTCATATATTTCTTCTTTGTTATATCAAAGACGAAAAACGGGGTAACTTATTTCAAGATTTTCTTTCTAATATTATAGTCCATTTTTTAATTTTTAATATTTCTTCTTATCAATAAATATGAGCAAATTTTTTTTTTTTTTACATATGTTTGGTTCAACAGTGATATTTTGCTATAATCGAATAGCTATAACTGTCAACTATTTATAATTGATTTTAAAATATTTTATGCAGTTGAAAATTAATTATAATTTTATAAAATAACTAGTGATTATTTTATTATATTATTAATGTGATACATATATTATATTTTTATATTTTCATATAAAATATAAAAAAATTAAGTAAATACAAAAATATAATTTTTTTAATCAATAAAAATTATTAAAATTTTATTTAAGAAAAAATAAAAATAAAATTTTATTTGACTTATTAAATATTTAAAATAAGAAAAACTGAAAAATTACAATTTTTCATTAAAAAATCAGTTTTTAGTATACATTCTAAAAGTTGACACTTAGAATTTTTAATTGTTGACTTTTACTTTTGTTTAACTAAACATCAAATGATTTTGAGTTATTGGACTGCTAAAAAAGCTGATCTCTTCAAACATTCAATTTAACTTTTCAATTTAACTTTTAATTTACTAGACTGCCAAAGATTAGGTGTAAAAGTTTAACTAAATAAACACTTAATTTTCTAATATATTTCTAATTAATATAGAAGTCCATTATGTATAAGAAAAAGATAAATAATATTTAGTGATGTAACTACATTAAATAAATTTATTACATAATATGTGTAAAATTGTAAGTGAACTTGTTTGACTCTAAACAATTTTATTACGATTTATTCTTGTCAACGTGCATGTTAGATATCTTTGACCTTGATGGCAAAAGAGCATTGGCTTCTTCTTCATTTTCTATATAACAATTGGCAAGATACAGAAATTGGTTGTTTGTTCTTTTTTTTTTTTTGACAAAAATGGATAGCATTAATCAAGCATAATTTACAGCAAGAGCTGCTTACAAGAAACTAGGGATTCAAAGTCCCAAATTCGAAGACTTGATATAGCAATGTTTGTTATTAAATCTTGATTAAATCAAAATATGAAATTTTGCTGCCCCTTACCCAATAAACTGGATTCGTCAGACTTGTCATCTTGAAATCTTATTATTATAATAATTTTCTGAAGCCCCAAGTTAAGTATTCTACAACTGCTAATTTCTCTTACATACATTTGAAGGCACTCTTCAGGATTAACTAATCTGCAAAGCTAATTTACTCATTGCAAGTTTCTTTAGGCAGAGTTAATCTTTGACCCTAGTCCTTTGTGATCTTGTGAGCACGGAGATAGTACAGACCAGAAATTGAGCTTCATTCTATACAATCTGCACCTAAAGACTAAAGCTATATCATGCTGTTGGATTAATAAAGGAAACCCCACTAAAATATATATTAGAGGAGAGGTGAACTTCAACAAGTTGCAACATAAGCAGAATGCCTCTATAGTTTGGAAAGGTATCGTCTGGGCAAGTAAAATCTTGGAAAAAGGGTGTTGTGCCATGGTACTGAATGGTATGGATACTCTTTAAATTTTGGAGAGATATTTGGCTGCGAGATGTCCAGCTCCTCTCTTTAGCAACCAAAGAGATTTCGATGGTGGAATCTTATAAAAGAGTTCGGGAATATTGGTTATGAGGGCAAGTGGCGTGATTTCTTTGGGAGTTGTTAATGGTGGATTTGGATGTGGAGAAATGATATGGTGTTTAGTAAATTTTTTCATAATTGCGAGTTTAGGGTGAATTGAGTTAGGAAGTATCTGAATGATATAAATACTGCTTTCAACTTCAAGCATGTAACAGGGATTGAGCATGACTATGTAACTAATTGGGTTGGGGGGTATCCGCCTTCGATGGACTGAATAACTTTGAACACTAATGGGTGTTCGAAAGGATGCAATGGACCGGTTAGAGGAGGAGGCCTAATCAAAGATTACAAGGGTGGATGCCTTTTGGGTTATGTTTGTTGTGGAAATCGGGTTAGTTTCCACCAAAATGAATAATTGTGCCAAAAATTAAGACAAAGAAAAATTCCCAGGTAGTTGGTGGAGTCACAAATGGTCTCCCTTAAAAACCAACTTCCTTAGACTCTTGAGTCTTGGTGACAGAATTTTTCTAAGATAATTTAAAGCACAATATATCACAAAGTAAAAGACCCGACAATAGCTATTAAATAGAAATAAAAAGAACACCAGAATTTAACGAGGTTCGGCCAATTATGCCTACGTCCTCGGACACTACTAAAATAATATTTCACTATTTCAAAGAAATATTACAAAGTGAAATATTACAAGAGAGAGAGGAAAAACAACCAATCTTAGAAGTAGATGGATTGGTGTTTTTGGGATGAATTGTTAAGAGGGGGATTAAGCCCTTTTATAGGCTAATGCTATGGTGGAAAATTGAAATCTTTCCGATGTGGGATTGTCATATTTCAACAAATCTCCACCTTGACAATCTCACAATTCCAAACAAACATCCTCTAAACTCTTATATTACAAATTTCAGTAATGTCTCCAAATGCGCTTCAAAGCGCCCAATTTCAAATTCTAATAACATTTATCAAGTCCAAACAATGTTGGAACTTGACACCTGTCACAACTTTCGTTGCCATATCTGCGGGATTTTCAGCAGTCAAAATCTTCTGAAGAAGTATCCCACCATCTTCAAGAATTTCCCGTACAAAATGATATCGAACATCGATATGCTTCGTCCTTGTATGATAAACTTGATTCTTTGCTAAACAAATAGCACTTTGACTGTCACAATGCACTTTGACATGTTTCTGACCAATTCCCAAGTCATTCAACAACCCCTGAAGCCAAATTGCCTCCTTAACAGCTTCTGAAACTGCCATGTACTCTGCCTCTGTTGTAGACAAAGCAACTGTTGACTGTAAGGTGGACTTCCAACTAACCGGTGCCTTTGCAAGTGTGAACACATAACCGGTAGTAGATCGACGTTTGTCTAAATCACCTGCATAGTCGGAATCACAATATCCAACTATATATTGACCACTTTTCTCATCCTGCTCAAACATTATACCAACATCTACAGTATTCTGAATATACCGTAGAATCCATTTCACAGCTTGCCAATGTCCTTTGCCAGGATCATGCATGTACCTGCTCACAACTCCAACTGCTTGTGAAATGTCAGGCCTCGTACACACCATTGCATACATCAAGCTACCAACAGCATTTGCATATGGAACCTTTGACATATATTCTCGTTCTTCATCACTTTTCGGAGATAAAGATGCACTGAGCTTAAAATGAGGAGCAAGTGGAGTACTAACTGGTTTTGTATTCTCATTTATCCCAAAACGCTTTAGTACTTTTCTCAGATATTGTTTCTGAGTCAAACAAAGTCTCCCCAATTTTCTGTCTCTGCATATCTCCATACCGAGAATCTTCTTAGCTTCCCCTAAATCCTTCATTTCAAATTCCTGATTTAGTTGAGCTTTTAACTTCTGAATCTCTCCTTCATCTTTTGAAGCTATCAGCATATCATCAACATAAAGGAGGAGATAGATAAAGGAACCATCCCGTAGCTTGCGTAAATATACACAATGATCATATTTGCTTCTTGTGTATTTCTGCCTTATCATAAACTTGTCAAATCGTTTGTACCACTGTCTTGGAGATTGCTTCAATCCATACAACGATTTGCTCAACTTGCACGCCAAATTTTCTTTTCCAGCAACTTTAAATCCTTCTGGCTGAGTCATGTAGATTTCTTCTTCTAAGTCTCCATGTAAAAATGCAGTTTTTACATCCAGCTGAACTAGTTCCAGATCAAATTGTGCTACCAAAGCCAGCAGTATTCTTATGGAGGAATGTTTTACAACTGGAGAAAATACTTCATTATAATCAATTCCCTCCTTCTGAGCGTAACCTTTAGCTACCAATCTTGCCTTGTAGCGGATATCATTCTTATCAGGAAATCCGTCTTTCTTTGCATAAACCCATTTACAGCCAATCGCTTTCTTTCCCTTTGGCAGACTTGCTAGCTTCCATGTCTGATTCTTTTCAAGGGACTGCATCTCTTCTTCCATAGCCTTTCTCCACTTTTCTTCTTCTGAGCTTTGAATAGCTTCACAATAAGTGGAAGGAATCTCATCATCTACTGAAGATGTATAATTAGTCATATCTTCAAGTCGAGCAGGTTTTTTAATATTCCTTTTCGGCTTTCGTAGTGCAATTGGCTCAAGTTGCTGAGGAGGTTCTTGTGCTGAAACCTCTGCTTCCTCATCTGATCCATTTTCTACCATTATCTCCTCTTCTTCCGTAGGAGTAATTTTATCAGACTTTACAATTGTTGGATCAACAATTCTTCTTCTATCAAACTCCACCTGTTTGGGAGTTTCCTCCACCTGCTGTGGAGAACCATCCGTCTGCTCCTTTGTTACCTTTAACATGGTAGACTCATCAAAGGTAACATCTCTACTAAAGATTATTTTCTTCGTCTCTGGGCACCATAGTCGATATCCTTTGATACCAGAGGATATCCCCATAAAGATAGCTTTCTTTGCCCTTGGATCTAACTTTGATTCCTTAACATGATAGTATGCAGTGGAACCAAACACATGTAAGGAATTATAATCTGTAGCAGGTTTTCCATACCACACCTCCAAAGGTGTTTTGCCATTGATAGCAGTTGATGGCAAACGATTAATGAGATGACATGCGTATGTTACAGCCTCAGCCCAAAACTGTCTGCCTAATCCAGCATTAGACAACATACACCGAACTTTCTCCAGTAGAGTTCGGTTCATGCGTTCAGCCACCCCATTCTGTTGTGGTGTATTTCTGACAGTGAAATGTCGAACAATTCCTTCATTTCTGCAAACTTTCATGAAGGGATCACTTGTGTACTCTCCGCCATTGTCTGTTCGAAGACACTTGATCTTTCTGCCCGTCTGAGTTTCTACCATCTTTTTCCAGATGAGAAAAACTTCCAACACTTCATCCTTTGTCTTCATTGTATACACCCATACTCTTCTTGAACAATCATCAACAAAGGTAACATAGTAGTGTTTACCTCCCATTGAAGCAGTTTTGGAAAGACCCCATACATCTGAGTGAACATAATCCAGAATACCCTTGGTATCATGGATTGCAGTGCCAAACTTCACTCTCGTCTGCTTCCCTTTGATGCAATGCTCACAGAAGTCTAATTTGCAGGTTCGCACTCCTTGCAATAATCCTTGATTCGCCAGAAGTTTCAATGATTTTTCGCCTGCATGCCCCAAGCGCATATGCCACAATCTGGTTATTTCTAGCTCATGGTCATCACTAGAAACTGCTGCTGTTGTTCCAACAACTGTATTGCCTTCATAGTAATACAAGTTGTTGCTCCTTTGAACTCCTCTCATCACCACAAGTGCTCCAGATATAACCTTCATTACTTCATTTTTAATGATTATAGTGAAACCCTTTCTCCCAAGGATTCCCATAGAAATGAGGTTTTTCGTCAGACTGGGCACATATCTTACGTCTGTCAGAGTTCTGATTGATCCATCACGATTCCTCAATTGGATTGAACCAATTCCAGTTGTTTTGCAAGGGCTGTCATTTGCTGTATAGACAACTCCACCTTCAATTTCTTTAAAATCGAAAAACCATTCCCGATTGGGACACATATGGTGGCTACAGCCTGAATCCAGGATCCAAGCAGTCGAACTGCTTATTGATGGCATCAATGCTAATGAAAAATCTGAATCATCACATTCAGCTACATTTGAATCTGCAACAAACTTGCCTTTGCCAGATTTGCTTCTCAACTTAGGACAATCTTTCTTCCAATGCCCCTTTTCTCGACAAAAGGCACATTCATCTTTGCCCACTCTGGACTTTGATCTGTCTTTCTTTCCCCTGTTCTTATTTTTCGAACGGCCTCTTACTATCAAAGCTTCAACTGCTCCACTGGTGCTATCCTTATTGTCTTTTCTCCTCAATTCATAGCTGTATAGTGCAGCACATACTTCACTAAGAGACACCTCAGCTTTCCCATGGAGTAGAGTAGTTTCTAGAAACTCAAACTCCTCAGGAAGGGATCCCAACAGCATTAGGGCCAAATCTTCATCTTCAAATGTCACATCCAAGTTCATCAGATCTGCTACAAGTTGATTGAAATTGGTGATGTGATCATTCATCGTGGTACCAGGAACATATGTGAATCTGAACAGTCTTTTCTTCATATGAAGCTTATTTTGACTGCTCTTTTTCAAGAATTTTTCCTCCAGTGCCTTCCACAATTTACTTGCAGAAGTTTCTTTACAAAAGGCATACTTCTGCTCTCTGGACAGGCACGATCGAATTGTACCACATGCCAAACGATTGATTGTCTTCCATTCCTTCTCATCTGCACCTTCTGGCTTTTCTCCCTCAATGGCAATGTCTAAGCCTTGCTGAAATAAGGCGTCTAGAACTTCACCTTGCCACATGCCGAAATGGCCTGTACCATCAAAAATCTCCACTGCAATTCTCGTATTTGCCACAGCAGTTCTCGCCAAAATTGATGAAGTAGAAGCTGTTGTGTCCATTGTGGATTTTTGTCCGTCTCTTGCCATTTCCTTTTTAAGACTATTTAATAGCTTTCAAATGCGGAATACCCAAGAATCCAAGGAAACCTTTCTGATGTGGAAGATCAGCTTACGCCGCAACCACAGAGCATATAACTCAGTAACCTTGGCTCTGATACCAATTGTTGTGGAAATCGGGTTAGTTTCCACCAAAATGAATAATTGTGCCAAAAATTAAGACAAAGAAAAATTCCCAGGTAGTTGGTGGAGTCACAAATGGTCTCCCTTAAAAACCAACTTCCTTAGACTCTTGAGTCTTGGTGACAGAATTTTTCTAAGATAATTTAAAGCACAATATATCACAAAGTAAAAGACCCGACAATAGCTATTAAATAGAAATAAAAAGAACACCAGAATTTAACGAGGTTCGGCCAATTATGCCTACGTCCTCGGACACTACTAAAATAATATTTCACTATTTCAAAGAAATATTACAAAGTGAAATATTACAAGAGAGAGAGGAAAAACAACCAATCTTAGAAGTAGATGGATTGGTGTTTTTGGGATGAATTGTTAAGAGGGGGATTAAGCCCTTTTATAGGCTAATGCTATGGTGGAAAATTGAAATCTTTCCGATGTGGGATTGTCATATTTCAACAATGTTATGAATATAGGAATCTGTTCAACTGTTCAGACGGAATTTTAGGCTATTCTTTATGGTTTTCGTGTGACTTGGGATGTTGACTATCGAAAAGTTAATCTGGAGACAGATTCCTTACTAGCTACTCGATGGCTTTTCGGTTCTCCTATGGTGAGAAGTGGGTGTACCAATCTTCTTCATGAATGTTGCTGTTGATGAGACGTGAATGGTGTGTGAAAGTCAATCCTGCATACTGAGGGAGAGGAATCAAGCCACTGATTTTCTAGCTAACTCTTCCTTGATGTATGTTTACCCTTCAAAGGCCACCTCCGGCTTTTCGCACCATCTTATGGCAGGATTCAATTGGGACTTCTTTGCCAAAGGAAATTAAATATAATCTATGACTTTTTTTGAGTTCCCCCCTCATTGGTATCAAAAATAATAATAATAATAAAATAAAGGAAATCTTATTTGGTACAGTAGGGGGCTTGTTCCTCTCGGCCCAACAAGTAGACCCAAAACAGAAAATGGAAAAGAAATGCAAAGGGAATTACTGGGAAAGGCAACGGGTCTGAGTTCTCCATTTCTGTCTCTGATTTTAAAATTCTGTTCGGTTCTCCGATATCTCCTTATATCCTGTCAGAAATATTTTTGGATCCCTGTATCTACACAACACGGGAATCTCCTACTCTATCCAGTTATCCAGTTTTTATTAAAATTTTTTATTTTATTTAATGTTAAAAATATATTTTTTTAATTTAATTAATTAGTTAATTATTTAAATAAAAAATATATTTTTTATTTTAAATAAGTATTATATTTTTATTTTATTATTTTTTAAAAATAGTAATTATATTAAAATATAAATAATTGTTATATATATATTTTTCGGGGCTACATCCCCATTTTAAAAAAATTTCAAAGTCGAATAAGGATCGAAAAATAATAAAAAAATCTGTCTTGTTTGGAGCGGGATTGAGTCGGGATACCACATGAGCAAGAATTACCCTTCCTCAAATCTCTCCATGCTCCTTAAACAAAACTTCTGGCTTATGCCTTGTCCAGAACAAGATTAATATTATCCATTGATACCATTCGCATAATTGAACAGGTCAAGATTCAAGAACTATAATAGCCCAGAAGTTGCGAATACCGTTCTATTGACCATTTTGGATTTTATTATTGGCATCGAAAACCTAACCTCAGAGTGCATTTTGTTTCAAGATTATCACTAAAACGTAACCTGTAAATGCATTTGCCTAAAAGCTAGGCGTGCATACATAATTTCCTCCTCTATACAATCAAAGCTTGAAAAAACTACACATTTGAATTTTACAAGCAAAACAATTCGTTGAATTGTAGGCTATATTATGTTAAAACAAGGAGCCATATAAAATATTCTCAGCATACTATCAGAGTACATTAGAATAAAGAACAAACTCATGTATCTATCTAATCAGATAAAACCTGAACGCAAGAAAGAATTCAAGACTATATATGCCGCTAATTAAGGAAATTATGTACAAATTTAGCATCTGTAAATTGTCATGGAATCATCAACGGGCACTTGCTACCATAGCATCACGCCATCATCTGCTAACTTACTCATTGCTGGCACTATAATATGCAAAATGATTATCCTAAAAACTTGAAAAGAGAAAACATTTGGACACCTATTCTGATAGTAATTCAATACGTAGCAACAATTTCATATTTTGATAGCAAAGGAAACAAGCAAAAACTCTAATGTGCAATTGCCATGGATGAGTTATACAAATAGAGTCAACCACCGCCACAAGCTATCAACTAGTTTCATGCTATAATCTCCGACTCTCAAATTAACCATAATGCTGTCACAGCCAAAAAAGGCAATACATGTTGCAATTATTATATATACTAAAACGATAGAATCATATTTCACAAAAAAAAAACTCATAGCATCTGATGCATAATTAGAAAGCAACCTCATGCAAATCTAACAATATAAGCAAGCTCCATCCTAAGTTTCAAAACAGAAAATATATCAACACCCAGAAACTATAATGTCGAGGAGCACAAGGCAATAGATCTAAGCACTGAAGAATTAACGCACATCCATTTAAACCAATAAGTAGCAGCGCCAACCATAAAATAATCGTTGATATGTAAATACTTGAAAGTTTGAAAAAAAAAAAAACTCAAACTTTATCAGAACAAAACAACTTAAGCTGTGAGAACAACAGCTCCACCATTCTCTTTTATCTTTTTCTCTGCAACCTTGGACACAAGCTTCGCTTTCACCACAATAGGCTTATTCTCTGGCAGCACACCCTTACCCAAGACCTTGAAATAGCCAAACTGGGTAACGTCAATCATGGGCACATTATCCTTGTTGGCTTTGTCTTTCACTTCCTGAGGGATCATCGACCATAGATTGTCGATATTGACGATGGGGCAGTAGAACTTGTTTCTCAACTTGTGGAAGTACCGCATACCGACTTTTCCAAAATACCCAGGATGGTACTTGTCGAAGAGGATCCTGTGGTGGTGCATACCTCCGGCGTTACCGCGACCTCCTGGATGCTTCCGGTGCTTGCCGATACGCCCATGGCCGGCGCTCACGTGACCACGCTTCTTGCGGTTCTTCTTGAATCGGGTGGTCATTCTGGCCCTCTTTGCTTGGAAATGGGTCTATCGGGCGGCTCTGCTGAGAAGATGAGGAACTTCTGAGAGATTGAAACTAGGGTTTTGGTGGATCAACATAGAGAGAATTGGTGAAATTTTGTTTTACCATTTTGCCCTGCTGAGATCAGTGAAATGAGGCCGTTTCAAACTAAAAGGTAGCGGCGCATCCATGTTTTGGAAAAGATGGGTTAGGTTAAGCCCATTTCTTTTGATAAACGGAAGCCCAGAAAAAATTCCAAACCAAATCCTGCAAATGAGTTGAATATTTGGGCATCGCTATATAATTAAGTCTACCGGTTGTTCTGGTGTTAGCCTCTGTTGTTGCATCTACAAAATTAAATGTCCACGTTTTCGTAGGAATACAAATTCCCTTTATAATATCCGAAAGGAAGTAGGGAAGTAGGTACATTCAGACAGGGTTGCATAGAATCTGTACCCACAGCGATAAGAAAAAGTACGAAATGTCTGAACCTTCCAAATGTCAATATGTATTCAATAGTATTAAACTACGAAATTGCAAATGACTACTGAAAACTCCAGTGCATTTGATTTACAGTTATAAAATGTTTGAAGTAAACCAACTAAAAGGAGAAAAATAAATATTGAAACCAGTAGCCTCCTATTACTTATTTTGCATCAGAGCATTTCCAGCTAAGGAATGATAACAAAGCAAAATTTGTTAGATTTTAATCATTTTCTAGCCGATGCTAGTACAGCAAAAGATTTGCAGTAAACCCAGCATAAATCCGTCTCAGGAATCTTACGTCATACACGTAAAGCCATGAAATGAGGGGCAATATTATAGGTTCATGAACTCATAACTGCTGATTGAGATAAGCGTCTCTTGGAGATCTTGGACTCATAATTCCTGAAACAGTTTCAGAAACACCTGAGACTGTATTCTTCAACCACGACGTGCTCCGTGTCAACCAGCCAGTCTCTGCTTCTTCTTGTACTCCAAGCATGCTCTTCTTCTCTTCCTCCAGCAGTATGTCAACCCACCTCTTGGCCATGAAAGTTTTGACAGCTTCAACCCCCTCCTTCACAATTTCCATTGGTGGAATCTCAAGAGGATTTTGCTCCAAATTCAATTTGGTCAAATTATCCAGCCGGCCAAAGGTATCAGGTAGAGCTTGAATCTGGTTATTGCTGAGATCAAGTTCCTTAAGTTTTGTCAATTCACCGAAAGTGTCAGGGAGTTCAGTCAGGTCACTGAAATTACTGCTCAAATTGAGAATCTCAAGGTTCGTCAATCTCCCAATGGAAAGTGGAAGGCCTTGAAGCTCATTAAAGCGAGCATCCAGGTGCTGCAGAGATCTCATCTCACCAATTGATGTGGGAAGAGATCGAATTTTGTTCAACTGGATTGACAGCTTCTTCAGACTTATCAACTCATACCCAATATTAGTTGGCAAGTATGTAAGACGGTTGAAGCTCACATCCAACTCCAGCAATGCCCTAAACCATCAAACATACATGGTAAATAAAAAGGATATCTGGTCAGAAAATGAATTTATTTGCAATAGGTTAGGCTTACCTGCAATGACAAATGGAATCAGGTAAGGACAGTAGCTTATTGCTGCAGACATTAAGAAATTTCAAGTTATGCAGCAATCCAATAGAATCTGGCAATGCTTCCAAAAGATTTGAAGCAAGATTGAGTTCCTCAAGATTTTCCAACCCAGCTATTGAGTCAGGAATGACCTGTTCCCCTTGCACGGGTTACCAAAATATAAGAAAATACAAATCAACATAAGAAAAACAATAATTGAAAAAATAAAGAAGCTCAACCATGCCATAATATTTGTTTAATTAGATCATCAAGCAAGGAAAAACTAATATTTCAAAAAAAAAAAACGAAAAGAAAAGTATTTTCAAGAGTCAAAAGACATAGAACACCATCATTCCTTAAAAATGAAAATAAAATCTCTTGGAGAAGTGGGATATGAAATGGCTGCAGTTTTATACCCAGTCAATTAGCGTGAGATAGTTCCTAACTCTGCATTATGGTTATAGTTAAATATATAAAATAAAGCAATTTGATAATAAACGTTCTATGTTTAGAAGCCTAAAAAAGTGTCTAGCCACTCAAAAAAAAAAAAAAAAGTGCAACTAAGAGTAAATTCTTTTATTTGAAAACTCGATATGATTTATACTCCTTCAGTCCTTCGTCACCTTCCCCCTTTGTCAGCTAAAATGTTTTGCACCCTAATCAATCCATAGATTCTCACAGACCCTTTCTAAATCTGCTAAATAGTGGACATGCACATTCCTTAAACAATGGATTGCCTAGGACATAGGACTTGAGAAAGAGCATCTTATTTTATTAACTGATACCTACTACATGACAACCTCATTTAGCTAAACCTTACTGTGTACTCATAATCATTTCGTTTTGGACACCACTGATGGTGGGTTACGTAAGAAGGTCCAGTAAAATATTCTCCCACAAAGTGAAATTTCAGAACTCGTGAATTTAATTGTTTGAGCATAGGCATTGGGGTCTTATTAAACACATAGGTCACAGATGTTTGTTCTGTTTTATCACAAAATATACACGACACTCAATTAATAATACCGATTGTTTATCATGAAATGTATACAAAACTCCATCAATCTTCCCGAGCTTTCCATAACAACAAACATAGGTTGCAAACGTATGATTTTGTTTTATCATGAAAAATATACACGACACTCAATTAATAATACTGGTAGATCTTATTTAACCATGAAACGCACACAACACTCCTTCAATCTTCCTAAGCTTTCCATAACAACAAATAGCTGATCTGCATGGAAAACTCCATGAACTCAAATAGTCTTAAGGATGTAGCCAAGATATTGTCAGATTTTTTGAGTTCAAGTATTCAAGCCAATAGGAAATGATCCATTTCCAAATGCTTATCGACGACCAAAATGAATATTAGTGTACTTCCGAAGTACAAAATCTGCATAGTGTGGCAAAGATATAATGTATTGCCAAGGTAAAATTCATGTAAGAACATGCAAATTCTAAGAAGCACAGGACTAAATATAATCATTAACAAAATCCGATAACCTCACCTCCATTTACAGTACGTAAAAGAAATGCAATGAAACTTCAAAACCAAGATTAGATAAATAATTTATGGTATTTACTGACAATTACAAGTTCACAACAACCATCAGCTCATACGCCTAATCAATCCACAATCATTTGGTTCAAAATTCCGTCATAATTACAGCAAACGTAACCAAAGCCAACATTCCCAAGCAAAAACAAGTGGCTCTCCATATATAAAGTTCAATATGTTTATCTACCTATGTTAAAAAGATAAACAGTAATTAAAGAGTATCATTTCTATCCGCACCAACTAAAATCACAATAAAGAATAAAAAGGGAAGAAGCTAACCTCCAGCTGATTATTCGAGAGATTAAGCACTTTCAACCCAAGAATTTTTCCAAACGCTTCGGGCAAAAACCTCAATCTTCGGTTGGACAAATCGATCCTCTCAAGAACATTTCCAGACGCCTCTTGGAGTATTCCTACCACCTCTTCGTTCACCAGCTCGGTCACTTTCCGATTATCATCATCCTCCTGTCCCGTCTCCGCTCTCTCATAAATCTTAACCAACCGCTTCTCTGCCTCCTCCAACAGTTTCTCGTACGCCTCATGCATCTCGTCTAACTGCAATATCGTCTTGTACAAAATCTTCTCTTTCTCCGCAGATTGTCGACACTGTTGTTCTTTATCAGCTAAATGCGAACGCCATTGAAGCCTATCGACATCGGCGGGCCGGGGTGAGCGGACGATTTCTTCTAGCTGTTTAAAGAGGTTTGATTCGATTTCAGAGAGTTTGGTTTTGGCGGTGTCGACAGTCTCATGGTCGGGGCGAGGACCAAGGGTTTGGAGGACTGATCGGGTCTGGGTCACATCAGAGATAGCACGAGTCATGGAAGAGAGGAGTTTAGGGTCGGATAAGTGGGGTAATTGGGAAACTACAGGCGTTTGACAGGAAGAGGGATCGGAAGGAGCGCATGGCGGCGGCGGCTGCTCAATGTCGACGGAGGGATTAGCGGTGGCGGAGGGGGATTTGGGGCCAAGGGAGGGAAGTCGGGCCATGACGTAGGAGAGGATAGGGAAAGATTTCGGATTCGGATCCATAGTAATGATAAGAGGTTTTGGAGTGTGAGGATATATAGAAATTGGAGAAGGAAAGGGCAGAAATTGCTGTTAAACGAATCAATTATTTCGATTTAGAAGATGAGTTGGTTCCATTTTTAAAGCTCTACCTCTGCCTCTGCGGCACCGTGCAATGTTTCTGTGTTTAGCGAGAGAGAATTATTTTCTCTTCTCCATTTTTGGCGATGATGCCAAGAAAGGATGCGAGTCTGGATAATTATATAGCATTACTTGCGGGTGATTTGGTCAAATTACACTTTTTTCGTTTATTTTGTGCAAGTGTGTAACGACTAACGACTAACCTGTGTCCCCAATTTTCGTATGGAAGTTTTTCAGGATTTTATTTGAAAAAAAATATTTTAGTATAAATTCCTTTCTTAAAGTAGCCTTGGAAAATTTTGCTTGGAATCCTTATATTATTATATTTACTTAATAAATACTGATTTTTCTGAATTTGGAAATATCATTGAGCATGGCGTTGCTTTGTTTAAAGAGAGAATTGCTTTCAATAATTAAAAAAATAGGTATTTCTTTAAACAGGATAGTAATATTTTACTAGAGAGTTTAGAAATGGGCAACCTAGATTTTACGAGCAAAGTTTTCTCATGGCCTACACCAATTAATGCAATTAACTCTGAAAGCAGGGATATAACTTTCAAGAAAGTTGCGAGTCAACAGAAAATGTGCAATCATTGTGATAATCATAGACATGGAAGAAAAGGACTATCGATTCTTGAATTTCAAATGACCCTGAGTTTTTTCTATTTCATAAACCCCTAAAAAATAGATTCCATTGCTATGAATTTAACAAATAATTATACATTCCTACTACAAGCCTCCAGAGTTAATAAAATGAATACTACACATATTCTCCATTTTTTAATATTTTCTAACACTCTTGGTTAGTGAGCAGATATAAATTTTTAAAAATAAATTTTTTTTTCTCCACTAATCAATCAATAAGTGAGTGTTTGAAAATAAAAAGTGTAATTACCATTCTTTGAATTAATAATTATTATGGGGACAATAAGAGGAAGGGCAATGAGGCCGAAGAGATACTTGTAATAAATATGTTTGCTCATCACTTTTAACGTTTTCTGAAAGTATTTAAGAAACGGTGCTATCCTATTGAATTGCAAACCGTACTCCTCTCTCAAGCAATTCAAGTATCTCCTTCAATCTATGTGTGAATTTCTCGATTCTCTCCTTCAACCTATGTACTAGCATTTCTCGTTTTCTGAAAGTAATATGCTGTGATAGTACGAAAATTGAATGCGTTCTGTACCAAAATAGTCATGAAAATTGTTCTTAGAAAAATCATTTAAAATAAACAACATTTTAAATATTTTACGGAAGAGCTCATTGGTGCTTCTGACAGTATGAAAAAGATTGAATTTTAGACCCCCAGCATTTGCATTTAATAATGTTTAACACAATGCACCAATTCAGTCCTTATGGTTATCCAAACAAGAAGCTCCTTTCCAGAAGCATACATGTTGACATGGAAGCCACAACTAGTACCTGTAAAGGCATTTTCCTCTTCAAGTCGCAGGTAAAGTCGCTGATAATAAATTCTTCTGCTGGCAACTCAAACAGTTTCTATGGAATGTTGAATTCCTATGAGGTGATCGTAAATTCAACTGCCCAATAACCCCAGATTGAATGAGATCAAATTTTTGGCATTAAAGTCAATATGGAAAAGGTGTGCAGCTACAGGTGATGGTTGTCCACCATTCACCAGTGCACTTTTTGGGGAATATGAGTCGAAGCAATAACAAGAATATTTCTAGTGGAACATCTTTCACAATCCCTCGAGAGAGTTCACTAATAGATCGAGGAATCAAGGGATGGGAAAAGGTTTGGAAGAAAAACCTGTAGTCTGAATAAATGCAACTGAATGTTTACCTTTTTACCAACTTCCTTAAATGCTGCTTAATTGTTTCAACACCTTTGTTATTGTCTAAAAAGATTATTTCAAAAGTGGTATTCTATGACCAACTGCACACTTACCACTATTCACATGTGGATCTCTCTTGAGGTCATAGAATACCATAAAAATGTGGAGAAAACTGTGCCGTTGCAAAAGTAACTAGATGCCAATTCCCAGTCTGACTCATGTTCTGTTCCTAACGTTTCAGCACATCGTCCTTCTTTAAGGAATCTGTGCAATCTAGCACCTTAAAATTCTTTGCCAACAAGTTGGCAAGTTGATCAAAACTCTCCTTCAGACCCTGCCTTGCTCCTCCTTCAATCATACTTTTCATCATAGTACTCTGATGGAAGCTAATACCCCATGAAATTATGAGGCGAGATGATTCTTCTCCTGAAGATAGTTCTTGTCCAGGCACTATCTTATATAGCAACTAAATATTGAATGTCCCTCCATATGGAACATCTGGTGTACTAACATTACCAAGATAGCAAATTACTGTCCATGTGCTCTTATAAAAGTCTGCTCTTCAGTGGCCTTAACAGCCTTAACTAATCTCGTTGCTGCTTTTGTGTAGGTGACAATTTGTGTTAGGTGAGACATATTAACTGATTTCCAAGTCCAAGGTTCCTCTTCTACGTTTGTTGTACCCTGAAGTTCTGCTAAGTCCTTCCTAAACTTTGAATCTGGTGTAAGAAGAAACTTGTTGAGATCACGTGGGGGTACCTCATAAATCTGATCAAGAAGAGTGTCTCCAGGTAGGTTTTCTGGCATTTCTTCTAAATTAGCACCTGAGTTCATGATCTCCATAGCTTCTTCGAAGCTGCAGCTGGAGGAATGTTCCTCTATGCAATCCTCATAGTCAGATGAGGCACTGGCTGTCTCTGAAGAACTATCTATTCTTAAGGCTTCCCCGTTTTTATTGAAATCCCTCTCCAGACGGCCTGCAGTAGTCTTCATTAGCTTCTTCCCTTCTGATATCTTTAGACATGGAGCTCTTGAGCAATACATTCCATGATTCCCAGCAGAAGATACAAATGGGCATTCAGATTCTTTATTGCCGTCATTCAAGGTATTTGAATTTGCATACATAGAGTGGCTGGTAGAAGTGCCATGGCCTTTTCCATGCAGAGAAAGACTGAGTAGATTACTAACTAGATTACTTGTTAGAAAAGTTCCCTTTTTTAAAGTAAAAAATCCGTAGATTACTAACTAGATTATTGCAATGATAGTAAGCACTCAAAATTGAAAAACCAACCAAACCAGAAAATGTAACGCAATTAATGAAATGCCTAATTAGCATTTGATTCCGTAATCTACTGTACAAACTGTATAGCATCTAGCATACAAGAATAAAACCATCCCGAAGCAAAACACTACCTCAATTTCAATTCAATAAACAATGCTATTAAGAAATCGATTACTAAAAGAAAACAAAAGTAGCAGAGACACTAACCGCCATGCATATCGAGAAACTTGCCAGTGAAGGGCTTTCCAAGATAAATCAATTGGGTGGCAAGCTCTGATTATGCTCAGCTGAAACCGACCCAGAATCACTGATCCTCATGATTGAACACAGACACAACCAAGTCCTCATCAGTGTTGCGGGTTCTGAAAACAAACTCCTCATTCCTAACAGGGTGGTTGTTATTTTTTAATGCTCTAGTCTTGGAGTGATGCTTCCGTATCTTCAGTTTCACATACGAGTACCTAGCGCTAGAAGGCAAGTATTTGGCCTGCAATACGTACACATAAAGCCCCATAGTTAACAAAGTAAGTTGCTTTAGGGAAGAAAACCAATAGGGGTTTTAAAGATAGGAAGGAGGAATTTATGGGTTTAGAGGTGGGAGCAAAGATTCGTGTCGTGGTTTTAAAAGAAGAAAAAGTGAGAAGAAGCCATTGGCGAAACGTGGATAAGAGAAAAAGGGAAACGACACTTAATTTGTACCATGAAGTAACCAATATGGGAAGTTGAGAAAGCTTAGACTTCAGAGAAATGAGAGGGAAAAAGGAGGTTTTGTTAGCGTTTCGTGTCAAGCAAAATGAATCCTATATATCTTTGGCTTCTTCAACAATGCCATCTCATTCTCACCTTTGTTTCTTTCTCCTGGAGACTTCTGGATTTTCAATTACAGTTCCAAACTCCTGCAAGCTACGCCCCCCATGGCCATTCATTAAACTCTCATCATTAAATTCGGATGTAAAAAAATTAATTATTCAAATACTCATTATGTTGAAGAGATAAAAAATTTAGAAAAATGTTTTTTCTTATCAATTATCAATGAAGGAATGTTAGACACAATAACATTGCTCTTATATACGTAGGACTACAACTTTAAAAATGAATGCTGCTAAAAAATACGGCTGAGTCAAGCTTTCAAGTGATAAAAACATATATCTGTATCTATTTAATTAACAAAAATATTATTCACACTTAATATAACTTCAAAAGATTGACTATAGGATAGGTTGAATCTCTCATTAAAAAAAATGACTTTCGATACTTCAAGAGTACATTTTTCCTCAATCTTGGACTTAGACAAATCTCCATATACTCATAAAAATCATGTGATAATCACATTTATACTTAAAACTGGACTTGATAAATCTTGATATGCTACTTAATCTCAATTCAATCATCATATTAGCTATACGGACCTTCAAAATCAAAAGTCGGTCAAAAGAATACTATAAAATAATTAATCATGTGACGACGTGTATTCCTTTGTAAATAATGTTATGGATCCGCATCTATAATATATTATGTGTTATTTATTTAAATGATAAAAAAATTATTTTTTAAAATATATAAAAAAATAAAAATAAAGACATACTTAGACTTATAAAAGAAATTTAATCCATAATTTAATACGAAACTGACTCCATAATATAAGAATTATTTTCCTTTGAGCTTAAATGCTTAATACAACAAAATTACAATAGCCCCTCCTAATAAGAAGCTGGAACAGCAAACCCAGTACAAAAAGTCCACTGAAGGAACCCTAGTAATTGCCCTAATTCATGGGCCAATGTTTTTTAGTCCACTCTCCTACTGCGCCAGTCGTTAAGGAATTTTAGATATGGTGATTAAACGACAAGACGGCTTCTTTGTGGTTACAGGTCGTTTAATATGAATGGGGTCGTTCGACCTAATGCCGAATTTGCCCTTTACCTTTTATTTCCATCAGAAACTACCATTCAAAATTAAAACTAGGGAGTGAGGGAGAGGATAGAAAACATCAAAATGTTACAGTTCCCGGCGTTCATAACTCAATGCCCTTGGTCTACGAGGACAATCCCCACCTCGTATCTGCTACCGTCCCAGTGGCCTCAACCCCACAGCGAAGAGCTTCTCCTCGCTATAGAGGAATCTGATTTCGAAGACAAGGTATCAATTATCGCCTCTTTTTAAATTTTTACTTATCTGAATAAATATGTAATGTCAAAACCTAGCTTCCTTTAGATATTGATCTCTCAGGTTGGCTTGCTTTTTTATTAAAGTTTTTCTATAATTGCTGTTGCAATACTTGTTGTCTCTTCGTTTTATTTGTGTTTTAGTTTCGATTCTGACTCTTGCATAAGGAATTCGACTTTAATTTTTCTTCCTTTGATGTTTGCTTAGTAACTGGATGATTCTAAACTTTAGTAAGCTTGAGTTTTAGATACCTTAGGTTTGAGCTGCAATCCAGTTGATTGGTTGAATTCGAATCTTAATGGAGTATTAGTATCCCCTAATTAGGATTTTTCTCCGGAACTTTCCTGTTGCTTTATAAGCTTCAGATGTTATACCCCTTTTTAATTTTTCCATCATATTATTTTCCTTATTGCAATTCTTATGTCACGGCTTAACTTGCATATTCAGGGATTTTTTCTCCATATAGCTGAAATTTGGTTTGTTGATCACAGAAAAAAAAATACTACTCCTGTAGTCTGTTTGTAACAAGTTGGATTGTATTCATTTGAGAAATCTCAAGCTAGGAAGACTGAGGGAAACTGGATAAGGAGATTGTAATCTAGGAGCTGGACAAGCATGGGTTAAAGATATGCTCATCTTGATGCAAAAGTTTGAGTACGGAGGCTTTGTTTCTTGTGGTTTAGTTGTGACATTGGAGCCGTGCAATCATAGTTGTAAAACTAAGTGAATATGGCTTGTACTGTAGTCCTGGATATGTGGTAGCTTCGAATTTTGTATAATAATAGAAGTTAAATGTTTGATTCTTGTAGTAGGAAATATTGTGGACAATATCTGTTTGTTTTGGACATGTCATTCCTCATGCATTTTGTGTTAGGGATTGCCTTATGCATTTGTGCCACTGATCTGCCCCTTTTTTCTTTTTCCTTTTACGAGACTTGCTGTGTTGACACAAACATGATTAATGTCTGCAGTGCAATGAAATCAGAAAGACTAATAGCAACCTGCCAGTGATTGGGAAAATGACGGTTGATAATGATAAAGAAGATTATGATAACGATGCTGATGATGATGATGCTGATAATGCTGAGGAATCTGAAGGGGAGGAATTTGAGCAAGAAACTGGCTGAAAATATTTGCTGCTATTCTCCATCTTTTCATTGAAAGATATTATTGAATGTGAACTTAGTCCTGCTGCTGAATCCATCCCTTTGGGTTTGAGAAGTATCGATGGAGATATTGGATGCTTTTGCTGCCGTGGTCTGTAGTAGGTATATCAAAGGTCATGGCCTTTGGAGAATGTGGGAATGAAAGAGTTAATTTCCTGACCTTGTTTTTTGTTCTCTCTCTTTCCTTTTGGAAGTTTTGAGTGCATTTCTTCTCACCATAGGCTACAAAACGCATCAGAATTAGATTGATTTTTCTCAATATTGTTCAATGATTTAATCTAAGTGATTCATTAATTTCTTCTTTCTCGTTTAAACAGAGGAAAGAAATTCACAGCAATATAAAATTAAAAAGCACATTGCAATTGAACTGGTTGTAGCCCAACTTGACAACAGAGCACCGAATGACATATGATCTACTTCCTGTGTTCCCGTCTGTCTGATCTACTGTCTCTACATTAACATACAATAGACGGATTATATAATGATGAGGTTAGAATTGGACCAGAAGCCTATTCAAGGGGATAAGATAATTTTTATACTTTTCTATACAAGCTTCCTTTCTTAGCCCTCTGATTCAAGTTGTTCCGCCGCTGTCCTTGTTGATTTTCTTCTATTTATTTATGGCTTATATCTACCTCTAAATTTGTTTTCAACAGTCATTTGGTACTTTAATTTTTTGGATGTTACCATAAACAGTTGATTTTGTTTTTTGGTCATAATCATGCAGTATCTTATAACCTAGTGGCTGCTGACTAATCTAGATTTGCCCTATACAGATTTTCATCCCAAATTTTAAAGGTGTCCGCTCCAAAGCTCAAATTTGAAATCTCTTGTCAATGGATAAATGACCCTTATCATTTTATCTCACTCTTTGATTTTTATCATCCATCACTTTTTGGGAGTCAAATTTGTTTAAAATGAGTATCTCACATTCATATGATATGTAATAAAGAGCAAGCAATTTTTTTTTTCTAACCCGTTAAACAAAAAGCACCTAATTCTTTTTATTATCTCTCATATTTACCTGTCCCATTCATTAATCTCTTTTCTCCCTTTATTTTTCTTGTTATTTCCTTTCCTTTTGTCTCTCTATTCTAATCTTTCTTTTTCTTCTCCATTTGTTCTTCAATTTCACCCTTTTATGCCAACATTGATCCACTTCAAACAGCCCAATCGTTTATCGAGACAATACCCGGTAATAATAAAGTGGCAAAGATACCAAGAATAGAACAATAATACTTCGAATTTAATTTCTGAAATGAGAGGATCAAATAAGCTTAAAAACTTTTTAGTCAAGAATCAAAGAAAGAAAAAAAAATAAAACCGATAATGATAACCTCTTGTCTCTTACGCAGGACTAGTATAACCAAATTTAGTTTGTTAAAATTCATTGAAGTTTTCAACTTTTCATACATAATACTATTTTATTTTTCATTTGATCAAAAGCAAATCAACAATAGAAAATAAAATCTAAAAAGAAAATCCGTCATGTTATAGTTCCAACAGGTATGTTGGAAAATGAAACAAAAACACACACACACACACACACACACACACATATATATATATATATATATATATATATATATATAAATCGAATTAATAATGCAGCTACAAAAATTAATTTTATGTTATAATAAAAGTAAGTATAGATTTTAAATGAGAATAAGTTATTGATTTCATATATAAATTGGTACGTGGATATTATTTCGGTAAAATTTTCTTTATTTCAGTGAGAATTTCTTTGAAACAAGTAGTGTAACGGCTGGGTCTCATCCACAGCATGAGCCCTACCTCAAGTCCACAGGATTGAACCCACCCGCCGTCTCACTGAGACCAACGGGCTGCCGGGGTCCATGACCCAGTACCTCCAACCCATCTCCTGCTTACCAGGTAGGTTGTTGGAGCTGGGATTCGAAACCCCAACCTCCCTTTAGCCTCAGTAAAAGACTACCAATTGTACCAAAGGGAGGTTGGGGTTTCGAATCCCAGCTCCAACAACCTACCTGGTAAGCAGGAGATGGGTTAGAGGTACTGGGCCATGGACCCCGACAGCCCGTTGGTCTCAGTGAGACGGCGAGTGGGCTCAATCCTGTGGACTTGAGGTAGGGCTCATGCTGTGGATGAGACCCAGCCGTTACATAATGGTACAATTGGTAGTCTCTTACTGAGGCTAAAGGGAGGTTGGGGTTTCGAATCCCAGCTCCAACAACCTACCTGTTAAGCAGGAGATGGGTTGGAGGTACTGGACCATGGACCCCGGCAGCCCGTTGGTCTCAGTGAGACGGCGGGTGGGCTCAATCCTGTGGACTTGAGGTAGGGCTCATGCTGTGGATGAGACCCAGCCGTTACAAGTAGATAGCACACTCATTCATTAGATGGTTATAAATTTATGCATATGTCTTCCAAAATTTTAATTAGAAACGTCATAAAATTTTTATAATTATTTTTGAGTTGTAAGCAATTGAATAGAAGTCTTTTCATAAAAATAAAAATAAAAATAAAAATTTTTGGTTTAGTAACTTTAATGGCAAGTTGTTAACAGTTAGTGAAGTCTAGTTGACAACAACCAATAATAATAGTCAATTGTAATTTATAAAAAAAAAAAAAAAAAACTATTTATGACTTTTATATTATATTATTTATATTATATATTGTTAATTTTTATTTATTATAATTATAATGCACATCATATATAAAAAATAATAATTAACTAATTAAATATAATAATTAATCACAAGAGTATAAGAAGTACATTCAAAAAATTCTGAAATTATTTTTTTAGAATTTTCAAAATGTATGTATGTACTTTTTCACTCATTAATTTCAAATTCTTATATTATTAACTTTTAATAACAAATTACGTGTTATAAATTGATATAAATAAAAAAATTAGAAAAATATTATTTTATGGATTAAAAAGTTAAAAATTATTTTTTAATACAAAAAGTTTGAGATATTTCACTTTTTATCAAAAATTAACTTTTGATATGAATTTCATAAATTAGCAGTAATGGTGAATTATATTTATTTTACCAAACAGCTCTGATTAAGGGTTAAGTGCTAAACCAACCGGCAGTCTGCTAAACTAGTTCAGTTTATTATGTTATTTATAGATCAATCCAATTACACAGTGATATGTATTTAATAAATTTATTATTCTCTATTGATATTAAATACAATATGTATAATTGAATTGATTTACTAATGATATACTAAATTCAAAAATTTTTCATTATTGTTTGTATAAGAAAGTTCAATGAATTGTCTTTCTTTAGAGATTTCTGATCGATAGGTTGGCTTCTAAAAAGATTCCGATACCGATTCCGGCTCCCCGCTGTCACTCTTAACCTGCAAATCACGAAACAAAATAGATTATTTCAATTTCTACAAAATTCAATGACAAATATTGACCATTGAAATAAATAAAAGAAAAAAGAAAAAATTGACCCCGTAAAAGAATTACACAAATAAATGAAAAACCCTCTCACGTGACACGGCACGGGACATGTGTCTACTCAAACCCAACCAGAAAAAGTTCACCGCTGAAAGATGAGGAATTTTGTCCTCTGTTTAAACTGAGTCTATGAGTCACACTGATGCCTGTTACCTACGGGACGCGCATATAACCTGCTTGCATTAACAGCCCCTATCGTATACCTAACGGCAAAAACAGTGGCCTGAACAACCAACCAGTTCACGAGGCAACGAATTTAAGTAATAAAAAAAAATTCTCAAATTTACATTCCTATCATAATTCTATAACTTTATCTTTTTCTCTTTAATCATCATCAATGTTTTTGAATTCTATAAAATTTATTGTCTATTTCCAGATTGAGGCGTCAATGCAAGTTTTTCCGGCACCGAGGATCACGACAACACCATCCTCCTGTATACCCTTGTGTACGAGATGGATAGCAGCGGACTCCGCCGAAATCTCCATAAGCGTTAACAGGATACTCAATTGGCCGTGAATAGTATCGAAATCGTCTATAATCGACGGCATCAAAAGCCGATTTGGATTTAGTCGGAGAAAAATCGATAGATTGAACAGGAGAGATTGTTTTGAGCGTCTTTGGAGGGGAAAGAACAGCCCTAATCTTCGAACCAGGACAACGCCGATCATATTCTTCAATAAGAAAAGCCAACTCCTCATGGGATTTTATCGAAATTAACGTCTCCAAATCTCCATTAGGTAACTGACACCTCAATTCCACGGAAAATCCAGAAAATTCTCCAAGCTTAACCATCAACTCTGCACCAATCAAAAGTACCAGTCAATCGAGAATTCCCGTAATCTAATCATAAATAAAATCAAGTTCAAGCAATTATAGAATACATGTACAAACCTGCAAAGGATATAGAACGATCGACGGCGAGAACCCTGGTGAGACCGTCAACATACCGAAGCTTTCCGTCAACAGAACGAGGAACAATCTTTCCATTGTAACTACAAAGAAACTTTATGGTCTCTTTACTTCTCTTGGATTCGGTATCGGTCACCATGTTCGGTAAAAGAAGTTTCAGATTGGATTTAAAGAAACAGGAGAGATAAAAGAAATATTTCTAGAGAGGGAAGGGATTGAAACTCAAGAAGTCGGGAGATGGTTTTCGTTTCAAACCACAAGGGAAGAGAAATGGAGGAGTATTAGTAGGGAAGAGGAGAGGGAAGAAGGGGAGGTTAGAAGGTGACGTCATAGAAGGGACCCACACGCAATGGGAGTCCTACGCTTTGTTGGAAAGGGAAACAGAAAGGAAACGGACAGAAGCGAGAGATTGGGAAAGAAAACGGAAACCTTATACCGTTTGAAAGATGTATCATATATTCGGATATTCGGTTTCTTGGGAGAAAGAAACAAAGAGAGAGGTGGTGGTTGGCCAATGATGAGGCGCTTCGTGGCCTATTCAAGTTTGGGGACGTATGGTCGTGATTCTTTTCTTCCTAAAATTAAAAGCAGAGGCCCACCTAAACTTAATTTAGTTCTCCTAATAATTACATTCTTAGTTGGCGATTACGTATTAGTATTTATATATTAAGTAAATTTCTTCGAGTCAATATATTAAAATTATATTTGAACCGAGAAATTTTGAATAAAAAAATTAGAGCGAATTTATATTAAATTTATTATTTTATTATTTTAAAAAATATTAAAATCTATAAATTTTGAAAAAAATTTTAGCCACCCTTAAGTGTGAAAATTCAAAATCTATTATTTTTTTCCATTGTTATCAGATTTTTTATAATTCTAAGATTGTCCATAAGATTGTTAAATATAAACGTGATAAAAAAAACTAGAAAATATTTAATTAATGATAAATTATCAATATTTAGTAAATGATAAAATTAAAAATTAATTGTTGAATCCATAGATTACGGTTATTAAACCAAACATGAATACAAAAAAATTACTTTATCAATCGATGGATTTTATATTCAATTCAAAAACTATAATTTTTATAATTTATCAAACAATATATTACTAAAATAAATTATCCGACAATAGCTATTAAATAAAAATTAAAGAAATACTAAAATTTAATAAAGTGAAATATTATTCTCGAATACTACTAAAATAATATTATACTATTTAAAAAAATATTATAAAGTGAAATATTATAAGAGAAAAAAATACAATCAATTTTAAAAATAAATGATTAGTGTTTGAAATGATTTGTTAGGAGATGATAGAGTTTTTTTTATAAGTTAATATTTTTTTATCTCTTTCTTCCATTTCCGATGTAGCATTGAAAGATTGTTAAAATTCAACACATAAGCTGCCTCTAATTCTACTCGAGTCGACTTGCTTAAGAACCTAGCCAACTCGTTTAAGTCCAAAATGACGTCGTTTAACTCTTTATAATCCAAATCTCTCTAGTCATAGTTTTTTCGCGTAATTCCAACCAACCAACCATTCTACTCGTCATACCCTAGCCATAAGCATTTCTCCAGCTTCTGACTGATTAACTTTGCACGAATTGCGCCGACGAGGTCACCACATGCAGAGTGTAGGTTGGAGACGCAAATGAGGAGATAATGAGAGAGCGAGATGACAATTTTAAACTAGGAGTGTGAGTGGAAAAAAAGAGCGAGCTACTGGTGGGTGTAGCAGTGGTGACAAGAAAGCTGGGGATGAAGACGACGATCAGATGGATATAGAGTGGTGCAGTAATCTCGTGCATTGATTTTAGAATAATCGGTGTAGAAATTTCGATGTATACCCTTTTGGAGGACTAAGAAGACGAGCACAAATTATATTGTATTTGCCTAGACCAAATGCCTTTGAGCAATTATTTCAATGGAATATCTAGGCTATGGCGTTAGAATTTACAAAAGAAAAATAGAAGAAAAAGATAGAGAGTTTTGCGTATATCAAAGTTTTAAAAATCTCAAAAAAGTAGCAGCCTAGAGTGATGAGTGATGATTGTGAGATTCGGTTCTCAGCATAGAGATAGAGGAAGAGAGATTGAAAGGAATAAAGAGAAAAAATGAAAGAAAAAGAGAGAGAGAGAAGAAGAAGAAGAAGAAGAAGAAGAAGAAGAAGAAGAAAAAGAAGAGGCAGAGAATGAGGCTGTTGGTAAAATTTGACTTGTCATGTGTCAAAAAGTTATTGAACGATTAATTCATAACAGCGCACCTTTTAGGGAGAAAACGAAGAGTAACACTTCAGGGATTGATTTGTCTCCAAATTCAACTTTAGAGGTTTAATTGGACTCGTTTTTATCTTAGGGATAAATATGTTATTTGGCCTTAACTTTAGGGGCTTAATTTTATATTTTAAATTTCACAATATTAAACATTTGAATTTCCTATTTTTATTCATATATGATTCCCAATTAACCAACCCATATATATCCTTTTCTCATCAAATTATATTGAAAAATACACTTTTTGGTTAGTGGTGTATTCAATTAATGAAATTCTTAGTATATAAAAGTTGTCATTATTTTTTATTCTATTTTTAGTGGGATCATTTATAATTTTTTGAAATACATAATTAAAGTGAAAAAAATAAATTTATAAGATAAAAAACAAAATTTGTCGAGTGATTGAAGTCATAAACTCCACTCGCATAAACATAAATACGCCTTTGCTTTTGGTCCTTACAATTTATTTTTTTTTAATTTGGTCTCTAATTAATATATTTAATTTCTAATCATGAAATAATAAACACCATTAAAAGAAATTAATTAAAAAAAGTAGATGGTGCTAGTGTATAAAATAATTTCATGAAATGTAATTTTAAATATTATATAATTTTGTTAAACAGGACTGTATATGAGTAAATATAAGCATTTGAAATAAATTTCAATAATAAAATTAAAAGGAAGCCAAACAATGCATTTTAGTTTTTCCCATTCATGTATAACACGTAACCTTTCATCTTTCTGATTTTGATATTGCCATCAATAATAACAATTTTTGTTTTTAAGAAACAAATTCAATGAATATTGAAAAGATACATTAACATTGTAAGCAAAAATTAACATAAAAATGCTGTCATGAATTTCATGATATAGAAAATTCATAATACTGCTTTTTAATTCTAATAAATATATTATTTTTCATCTCAATTTAAGTTTTAATTACAATAAATAAACTATACAGACTTTAATTTTCATCTCAATCACTCATAGAAATTTTTTTATGTGGTAATATAAAATTACACAATTTTATTTTATAATCGAGTAGTTCTCTCAAAGGCACTGTTTGGTAATGTCATATTAGATTATTATCTAATTTGATGAATAAAATAATTTAGTAAAATAATTTATTTGGAATAAAAAAATAAATTAAAATTTAAAAAAAAACTAGTAAAAACTAGCTAGTTTTTTTAGAAGCTAGTAGATTATAATTTTTTTCCTTTTATACTCTTTTTTTAATTATTAAATAACATATTATAATAATAATATAATTATTAAATTATTTAATATGTATAAATATATATATATATATTTAATAATTATAATAATAATTGAACTTTAAATGATAAAAATAATTGCATTTATATTACAATGAAATATTTAATATAATTTTTATATTTTTAATATGTATATATAATATATAATTCGTTTTTATTATATTATTTTATATTTTTTAGTTAATTTTATTAAAAAATTTTAATTGAATCTGTTAAATTATCACACGTTAAAACTAACATTAGGAAAAGAGTCAACTTCCAGTTTCTGATGCTACAATACCGTGTCAGTTTGATGAAATCATTATAAAATCGATTTTGTTTTCTTAAATTTTTTTTACTTTTTGACAAAATTATTTTTTTAAAGATTCAAATGTGTTTATTAATAATCAAAAACTGATAAAATTCTAAGGTACACTTTTAGATTTCTTAACGATGATGAACTAAGATAAAAAAAAAAAACATAAAATAATAGTTACCTCTTTAATTTTTTAAATACAGAAAGACGAAGATGCTGCTAGTTTTCGAAAATTATATTAATTATAATAAATAATATGATACCTCAACAAATCATCAAATCATGAGTGATTAAGGACCAGAAAATCGTAAAGAAAGCTTCTTTTAGGTAAATTAGGTGAATCTAACTAAATGAATCAATTTATTTGAATTTGATTCGTAAAATATTTAAATTCGATTCGAATTTAATCAAATAATCGAGTAGTTTATCGAATATTACAATACCTGATTCGTAAGAGTCACAAATTTAATCGAATATATATTTTTTTTATTATTTATTAAATTATTTTTAAACTTTAAGTATTTAAATTAAATTTAAATATATTTGAATCTAGTTAATTCGAGTAGAATAAAACCAAATATACTACTTATTAAAATTTTTATTTGATTCCAATTTTATTGAGTGAAATTAGAATATACTATATATATATATATATATATATATATATATATATATAAGCGCTAAATTATAAAGAATCTCAACCAAATGGGCCAAACCCACCAATGCAATTATTATTATTAATGTGAAGAAAGAAAAAAAATAATAAAAGAAGTGGGTAGGATGTTGGCCTGTAGGGGTCCAGAATACTTGGCCTAATTCTCGGATTCTTGGCACAAAACAGGCATGTTTTTCAAGGGCTGTGAAGAAAAAGGAAGAAAATGAAATGGTTAAATAAAATGATTCTCATAATATGCTTAATTCTATCTTGATTAGTACGATTTTTTTTTAATTATTTATTTCTTTTTGCTTCAATGCTTCATCTTGACATATACATCGTGTCAATTTAGCATTCACATATTATATGCAGTAGGCTACTAGCGATGTCATTATATATGTTATGCTTTAATTAATATTAAAGTTATGTTTTAATTCAATAAATTTCATAAAATTTTGAAATTTATTTATAAATATATTTTAAAAAGTCGCTTCACAATTAATATATTTATATGTTTCTTCTATTGATATCTTATTTTTCTGAACAATGATAATATAAAAATATGATAAATATATTAATTTTTATATTCAATTTTAAATGAATTATTTCTATTATGTGAGATTTATTTGTATAAGACATAGGCTAAAGGAATATATTGATATAATTAGTTTTTTTATCATTTTATAATTAGATTCTTTGTATACTAAAAAATTCATATTACGAATGAATAATAGTGGGTGAAATTTTATGAAACTAAATAAAAGAATATACCATGAAAACATGAATGATTTTGTAATTATGGAAATATATATATATATATATATAATTCATATGGACTTCTTAACTTTTGTTATTTTCCCATTTTCCCAATCTTAACAAATATATTAGTTTAACCTCTTTTATTTAACTAAAATTGATCACATTCATATGTCACAGTCAAATTCTCGATCTAAATCTATTAATAATAAATAAAATTATGCAATCTCAATTTTATATCTACTCTAAGAGCAATCAGAATTAATCCAAAATATTGGTCGAAATGATTCAATTGGTTTCCAGTTTGCTTCAAATAATTTTGTGGTTAATTAAAAATTAACAGAATTAATCAATTTACTTAGAATTATTAATTTTTTTATTTAATTGTATTTCGTATTATAAATTTTTGCTTATGTTTAATTATTATTGTAATTTTTGAATTAATTATCTTCAATTATGTTAATTTTTATGTTTTTGGACGTTAATATGGATTACATGTGACATTAAATTTTAAAATAGGTTATTAAAATTAGAAATAAAATATTAATTAATTAAATTTCAGTTAACAGTATATTTAACCAAACCGACCAAATTTTTTTGATTAATTCAGTCAGTTTGACTGATTATAATCGGTTCGGTAATCGATTAAAATTTATAATGAGATTTCAGTTCGGTTAATCAAACTTAAATTCGGTCATTAACGGTTGCTCCTCAGTTACCCAAAAAATATTAGATATGCTAGAAAATTTCCAGTTAAAGTCACGTGGATATATATGGATAGGAGTGTATAAAACTCGATAATTATATTCCAACCCAAACTGAAATTATTAAACCAGACAGGATTCCAATTGAACTGAGACGAGATTTTAATTATTTTAAGATTTTCTTAAAAAATTAATTTTATATTTTGATTTATTGGAAATCGTTTTGTATTTGATCTAATTAATCTAATGCACACTCTTATTTAATTGGATGAAAATTAAACCTATTTTTACAGTGTCTCATACGGATTTTTAAATTATTTTCTTCCCTATGATCTAAATTTTTTTTTGTGGCGGGAACGATATGTATATGTCTCTCTCCATTTTTTGCCCTAAACTATTATTTATATTTTTAATCTATTTCATTTCTAAAAATAATAAAATAAAAATATAGTTCTCATTTAAAAATAAAAATATATTTTTTATTTAAAAAATTATGTAATTAAGAAAAATAATAAAAATAAAATCGGAATTGAAAATTTTCATTCCAGTGTAGTGTAGGAATGTAGATCCATAATTTTTTCCATGAGATAGAATCAAAGACAAAATGAAATTTTTTAGAGTTGAAATGAAGATGGTGACCTTCGTTCCCTTGCCACTCCTACTATTTAATAGGGAGGCAGGCATCGTCTTCGCTAAGAATTATTGAGTGGAAGAGGCCATAGGATGGGAGGCGGAGGAAGACTGGAAGAGGTTATTAGACAAGTAACACGTGGACGGTGACAGTTAAAAAGATTGTTAGAAAAATTTTAGGCATGAGAAAAAGGAGGGAAGCAAGCAATGATGATTAAATTTCAAGGTGGCAGAGAGTGGGCGCATTTGCGGACGTTTAGGTCCACAGCCTAATCCCTATCGTATCCCATCCCCATGAAAAAATGAAGATGACACGCTGCTAACACCTTGCGATGCCTGATTCTTTGTTTGAGAAGACAATGGAAGTGACTGTCATGGCTGCATATCAGCATATGGTTTTCTACATCATTCTAATCCTTGACACACCAAAGTCCAAATGGATTAGATTTCGTTTCCTTCTGCTGTTTTTCTCAATTTATTTATCCCCACATTGATTGATATTGAAAAAATCCCCACTGAAGAGAATCCTGATGTTGATCTATGTATATTGTTCTACTTTGATTTTTTAATGAGAAACTCAAAATTTAACTCATAACTTCTTTATCTTTATTCATTATTATTTTATAGTATATATAATTATATATATATATATATATATTTTTTTTATCTTCTTCATATCTTGAATACCATTTATTTTGTTTATCCAGTAAGGCTTTTAAAAATATGAACTGCAATTATAAAATAAAAAAAATACTTGTGCATTATTTACGAAAACAATATAAAAATTTGTCATCTCTTCACTCGTGGACATTCATTGGTGAACAATTGGGCTTACAACTCTTTTGAAGGCGACGCAGCCTATTTCTATCTTCTGGCTTTTGCTGATTCATTGGTCTACGGAGTTGAGTAAACTAGCTACTGGGCTAGTGGGGCACTGCATATTTTTATTATCACCTGAAATTAAGAACCTTCAAGATTGAATATCGAATTTTCGAATATTTATAAGTAAAGTCCGGCTGCATAAACATACATCCAGTTGACAATGAAAACAAATATGACAAAAGGAAATTAATGTGCATTTCTTCATGGACCATATGAACATTAAAATTTAACAAAATAACCTAAGAATATGCACATGGCAGATGGGAATTGGTGTAAAGGCATCTGTCCACCAAGCAGCAGCCTCTACTGAGTCAAACTTTTAGAATATGCTTGTATGCAAATTTTGTGCCTAAAATTTTCTTCCGTTCTATTGATGCAACTATAAACAAAATAAAAACTCATATGAATGAGACTTGTGAGCTTTCTGCCACATTATTGCTCTGATTAGGACACCAATCGAACCGGTTTTAGTTAACCTTGCCTGCGAAATTTATGAATTTACTGTACAATAATCTTTAATTCTTTATTATTAAAAAATGGGTTATTCATAGTCAATTAGCTCATTGGGTTGGCAACTTTTTCAACAAGTTTGATAAGATAGCTATTGTGAATAAAATTTACCATATAATTATTGATGCTATATGCCCTTATATTATCGCCTGGAATATGAATCATTAATTATAAATAAATAAATAAATAAGATAATTTAGTTGTACAACGGCCAGGATCTCACTTTTTCATGTTTGCCATTCTAACCCTTTTTTTAAGCACTAAATCCTACAGTTAAAACTAGGAGGAGGCCGTGTGAATGAATGAGAACATGTTCGCATCATTCAACTTCATTACTTTAGAGATTATTAATTCTATATTTCATTAATCATGGACCTGCTTTCCCTTTGCAAAATGTACCTTTGATATCATTGGATTAATCTAAGTTTATTATTGAAAGCAAAGCTTTTTATAAAATATTAATCTGGCTTCAGAAATGAGAACAATTGTATATTCTAGCCCTTTTTAAAAAACCTTCTTAAAGTTTAATTAAATAGTACATGCCACATGGATGATAAAATTTCAAATTTTAATTTAAAGACCATATCAAGTTTAATATTTTTTTGGGTTTACCATATCAGATGCTGCCACAATATCTGTCACTCCTCATCCTCTTCTTCTGTTTGCTTTGTCCATGCTCGACTTCCTTTTCAACTCGTTCAATGATGGAGTTATTGCTCCTTAGCTGCTGCCGGTGTATTTTGCGCTGTTATGCAGTCTACTTCTATTCTCTTTTATCATTTTAGATTAACGAATAATATTTAGTTACCCTTTTATTTTTCCCTCCAATTTGTTGTTTGTAAGTTACAATTAAAATTCGCCGAGGATACCTGTAGTATATTCACAAAATAATAATAATAATAATAAAGGAAAAACCAAACTGACAACAGCCAAAATAATAATAAAGGAACTTTATAAAGGCAGTTGATATGTCCATCATTCAGTTGCTTTCTTGGACAAATTAAAAGAAATCATTCTGGGACAACAAGGAAGAATGGAAATAACAGAGAAAGACAGAGACTTCCCCAAAAGAATAAAAATAAAGAAATAAAGAAAAGAAAAACCGAAGGAGGGTTTTTTATTATAAAAATGGCATAGTCAAGAATCTTGCAAAAACCCTTTTTCTCCGAAGTGGGGTTTGAAGAACCTCAATTACTTGGTAACTAAACCCCATAACCACTAGGTCCAACACTATTATTTGCTCCAAGGGCCAAACTGAAAGCCTATTGTGGCTCTAAAGCCCATCATTCTTTTTTTGTTTTTTTTTAATATCTCATTTACCTTTTTTACTGTATATGGCCCATGAGATTGCTCAAATCTTTCAAATTCCTTTAAGCTGTTTGTCTACTGTCCACAAATCTTTCTCCAGGATACTTGATTTATATTTTTATTTATGAATTAAATTAGTGACTAATTTTATATTCAGTTAAATATTTATAAAATAAAAATTTAATTTATATATATATATTGATGTATTATTGTTGTGATTGATCGATGAATATATAGATATGATATAGACAAGAAATATCCCTTCTTCAATCACTACTAATATTCTAAGTTTTTTTATTTTTGCCCCAAATATTATTTGCTTAAATTTGAAGAACTGAGCGGTGAAGCATTAAGGAATAAGACAATTCTGCTTAAAGAAGGTGTAGTGGAAGTAGACATCACTACGTCATTTTTAGATAGGACACAATCAGTAGGATACATTGAATCAACATTATATTGCTGCTTTTATTATAGAAAATCCAACATGCATTTGTTTCATACACTCTATTGAAACAAAATTGAGTTTCATAAGCTATTTGGGAATTCAATTAATCTAAATCCACATGCACTTTTTGATCGTTAAAAAATGCATTAAAATCAGAAAATTACATGATCAGTTATCTACCATAGTATGAAAATAGTCACATAGTGACTCCATTTACAAATAAACCATTTCTTGTGATTACATTATGAGTTCATTTCTATATCATTATTCCATTGGAATTGTGAGAATATAATGCAAGGTCAATGCCAGTATATAGAGGAGGAAAAATGGAAATTCTTTCGTCTGCTCATGATTTATAAAAAAATATTAATTTTTTGCTTTGTAAATATAAAATTGATTGTAAAACTTTGATGGTAAATTATCGGCTGAGTTTGTAAATAATAGATAAACCAAATTAGGGAAAAAATTTTAATAGAAAAATGCTACCAACACTTTCTTATGCACTGCCCACCGTACATTTTCAATATAAAGAAAAACATGTTTATTTACTTATAAAATACAATTAATTTTTATAATAAAAGTTAATATTTTTTAAAAAAAGAGAAGTGTTTTTTTTTGCATTGGAGGACTATTGTAAAAAGTATTATTGTAAAAAGTATAAGTAAAAAAATATATACATGTTGTTGGGCAATATTGTGAAGATTGGACTAACAAAAAGATCAGTGGTCATATAGGTGACATATCCAATAGCCTGCAAAACTTGACAAAAGGGAATCTGCTTTTATTTTTTTGCCTCTTTCTTTCGTGGCTTTGAGAGCAACGACTCTTTCCTTAGGCAAAATGCCAATAAGCTAGCACCAAAATCTTGTTAACTTCGCTCTCAATTAACACCCCTCTATCTCTTTCATGTTGTTTTTGTTGTTTCAAATCTGCTGTCCGTGGGACTCTAAGAAGGAAAAAAAAACAAGTGATGGAAGAAGATAAATCCCAAATTCCCTCCATCCCTATGCAATATTGCAGAACAAGAATTTTATCATCAGAAATTGTGGAGATAAGTGAAGAAAGCAGAAGTATTGCTAATAGCAGAGATGGTGGTGTTAATGATGTTTATGTTGCAGTCGGCAAAAATGATTTGCATGTCCTGAAATGGGCTCTTGATCACGCTGTTTCCCCTGGAGCAAGAGTTTTCCTTGTCCACGTTTTTCCTCTTACATATATTCCTACGCCAAGTAACTTCATCTCTTTCTTTTCCTTTTCCATTTTCTATTCTATGTGAAGTATTTCTTTTGTTAATTATAAACTCTATAATTTAGGGGATTTAAAAGTTTTCTGCTTTTGGTAGGCAGCAGGATGCTTAGTTATGTTTTTTTTTTCTGGATTAGAAAAAAAAAAGAAAATGTGTTAATCCTGATATGGATGGAGCAACTAAGTGGAAATGATTATGTTTTCATTTTTCTCAAGTGGAAAATTTTCAAAAATTGAGGTTTTTTATGGGGAAAATGCTCTTGACGTAGTTGACCACTTATGTGGATATGGTTTTGGCATATTTCGTAATGCTTAATGACGGAAATTAAGAAAAGAAAAAATGAAGCTTAACATGCATGTTTGTGGTATTAGTGTAGTGATTAGAGCTATAAAATCTTGAATTTAAACTCCTAAAGGACCTTTTGAAATAATAAAAATGAAGGAAATTGAAATTTCGTGTTTTTTTTTCAATGAATTTGATTGGTTATCCACAGTTGAAAGATTGTCTAGGAGTCATTTGAGCCAAGATCAAGTGAGGTATTATACCAACGAAGAGCAAAACAGAAGATGAAATTTATTGCAGAAATACATACGATTATGTAATGATGCGAAGGTGGAGTGATATATGTGGATGCTTTTAGTACGTGTACTGGCCTGTGTTGTTTAGGCCTTAGTAACACAATTGCTGCTGCTACAATATGATAGGTAAATGTGGAGACGATGCTTCTTGAAAGCAAATGAGATAGCCAAAGCAATTCTTGATCTGATTCCTGTTCTCAATATTAACATTATGATTATGGGAAGTACAAGGCTGCCGCCTCGCTCCAGGTACATTTACCTCTTCTTTAGTGACTGTTGAATTCAGATGACTATTGGAGACTCTAATGTCAAAAGGGTTTGTTTATAGATTATTGAGGAAGAAATTGGTGAAAGCAGAATTCGTGAAGAAGAATGCTCCAGACCATTGTGCGATTACTACTGTTGATGATGGGAGGAAGACCGTGGAGGTTCAGCAGGCAGCAGAGTTGGAGCCTTCATCTCAAAGACCACATTCTAATCCTGAATCCAAAAGAAAGTTTTTTGAATGTGTATGCTTTTCAGGCAAGTTTAATCCAAAAAATTTAAGTTAAATGTGTAATAACAGATTTCTGCACGGATGTTGAAGCAAGTTTTATACATATCTTCATTGTCCATATATGTTACCCTCTACCTCTAAATTAAATAACCTCATCCAGTTTGTAGGAAAAACATCAAGGATGCCTTAGGATTTTAAGAATTCCAACATAGAAGAATGAGTGAAAAATAACATGCAATTGGCAAAGGGAAGGCCACCGCCGCAGCACAGCCCAAAGTTCAGTGGAAGAGTTGATGTGGAGTGAAGAAACACTGCAAGCTCGCATGAGAAAAAACCACAACTGTTGCTAGGTACTAACAATTTTTTTTTTTCTGAAGGGAAATATCAACTTTATAAAGCACTAACATTGTATTATTCTTGATTAAAATTCTTCACAAGCCTATATAATTAAAACACTGTATTTGAGTAAGCATTTACACAATATATCAGAAATTCAAATCAAATGCACAAGAACATAAAATTGAAGAATACAAGTCTGAGCCTTTTGACTTGATAGTAACTCTCCAATTCGAATTCAAATTTCCCCAATAAAAAAACTCTGTGGGTACATCGGTTGACATCCATTTAATCGAATTTTCTTGTCTTGCACATTTGCACATTATATCAAATAAATGTTTAGTAAAATTGTATGAATAAGATTAATGACCAGGTTAAAGATAACATAACCATGTATGCGATTTAACCAATGATTTTTTCTTTTTTCTTTTCTTTCTTAAACCAATAGCTAGCCAGATATAAAATTGACATGGATGTGATCTTTGGATAAATAGTAATTTATTGTTAAATAGATTTTTTTTTTCAGAAACAAATTTATAAAAAATTAAAAACTTAATCAATTAAATAAAAAAATTTTAAATCTTTTTTTCTTTAACACTCAAATACCCCAACTAACAAGAAAGTTAAAATGTTGTTAAACTCCTCGCGTTTGCAATTTACTAAACGGATCACAAAGCCCAGAACCAGCTTAGCGTAAGTGGGCCGCCATGGCCGACTATGTCCTCGAGGCTTAAACCGCCTCCAAAAAATCCACAGATATTTATGCTCTCCCGTCTCTTTTGATTATCCGACTAGTTCTAAAGAGCACCGATTAAGGAGGAAGGTCGAAATAATAACTCTAACTCGTATTCGATTTTCTTTGGTATTTAGGATATTTTCCTGAATCGGACAGCCAGCACGCGCCGCACCACATCGCACTGACTCGCGCCACCAAACCCTAGCCGCACTCGCTTTTATCGTTCGCTTACGTGATGAACCCTTACGATCACAGGTATACTGATCCCGCCTCCCACCGTCGCCGTCGCAGGTACTCCATTTAAGCCTTCTGCTGGATGTGTATTTTGGTTTCGATTTTCTTCTTCTGTTCTTTTTTTTTTGTCGGCTGTTATGATGGATTTGATACTTGTTCTATTATTGTGGTGTTATGATTCAGTGACTTGACGAGCCCACCTTCTCTGGTGGGAGGGCCGTATGGGCGCGGTGGAGCTCTGCCATATGGCGGTGCTCAACCGCCGGCTTTTGCAGCAAGAGTTGGTGCTGGACCAATTGGGGGCTATCCGCCTTTCGAGCCCCCTATTGGTAGATTTGAAATTGGCCAAGGCGGTGGAACTGGAAGTGGGGGGAGGGGCTTTGGTAGTAACCGTGCGCCTAATGGTCATATAGGAGATAGAAGACCTGATGCATTTCGTGGTGGCAGCGGAAGGGGACGTGATAGTGGACGAGGAGGAGGACGCGGTGGTGGAAGAGGTCCTGGAAGTGGTGGCCGTGGAGGAAGGGGATTTGATGGTGGCCGCGGTGGTGGAAGAGAAGGTAGGTACGTCGGGGGATCTTCTAGAGGGGACTTAGATAATATTGCTCTTCCGAAGCAGGATTTTGGGAATTTGGTACCTTTTGAGAAGACTTTCTACATTGAGAGTCCTTCAATTAAGGCCATGTCTGATCACGAAGTTAAGATGTATCGTGCGAGAAGGGAGATTACTGTAGAAGGGCACGATGTGCCTAAACCCATACGGATGTTTCGAGAGGCTAATTTCCCCGGTACTTTTTTTACTTCTCAATGACTCTAATGGAGACATTTGCTAGTTACAGAAATAAAGAGCTGGTGTTCCGTAATTCCTTAAACTTTCATATAATTTCATGCTGCAGATTACTGCTTAGAGGTGATTGCGAAGTTGGGTTTTGTTGAGCCAACTCCAATCCAGGCTCAAGGTTGGCCAATGGCCCTCAAGGGTAGAGATCTAATTGGCATTGCTGAGACTGGTTCTGGTAAGACTTTGGCGTACCTGCTACCAGCTTTGGTGCATGTTAGCGCACAGCCTCGGTTGGGTTAGCATCTAATCACGCTTTTGATCTAGTTGAAGTTATTGTTTATTCTGAGGTGTTCATTGACTGAATTTTTTTTTTTTAATAACCTAGTACATGGTGAGGGTCCAATTGTGTTAGTATTAGCTCCTACAAGAGAATTGGCTGTTCAAATTCAAGAAGAAGCTATAAAGTTTGGTTCACACACTAACATTAGAAGTACATGTATATATGGTGGTGCTCCTAAGGGACCTCAAATTCGTGATCTGCAGAGAGGTGTTTTTTTTTCTTCGCAGTTATTTTAGATGGTTGATCCACATTGGTAAAGTGTGTCAATGATGAATTTTTTTCTTATGTCAGGTGTTGAGATTGTGATTGCTACTCCTGGTCGACTAATAGATATGTTGGAAGCTCAACATACAAATTTGAGAAGGGTCACCTACCTTGTCTTGGATGAAGCTGACCGGATGTTGGACATGGGATTTGAGCCTCAGATTAGGAAAATTTTAACTCAAGTAAGTTTCTATCATATATGTTTCTCTTTGAATCTCAGCTTTCGATAGACCATCATTTTTTTTGGTCCCAAAGTAGTAGTAAGTTTCTCCACTGATCTCACTGATGGCTTTTCGCTTTTAAGATAGCCATGCAAATGTCTTTACAGTCCTTTCTGTTTTTGACTTTACTAGTTTATTATGTATACAAATAATTTATTGACTTTGTGTGTGACCACATTTCAGTTTTTTGGCAGCTCTTATGGAACTGTTACTTTAATTTTGAAATCGATGAACTTTGTCATTTGTGTCTTAATTTCCATTGTTATCATGGATGCAGTATAAATGTACACTTTTCCTTTTCTAAATAAATGATTCAACTATTCGCATTAAAGGATTTTGTTGCATGGTATCAGTATGTTTTACTTGGGTTGTCTTGACATGTATGTTCCATATTTTTGGCATTGTGTTTGCTATTATTGTATTGGAATTTCATTAAAAGTAAGAGCTCTTTTTTTCGGTATGGATTGATTACTTTTCTTTCAGATTCGTCCAGATAGACAGACATTGTATTGGAGTGCTACATGGCCAAGGGAGGTTGAAACTTTAGCTAGACAGTTTCTGCGTAATCCATTCAAGGTCTTTATCATAGCTGCCCCTCACTTCATTCTTTTCAAGTTTATTATTGTTTGCTTAAAAATTCTTGTGTCATTAATTTTGAAATTGTTATGATCTATAGGTAATTATTGGATCATCAGATTTGAAAGCCAACCAGTCAATAAACCAAGTTGTTGAAGTTGTCACAGAGGTGGAGAAATACAACAGGTTTGCATTTGCAACCTGCTGCAGAGAAATGTGGATGTTTTGGTGTTTTTGCTAATTATGTAGTATTATGCTTTGCTTGCAGGCTGATCAAACTACTAAAAGAAGTGATGGATGGGAGTAGAATTCTTATATTTATGGAGACAAAAAAAGGATGTGATCAAGTTACAAGGCAGTTGAGGATGGATGGCTGGCCAGCTTTATCCATCCATGGTGATAAAAATCAGGCTGAAAGGGATTGGGTCCTATCAGAATTCAAAAGCGGCAGAAGTCCTATAATGACTGCCACTGATGTTGCTGCACGGGGTCTTGGTAGGATCATTGTGTGTTAGGAGACTTAGTTCTTTCACTTACATCTTGAATTTGAAGATATGGGAGTCAGCCGGCTGCTATCCAGTTTCCTGGCAATATAATTTGTGGAATGGGTGGTAAGGGAAGTGCCATGACATATAAAGACCATTTTTCATTTTTGTATTAACTTGTAAGCATGATTCTTTTCATCCAAGGGATTTACAAGTTGAAATAAGAGGCTTATCAGTTTCTCGTGTTCAATGGAATATTCCATAAAATAGTTTCTGGCAACTTCCCTGTTTTTATGGCTCATATTACATGGACATAAGGAGCATAGCCAGTTGATATTGGTCAGACAGCAGTATAAGATTATCAGGTTTCCCGTTATCATGAAGATTGCAGTATATTCTCTAGGTTGGCAGTGTTGTGATTTTCTGTTGCTTTTGTCAAAGAAGATAATAGAGGAATATGGTTCATGGGCTGCTGTAATATGGCTTGGCTTAACATGGTTGGTTATGAGAAGCAATTGTCCCCATCCACGGTTATGGAGCTGGTTTCTCTTGCAGCCGGATTGACTCACACTTGCTCGAAAATTTAATTGTGTACAAATAGATGGTGGTGGTGAATCTACTCCTTATCCCTGCGAGGTGAAGGTGGGCACACTTATCTTATGATTCTGTTGTCTTAAGTTGACTCAGATCTTAGGAGTGCAGGGATAAGGTGGTATTTTGCATGTTAAAAGGATTGAAAATGAGACAAAGTCATACTAACCAAAAGTCTGCACAAGCTTGGCCTGCTCTTCCTGCATAGTATTTTGAATGAGACTTCTGTTTAGTTGATCTCATGTCAAGCTTGTGTAGGTAGATATTTTGGAAATGGAAAATTTGACATCTAAATAATCTCTTGTTCAAGGTTGGCTATTTCATTAGTGATGTCAAGTGGAATGCCCCATCTTTTAGTGCTTCATGTGTCTTGCAGCCTCTAAATTTCTTCAGTACATATAATGAAACTTATGCATCATTTTGTGGTGGCAATTGATATATATGTATTTATATATATTTGTTGTAGATGTGAAGGACATAAAGTGTGTGATCAACTATGATTTTCCTTCCAGCCTCGAGGATTATGTCCACAGGATCGGCAGAACTGGTCGTGCAGGGGCTAGGGGAACTGCTTTTACCTTTTTCACGCATGCAAATGGGAAGTTTGCTAGAGATCTTATCAAGATACTGCAGGAAGCTGGGAAGATTGTGCCTCCAGGGTTGTCTGCTTTGGCCGGGTCAGCTGGTTCTTTAGGAGGTAAATGCTCAATTATGTTAGGGTTGATATGAGAAGCTTTCTCTCTCTTTCCTTATTTATTTTATTAATTCCTCTCTGAATGATTGATATCATTTCATTGGTATGGAGGTTCAGGTGGTAACTTCCGATCTAGAGGACGAGGAGGCTTTGGCAATCATCGGGGATTGATTTCGGGATCCAATATTACCCCTCTTGGTGCAAAAAGGCCTTGGTAATGTGTGATACTGCAGTTGGGGCTGGATCCTTCAACAAGGGCAGTGTGTGTAGAAGCAAATTTTGTTATAGTTTGCTGTCTGTATATTAGTTTTCCATATTGATATCAGGCAATATTAGAAATTAAAGGACTATGTCGAAGAACTCGATGAGGAACTATCCTTATCCATGTAATTGTGAAGTTTAGGTCACTGGTATTTAGTCTAGGCTTGTTGACTGTTGTGCCAGCCCATGGCAATTTATCTGGTCGAGGACTCGAGGGTTACATAACTTCTATTTTGTCTAAGGAAATCGGGTTAAGTTTGGCGCTGTTTTTTAGCGTTTGATTAGCCAATTTTTGCCAGTCCATTTTTGAAAAATAAATGTACATTAAGCTTCAATTATGGTCTGATTAAGAGCTGTGTATTTTAGCATTTGATCAGCCAATTTATTTTTGAAAGATAAATGTACTTTAATTGATTGAGAGCTGTGTATGTCCGTCGCTCTTTTTTTGATAAAATTTGCATCCAAGATACGGTGAATAAATAACCCAAGTCTGTAATCATTCTCAAAGCTAGTCATGAATTCGAGTCCAGCTTTGTTCTTGTTGTTCTTGTCTTCAATACTTTTCAACTCTCCTTTTCAAGAATCCAAATATTATCAGCATCTTTCTGTACTAGTGCGGGATCTTTTTTTTTTTTTTTTTTTTTTTCTGCTGATCTTCTTATACTGCCTCATATTGGCTCGCTATTATCTCGGTTCTTCTACGTTTCTATACATTTTTTTCTTAAAAAAAATATTTAGGAAAATCTATTGCTTGGTCTCTCTACTTTTCAACTTTTCTTAATACGACTCTTTTATTTTGATGATTTAAGTTTGTTATTATTATTTTATTAACAATTGAGTCCTTTTTAATAGTTTTTTAAGAATTATGCTAATGCTGTTAGTCTGTTCTTTTTTGTCTAAATGGAATTGATTACAATGTGAATTGAGGATCCTAAGTTATATATTAGGATTAGTTGGATTATAAATACAATTTAATTATACATTTCAATTATTACAATTAGTAGCTATATAAAAAAATAATTTTATTAGTTTAATTTTTAAATAAATGTTAAAAATAGAGTTAATAATTAAAAAAATTAATAGAGATGAGCTGAAATTATTAAAATAGAAGTATAAAAATCAAATTGGAAAAGAGTTAAAAAAAATACAAAGATAAAATGTTTTACCAAAAAATCTTCTAAATTAAAGTGTAAAGGGAAATAATTAAATAATCTGAATATTTGTACGTATTTCGGATTAATCCTATAGAGAAACTGATAGAGAAAGCTTGTAAACGAAGAACAACAATAGTACAGCAGCTCCCAATATTAAATTGATCATATATAATTTAACAAATGAATGAATAGGGTCATTTTTTTTTAGTTATATAAATGTCTATAGAATTCAAACCTGAGATCTCATAATTTAATTATCAGACAAATAGCAATAAATTAAAACTTATTGGTGTATGAATTGGTCCTCTACGACTCCCTAGAGCAGTATCAAACGTTTGTCCACTTTGAAGCAATGAAAGTATTGATTGTCTTTTTTTATGGCAATGGCATTCATATTTGATCCGTACGTTTATATTTCTGAATATCGCTCAATCAAACAAAAAAGGTAGGAAATTAAGCACCATGAGGGCTTTGACCCTTTGATCCTTGGATCCCATTCTTTGTGATTTACAGAGAGACAGTTGGATCTCGAGACGGTAAAAATAGATACAGAAATGATCATGGAGTCTTACTCTTACTATTATGATAATTAAGCAATAGCCTTTCAAAGCATTCAAAATGATTTATGCATGCCGACACAAACAGTTATTGTTTTAGACTTTTAGCTGTCATTGCCTTTTGATATTATCAGTGTCCCAATCGCCTTTCTTTAGAAGGCCATGATTAATTGGTTTTGCGCCTCTAATTCTTCAACAGCCAGAACCAATTTATGCCAGAAAACAGTTAAAGGGGGAGCTTTTCAGTCAAAGATTATGACATGGTACCTTATTATTTTAGTGCTTTTGACTTAAATAAGTGAAAAATGAAAATTACCGAAATGTATCTAATTCATACATATTTTTCAAATTATGCATTTTTTTGCCAGATGAAATGGGAAAACAGTCTCATACAATTCATCGGCAGTCATATTGGCGATGTAAGTCACAATGTACAATCGTTATTATAAGTGACGATTTTAGGCAGAACATATTTTCACTTATACCTACAATTCGCTTACACACCAACTCTGCACTCTCTAACCGGCTATAATATGATCGCTAGTCATAGTGGCGATCATTTGTCTGAGAAAATCTCTCTTATTCACCGGCCAAAAAATGCATAATTGGAGAAATATGTTTCATATCCTTACAAATGGGTAATTTTTTATTTTTTTTGACTTGCTTATGTAAAAAGTCCACTATTTTTCATATAAGTATATAAAATCTTATTTTCTTTTCAAAGTTCTCAACTTGCTGCTATTATTGATCAATGTATGTCAATGACGATGATATTTTTTATTAAAACAAAAAATTTGACCAAAATGTCAATAACGTTTATCAATAATTGAATAATTTACTTATTATATTTAATATTATAATTTAAGCACTGATTACTCAAAAATTAAATTATTAACATTTTTATGGTGCAACGCTCCAAGTATATACATAATAAAAATTTTGGATGACAATATAAAAATTCTAAGATTAAGTTTTACCAGAATTTGTATGAATAACAGTTTAGATGGTGAACTACCACTACAATTGCTATTTATATGTATAAAATCTGGATTGTTCTTATGGTAAAGCTTTCGTATATACAATCGGCATGAGACTTATCTTCACAAAGAACATGTTTGGAGCTCATATTGCTAACATTATTAAGAAAGCAAGTCTGCGGATATCTGCAAAAAGTTTTGCCTTTTCAGCTGTTCTTTCCTTCTCCTTATTTCCATTTTCTTTAACTAGAGAAGAGACCATACCATCTGTAAAGTAAATTATCCAATATTAATTTGATCAAACCCATCGCCATAAATGAGTATGGAATCATAAATTCCGCAAGCAAAAATGAAACACTTAGATCTTTGTTAATGTACGAAAATTTTATCTTTTATTCATTAAGTTCATTTAATTATTCATGAGAGAGGTAGAGATGGCTGTACCGAACTCCAACAGAACAATATACTAATATATGAAAATCTCATGGTTATCATCACTTCAATTATTTGAGAGCTTCAAAATCGCATCAAATCTTTGATACCAATAAGTAAAAGAACTATTTTTTAATATGCTCTGATATTTAGCTCATAATATTTCAGCTTTATTATAATATATATTGATTGAACTTGGATATGGGTATCCGACACGGATACATATTTAGAAGTTCGGTATTTTATTTTTAAAATTCTAGGATATATAAGTACGACTAAAAAGTATCAAAAATTAGGATACGAGTACTATAATAAGTCTATATATATATATGTAAATATTTTAATTTTTATATATGATAATTTTAGTTAAAAGATATATCAAATTATAACATTAAATTGCTAAATAAAATAAATTTGAATAAAATATTTTAAATTTAAATTCTAAAATTCAGAACACAAATAAACAATAAAATAATAATTCTAAGTTCATTTAAATTGTAAATCAACCCAAATTTGCTATATAATTTATATTAATTTTTGTTACCACCACAAATTATAGTTTTCAATTGTGAATCGTTAAGAGATAATTATTATAAATTTACAAAATTTTTCAAGTCCATTTAATGTGTACTTGTAATTTAAATAAAACCGGAATTATGAGTACCTGCTTTTAAAGTGAAAAATCCGGTAAGGATTTCATACCAATATCAATATCATATCCAAAGAGTACAGATAATTTTTCAAAAATAAAGTGTCGGAGTAACATAGATTATAATTGTTTCATGATAGTTACAGTAGAGCTAGTTTCAATTGGCAGTGAAGATACTTTAAATGAATATATATTTTAGTAAAATAGAAATTAGATTGCGAAAGGCTATCTCAACTAATGAATGGACCCCTTCCATAACCAATTGGTACTAAATACTTATTTAAATGAATATATTGTTTGATAAAATGGATATTAGATGGGGAAAGGCTATCTCAACCAATGAATGGACCCCTTCCATAATGAAGAACAATGGAGAAACATTAAAGAAATAAAAAAATAAAAAATAAAAAAGCTAAACACTGCTAATTAATTAGTGCTTTTAGAAAGTCCGACCAAAAAAGTTCAAATATTGGTACTTTAATTTCCTTAAATTTTGTAAATTTCGTCTTTTATGTTTACTAATTAAATAATGTGTATTTTCAATTTTCATGTATAAATGAAATAATCATCTCCTAAATGAAATAATCATCTCACCCCATGGAGATGAAAAAAATAGAACTTATTAAGAAAGAAAATTAAAATTATATAACGCATTATTTAAAATTTAATATCGATAAAACAAGATATATGTTAGATATCAAAACTCAATAAAATTGCTAATTAAATCAATGTTATTACGTTAACATGAAAAAAATACATATATAAATGTAAAAATATGTCCAAAATTATAAATTTTTTGATATTAATCCGTCTTTTGTTAATTGACTAAATTTTTTAATATTAATCCGTCTAATAAAATTAAAATGAAGTACGGAAACGGAAAAAATGAATAAATTTAGAAACTTAAGAATTTAGGTTCCTTCCACACACTAATCAGAATTGGGAAATCGGGGATATAAATTAGCAAAAGAATACTAATAAATTATTGAAATATTTTTGGATAGGTTCAATTTATCACCTCATCTATAAATTAATCTAATCATACAATAATACACATTTAATTGTTTTATTCAATAATTAATAATTTTGCATATATATTACTGTATGATTGAATTAGACACGTGAATTTATTTAAAAATTTATACAAATTATAATTGCACAGTAAGTTGATATCCAAGCATTGCAAACGTCATTTGCCTATAAACTAAACAGAAGTAAGGACTATAAGGAGGGCTAAATCTTTCTTCCATTTACATCCTCTGATTTCAAGAAAAGCCAACTAAGATGGATCAATTCGTTGTCTTCAAACCTTCTTCAGTACTTGAATCCCCTCTAATTCAAAACTCTGTAAATGCTGATAGAAATGGATATGTTGATAACCATGAGAATTCCACCAACAAATGCCACAACAAAGAAGAGATAATCACAGAACTAAAGAAGCAATTGAGCTTAGCAGGACCTCTAGTTGTAGTAAGTTTCTTACAATACAGTCTACAAATGATATCAGTGATGTTTGTGGGCCGTCTTGGAGAGCTCACTCTTTCAAGTGCTTCCATGGCTACTTCATTCGCTGGAGTTACTGGTTTTAGTTTCATGGTAATTAATTAGTAATTATTTTGAACATCTAATTAATTTATTTAAATCTCTCATCGATATAATTAAATTAATTTTGTGGTTTGTGAGTAGCTGGGGATGGGAGGTGCATTAGAGACATTGTGTGGGCAAGCCTACGGAGGAAAGCAGTATCATATGCTTGGCGTTCACATGCAAAGAGCTATGCTAGTTCTTACCCTTACATGCATTCCTATATCGTTACTTTGGGTCTGCACAGGCCAAATTTTCACAATCCTTGGGCAAGATCCGGAAATATCAATGTATTCAGGAATTTATGCAAGGTGGTTGATTCCTGCAATTGTTCCATACGGTCTTCTTCAGTGTCAGTTTAGATTCTTGCAAACCCAGAACAAGGTTTTGGCTTTGGTTATAAGTACTTCCGTTACAAGTTTAATCCATGTTCTTGTTTGTTGGGTTTTGATCTTTCAATTTGGATTTGGCAACCAAGGAGCTGCCCTGTCTATTTCAATCTCTTATTGGATCAATGTGCTGATTTTGGGAATCTATATCAAGTTTTCTCCTTCATGTCAAAAGACCTGGACTGGTTTCTCCATGGAAGGAACAAAAGATCTACTTGGTTTTCTTAAGTTAGGGATACCATCAGCTCTAATGGTTTGGTGAATTCCATTAATTCCTCTTGAAATGTCATTAGTTTTTCTTTTATTATTTGTCCTGCTAACATAATGTAATGGTTTTTTTGTGAAATCTGATCAGCTTGGAATTCTGGTCGTACGAGTTTTTAGTCTTTATGTCAGGTCTGCTTCCAAATCCTAAGCTCGAACTGTCGATGATGTCCATCAGGTTTGACGACAGCACTGGCCTTTATATCCTCCAGATGATATCTGAAAATCTAAATAATTTAGATAGGATTGCTTTTGGAAATTATCATGATATAGAAGAATTCCATTCCCCGAATCCTAATTCAGTCACATTTGCAGCATGAATACAAGTTCCGTGATATTCAGAATCCCCTATGGTTTTGGCAGTGCTGTGAGGTAACTACATGCTGCCTAGTTAGCAATGTTGTCTGGATAATAATTATGATTTGCATTCATATTTCTTTTAATTTTTTTTTCTTTTTGTGGGTCAAAGCACAAGAGTTTCGAACGAACTAGGCGCTGGAAGACCCTATGCTGGCCAGTTGGCAGTGCAGATTGTGATATTGTTTGCAGCGATAGAGGGGTTATCATCAAGCTTAATTTTGGTTGGAATTAAGGGTGTCTGGGGCTATTTGTACACCAACGAAAAGGAAGTGGTGATGTATTTGGCATCCATAATGCCAGTGCTTGCTACTTCCAATTTCATGGATGGGATGCAGGCTGTTCTCTCAGGTTCAACATTCTTTCCTATTAATAAAATCTGGATGAAAATTAAATTAATTAATTGTTATATATAATGTTAATGTTTAATACTGGCAATCGATCAGGTACTGCTAGAGGTTGTGGGTGGCAAAAGATTGGTGCACTAGTAAACTTAGCTGCTTATTTCCTTGTGGGACTACCTTGTGCTATCATTCTTACTTTTGTCTTCCATTTTGGAGGAAAGGTAAAGATTTCACCTTTTTAATTAACAAATTAAGAAAGTTACAAGCTTCTTCCCTTGTGTGTGTGTGTGTGTGTGTGTTTTTTTTTTTTTTTTTTTTGTGGGGGATGGGGGTGGTGGCGTTAATAAATTTGATTTCTAATTAACAATGGCATTGGCAGGGACTCTGGATGGGCATCATTGCCGGTAGTTCTTTGCAAGCTTGTTTGCTTTTAGCCATTACATTACGCACAGATTGGGAGCAGGAAGTACATAAACATCTTCTACTCTTAAAATTCTTGTAAAATATTGAGTTATTCTTCAAATTAATTTCTTTAGTTTCTCTATAAATTTCTCTCAGGCAAAGAAGGCCAGGGTCAGAATTTATGCTTCCGTTAATTAGTAGCAGTGCCGATATGTGGGCAAGATCCATTGATGCAAAGTGAACATAAACGTAAAGATGTGGTCTTTTGACGTGCATGCCATAAGATTCCAGAATCTACCATAAAGCCATTTTCCCAGTAATTTCTATCCGGAAGGTGATTTTCAAGAAATGCGATTCTGTATATAATATGGAAAGATGAAAATTTTATTTCTAGTTAAATTAACGAAAAATATAATTTTATGTAATATAAATAATACAATATCTAATGGATTAAGTTTCCTTCGTAATCGCATTCATCCAAATATATTGAATAAGTCATGTCAAACTAATTTTAAACAGTCATTTATTTATAAATAAATGTTTAAAATTAAATTTCATAACATGAGAGAATTCCAATATCATAACATGAGAGTTATATTCAATAATTTTATATCAATCCAACTTTTAAAATGAATAACAAATAATATTGTAAAATTTTAAATAGAAAAATAGTATTTTTTTTTTGTCAAACACCCATCAGGAAAAAGGTAAATAATTATCTTGCTCCAGAATTCAGAGAGAGCCCTTCAGGGTAATGGACATGTCATTTTGCAGCATATTTATAGGGAAGCAATCTTTCAATGCAGATTTTCTTTCGAAGCTTGGTCATGGCTATACTCTTGGCTTTCCTGTGCTTCACTCTTCTCCAAGAGCAAGCTTCCCTCTTGGCTTATGTGCTTCACTCTTCTAGTGGTCTTCATCATAGGCTCATCCATGAAGGTCCCATATATTCATTAGGTTTTTGTTCTTGTTAACTTTGTTCACCTTCTTTCACCAGAAAAGAAAAAGAAAAAGAAAAAGAAAAATAATTTCTCTCTTACATTCATACGTGCACATCAAATTAAATAGGAATTCTAGATGTATTTATTTCTTTTGACATCTTTCCCCGTCCGTTTCTTTGAAAACATACTTTTTGGATATTGTATTTAGAAAAATATTCGAATGCTTTTCTGTCTCAACTCTCAAAGTTATAATTAAATAAATAGTTTTTTTATTTATTAAATGGATAAATAATTATATATATATATATATATATATATATATATATATATATATATATATATATATATATAAAATGTTTCCTTCCAGCGGTTGCCTTTAACATAATCAAGTAATTTAATGTTAAAGTGCAATTAACAAATTTTTTTTATCTTCTTTAATTTAACTAGGAATTTAAATTAAAATTGATTTAATATGTGATTAGCATACCTACTCCAGTATATAATTAAGCACATGAATGCGCTGATTGCATTCTTAAATTCTTTTAGTGGTATATAGTAGCAGTTTTATAAAAAAATATTAAGATCGCTTCACAATCGTTGTGTTCAATATCAATCAAACTTGTAGAAAAAGATAAGTTTCAATCCTATATAGCATAGATAATATTCAAAATTTAAATTAATAAAAAATAAATTTAAGAAAGTAGACAGATGGAAAAAAATAAAAAAAATAATCCTAAAACCATTAATATTGTAGAAAATGGATAAAAGTAAAAAAAAATAGAAAAGATAATATTTGGTATCTAAATAAGAAAAAACAAATTCCAGTCATAAAGAGAAAAAATCATTTAAATCCCAAATTAATAGGACTCCAACCTTATTTAATTTTGAGGAAGCAAAAAAAGAGGAAAAATTAAGAAAGAAAATTAAAAACTTTTGCCTATATTTTCAATTTTAGTCTTTCTTTTAATTAATCTTATAATTCGATGACAATTTAAAATTTAATATATATATATACTCAATCAATTTGCTAATTAAATTAAAGTTAAGTTCTTATTTTGGTTAAAAAAAAGATAATGCAATAAAAAAAACAGGTGCTCGAGTGGTTGGGATTGGTGTACTGGGGCCAGGGTTGTTGGAGATGGATGCTAAGAAAATTGTAATGGCAGTTAATGGGTCGTCTAGCATTAATTGACTTCATCAGAGTTAGGTGTTGTTCTACAAGATTGTAGAGCTTTCTTTACAGAGAATAATATGATTTCTGATTTGTGTTGATAACATCACATCTTTTTCTTTTAAAAAAAAATTGTAATATGCACCCACAGCCATAACTGGAAGGTACATGTTCATGTAAATCATAGGTTTGATCAGGTTTGAATCCTCTCTCTCTAATTGTAACTAAAAAAATGTTAATATGAAAAAAAATTTAATGCGAAGATATGCTAAATTAAGATAATTAAAAGATTAAGTAAAAATTTAAAGTATCATACGGGTAAATATCTAAAAGTCCAACTTTTTACTTTTTAAAATTTAGAATAGATAAATATGGTTAGAAATAATTCAAAATTAAGATACATATACAACATATATTTATATACAAAAAATATAAATATTTTAATTTTTATATATAATAATTTAATTTAAAAAATTGATCATATTATAATATTTATGTCGAGATAATTAGACAAAATTTTTGTTCCAAGAGCCTAACAAGAAATAGAAAAAGGCAAACAAATTCTATTAGCCATAAGCATTTTAAGTTGAGGCATAAAATAGTTAGATAAATATATTCACTCTTAAAGTGAATGATCTTATAGACACTCATATCGTATCCTAAGAACATAAATACTCTTTATTTTATAGTGTATGATTAAATAGGTAAAAATTAGAAATAAAATTGAACTAATACGAAAATATGCATAAATTTTGAAATTAAGAATCAAATTCATTGCACACATAGGAATGGGACATAGTAATTAGTAATTACCCAGGATCCAATACTAACAAATAATTACACAAACCCTCAAAAAGAAAGATAATAATAATAATAATAATTACACAAAAGTTGATAGTCCAACTTTCCAAGCATTACGGAATGTTGTGTCCTCGTGCCTATAAACTAATCATAAGGACTGAGGACTGAGGAGGACAAAGCATTCACATCCTCAGATTTCAATTTTCAAGAAACAACTGAGGATCAGATGGATCTAGTCCTTGTCTTCTCTTCACTTCAATCCCCTTCAAAACTCCTTAAATGGTACAAATGGATATATGATGATAACCATGAGCATTCCACCAACAAATTAATGCCACAACAAACAATACATAATCACAGAACTGAAGAAGCAAATGAGCTTAGCAGGACCTCTGGTTGTAGTTAGCTTCCTGCAATCCAGTCTACAGATGATATCGGTCATGTTTGTGGGCCGTCTTGGAGAGCTCTCTCTTCAAGTGCTTCAATGGTTACTTCATTTGCTGGAGTTACTGGTTTTGGTTTCATGGTAATTAGTAATAGCTTTGTTGAACTTCTAAATTTTTTAAGTCTCTGATCTCTAAATTTTGTGATTTGTGACGGTTGGGGATTGGAGGTGCATTATGTTGGAAATAAAATACTCACACAAACAACTTTTATTGAAACTCAAACTAATATTACAAAAACACTCTCACTCAACAAACAAGAAACTACAACTCACTCTTATAAAATTTTGCTTCTTCACTCACTTAGAAGCTTTTAATTTTTCTTGATGTCTAAAACTAAAATGGGGAGGGGTATTTATACTACTTAAGAACAATTCTACACCACACAAATAAAATAATCCAAAATTATAATAACCATACACCTCATTCTTCTCCATCCTTCTCCATTCTTCTAATAATATTTTAAGTTACCAAATGATTCACATGCATAATTAATACACTCTAGAAAATTCTAGGTAGATGACTTGCAATTTTGGACTTTTATTGTGGACTTGGACTCCAATATGATTGGGTTTGGGTTTGGGCACCCATAATGGATCAAGTTTATGATCCAACACCCCCCCTTAAACTTGATCTTGTAACCCTTAGTAAATTTCTTAATCTTATGAAGTCTTCATTTGTCAGTGGCTTGGTAAAAATATCGGCAACTTGATCTTGTGACTTCACATATTCAACTTGCACATCCTTTCTTGCAACACACTCTCTTATATAGTGGTAGCGAATATCAATGTGTTTACTTCGATTATGGAATACCGGATTCTTTGCTAAGGCAATGGCTGACTTGTTGTCGACACAAACCTTGGTCGGCTCTTTTTGTATTAAACCTATCTCCTTCAGTAGATTTCTAAGCCAAATTGCATGACAAACGCATGAGGTAGCAGCAACATATTCCGCTTCACAAGTGGACAGTGTGACAATCGATTGTTTCTTTGACATCCATGTGAAAGCAGTATCTCCCATGAAAAATACGAATCCAGTAGTACTCCTTCGATCATCTATGTCTCCACCCCAATCACTATCGCTATATCCAACAAGATTATAATTATTAGAAACTGAATAGAACAAGCCAAAATCAATTGTACCCTTCAGATAGCGAAGAATTCTCTTTGCAGCTTTAAAATGGGTGGTTGTTGGAGATTCCATGTAGCGACTAACCAATCCAACTGCATGAAGAATATCAGGCCTCGTACAAGTTAGATAGCGTAGACTTCCCACCAAACTTTTGAAGAATGTTGGATCTACACTTTCGCCTTCTTCATGTTTGGACATCTTGATTCCATATTCCGTTGGTGTGCTTATCGGCTTACAGTTCTCCATCTTGAACTTCTTCAGGATCTCTTTTGCATAGCTTTCTTGTGAAATGAAAATTTCATCCTTTTGTTGCTTAACTTCAATACCGAGGTAGTACGCCATGAGCCCCATGTCTGTCATCTCGAATTCTTTCATCATCACTTCCTTGAATTCATTGAACATGCTTGGGTTGTTTCCGGTGAAGATCAAATCGTAGAGGCACACAATCAAAATATCTCCATCTTTGATCTTGATATATAGAGCGTGCTCATAGGGACATTTGTTAAAGCCATTCTCTTGGAAGTACTTGTCGATTCGGCTATTCCAAGCCCTTGGTGTTTGTTTTAGCCCGTAAAGAGCCTTCTTCAACTTTAACACTTTGTCTTCGTGGCCTTTGACTTCATAGCCTGATGGTTGTTGAATGTAGACTTCCTCTTCAAGAACTCCATTTAAGAAGGCAGACTTTACATCCATTTGATGTATCTTCCACTTGTTTTGAGCTGCCAAAGAAATGATTAGTCTAATAGTTTCCAATCGAGCAACAGGAGCAAATACCTCATCATAGTCAATTCCAGCCTTTTGACTATATCCTTTAGCAACTAGCCTCGCCTTGTGCCTTTCAATCTCTCTTTTAGCGTTTTGCTTTGTTTTGTACACCCATTTGACACCTATCGCCTTATGTCCCTTGGGAAGGGAAGTGAGTTCCCACGTGTCATTCTTTTCGATGGCCTTGATTTCTTCGTCCATCGCATCTCTCCACTTCTTCTCTTGTACTGCTTCTTGAAAGCTCACTGGTTCACAATCAGCAAACAGACAAAATAATGTAAGGTTATCTTGTTGTTCGGTTACCTCATAGAGATCTCTAAGACTTCGTGTGCGTGACACAACTCTTTCACTTGATGATGACGAAGGTGATGAGTCTCCTTGAGTGGTTGGTGAAGTGGGTGGAGTTGTTGTCTCTTGTTGGGCTTCTCCATGTTGTTCTATTGGTGTTAGCTCATCTTCTTCAAATTGAGGAAAGAAATTGAAGTCATCTGTATGAGAGCTAAAATCCCATTCTCCTTCTTCATTGAATACCACATCTCGACTAATTACAATTTTCTTATTGTCTGGATTGTATAGCTTGTAGCCCTTCGAATTAGTATCATAGCCAATGAAGATAAAACTCTCGCTTTTATCATCAAGCTTCGTTCTTCTCTCATCTGGTACATGAACATGGGCTATACTTCCAAAGATTCTCAGGTGGGAAATGCCAGGCTTTCTTCCACTCCATGCCTCTTGTGGTGTCTTTCCCCATACGTTTCTTGTTGGAGATCGGTTTAACAAGTAAACTGCACACGCCACTGCTTCTGCCCAAAATTCCTTGGGTAATTTCTTACTTTTGAGCATACTTCGTGTCATGTCGAGGATTGTTCTGTTCTTTCTTTCTGCCACGCCATTTTGCTGGGGGGATCTAGGAACTGTCATTGGTCGCCGAATTCCATTTGCTTCACAGAACTCTTGAAACTCCCTGGAAGTAAATTCTCCACCTCGGTCGGATCTCATGGCTTTGATTTTTCTACCGCTTTCTCTCTCCACTGCAGCTTTGAACTTCTTGAAAACTTCAAAAACTTCTGACTTCTGTTTCAAGAAATAGACCCAGGTTTTTCTTGAAAAATCATCAATGAAAAGAAGAAAATAGCTACTGTTACCGAGAGAGCTTGGCTTGATTGGACCACACACATCAGTATGGATGAGCTCGAGTGACTTTTTGGCTCTTGACTCTGACTCCTTTGGAAAACTTTTCCTGAATTGCTTCCCAACTAGACACCCTTCACAAAGCTGGTTAGGATGGTTGATGCGAGGTAATCCCTTTACCATCTCCTTCTTAGATAGCAGCTCCAAACCTCCAAAATTTAGATGCCCAAATCGAAGATGCCAAAGCCATGATACATCTTTGTAGCAAGCTTTCAGGCACTTTGCAACATCGTTTTGTATGTTGATCAAGAACATTCTATTCTTTGACATCGGCACTTTAGTAATGAAGTTATTTTTATCATCTTTTATAGAAAGATTATAATCTTTCATATGAATATCATAACCTTTCTCTAACAGTTGTCCTAAACTCAAGATGTTACTTTTCATATTGGGCACATAGTAGACATTAGAAATAAACTGATGTCTCCCATCTTTTAAACGGATAAGGATGTTACCTCTCCCTTTCACTGCTATTGTGGAATCATCTCCAAATGAAACATTTCCGTTTACTGATTCGTCTAGCTCCACGAACATGTCTTTCCTTCCACACATATGATTGCTTGCACCACTGTCAAGATACCAGGAATTTGCTTGGCCACCATCAGTTTCCTTTCGTGCTAAAAGAAGAGTTTCTTTATCATCTGTCTTCTCTTCCACGTAGTTGGCCTTCTCCTCAATTTTGTTGTTGGGAGCTCTACATTCTGAAGCATAATGCCCAAACTTCTGACAATTATAGCATCGAACTTGAGATTTGTCATACCTTGAGTTCGGATTGATTCTCCCACGGCCTCGTGTTGAGCTTTCTCCTTTCTCATAGTTGTTGTTGGAATTGTTGTTGTGGTAATTCCAACCTCGTCCACGACCGCGACTTCCACCTCGTCCATGGCCTCTACCTCTACCTCGGCCACATTGGTTTCTATCATTGCCTTGACTTTCATGCATATCCTTGAGTTGCAGCTTGAAGAGTTGCTCAGTAAATCCTTGCTTCTTCTTATGCTTCTCTTCGTATGCTTGCAATGATCCTTGGAGTTGCTCGATTGTCATTTCTTCCAAGTCTTTAGTTTCTTCAATCGTCACGACGATGTGCTCAAATTTGGGATCCAACGAACGAAGTATCTTCTCTATTATCCTCACATCTTCTAACTTTTCACCATTTCTTTTTAGTTGATTAGAAACAGCTACTACTCTTGAGAAATAATCTGAAATAGACTCAGATACTTTCATATGTAAGGATTCAAATTCACCTCTTAATGTTTGGAGACGGACCTTCTTCACTTGCTCGGATCCTTTGTAAGAGGTTTGCAGCTTCTCCCACGCTTCCTTAGCAGAGCTTGCACTTGAAATCTTTTCAAATCCATCATCATCTAAAGCTTGATAGATGAGGTAGAGAGCCTTTTTGTCTCTCTTTCTTGAATCCTTCAAAGTAGCCTTTTGATCTGGTGTAAGAGTAGCAAAAACAGTATCATCCGCAGGCTCGTTGTAGCCTTTCTCTATGATATCCCACACGTCTTGTGATCCAAGAAGTGTCTTCATTTTGATACTCCAATTGTCGTAGTTGTTGTTGTTGAGTGTCGGGACTTGGAATGGTGTCATACCATTTGCCATATCTCTCAATATAATAAGAATTTGCAAAATCTGATTGCGCGGATGAATCCGGAACGTCGAAAAACTTTGGAAAGGACAGCTCGGTCCACTCGGCTCAACTTTGTGAGTTAACTCAGTTTTCTGGTAGCACTATTCCAGCGGCACGTTTGAACTCCGATCGGGGCAATTCTGACGGTGTCGAATTCCTCTTGTCGAGACTTCCGATTTGATATGCAATAGTATAGATTTTCCAACTAGCTCTGATACCACTTTGTTGGAAATAAAATACTCACACAAACAACTTTTATTGAAACTCAAACTAATATTACAAAAACACTCTCACTCAACAAACAAGAAACTACAACTCACTCTTATAAAATTTTGCTTCTTCACTCACTTAGAAGCTTTTAATTTTTCTTGATGTCTAAAACTAAAATGGGGAGGGGTATTTATACTACTTAAGAACAATTCTACACCACACAAATAAAATAATCCAAAATTATAATAACCATACACCTCATTCTTCTCCATCCTTCTCCATTCTTCTAATAATATTTTAAGTTACCAAATGATTCACATGCATAATTAATACACTCTAGAAAATTCTAGGTAGATGACTTGCAATTTTGGACTTTTATTGTGGACTTGGACTCCAATATGATTGGGTTTGGGTTTGGGCACCCATAATGGATCAAGTTTATGATCCAACACATTAGAGACATTGTGTGGGCAAGCCTATGGAGGAAAGCCGTATCATATGCTTGGCGTTCACATGCAAAGAGCTATGCTAGTTCTTACCCTTACAAGCATTCCTATATCTTCGCTTTGGTTCTGTGCAGGCCAAAATTTCACAATCCTCGAGCAAGATCTGGAAATATCAATGTATTCAGGAATTTATGCAAGGTGGTTGATTCCTGCAATTGTTTCATACGGTCTTCTTCAGTGTCAGCTTAGATTCTTGCAAACCCAGAACAAGGTTTTGGCATTGGTTATAAGTACTGCTGCTACAAGTTAAATCCATGTTCTTGTTTGTTGGGTTTTGATCTTTCAATTTGAATTTGGTAACCAAGGAGCTGCCCTGTCTATTTCAATCTCTTATTGGATCAATGTGCTGATTTTGGGAATCTATATCAAGTTTTCTCCTTCATGTCAAAATACCTGGACTGGTTTCTCCTTGGAAGGGACAAAAGATCTACTTGGTTTTCTTAAGTTAGGGATTCCATCAGCTCTAATGGCCTGGTGAGTTCCATTAATTCCTTCTCGACATGTCATTAATCTTTCTTTTTATCCATTTTCTCCCTAGCATATATATCTACAATGTAACTGTTTCTGTGAAATTGGATCAGCTTGGAACTGTGGTCCTTCGAGTTTTTAGTCTTTATGGCAGGTCTACTTCCAAATCCCAAGCTAGAATTGTCGATGATGGCCCTCAGGTTTGAGAACATTACTGTCACACCCTTCGGATGAATACAAGCTATCGGATTTTTTTTGGGAAATCATGCTGTTGAAGAATTCCATTTCTGAATCCTAATTTAGTCGCATTAATTAATTTCTGCAGCGCGAATACCAGTGCTGTGGTATTCAGAATCCCCTTCGGCTTTGGCTGTGCTGTGAGGTAACTATATATATATATATATATATATAATTTCTGCATTAATTAATAAATTTTATTTCTAATTAACAATGGCATTGGTAGGGACTCTGGATGGGCATCATTGCCGGTAGTTCTTTACAAGCTTGTTTGCTTTTAGCCATTACATTACGCACAGATTGGGAGCAGGAAGTACATAAGCATCTTCTACTCTTAAAATTCTTGTACAATATTGAATTATTCTTCTAATTAATTTCTTTGGTTTCTCTATTAACTTCTCTCAGGCAAAGAAGGCCAGGGCCAGATTATATGCTTCTGTTAATTAGTAGCAGTACTGGAATTGCTCCAAGCAATGTTACATATATATCAAGATGTGGACGAGATCCATTGATGAAAAGTGAACAAAAACTTAAAGTCTTTTTCATGCGCATGCTATAGGATTCCAAAATTTTCAATAAATCAGTTCTCCCAGTAATTTCAATCCAGAACGTGATTTACAAGAAACATTATCTTCTGTATATAATGGAAAGATGAAAACTGTAGATAAATTAACGAATTAACCTAAAATTATATATTTTTAGTAATAATTAAATTGTTAAAACAGGTAGTTACGATTGACGTTAAACTGTTGATGAGTACAATCAGAGAAATCATCTTGCTGGCATAATCTATATATATGTGTGTGTGTGTGTGTGTGTGTGTGTGTGTGTGTGTGTTGTGTGTGTGTGGTGGAGAAGGGGACTCAGGGAGGTCACAAGAACTCACAAATGCTGCAAACAAATTAAATACAGCAAGCAACAAAGTGAGAACTGCAGAGAGATTAGAAATTCGATCAAACATATGGTGGACACAATATGCTGTAATCTTTGTACTGCAGATTATCTTAATTCATGAACTGAAAATGCCACTTTATAGGCTTTACATTGCACCTGAAAAAAAAAAAAACAAGCAGTCACTTGGCACTCAATCATAGTGCTTTTCAGTTTTTCAATAGAAAAATAAGGGGCAATAAAAACAAATTTTAGATTAAGTGTGCAGTAAAAAAATCCAGCTGTCAATTTTAAAATCAATTATTCAACAATGCAATTTTCAGTTTTTGAATGTTATGTTGTGCTACCGAAGGTTCTGGGGAAGTCGGAATAGGAGAACACTCATCTTGGGGTGGGGCTTACTACTTAGATGCTTTTAGCAGTTATCCGCTCCACACTTGGCTATCCAGCGTTTACCGTGTTGAAATATTATGTTAATAATTTATTACTAATAGGATTTAGGAGTGAATGATGGATAATCCCAGACTAAATAGATAGATTGATATGAATTGTATATTTGGAATGGACAAAGAAAAATATTTGTATTGATCTGATTTATAATTTATTTATCTATTCCGAATAAAATAATAATAATTTGTTTATTTATATCAGTTGAATTATTTCATTCTGCTTCAGAAAATTTAACTGAATTTGGCAGTATTATTCATAGTTGCAGGCATCTTGGGAACAATCTTCTTTATCTTAAGATCTCATGAGTTGGTAAGCAAGGTAATACAAGAACTCATATTCTTGCTAGGATAGTTAGTGTCTCATGCTAGTCCTCAAGTTTAGTAAATTTTGCCTAATTTTTTATCTGATATTGTATTTTCTGAACCTTTTCCGCAAAGATCTTAAGATGGGTTTAAGTGCATAGCCCTTTCGATCTCTGATCCAGTACTTCCCCTTTCGTTTTGTTTTTGCTTGAAACTTTCAAAAAAAAAATTAAATATCTAAATTAATAATTAGCTTATACTTTTTTTTTGTGAAAACACAATAATAAACTGAGACTAAAGGATTCAAAAACACAGCTAAACACTCTTCCAAAAATTTTAAAATTCTGTGGAATAATATTTTTTATTAACTCCGTATGTCAATAAAGCCATAAGACTTCCTGTCAAAATAGTCCAAATCAATTACTAGTATCCAATTCATAGGATGCATTTTTTTTTTTCATGTGGGAATTTTTTTTTTTTTGTCCTTTTCCATTTTCCAAACACAACATAATTACCCATAATGAAATCATCCATATTCACTGTCCCTTAACATGTACTGTCTTGATGCAATGGATAATTAGCCAGACCTAATCAACAAACCGACTGTTCAAAATTTAATTAATACTAACATATAACTAGGAAAGTACCGACAACCCATGTGGCTTCACATGTTCTCCAATCCTAATCTCTCAGGCAATTACTCGTCAAATCCAATAATCAATAGAATCATCCGCACTCGCCACCCACAATTAATCATTAAAAAAAATAAGAAACCCACCAAGAAACCTCCTTCTACCCCTTTCCTGTTTCTGTTCCTCACTTGTATCAGGGAAACGATCGATGAATGTTTCTGAAACAACCACTTCCAGAACAACGTTGTTGTTGTTCGCTGTCTTTCTGTCCTTTTCCATCTTTCTTCTGTCAAATACTAACAGTGCAACCAACTGGTCGGCCTTATATTCATCAGCCTCCGTGGTGGCTGTTGGGTTGTTCTTGACGTCGGCAATGGTGGTTGTCGCGGCCCGTGCCACCCTGTTGGCGTGGATTACAGTACTAGTGCTATTAGTCTTCGCCGGAAACCGTCGTCGGGTGCTTGTTCAACGGGGGAGAAAGATCACAACTGATGTTGTTATTGTTGGGAAATGACGCCAATTTCCCTATAGTCAGATTTATGAGAAAGCGAAGAAAATGCGAACTAATAAGACAGACAAGTTGATAACGGAGTTCGGCCAATTATGCCTACGTCTCCGGACTGCTGCAGATCTTTTACTGAAAGAAAAGAAATTTACCAAGTGTTTACAAACACTCACAACTCACAACATCTCGCTAATGCTACTCTCTCACCTTTTTGATGGAATACATTACAAATGAATTTCTAAGGCTATATATAGGCCTACACCTCCTCAATGGACGGTTAAAATTAATTCTCACCTACTTTGATGGATGGTTGAGATTATTTCTCACCTACCGTCTCACCTACCAAATGTATGGTCAAGATTAATCTTCACTTACCATCTTACCAACCAAATAGATGGTCAAGATTAATCCCCACCCACCAAATGGATGGTCAAGATTAATCTTCACCTACCATCTTACCTACCAAATATTTTGTCAACAAAAGATGCACCGTCCATCTTTATTGTCATTTATTTTATGGTGCATGTATAGTTTGACCAACAGTTATGTACTTATTTAAAGGTTGTGCTTGAAGATCAATCAGGATAGTTTCTCTGGCTTTTGCATACTTTAATCTTGAAGGCCATAGGAAAAATAAATAAATAAATAAAGTAAAAGATTTATCGTTTCTTCTTATGGGAGTTCTTATGTGTCAACCGTTAATGGTAAAGGGCGGCTGTCAGCAAACAGCAGTACCAATTAGTTGCTTGTTGGATGGTGAAGGAATTAAGGTGCTGGAGAGCTATTCGGCTATTATTTTAAGAAAAAGTTTCTTCGAAATTATTTGTTATTATTAATGAGTATAATTTAAATTGGAGTTTAAATATTTTTTGAGTTTAAATTTAATATTATTTTATTTATTAATTTATAAATATAATCGTTTATGAGTTTTTAAATCTATTTATTTAAAAATTTATAAATGTATTCGTTTAAAAGTTTTTGTGAATATGTTGGTTTAAAATTTATTTATGACTTATTTATATTATATTTTATTATCGAACTCGAACTTTAATTATTATTAGTTAACGAATTGAAGTCGAATCGAATTTGAACTAAACTCGTTTAATATAATAAATAAAATTTTTATAAACCGACCTCGAGTTACTCTTTAATTTAATAATTGTAAAACGAATTGAAATCAAACTAAAGTATAAAAGCTCGAATCGAGCTCAAATTATGTGATAAATTTAAACAAACCGAACTCGAGTTCATTAATATTCGACTTGATTCAGCTCATTTTTAACACTAATTGTTAGTAGCCATAATTAACTTAAAATTATTTAGATTGAAAATTAATTATAATCTATAAAATAAATATAAATAATTATATTATATTTTTAATATTTTTATATTTTAAATTTTTATTTGTTCATAATGCATATTATATATAATATAAAAATTAGTTAACAAAACACAAAATTGTAATAAAAATATAATTTTTAACTAATAAAAATTATTATAAATTAATATAAGTATAATAAAAAATATTTTTTATATTAAATACTCAAAATTTAGCTTTTGGTATCAAAATTGAAATTTTCAATTTTTAATAAAAAATTTACTTTTATATGAATTCTAGAGCCTGATTGTCAGAATTTTTGGTGATTTTTATTTTTATTTTAAGAAGTACAATTTCAGTTTTTAGTTTATTGAATAGGTAAAAGTTGAATTAATCAAATATTCAATTCAACTATTAACTTATTAGATTGTCAAAAACTTCAAACAAACATTTCTTTTTTTCAAATATTTATTTGGTATTTTTGACTAAAAGAATTGAACAGTAACTAATTGTTTGAACTTATTAACTAATCATTCTTGAATTTTGTAGATCAAACTGATGAATTTGGACTGAAAATATTATCATTTATTGCGGCGAAATGCTTCTATTCAAGTGTCAAGACACAGGAATGACTGTCATTCTGTCAAAACTTTAATCTAAAAAGGAGCAAGTTACATTAGCAATTAGATTTTGTTGCATTTGTGAGAATTTAAGTCCAATTCTAATGTTTTTTTTTATATAAAAAAAGTTGGTTGATAATCCAATTGCAAAATGATAATTTAATGTGACGCCCCACTTATATATTAGGAATAATTCCACATATATAAGAAGAATGTCACAAGCTTAACTCGATAATCTGCTCAAATTGAATTTTTTTTTAACTTAATATATTTATTTATTTTGGTTTAGGCAAATTGTTCTAATTAAAAATATATAAATATATATATATCCTTATATTGTATACACATATGGCACCCGATTATGTTACATAATTATTTACATACACGATATTAATATATGAGATATGTCTACCACACCATATACATAGTCAAACTAAAAAAAAACATAATAATACATAACCAACCCTCTAACTATGCTTATTGTGTCTCTGCTGATATGGGCTTGGATTTCCTTCTTGATCACTTCATCTCCTACCGTCTATAGTTCCAATTCCTGCGTGAGAAGAACTCACGCTAAGCTAACTTTAGCTTAGTGGTACATATAGGTATTAAGTTTTTTTCAAGCAGTCACACAAATGCATGTCTCAAATAATTCATGATACACTGAATTTTTATTTCATATAAAAGAAATAATCACATCACATAACAGTATAAACATAAAAATCATATTCAATAACTAAATTCTCATTACCTCTTGTAAGCATTTCATGTTTTGTCACTTATGTCAATAATAAATTTTTTTTACATTTCATTTCATAGTCTTTAATTAATATCAGCCCAAATCTCCTTCCCGGACTGTCCGGATATGAGGTGTGAAATAGGGGCGCTCGCGGAGCTTAAGCCACCCTACTCACCATAATCTCAAGTCAAGGACGCTCGCGGAGCTTAAGCCACCTTGACTGAATATAATTATGTCATCTATGTATAATCAGGATCAGGGGCGCTCCCAGAGCTTAAGCCACCCTGTCCCTAAATAATATCCATATCGGTACCGTAATTCCCCCCTTAATGTTGCACCATCTATCCTATGTTAGTCCTCAGGTAGAGAAATGGGCAATTAACACAATTAATTACTTGTTTCTATAACCAATACTCATTTCATATTAACACAATCATATATTCACAATTTATTTCAAAACCATGTAATAGCATAATATTTTATCAAATGTTAACACAAAATTAAATTCATAGTTAATAACATTCTTACAACCTTAAAACATGTCATAATATATAATTTCATCATTGTGACATATAATTTATGTCATACACACAATCATACATAAAGGCAAAACAAAATACATATATGTACAAACCTCGAAAGTATTTTCCTTTTTCCAAAATATAAGTTCAGAGCTTGTTCACTTTTGTTGGTCTTCTTCTTGTTAAAAATATAATTAATTAATAGCTTGATAAAATATTTATTCTTAATATAACTTAAATAAATAATTTCAATTTCTATTAAGCTAGAATAAGACCTCTAAGGACTGTTGGATTAATAACTTTTCATACACTTATCCAATTTGTATGATTCTTAATTCTGATTAACTATAACATATAAAACTAAAATATACTAAAATTTTAGAATTTTTGAACCTTTACATAATTTTTGGTATAATTTTAAATATTGACCTGATTTCTGCCCTTAGGCAGTTTCAAGATACCCAATTCAACAATTCATAACTTTCAATGTATAACTTCAATTATTCTGAAACTTTTTATACAGTTATATACATTAATTGTGAACATTTTTAATGTTTAACTCATTTCCTGATTCAGTCTCTAAGGGTCTCAAATATGGGAGGATATATAACTGGTTCAACACAGAGTATCAACCCGACCAGTTTAATTGTTCAGCTCATAACTCACAAAATACATGACATTTTAAGATGAAACTTTCACATAAATTTATATAAGACATAGGGGTAAAACTTTGATGTTTTGCACTTTGGCCAATTCGATCTAAAAATAGGTGAAATATAAGGACGAAGTTACTGGAACTGCACAGGTATATGAAACCAGTTCAATCAATGAACAGTCATGGTTCATTTCAGAATAACTCAACCTACACAAGATCAATTCATACGAAATTTTTCAGATACCTCAATAACATATATACCTACAACTTTCATGTTTTACACAACATCAGAATAAGCCAATAAGATGGTCAATTTTTATAAAAACCGTAGGTTATTGGGTTGATACGTCTCCCAGAACCAGTTTCACCTCAATAACCATATCTCTTCATATACTCAAAATCATTCAATAAAATTTGGCAGAGAGATACACAAGACATAGATGAACAACTTTTATGTTTAACACATCCCCAAATTCGAGTCACAAGATAATCAAACACAGAGTGCAAGATTCTGTCAAAATAAAACCTAAAGAGTTCTAATAACACAATAATCATGGGAAAAATATATCTTACCAAGATCAGATTTAATTGGACTGATTTTTGATGCAATTCTTGAAGAAGATGATGAGTAATTTGATCTGAGATATGGAGGAAGAAAAAGGGAAGAAGAAGAAGAAGAGATGAAGGAGAAAAGAGAAATTGGGAATTCTGCCCCATTTTTCAGTTTTTTTATTCTGCCTTTTTTTTTTTTTGCTGCTGTCCAATTTACTGTTCACTCAATTTTTTTTTTAATTTTAATTTTCTTCTTCTTCTTATTATTATTATTGTTAATATCATCTTCACATAATTGTTTATAGCTAATATTTTTAATTTTATTTAATCAAAAACACAATTTAATTATATGGTCTAAATTATTCAAATTAAACTCTAATTAGTGGGTGTTACATTTAATACCTATTTATATATTTATATAATAGTTGATAATCTAATTGATTGAATTAAAAGTATTTAATAAAAAGATAAATGAAATAAAATGACATATTTATATAATATATCTGTTTTTTTTAAATTATGTCAATTCTTGTTTTGTACTGGCATTTAAAATAATAGTTTACATCTCTCTTCTTCTTAATTTCTTTTCTGATTCCCACCTTTTACTTCCATTTATCTATATTTTTAGCTGCCAAATGCAATATTTAGTTTCTTTTCACAGATGTCAGATCCTAGCAAAAAGAAGCAATATCTGTCGTTTTGAAGATTTTTGCTATATTTTAATAAAATTTTCCCGCAAAGTAAAATCAATATTATAATAAATTTAAGGCCAATTATAGAATATATCTGCTTTATCTATAAATTTATTTTTTAATTTTTTATTATAGATAAATAATAAGTAAAAGTTAATTTATAATTTATGTTGTTCTTTTATTTAAAAACATGTAACTATTAACTAATTGAAATGAGCTTATATGAAATAAACTTAAACCATAATTTAGGGCTTAACCTTTAAATTATATAATTTTTATTTAAATAATTGATTTATTATTTTGGGTTTAGAAATTAGGACAAAAATATCTGAATTAAGAATCATATTCCCTTTTTTAGCTTTGATTTTAAAGTATTCCAAAAATATATTTTCCCTTTTATTATAGATTTATTAGACTTAAAATAAAGATAAAAATTTGAATATAAAAATAGAATTTTTATTAAAGAAAAGGCATGAGGATGTCATTTTATCTTTATTTTCAGTCTAATAAATCTATAATAAAAGAGAATTTTATTAGTTTTAAAAATCACAAATAAATTTCTTGGGGCATAGATAAATCTATGAATATTCATTTCTCCAAATATGCTCTACGTCGAACTTATTTTTGAAAATGCCCATTACATTGCAAGTCAATTATACGACCATTGAAAACATGAATCATGGTTACCATTGTGCCACTTTATTTGACAGAATCGATCAAATTTAGTCATTATTACAAATTAATCAAAACACGAGCCTGTGATATTTCGGACCAGAAGATGGAGTTCAAGGAGAAACATAATCATGGGATCATAAGGCTGGAACAATTCAGCAAACAATCCTCTCTTTCTCTTAGGATTCCATCCCATATCTTTGCACAATCGATCACTGTACCATATATGAACGGTGCCAGTTGATGATCTTCCTACTGTAATAGGGTCCTAAATATTTTTTTCCTAAATTCTTCCCATTTTTCCATATCTTTTTCCATTTCTTTTATGCCTGGTAACTTGAATTTCCCATCAAGCAGCTCAGCTAGCCATCTGCTTCTTATCTCTGACGAGTACAAATTTGTAATACTTTCTGAATATCCGATTACTGCTAACTGTGGAATTGGAGGTGGAATGATTTTTCTGGAAAAAAAACCAAATATATAACTCACGAAATTGTGAAATTTTTTATTTTTTCATTAATTCAATTTATAAATAAAATTAGGAACAAAAATCCAAATAAATATTACTCGTTATAAGTTGGACTATACATTTGTTGGTCATCACAGAATTAACTTTAAAATAAATTGTGCACATAACTTAAAATGGTTAAATACATCAATCCAAAAATAAATTGACTAATCTAAAAAAGATTTCTTATTTAAATTCGATTTAATTATGATGATCCAAATTAATAAAAGAAGTAATATATATGCAAGGCATATTTATTCTTTCCTACCTTTGAATAGAAAATATTCAACAAATCCAAATTTAGGTGTAATTTTCAAGATTGTGTATTTAATTGAAATATAAAATAATAATCAATTTCTTGGGGCTTAGATATAATTTTATCTCAATTCCCATTTCATTAAAATTTAATAAGGTATGGTGAACGAAACATGCCTATATATTTTTGCAAATCTAGGAATTAAAGAGAAACAGTGCAAACCTGTAGACGGGGACTGATGAATCAGGAGACCCAAAAATGCATTCTTGAAATTTTTTGGACACAAAAACATTTTTGAGCTTTATGTCACCTCTAAATCCTGTAACCAGTATGACAAGATCCGTCTCCTGAGGTTGGGTATCACCTTCAACATTAATACCTTGTCTGGAGAAGCTAAATTCTGGAGCTTTCTTCAGAATGATGCTTCCTTCTTCAACTTCACCATAAAACTTATCAGGAACTGTTGATACTGTACAAGAACTTATTTCTTGAAGAAAACTATGTTTGGTCACCATTCCGAACTTTGCTAAAGGATGTTTCCCCTTGATATCGCTTTCCACAAATTTCGATAATGCCCATCTCTGTAATTTGCATGTCAAAGCTAAGTTTCCCCTTATCTCTGATTTTATGGTAATTAATTAATGGGAGCAAGGATAGAAAAGTAAAAAAGAAAGGATTACCAGGGGTGAAAGAATTGTTGCCAAGAAACTGTACAGTAAACCTTCACCAGGCTTATGAATCAGAAGCTCTGCGAATCGATTTAGATACAAATATCCTAAAGACACACCCCATGGAAGATAATCTGGGACATTCCAATGTTCAGTCTTGTATAATACTCTGCGAGGATATTCAACCCCTGCAATATTTTTACAAAAAAAACTAAAAAAAATTAATCTATAAATTAAAAGAAAAATCTAAATCTAATAAATAAATATAGTTTTAATTACCATTTGCTGCGCAGCATTCCATGACAATGTCTAATGCAAAATTTTGAAAGCCAACGACTGTTCCCTTTAACGAAATTTCTAGGAGATTCATGATCCATATTGATATAATCTATGGCATGTATTACTTCTCCAGCAAATGCTTGAGGTCCTTTTCCTGGAGCAAATTCTGGCATGTTCGGCACATCGCTGAATCTTCCCACGCAAAGGATCACAAAATCCATTGGGTATACCTGAGTGGAAAGGGTTTCTGTATTCTGAACTTCAACATTCCATTTGCCTTGGAGCTGAAGGGTTCACCATTGTCACCCCATAAGCTCCAAAAGTCCAAGTCTTTATCAGAGGATCCATCGTCGCTGATGCCGATAACTTTAGTATTGAATCTGATATGTTTAAGCAGATCATAATGGGGGGCGTAGGATTGAATATAATCCAAGAAGTTAATAACCTATAAAACAGGTTAAAAGTTAATTTTTAACAGTTTAACAGGTAGCAAGTATTTTATTCAACGGTAAATATCAAAAATTAATGATCTTTTAAAATTCAGATTTATCTATAAATCATATGCATATTAAAAAATCTCTAAATTTAATAATCATTATCTTTTCTAATTTTTTTTTTCCTTGCATATGTCTATAAATTATTTGTCTGAATTTTTAAACGAACATATTCAGTAATATATTTGTGAGCTCGTAAATAAATATGTTCGTAAGCTAACGAATCAAACAGTATTAAATTTGAACTCGACTCATTAACAATAATAAATAATTTCGAATAAATTTTTTTTCGAATCGAAATCCGAATAACTCACGAGTAACTTAGTTTATTTACAGCCTTAAACTTGTGGGGTCAACCATTTCATTGAATAACATGAAGGCTAATTTTAAACATTTATTTATTTATTTATCAGATTAAATTTTATAAAAATTTAAAATATATGAATTTTTTAATGTTAATAATTCATTTAAAAATGATTGATAAAATTAATCTAGTATAAGTGAATAACCTATAGACTTGGCGATCTGGCTGGTCGAGCGAATTCGGGTCAATTTCAAGTTATTATTTTTAAATTAGTTTAGTTTTTCAAATTAGATTAATCTGGTGAACATCCAAGTCAATCTATGTTTTGAAGTTAAATTTAAATGATTTTCAGATTTATACTAATCCATTCGAATTTCATCAAATTTAAAAATAAATTTGATTCAGAAAGATTAGAAATTGTCAGGTTTAATAACCTATAATGTTTGATTATTTGAGTAAAGATGATAATATAATAATCCTTATATTATTTAATATATTAATTTTAATATATTAATAAATAAATATTAATATATTTATTATTTCATTTCATTATAATTTAATTATATTTCTATATTTCTATTGTTTTATTTAATTATAATTATATTTCTATATTTAATTTATTTAAATTTAATGTAATAACAATTAATATTATTTAATACTAAAAGTTCCTTATGAAAATATTAAAAATTTGTCCATATACCTTTTTTTTTTCCCTACTTGTTGTTTAGGCTTAAAAGGTTGAGCTAAATCTTTTTTTTTTTTTTTATCAAAGATCGATAAATTATAAGATATATCCTTATTATTATATGTATTTGTTTTTAAACTTGATATTATCTCCTAGCCTCTACTTATTGATTTGATCGCCAAAATCGTAAAACAAACCTTTTTATTTAATAGAAACGAAATCTAATTATTATCGCATAAATTGAGCACTTAAAAGATATATATATATATATAGATTAATTGTAACGTCCGCTAATTTAAGCTCCGATCGATATATATGTTTCGCGACCGAAACAAAGTCAATTTGACTGGAGTCTAAATTTTAGACTGTTGCAAGTGAAAAAATTTATTTTTATATATTCCATTGAATTATTTTTCACGAAAATTGAGAAAAATTGGATCTGGTCGTAAAATACGCGATTTTCGCACTGTTAGCGAATCGTGAACGGAGGATACCTTGATGTAGAAAATATTAAGACGAGTTTATCGTTATGATTTCGTGTCAAGACTCAAATGTTTAGGGCACTAAATTATAGAAATAAAATTTGAAGTGCGGTTGAATTCAATTTTTGCTCCAGTGCTCCAAACGCAAAATCGAAAATACCAGTGTGTAGAGTAAATTATTTCATGAATATTTATATAATTAATTGCAGGAGATTAAATTATTTATAGCTTAAAATTTAGGTAATTAAATTTAAAGTGTAAAAATAAAATAAAATAAAACACATGCATGCTAATTGATCCACCCACTAATATATATAAAATAAATGAATATTAATATTTAATAGCTTAAGGTCCAAATGACTTATTATGCTAAACTTTTCTTCCTTTTCTTCATGTACCCGAGACCACACTTTTAATCTTCTATTACTTCTTTTCTTTCTTTTTTGTTCTAATTTCTTTCCTTTCCTTCTTGTTCTTCCAATTTTTCCATACATAAACTATTTAAAGAGGTTTTTGAGAGGCTGCGGGTGGAGTAAATTTGTGAGAAGGTAATTATCTCATTTCCATTGTTCTCCTTCTCCTTTTATTCATTTTTCAATTTTTAAGTTGTGGAAATCCAATTCTAAATTGTGATGTAATTGCTGTGTTGTTGCGAAATTTGAAGAAAATTAAAGAAATGTAGAGAGAGGAAAAATAAACTTATTCTTTAGGAACCTGAGACATTAAGGGATAATTAAGCCATGAATACCTAAGCTTATAGGGTTGGAATCATGTACTTAAATAGGAGAATATGCCAAGTTTATATAATAATAATAATAATAATAATAATAATAATAATAATAATAATAATAATAAATGGACAAGAATTTTAGAGAATTAATTTAAATACAGTGACATTTAAAATGTGAAATAAATAAATAAATAAAATATCATCAACAAGAAAGACGTTAGATTCTTTTTTATTTGAACAGCAGACTATCAATCATTGAAATAATTATTATATTCCTAGAAGTTTGATACATTGATTACCTATATATTGTTAGGCGCATCTATAACACCAGAGTTAGTGCCAGATAAAGGAAAATAACCGGTGAACACTGACCAGCGATAGTCGAGGTCTGTACAGTGAGTTATAATTTTAGCCATTAATATTTAAAATATGATTTTAAATGAATTTTGATTTAAACTGAATTATGAAATAAATGTGGAATTTGTGATAATATGAATTTATTTTTTTAAAGGTTTGAATATTTGTTATGACTTATTTTTATGACATAAATTTTAATGTAATATAATTTTGCGTATATCGATGATTTGTTGATATAATGCTTTAAATAAGCATATGAAAAATTGTTTTAATGAGAAATTGATATTTTAGCCCATATATTAGCATAGACGACATTTTAGAGAATTATTGACATGTCAATAGGGTTGGATGGCTCGGTGGGTTTCCTGTGGTCACATGTTATGCTTTACGGCCCGATGGGTTTCCTGTGGTCGTGTGACATATATATTCGGTCCAGTGGATTTTCTGGGATCGTGTGATATAATATATATATTCACGTTATTTTTCTCTGATCCGGTGGGTTTCCTGGGATCATGAGAAGACATGTACCCCTCGTATTCCCTTAGGTTGATCTATGGTGATTTAATATAGGGGCATGACCTGAAATTTTTATGAGTTACAATAATTTAAATGAAATGGATTTTTATGACTTGATTTTAATAGAAAATTTTATATTATTTTTATATTTATCTTATTGCCTGTAAATGACTTTTATTATAAATCACTGTACTACTGAATTGTATAATTCAGCGCGAGAGTTTGTTTTCACTCTCGCGCAGGTCTAAAATAAAGATAAGGTGGCCGACTTGTAGATATAGCATCGTCGACAGTGAGCCACAGTAATAGAGCCGAACAACAGTGATAGCCACCCCAGACGGGTCGGTATTTTCAAAAATACTTTTGTTATTATAATATATTTTATGTAACGAAAGATAAATACTTATTTTGGATGTGATATATATATATTTATGTATATAAAAAGGGGTATGATTAGGGAATGTATCTGTAAAGATATTTCTTATATTTTATAATTCTCTTTCCTTTCTTATATATATATATATATATATATATATATATATATATATATTCACCTTACGATATAAATAAAGTGATATGTTTTTGTATATAAATATTTTAAAAATCGGATTTGAAAACCGTAACACTACTTATCCGTTCGGTGTACGACGGCGTAACCGGAGGGGTAAGGGTCGTAACTGGAAGGGTAAGGGGTATTACATTTATTGGTATCAGAGCGTGGTTTAGGCGGTTCTAGGATAAAATGGGGTAAATTTGTTCATGCATTAGTTTTGAAATTAATATTTTGAATACAAAAATAAACTGTTGCTGCTTCTTAATGTGGATCACTATTATGTTTTATAGAGTCGTAGATTTCCATGACGGAGAGACAAAGAAGAGACTTCTGAGGAATATGTGACGTCAAGACAAGATACAGAGGAGACTGAGTCATATATTTCATTGACCACGGAATCTTCATATGCTTCTCTGCTACGGAGTGCAGCTGAGGGTAATATATCTATTGGTAGATCTGAGGGATCACATAGATCAGATAGACAAGAGATGAGAGACAGACATACCCCGGTTTTTTGTTCAGCTAGAGATGAGTTGTTGGAGGATATGACAGAGATTCTACGATGTTCTGTCAGGCCAACCACTACAGAGATACAGTTTGAAAGCCTCTGAAAGTTAGGAGTTACAGATTTCTATAGTCGCAATGAGGATGATGCAGCGGCTGCTGAATATTGGCTGGAGAGGACAGAGAGAGTTTTTCAGCATATGGACTGCACACCTAAGCAGCAATATAAATATGCTGAGTCTCTACTGCAGGAGGGGGTTTATGATTGGTGGAAGACTGTGTTACAGCATCCTCAGACACCAGACTCACCTTCCTAGAGATTCTTTCTAGAGCAGTTCAGAGAGAGATATATTCCCAGGGCCTATACTGATCGGAAGAGACAGGAATTCCTGGATCTTAAATAGGGGAATATGACCGTAGAAGAATACGAGAAAGAGTACACCCGCCTCAGTAAGTATGCGGGGGTATCATTGCTGATGAGGTTGATAGATGCAGGAGGTTTGAGAATGGACTACGATCCCCTATTAGGGCTAGGCTGGTAGGATCACAGATTAAGGAGTTTACCACTTTGAGAACTGCTGCTGAGGCAGTTGAGGAGGCTGTTGCTGAGGAGATGAAGACAGTAGTTTCGAGCCACCACAAGAGACCATTCCTTCAGTCGGGTGCAAGTTCCTCCGCTAGTAAGAAGACCAGATTTTCTGGTAGCAGATTCCAGGGTGGATCTAGAGGTTCAGGTGCACCAGTCTGGCGGGGACAGCCCGCAAGGTTAGCACCATCAGTTGCCACTACCCCAGGTTCAGTTGGGGAAAGATTTGTTCCACGCCCTCAGTGCCAGCAGTGTGGTCGGTATCATGGTGGAGAGTGTCGAGCGACCACCAAGGTATGTTACCACTGTGGTGCAATAGGACATTTTAGAAGGGATTGTCCACTTTTGAGTCAGGCTACAGAGGCTACTGTTGTGAGACCTATCTAGACACAGAGATCTGCACTTGTTAGAGGTAGAGGTCAGATTCGAGGTGGCAGGTCAGAGATGATACAGACTGGGTCTGAGACGGTGGATAGGCCAGGAGGTAGCCGTACAACACCTGCTAGAGCTTATTGCATCAGAGCACGAGAGGAACATGATGTCCAGATGTCATTGTCGGTAAATTTTCTTTACTTGGCTCAGATATTTATGCTTTGATTGATCCCGGGTCTACACATTCTTATGTATGCACTACACCACTGGTCGGGAATGACATGGTAGCTGAGACCTTAAATTATGATATAGTAGTGACGAATCCTCTAGGTCACAGTGTCAGGGTTAATAGAGTGCACCGACAGCTATCTTTAATGAGTCAGGGTGAAATATATCCTGCGAATTTGATTGAACTTCCATTCCATGAGTACGATATCATATTGGGTATGGATTGGTTAGCTCGCCACAGAGCTATAGTTGATTGTACAACTTGAAAAGTTATTTTCAAAAAAACCGAGGGTAAGAATCGGGTAATACATGATGTTCGGAGGAAGATGTCATCTAGTATAATTTCAGCTATGAAGGCCCATAGATTGATTAGAAAGGGCAATGAAGCCTATTTGGCATATGTGGTGGATACCAGGAAGAAGAATCTGAGACTTCAGGATATCCTTACAGTTTATGAGTTTTCTGATGTTTTTCCTGAAGATTTACCAGGATTACCTCTAGATAGAGAAATAGAGTTTGTCATTGAATTGCTACCTGGTACCACACCCATATCCATTACACCATACCGGATGGCACCAGCGGAATTGAAAGAGTTGAAAGTGCAGTTGCAAGAGTTATTGGACAAGGGGTTCATTAGACCCAGTGTGTCACCTTGGGGTGCACCTGTGTTATTTATGAAGAAGAAAGATGACACCCTACGCCTATGCATTGATTACAGACAGTTGAATAAGGTGACAATGAAGAATATATATCCATTGCCACGAATAAATGACCTTTTTGATCAGTTGAAAGGTGCAGGTATGTTCTCCAAAATTGATTTGAGATCACGGTATCATCAGCTAAAAATCAAAACTGGTGATGTGCCCAAGACTGCTTTCAGGACTCGGTACGGTCACTATGAGTTCCTAGTCATGCCATTTGGGCTTACAAATGCGCCTGCAGCATTTATGGATACGATGAATTGTATCTTCAAACCTTACTTGGACCAGTTCGTGGTAGTTTTCATTGATGATATCCTGATATATTCCAGGGATAAAGATGAACATGATCGGCATCTTCGAATGGTACTTCAAACCTTGAGAGAAAAATAATTATATGTTAAGCTATCGAAGTGCGAGTTTTGGCTCGAGAAAGTTGGTTTTCTAGGTCATGTGATATCAGTAGATGGGATCAGAGTTGACCCTAGCAAGATCGAAGCTATTCTCAATTGGAAGCCGCCTAGGAATGTAACGGAAATACGAAGTTTTCTTGGGTTAGCAGGCTACTATAGACGATTTGTAAAAAGGGTTTTCTTCTATAGCATCTCCCATAACACGATTGCTCCGTAAGGATGTGAGATTTGAGTGGTCAGACAAGTGTCAGACTAGTTTTGATTAGCTGAAGGCTATGTTAACAGAGGCACCAGTTCTAACGCAACCCACTGCAGGGAAGGAGTTCGTAGTATACAGCGATGCTTCATTAAATGGTTTAGGCTGTGTACTGATGCAGGAGGGTAAAGTGATAGCTTATGCTTCCAGACAGTTGAAAACGCATGAGAGGAATTATCCTACACATGATTTGGAGTTAGCAGCCATTGTTTTTGCTTTAAAGATCTGGAGACACTATCTGTATGGAGAAAAGTGTTACATGTATACAGATCACAAGAGTTTGAAGTATTTGCCTTCGCAGAAGGAGCTCAATCTTCGGCAAAGACGATGGCTAGAGCTTATTAAAGAATATGATTGTGTCATTGACTATCAACCAGGAAAGGCTAACGTTGTGGCTGATGCTTTAAGTCGAAAAACTCTGGCAGAGCTTCGAATCCTACCTACATTGGTTCAACGGATCAAAGAAGCTCATAAACAAGATCATAAGCTCGTGATGATTGGTGAAGCTGTTTCCAAGGGGGAGAGACCAGAGTGTTCTGTAAAAGCAGATGGTGGTATTTACTGCAAAGACAGATTGTGTGTACCTAATATGCCAGAGTTGAAGCTAGAGATTCTAAAGGAGGCATATGAATCAGCTTATGCAATGTATCCCGGTAGCAATAAGATGTATCAGGATTTTAAGCCTTACTATTGGAGGCCGGGTATGAAAAAGGATGTCACAGAATTCACCACCAGATGTCTGACATGTCAGCAGGTGAAAGCAGAACACCAGTTACCATCTGGGTTATTGCAACCTATCTCCATACCGGAATGGAAATGGGAAAGAGTCACTATGGATTTCGTGTCAGGACTACCATTGACCCAAAGGAAGCATGATGCGATATGGGTGATTGTTGATAGACTGACTAAATCTGCACACTTTTTACTAGTCAGAATGGACTACCATATGGATCGGTTAGCAGAGTTGTACATACAAGAGATAGTCCGGCTACATGGTGTGCCATTGTCCATTATTTCGGATAGGGATCCCAGATTCACCTCACAGTTTTGGAAGAGTTTACAAGGATCATTGGGTACTCGACTCAATTTTAGCACAACCTTCAATCCTTAGACAGATGGGCAATCGGAACGAGTAATTCAGTTGTTAGAATATATGCTTAGGAGCTGTGTGATCGAGTTTACGGGAAGTTGGGACAAATACTTGCCACTGATGGAGTTTGCGTATAATAACAGCTATCAGGTCAGTATCGGTATGGCTCCATATGAAGCACTGTATGGTCGGAAGTGCATATCTCCTATTTGTTGGACTGAGCTTAGTGAACGGAAGATGTTGGGACCTGATTTGGTTCAACTGACAGAAGAAAAGATTAGAGTGATTAAGGACAAACTCAAGGCAGCCCATGATAGACAGAAGTCTTATGCAGACTTGAGACGCAGAGACATTGAGTACGTGGTTGGTGACAAGGTATTTTTGAAAGTATCTCCTTGAAAGAAGGTACTTCAGTTTGGAAGGAAATGCAAGCTAAGTCCCAGATTTATTGGACCTTATGAAGTAATAGAACCAGTGGGACCAGTAGCCTACAAGTTGGCTTTACCTCCTGGGCTAGAGAAGATTCATAATGTATTCCACGTATCGATGCTTAGAAGGTATAGATCAAATCTGTCCCATGTCATTCAAGTAGAAGAAATTGAGATACAACCAGACATATCTTATGAGGAAGAGCCAATAGTTATTTTGGCAAGAGAAGTGAAACAGTTGCGGAAGAAGCAAGTACCTCTAGTGAAAGTCTTATGGCGAAGACACTCAGTTGAGGAGGCAACTTGGGAAAGTGAAGAGATAATGAGGAGCCAACATCCTCAACTATTTAGCAATAACATACCAGGTATGATTTCGAAGACGAAATCTTTTAAGGGGGAGAGAGTTGTAACGTCCGCTAATTTAGGCCCCGGTCGATATATATGTTTCGCGACCGAAACAAAGTCAATTTGACTGGAGTCTAAATTTTAGACTGTTGCAAGTGAGAAAATTTATTTTTATATATTCCATTGAATTATTTTTCACGAAAATTGAGAAAAATTGGATCTGGTCGTAAAATACGCGATTTTCGCACTGTTAGCGAATCGTGAACGGAGGATACCTTGATGTAGAAAATATTAAGACGAGTTTGTCATTATGATTTCGTATCAAGACTCAAATATTTAGGGCACTAAATTATAGAAATAAAATTTGAAGTGCGGTTGAATTCAATTTTTGCTCCAGTGCTCCAAACGCAAAATCGAAAATACCAGTGTGTAGAGTAAATTATTTCATGAATATTGATATAATTAATTGCAGGAGATTAAATTATTTATAGCTTAAAATTTAGGTAATTAAATTTAAAGTGTGAAAATAAAATAAAATAAAATAAAACACATGCATGCATGCTAATTGATCCACTAATATATATAAAATAAATGAATATTAATATTTAATAGCTTAAGGTCCAAATGGCTTATTATGCTAAACTTTTCTTCCTTTTCTTCATGTACCCGATACCACACTTTTAATCTTCTATTACTTCTTTTCTTTCTTTTTTGTTCTAATTTCTTTCCTTTCCTTCTTGTTCTTCCAATTTCTCCATACATAAACTATTTAAAGAGGTTTTTGAGAGGCTACGGGTGGAGTAAATTTGTGAGAAGGTAATTATCTCATTTCCATTGTTCTCCTTCTCCTTTTATTTATTTTTCAATTTTAAAGTTGTGGAAATCCAATTCTAAATTGTGATATAATTGTTGTGTTATTGCGAAATTTGAAGAAAATTAAAGAAATGTAGAGAGAGGAAAAATAAACTTATTCTTTAGGAACCTGAGACATGAAGGGATAATTGAGCCATGAATACCTAAGCTTATAGGGTTGGAATCATGTACTTCATTTAAAATGTGAAATAAATAAATAAATAAAATATCATCAACAAGAAAGACGTTAGATTTTTTTTTATTTGAACAGCAGACTATCAATCATTGAAATAATTATTATATTCCTAGAAGTTTGATACATTGATTACCTATATATTGTTAGGCGCATCTATAACACCAGAGTTAGTGCCAGATAAAGGAAAATAACCGGTGAATACTGACCAGCGATAGTCGAGGTCTGTACAGTGAGTTATAATTTTAGCCATTAATATTTAAAATATGATTTTAAATGAATTTTGATTTAAACTGAATTATGAAATAAATGTGGAATTTGTGATAACATGAATTTATTTTTTTTAAAGGTTTGAATATTTGTTATGGCTTATTTTTATGACAGAAATTTTAATGTAATATAATTTTGCGTATGTTGATGATTTGTTGATATAATGCTTTAAATAAGCATATGAAAATTTGTTTTAATGAGAAATTGATATTTTAGCCCATATATTAGCATGGACGACAGTCTAGGGAATGATTGATATGTCAATAGGGTTGGATGGCTCGGTGGGTTTTCTGTGGTCACATGTTATGCTTTACGGCCCGGTGGGTTTTTTGTGGTCATGTGACATATATATTAGGTCCGGTGGATTTTTTGGGATCGTGTGATATAATATATATATATATATATATATATTCACGTTATTTTTCTCTGATCCGGTGGGTTTCCTGGGATCATGAGAAGACATGTACCCCTCGTATTCCCTTAGGTTGATCTATGGTGATTTAATATAGGGGCATGACCTGAAATTTTTATGAGTTACAATAATTTAAATGAAATAGATTTTTATGACTTGATTTTAATAGAAAATTTTATATTATTTTTATATTTATCTTATTGCCTGTAAATGACTTTTATTATAAATAACTGTACCACTGAATTGTATAATTTAGCGCGGGAGTTTGTTTTCACTCTCGCGCAGGTTTAAAATAAAGATAAGGTGGCAGACTTGTACATATAGTATCGTCGACAGTGAGCCACAGTAATGGAGCCGAGCAGTAGTGATAGCCACCCCAGACGGATCGGTATTTTCAAAAATACTTTTGTTATTATAATATATTTTATGTAACGAAAGATAAATACTTATTTTGGATGTGATATATATATTTATGTATATAAAAAGGGGTATGATTAGGGAATGTATTTGTAAAAATATTTCTTATATTTTATAATTCTCTTTCCTTTCTTTTATATATATATATATATATATATATATATATATATATATATATTCACCTTACGATATAAATAAAGTGATATATTTTTGTATATAAATATTTTAAAAATCGGATTTGAAAACCGTAACACTACTTATCCGTTCGGTGTACGATGACGTAACCGGAGGGGTAAGGGTCGTAACCGGAAGGGGAAAGGGTGTTACATTAATTTTATCATGAAATAATTTAATAATATTTATATATATATATAGATTAATTTTATCATGAAATAATTTAGTAATATTTTTTCAAAAAAATATTATTAGTTTTCAAAAGAAATTTAGTAATAGTTTATTACGTACACAAACTAAATGGATGCTCCCATATAAAAAAAAAATCCATTATAAAAATTAGAGGCGAAAGGAACATTCCCATTATTATTTAATTTTTTTTTCCAACAAATGTCCTAAATAATAAATTAAAATAATAATTTCTTCATGATATGGACACACGAGTTCAATGGTGATGCGGTCCTACCAGATCTTACCAAGTAATGATGCATGAGCGATCTTCTGTGCTACGGGCCTTACGCCTTTGCAATCTACTGGCAACCAGCTCTCAACATGAACCTGTTGACTTCCTGTCTAAACAATAAAATACTTCCACGTCGGCTATTTACAATTCCTTACGGTGGGTCAAGTCTCACTGAATCGAAATGATGACCCTGGCCCGGCCCGGCCCGCTCATTTGTTGGCAAAGTGCCACCAGCAGTGATTCGAATGCGGGCATAAAGGAGTGATTTTGCAAGTGCTTACCGTTACAGCAAGTGACTACTTTTGTCATAAATTACAGTCTCATATATAATACCAAACAAAATATTATTTACATTATTCAAAAAATAGTATTTAACATAAACATATTTTTATATTTTTTATTATTAATATACATTATCAAAAATTCATATAATTTATATTTATTTCTAAAAAGTTATTTTAGTTTAGAAATAAATTATATATATATATATAATTGTATTTCTTATCAAATAATTTTAATATAAATAATACTAGTAATATATATCATAAAAAAATATCGATTATAATTTTTCAGAAAATTATTCGTATTATTCAAAATTATGTATATAATAAAATAAAATAATTAGTAACTTTATTATTAATAAATAATATTTTAAAATTTTCATATACATTATTAAAATAATTTTGATTTCTATCAAAAATATTATTTTAATTGACAAAAATTAATACTATAATGTAATTTTTTAAAAATTATTATCTATTTTTTAAAAAAATTAAAAAAATATATGAATAAATCAGTTAGGTTATTTATTAAAATTTTTATTTAAAAATATTTTTAAATAAAATTATATATTAAGATAAATTATAAATATTAATATTTTAAGCATATAATTATACATAAATTAAATTTAATATTTTATGTATTTTGTTACATATAAACATATTAAATATTATATTCTACATAATTACATTTTTAGCGGTTTAATTCTGATTCAATATCTGTTTATCCTTTAACCTTAATTCTTTGACTTTGTTGTTTGCTTGACTGGCCGGATATGAAAACATGAGATTTCTTTAATCGAGTAGGTTTAGGGCTGGCCACAGGCCTGTTTCAATCCATGAATTAGGCAAGAATCGGCTCGGTCAAACCAAAATCAAAATTGAGCTTGAACTTGAACTTGCCTATAACAGTTGAAGAGCCTGTTTTAAGCCGGTTTAACTTTTGATTGAATCGGAACCACCTATTCATAGTTCTTATATATATATATATATATATATATATATATATATAATTAAAAAAATTATATGAATTTTAATTCCTATAAATTTCAAGAAAAAAATACATAAGCTACTTAATTAATAATAAAAAATTACATTCAACTCCAATTAATTTTTTTATAAATATATATGGAACCTGCCGAACCAAACGCTCTTAAACTCGGTTCCACCTTTGTTTGAACCGTGAACCGGACCCTAAGCAGGTTTGCTTCTTGAAGAAATTAAATAATGGAAAATAATAGTTTTTCTTATCCACCAAGCCAGATTGAATTATATATATATCAGCACACCACATAACGAAGCTTCCACGCCAAAAACGGCTTACCGGTACGCGTGGAGTGCGATAGCTAGTAGATAATCAGTCTTTTGGGTTCTCTCCGATTCCGTCGATTTCCATTTGAACGATTCCTTATCTATATCTCATCAATTAATCGTGTATTAGCTAGTTAGGGTTAGGGTGTTTTTGCTCGGATTTTGCGCGGCTCACCGGAACGCGTTCCTGCTGAAGCTATGGAGTCTTCTCTGATTATCAAGGTCTGTCCTTTTTCTTTTAATTAAGTTTTCCATGCTCTATTTTGCATGAAAGGAATGGATCGGATATTTAATTTTTTTGGGTTATCAATAATATCGGATCATCATTTGCTTTCGCACGAGTTCTGTGTTCTCTTTTTCCTTTGTTATTTGCCCATTCATTTGGCTGCCGAAGTAATAGTCTCTCCTGGCGATCAAGGTCTTTTTTTTTTTTAATGGTCTTTGGCTAGTTAATTTATGACTTTTCTTGCGCTATTTAGTAGCGGAAAAATTGAATTGGGTTTTTAATGTTTTGGGTGATTTATAATGTGAGATTATTGATTGATTTCACCTCTGTTTTGGTATTTTTATAATTTGCTCACTTGTTTAGCTGAGGGCTTGGGGGGTTTTATATTTGTCTGCTAATATGATTGTTTTTTGTTACTATTCCATGGACTCGTGGTTTTGGAAATTCATTTTCAATAAGCGACTTTGAGCTGAAGGTTTGACACTACAAAGAAATGAAAAAGCAAAGATAGCTTCAGGTCATTTAAGCTAACTGGTAGTTCTTTTGTGTGTCTGCGTTTAAATCACGACATTAAGGGTCGGTTTATATTGAATAGTTTGGCAATTTCCGTTAGTTTTCCTACTCTGCTTGACTTAAAAGCCAAGTTTTGATCATTTATTCTGTTCTAAAGCATTGAATTGAAAAATATGTTGATTTAGCTAATTAGCTGTTTTCTACATCTAATGATTTCTATTTGTTATTTTGATGTCCTCTTTTCCCCTAAGCATCTTTTTTTAGTTTTTAATTATATATGAATTATCCCTATCCTTACCTTCTTACATTTGGTAATGCACCATGCATCAGTTGGTGATGCAGAGAGTGGATTGCCTTATCGGGGTAACTTCAGAGTAAAATCATGTGAAGGTGAATATAGTCGTGCAAGCTTGGTTTTTGAGGACAGTGGTAACTGCCATAACATCATTCACTAGCGTGTCTTCAGAATCGCTACATATATATTTTTTTTTCTATAAGTGGGTTTTGGTAGTAGATGATATATCTTTTTGGTATTGTTATTATTACTATAATTATTTTTTAGCCATTTCTCCTATACAGTGAGATAGTATATGTAACTTCAGAGTAAAATCATGTGAAGGTGAATATAGTCATGCAAGCTTGGTTTTTGAGGACAGTGGTAACTGCCATAACATCATTCACTAGCGTGTCTTCAGAATCGCTACATATATTTTTTTTCTATAAGTGGGTTTTGGTAGTAGATGATATATCTTTTTGGTATTGTTATTATTACTATAATTATTTTTTAGCCATTTCTCCTATACAGTGAGATAGTATATGTAACTTCAGAGTAAAATCATGTGAAGGTGAATATAGTCGTGCAAGCTTGGTTTTTGAGGACAGTGGTAACTGCCATAACATCATTCACTAGCGTGTCTTCAGAATCGCTACATATATATTTTTTTCTATAAGTGGGTTTTGGTAGTAGATGATATATCTTTTTGGTATTGTTATTATTACTATAATTATTTTTTAGCCATTTCTCCTATACAGTGAGATAGTATATGTAACTTCAGAGTAAAATCATGTGAAGGTGAATATAGTCGTGCAAGCTTGGTTTTTGAGGACAGTGGTAACTGCCATAACATCATTCACTAGCGTGTCTTCAGAATTGCTACATATATTTTTTTTCTATAAGTGGGTTTTGGTAGTAGATGATATATCTTTTTGGTATTGTTATTATTACTGTAATTATTTTTTAGCCATTTCTCCTATACAGTGAGATAGTATATGTTTTCTGCATGTAAACTTGGTTGCATAACCTCCTTTGCTTTTTTTGTCTTTTTCACTCACTGTGGCTTTAGGTTAAGTATGGTGATACGCTTAGACGTTTCAATGCCCATGTTTATGAGAATGGACAGCTTGATCTTGACATGAGTGGGCTAAGGGCAAAGATTCTTGGTCTCTTTAATTTCCCACTTGATGCTGATCTTACTCTGACTTATGTTGATGAAGATGGGGATGTGGTAACACTTGTTGATGATAATGATCTGCATGATGTCATGAAGCAGAGGCTGAAATTTTTAAGGGTTAATATACATCTCAATAATGATGATTTTGGTAAATCTTATGCTAGATCCAGTGGTAGTTATACTCCCATTAGATCTCCTCGAGTCCAGAATCAACTTCCAAACGTCAATACTGCTCTTGCTGATGTGTTTAAATCTGTTCCGGAGCCAGTATGCGATGCTCTTTCTAAGCTTTCCCTTGACTTGGCATTGAAGGCTGCATCTTCCAATTGCGTAGTTGCTGAGCTTGTGGACTGCTTTTCAAAAATGGGACAATCAATCTTGAATCCAGTGCAGCTATCTCAAGTTGGTGCCAGTACAAGTACCCAATCAGAGGCTAAGGAAAACCCAATGGCTTCAGCAGTGCCTACTGCGCCAAATGCTAGCATGGAAAAGCCTAAATGTCCACCTCTCTCTACTTCTGTTGATTTGAACCAGGATCCCCCCGTAACTGATAACTTTGCAGCAACACTTAATGGTGATGACAGGAAAGAAAGAGAAAAATGGAATGCAGTTCATCTAAGTAAAAGGTCTGTTGGTGCTGGTGTGTCATCCAATTCTAATGATTCAGCAAGGCCTTTTGGACTCAGTAGTGAATGTCCATTTAGTAATATGTCTGTACCAAATGACAAGTCTGTGCGGCCTTGGGTACTGCCTCGGATTAGTCCTTTTCTTAAAAGGGGCAATAAATGGAATGATTCCACTGTTGGCATGTTCCATAGAGGTGTTCAATGTGATGGTTGTGGGGTTCATCCAATTACTGGGCCTAGATACAAGTCCAAAGTGTAAGGAATATTACATTATTCTGCTTGTCAGATAACATCAAATGAAGCAGTATATCCTATTTCACTTTTTTTCTGTTCTTTTTGTTGCAGAATAGATGATTATGACCTATGCAGCATCTGCTTTGCACAAATGGGTAATGAAGCTGATTACATCAAGATGGACAGGCCAGTGTCCTATCATCATCCACCTTCATTCAAGGGATTACATGATCATGTATTTACACTTCTTACCTTTACTGGCTTATATATGCATGGTTAATGTGATTAATTGCTCCAAATTTTGACAAACTTGACTTCTTTTTCATTTTTTTTCTACCAGAATTTCTGGAATGCTCACCGACCACTATTACCAACCATGAGACATTGTGGAAGGAAGCCAAACCGAACTAAGCTGGACAGCCGCTTCATCTTGGATGTGAATGTGTTGGATGGTACTATAATGGCCCCATCCACTCATTTTACAAAGATTTGGCGGATGCGTAATAGTGGCAGTGTTTCATGGGCTCAGGGAGCACGGCTTATTTGGATTGGAGGGGATAGATTCAGCCATGAAGATTCTGCTTTGCTAGAGGTGGGCATCTTCTGGTTTAAATGTTGCCATCTTTCATTCCTATTTACATCTTTTTGTAAGATTTTTAGACATTTAGCTTCATTTCTTGGTTTCATGAATCTTTGCTAGATTCCTGCTAATGGTGTGCCTGTGGATGGGGAACTTGATGTTGCTGTTGATTTCACTTCACCGGAATTGCATGGCCGATATATTTCATATTGGAGGATGGCATCTCCATCAGGCGCAAAATTTGGGCAACGTGTCTGGGTTCTTATACAGGTGGTTTATTTTTTTTATCACTTGTATAAATTTTAGGATTTCTTAATATGACCTCCAATATTTGTCCTTGCAGGTTGATGCTTCTAAAAAAGACTCAAATTCTGATGGAGGCTTGAACCTGAATCTGCCCCCTGACTGCAGCTCTGGATACCCTCAAATTATAGATGTGAATTTTCAGCCTGCTATGGATAGTGGTCTTCTGGAGCCTGGCAAGTCTAACGCTGTTTCTGTGTTAGAGAAGCCTGTAGTAGATGTTGAACAGTCTGAGAAGGACCAAGAGATGAATTTCCCTATTAATGATACCTTATTAGTTGGTGAAGGTGTTTCAAGTTCTGCTCCTTCTGGGGCCTCCTCATCTGTGTCATATCCCATTATGGACTTGTCTGAAGCATCCTATGTGGAGCTCTCAGAAGCTCTTCCAGTTACAGATGATCGGACTTCATCTGAGAATGTCAAAGGAAAGGAGACTGTTGAGAAGTCTCTTCTTAAAGAACTTGAGGAGATGGGCTTTAAGCAGGTTGATTTGAACAAGGAAATTTTGAGGATAAATGAGTACAACTTGGAGCAGTCAGTGGATGGTCTCTGTGGTGTTTCTGAGTGGGATCAAATTCTTGAAGAGTTGCAGGAAATGGTAAATCCTTCATGGACTAATATCAATCATTTTAATGCACTTCCAGATTTTGGTCGATTTCTTCAGTTCATAAAATGAAATCTTGTAGTCTTTGACATTTTCTCTTACGTATGTTTGGCTGTAGGATTTTCGTGATGAAGAGAAGAACAAGAAGCTGCTGAAGAAGAATAACGGGAGTATTACGCGTGTTGTGATGGATCTTGTTTCTGACGAGAAGGCTTAATCAGATCTCCGCATCCCCGCTTATATATTGTATATAATCATTAGCTATAAATTATTATGCCTTACAGGCTCTTTGTGGATTATCTAAGATTGATCAGGCCTCCGGGTCATGGCAATTTGAATTTCTAGTAGTCTGCTGAGAATGCTGGCGGAATATATATTTTAGGTTATGCAGGTTGTGCGTAAATATGTTTGGATCTTGTTTATTAACTTGTTCCCTTAGAATGATGGACCCGATTGTTTATGTAATTGCGTTTTTGCAATGGGATGCCTATTTTGCATGTGAAGCTGCTAAACGTAAATTGTCTTGTCTATTTTTGCCTGTGTTTATTTTGTTGTTGCTAAATTTAACCCCCTCCTTTAAAGCAAAATTTTGAACATATCACACTCCTCTCGGCAATCTTTACACAATCGGAAAAAAAGAAGGAAAACAGTTTTAATAAATGTCATAATTTTTTCGAGAATTTCAGTGTATTTCTAGCAAAATGATGGAGTATGCTCTTTTGATTGTTGATAGGAGCTTCTTCCATGCCACACGTGATGAAGGGGAGATTAAATGAAAATGTTGGTACGCGTTCATATGGTTAAGGTAGCCCTTCATGAAGGTTGCACTCTTAGCTTTTATGAGGTGAAAATGAAAGGAAGAGGAGCCTGTCCAGGTATCTTCTCTATTGGGTGGGCTGTGGTGTACCCATGTTTGACAACGATCAGTTTCCATGTGCTCTTGATTAGTTTATTTATGGTCCCCACAAACTTCATTATAGTATTTATTTACAATATATCTTCTCTCTCTCTGTCTAGTTTATTGAACAGTCTCGATCCCTTCAATGATTTTGTCTGTAGAACAAGAGCGAAGCTCTGTACCTCAAAGATTAAAAACTCAAAATCCCTTTCTCCATTTAACTAGCTTCTCTAGTGGGTTACATAATTTATGAGAAATACAATTAAAAATTTGTTCTTCAGTGGAGTTTTTAACTTTTTATTGATTGGTTCGCTTACTCTTTTTCCCTTTTAGGGGAGATTCTTCTCTTCTCCCCATGAAATTGGAAAAAAAAAATCCTCTTTGGCCTAATAATGAGTTTTGTTTCTTTTCTCTGTCTGGTGTCTCCATTGCACGTGGGGTTTCTTTATCTTTTGCCTTGGAGGACATGAAAAACTATGAAATCCATGATTTTTGATCTCTGGGGCTGAGTCTTGAGATGTGCTTATTAGCAGCACAAATCGCAAAGCATGTCTTTGTTGTGCCTCTGTCAATTGTTAGCTTATTTTATTAACAAGTTTGAATCAGTTTTTCATTTTTTTTCCTTTTCGAGGTGTATGCAGTTTTAACATAAAATGTTGAAACCTTTCCTTTTTTAGAAATATGGATTCTGGGGACAGATTTTACTCAGCTGATGAGTTTAAATTGGATGCTAAATGGCTCATTGATGCGAAGCATCTCTTTGTTGGGCCAAGGATTGGAGAGGGAGCTCATGCCAAAGTATACGAGGGAAAGTAGGTTTCCAACTCTTTTTAAATTATTGTTATTTTTCTTCTTTAGTTATACGGAAAATAGAAATGCAATTTTTATATCTGGATTTCTGGACGGTTCCATTCTGTTGTTCTGCTACTCTCTCTTGTCTTCGAAAAGACTTTTTTTTTTGAAATTTTTTTCTGGTAATTTTTGTTTTTAATTGTATTTGTATGTTATTTTTGTGAGTAGAAACCCCGATCTTGATAAATGATTAACTGCAAAAGCAGATTTGGAGTTTTTTTCCCATATTTGCTTCCATAGTTTAATGGTTGTTAATGTAGTGTTTAACTTTCCCTAGTTTGTTGCATTCCCTCCAGATATAAAAACCAGACTGTTGCCATTAAAATTGTTCATAAAGGAGAAACTCCAGAAGAGAAAGCAAAGAGAGAAGCAAGATTTGCAAGAGAAGTTGCAATGTTATCAAGGGTTCAACATAAGAATTTAGTGAAGGTTGGATCTGATTTTAAGGCACTTCTTGGGATACTTGTCCTTAGCTACGCGTCCTACAAGTGGTACAAGATCCAACTGCTAGCAATTCATTACATATCATTGTGTGCTAACAGTAAATATTGAAACCTTGTGTCTCGACAGTTTATCGGTGCCTGCGAAGAACCTGTAATGGCCATTGTTACTGAGCTTTTATCGGGAGGGACATTGCGAAAATACTTGCTGAACATGCGACCAAGGTGCTTAGATTTGCGTGTTGCTATTGGTTTTGCACTTGACATTGCTCATGCTATGGAATGCTTGCACTCTCATGGTGTCATACACCGAGATTTGAAACCAGGTGATCCTATTTATTTCTGTTTTTACTCCAATTCAGCTGCTCGGCTTAATTAGTGTTTTAATCTTGAGTAAATGTGGCATACTGATATCAAACACGTGTTGTGTTCGATGTAGCAAATTCTCTTCCAAAAGGAATAATTTTCTGGATATCAGAATCTGGTTCTGCATTCAATTTTTATAATCTGAACTTTTGGAGTGTCCCATGCATGAATTTTCTTTTGACCTATCACAGAAACACTAGACCATTATTACAATCCCTGAATTTTTAAATGTATTTAACCATGCTTATTGGCATTCTTGTTATTAATTCATTTTTTTTGCAGATAACTTACTCTTGACTGTTGATCACAAAACCGTCAAACTAGCAGATTTTGGACTGGCCAGAGAAGAGTCATTAACAGAGATGACGACTGCAGAAACAGGAACATACCGTTGGATGGCACCTGAGGTACTTCATTTATTGAAGGAATAGGTTTTTGCAATTAATAAAAACTAAATTAATCCTTCTCTTTTCTCTCTCTCTCACTTTGCTGCCACTTGTGTATGGCTTCTTTCACTATTTGATGGCAGTTGTACAGCACTGTTACATTAATGCAGGGAGATAAGAAGCATTACAATCATAAGGTAGATGCTTATAGCTTTGCGATTGTGCTATGGGAGCTCCTGCATAACAGGTTGCCCTTTGAAGGCATGTCAAATCTTCAGGCAGCGTATGCAGCAGCTTTTAAAGTAATTAATACTAGTTTTTATCTTGTTACTTTTTTGTTGTATTGTCTGAAGTCTTCCTGGTTCTGTTTAAGTTTAACTACTAACTTTGTATGCGGTTTCCACTGTTGCAGAATGTGAGGCCTAGTGCTGACAACCTCCCTGAGGAATTGGCTATCATTCTAACTTCTTGCTGGAAGGAGGATCCAAATGCTCGGCCTAATTTTAGCCAGACAATCCAAATGCTTCTTCATTATCTAGCTACTATTGCTCCACCTGAACCAGCTATCCCTTCTCGAGTTTTTACTTCGGATAACACCATGTTGCCTCCGCAATCTCCGGGTACAAGCTCTTTCATGGCAGTTCGTGATGAGTTAGGGGAAACTCCAAAAGCAAAGATGGAAAACCAACCAAAAGGTTTCTTCTTTTGCTTCAGCTATTGTTACTGATCCCTAAATGGTTAGATATATGACCACAAATCTCGGTCCTTTCTAGGGATCTAATATTGTTGGAGAGAGATTATGTAGACAATAGGCTTAGTATCAGTACATTTTGATTAAGAGCTTGAATAGTTAATTTAATAAATTCACATTTTATTATTCATTCAAGTTAGTAGAGATGCTGCCTTGAATATTGTTTGAGCAGCTGCTAAATTTAGTCACTTGGTAGTATCATAATGCTGATATGATAAACCTGGTAGTTTCACAGTTTTGTGATCTCCATCGTACACTGAATCATGACCCTGGCGGCAGTACATCTGATTATAATGTGTAAAGTGGAGGAGATCTACTCCAATTTTCGTAAGAAAAATGAAGGAATAAAAAAATAAAGTTCAAAACATCTGTCTAGAATAACTCCGGACAAAATATATCTGCTAACTTGTACACTGGTTCTTATTTAGGTGCCAGCAATTATTCTTCGGATTTGGAATTCGTCGCCTGTTGCCTCCTTGAGAGATGACCTTTGTGTTTTCACAACTTCTTACTATGAAATTGATCTGATGTCCAGAAATAAAAATTTGCAATAAGCTAAAGGCAATAAACTGGACACTTCACAGTTGCGTCTTTTCCTGTAAGACGTCTTGGAACATGAAATTAATCAAACTTTCGTCCAATTTACATTAGTTGGAAATATTTTATTAATTCTAAATCTAATCATTTATCATCGAATGAATTTCATCTCTAAGTGCATATATTGATTACATTTAAAACAAAAGGAAATCGGTGGATCATATGAATTTCAGTTTTAAGTGCATACACTGATTACATTTAGAACTGAAAGAAATTATCGACCAACATACAGAGTGCAATTTTACCGGTAGTCATTGTAGGAACAAGACCCCTCTTTAAAGTGGTGGAATCGATTTTGTTCTTTAAGGATAATTTCTCTATTATATACTCTCGATATTATTTTTGTTGCATTGTGGTAATCTGTGCACACTCTTGAGATTTTTTGATATTCTAGTGGTAGTTCCAGGAGGAATTTTAATAAGACCAAATGCAATAGCCAGCTTCTTACTATGTTGAGATTGCGACTTCCTTATCATCTTCCTCTGCATCTAGTCTTGCATCTGCTGTATTTGGAATATCATATCTTCAATTGATCTGCATTTTGTTCAGCCAAAAACTCTGTAAATCTTTCCTTCCAACTCTATCGAGCTACTGCCAGATATTTTCTTGATGCCTCTCTTTGATCAAACTCTGTCCTCAGCACATCATTCCACCTAGGGGTATAATCGAATCGAAATGAGTTGATACAGTGTTAAGTTTGAACTTGACTCAATTAAAAAACTTGATGCTCGAACTTAATCGATTTTTTTTTAAATTGTTCGAAACTCGATTCGAAAAATATTCGGATTACTCAAACTCGAATCAACTAAAAAATTTAATAAATAGTGTACTCGGTTTGATTCAATTAATCTTGAATTTATTTAAACTTAATAAATAATAAAATAATAACTACTTGATTAATCTCACAAGTCTTACGAATCAGGTATTGTGATACTCAAACTCAACTTGACAAATTGTTCAAATTCGACTCAATTAACTTTGAGTTGAACTCAAATATTTTGCAACTTGAGTTCAAATAACTCACGAGTAACTTGGTTCGTTTACACCCATAATTCCACTTCCTAACTGATGCATAAATATTGAATAACAAAATGTAATCCCCATTATGCATGCTTCGAGACTGACTAAGTATTTCACTACTTCTCCTATTTCATCATTTTTATGAGCCTTACAAGATGCCAACAATGTTCTCCAAATAACATTTGTTTGTATGGGATTTTTTTTTTATGAACTAGTAGGCCTATTCGATCAACCTAGTTCTATCAAAGATGTCTACAATGCAACCATAGTGTTCCATCATTGGTTCAATACCAAATTCTTTACTCATACTATAAAAAAATTGGCGAACCTTATCAACCAGGCTCATATGACTACATGCCAAAAGAACTCCAATGAAAGTCGCATCATCTGGTTCGAAATTTCTTTCCCGCATCAGTTGATAGAACTCGAGAGCCCTTTTTTCTTGTCCATTATTAGTAGGACCCTGAATAATGGTTGTCCATATGTAGACGTTTTTATAGGCATCATTTGAAATATTTGAATTGCACTCTCTGTTTATTAGTGTCGTTCCTAGTGTGACAATAAGCTTCATTCTCTTCTTCTTAAAATACAAGTGAACCCATTTACCAATATCCAATGGTCTAAAGGCAGCATAACAAGAAAGGACACTCACCATAGTGACCTCATTGGGTTCCTTATTGGCCATCTGCATCTCATTAAAAACATCAAGTGCCTCCTTACATCTCCTTGCTAGAGCATTATAAGCAGAAATCATAGCGCTCTATGCAACAACATCCTTTCCATCCATTTGGTCAAACAACCTTCGAGTTTTGCAACCTCGCCATATTTTGCATAATATAAACAAAGGCAGTAACTAAATTCATATTTACATCAAGCCCATTTATACATACATATTCATCAATTCATTCTCCTAGTTCTATATTAGCCAATCTTCCACATGCCTCCAAAACACTGACCAACATAATATTGTTAAACCTAAGACCAAATTCCCTCATTTCGTAGAACAATTTCACAATATTCTCTTAACATCTTGCCTTGGTATACCCTGAAAACATTTAATTCTAAGCAAAGATGTCTCTCTTACGCATTCGATCAAATATATTTCGGGCTATATCAATTTCACCTCAATGTGCATACATGTGAATCGAGGTGTTCAAAATAAAACCATTAGACACAAATCCCCAATTCGCAATCTGGGGATGAATTTCTTTTCTCTCTTTTCTCCCACGCAACCTAGAACTAGCTTTCAAATGCTAGGGAAAGTGAATTCGTTAAATGGCACGACACTTTCAAGCATTTGTTTGAAAAAAATCAAGGTTTTTTTGAAAGATTTCTTCATTGTGAAGGATATTTAGGACTACCTTAGAAAGAAATACCAAGGCAATGAAAGAACCAAAATTATGCAAGTACTTGATCAACGAGTTTGAAATATTGAAAATGAAGGAGACCTAAACCATTAAAGACTGCTCTGACAAATTGTTGGACATAGTAAACAAGGTGAGGTTGTTTGGTGAAAAATATGAGCCTAAAATTTCTTCATTAGAGGAATCTAAGGATTTGTCAAATCCTTAGCATAATTTGTTGAAGACATTGCAAACACAAGAGCAAAGGAGAATGATGAGAAAAGAAGAATTGACGGAATGTGTTCTTCAAGCAAAGATAAAAAATTCATGAAGAGAAAAATACAAGAAATAGAACAACAAGATTGGCAACAACAACAAAAACAAGGATTACAACTATCCACCTTGCCCACACTACAAAAAAATGGATCACCCACAAAGGAAGTGTTGTGGAGACCTGATGTCAAGAGTAGGAAATGTGGTACAATTGAGGACGTGGAGTGGATTTGTAAGTCACAACAACATGAATAGGCAAAAGCTTCTACCAAGCAACATCAAGAAGGGCAACTTTTTATTGTAACATGTTTTGCAACAAGTAACAACTCTAATAACTCTTGGTTGGTCGACAATGGCTACACAAATCACATGACCAATGACCAAAAGCTATTTAAGGAGCTTGATAAAACAATCATTTCCAAAGTAAAGATTGGAAATGGTGGATTGGCTACGGTACCACTTTACTGCGCTTTCTCCCCGTTAGAGAAGTTCTTTTTTGCTCCTGTCATCCACCGAAATTGGAGGGTCACTCGGACAGATCCGACTTTCCTATTAGAGAAAGCAGAATTTGATCATCCCAAGGGAAAAATGAAGGGGAACGCGCGCCCTCGAGAATCCCAGGGAACACACACGCATGGGGGGAAAAGTCTCAGCGCTAACTCACTAGACGGACAATCGACCACTTTAGAGAGAAGCATTCCTATAAAGGAACTGTGGCTTTAGAAAACTTAACAAGTTTGAAGTATATTACTAATGTTCTTTATATGCCTAACATTGACCAAAACCTACTTAGTGTTGGATAATTGAAAAAGGTTTCAAAGTCATATTTGAAGACAAATTATGCCTGATCAAACACGAGAAAGGTAAAGATGTATTCAAAGTGAAAATGAGAGCAAAAAGCTTTGTTATAAATCTAATGCAGGAGGAGAAAATAACAATTTCAAACATAGAAAATAATATAGAATTATGGCACAAAAGGATCACACATTTCCATCATGTGGACTTCTATATATGCAGAAATACAATTTGCTGAAATGTGTGCCATTGTTGGAAGACAAGCTAGTTGATTGTATGGCTTGTCATATTGACAAGCAAATTAGAAGACATTTCCTTCAAACATCATCAAGAGCAACACATAAGCTGCAACTGGTACACAGAGATGTTGGAGGACCTCAGAGAACACCAATTTTAAATAGCAGTAAATACTACAATATATTTATTGATAATTATACTAAATTTAATTGGATTTATTTTATAAAATCCAAATCTAAGATTGCGGATGTATTTTGGAAATATAAAGCATGGATGGAGAATCAAAGTGGTTGCAGGATGCAAAAGAGAAGATCAGATAATGGAAAAAATACACAAATGACATTTTTGATAAGTTCTACCAAGAAGTCGATATTGAACACCATTTTACAGCACCTTACACCCTATAATAAAATAGCATAAGAGAAAGAAAAAATCGAAGTATTATAGAGATGACAAAGTGTATATTGCATGAAAAGGAGTTGCCAAAGAAATTGTGGTAACAATCCATTTGAAACCCGATTTGTTATAAAGCAGATTTGCATAATCTAAGAACCTTTGGTTGTCTCTGTTTTTTTTATGTCACAGGTAAAAAGAGAATCTTGAAAATAAATAAAACTGAGAGTTTCCATTGGTTACAACAACTCTTCCAAGGCTTACAAAATTTTTCAATCACAAAATGGAAAATTTTTTATAAGCAGAGATGTCAAATTCATGGAAGATAGACAATTGAACTGGGAATAGACAATAAAGAAGAAGTTGCCAAATATTTCATAGCATTGTGATGATGACATAGATGATATCCTTGTTAGAGATACAAGGTCTTTATATGATGTTTATGAAAAAAACAATGTTGCTATTTTTGAGTATGCAAACTTTGAAGAGACAAAGAAGGATGACAAATGGATTGAAACATTGAAAGAGGAGCTTCGAATTATTGAAAAGAGTGACACTTAGGAGTTGGTGAACAGATCTCAATACAAAATGGTCATCGAAGTCAAATGAGTACATAGAAACAAACTTAATACAGATAGTCTTGTAAATAAATACAAAGCTAGATTAGTTGTGAAGGGGTATAGTCAAATGCTTGGAGTGGATTTCTTAGAAACTTTTGCTCTAGTGGCACGCTTTGATACAATCAAAATATTGCTTGCTTTGGCAGCACAAAAAGGATGGAAGACTTACCAATTGGATGTAAAATCTGTTTTTTTAAGTGGTTTTCTTTAAGAGAAAAATTATGTAGAGCAGCCTAAGGGATTTCAAGTCAAGGGATATGAGGAAAATGTCTACTTGTTCAAGAAGACCTTATATAGTCTTAAACAGGCTCTTAAGGTCTGATAGAGTAGAATTGATAAATATTTTCAAAGTCTTGGATTTTTTAACAATCCAAGTGAAGCTACATTATATGTAAAAGAAACAGATGCTAACTTAATTATAATTTCTGTTTATGTTGATGATTTGCTTGTAATATAAAGCAATGAGAAACCGGTAGAAGAGTTTAAAGCTGAAATGCTCAAAGTATTTAAGATGACAGAACTTGGCTTGATGTCCTACTTTCTTGGTATGGAGGTGAGGCAAGATCATGATGGAGTCTTCATAAGCCAAAAAAGTATACAAAAGAAATATTCAAGAAATTTCACGTGGAAGATTACAAAAGCACTAGCACACCAATGAATTAGAAGGAGAAATTTAGCAAAGATGATAGAGCAAAAAAAGTTGACCAAAGCCAATACAAGAGTTTGATTGGTTGTTTGATGTGCCTTACAGCCACCATTCCAGACATAATATTTGCAGTAAGCTCACTTTTAATATTCATGCATTGCACCAATGAAGTGCATTTTCAAGTTGCCAAAAGGATTGTAAGGTATATCAAGGGCACAACAAATAATGACATTAAATATTCTTACTGTCAGAATTTCAAGCTTCATGATTATTTTGATAGTGATTGGGCTGATTTTGTTGATGACATGAGAAGTACAACAGGTTTTTGTTTCACTTTTGGATCAGGAATTTTCTTATGGTCTTCAAAGAAGCAAGATGTGATAGCTCAAAGTACAGCAAATGCAGAATATGTAGCAATCAAAGTTGCAGTAAATCAAGGACTTTGGATTAAAAAAATACTTGCAAGTTTACGTAAGGAGCGAAATGGGCCAACGCATATTCATGTAGATAACCAAGCTGCAATTGCAATTTCAAATGATCTTGTTTTTCATTGCAAGACTAAGCATTTCAAGATCAAGTTGTATCACTTAAGAGAAGTACAAAAGGATGGCAAAATTAAACTGTTTCATTGCAAAACTAAGATCAAGTTGCAGATGTTTTAACCAAGGTTCTACCAGAAGCCAGATTTGAAATGTCAAAAAACAAATTGATCATCTACAGCCACTAAGGCAGGGAGGAGTGTTGGAAACGTGCCTTAATTAGTTGCTTCAGTTGTAAATTTGCTAAATAATTGATCAATATTTATTTTTTTGGCTTGATATGGGGTATATTGATCAATAGACCAAATCCTTAGGAAATAGTTTCTGAATCATATTTATCTTTTTGGCTTGATACTGGAAATATTTGTTTCGATGTGACTTGATATTAGGAAGATATTTTTATCTTTTATTATGTTTCAGCTCTATAAAGAGCAATGCAGTGAATAAAATATTTGCACTTCCAGATACAATCTCTCTTTAAAATATTTTTTGCTGTCATAAATTTTCTGCCATGTTCTTTGCGATATATCCACAACTTTGACGCTCTTCTCTATTAAGGAAGATATGTTACTTACGGTAAAATATTGTTTAAGGGATAAAGTGAGCAACACTTGAAAATTTTGCTCGAGCAGATTCTCATCATATACTATATTTGAGTGAGGAAGCAATTTTATTTCCCCTTAACAAAATAATTTAATAAGAGGGACGAAGTGAGGTGGTAGAAGGCCCAGGGTTAAACATCTAAAATCAAATTCAGGAATTTTTTTTATTTTTTATGAAGCACCAGGAAAGTTGGAATCCACTTCGTTTTACACATTGTGCTTGGTTTACATTAACATTCCTCTTTTCAAGGGCATGAGATTCCTATCCTAAAATGTGGTTGATACCATTTTGATATCTGACCAAATTTGACAGGAGATAAAGGAATTAGATGCAACTATTATCTCTAAAGAATAAAGGCAGCACCGGTACAAATACTTTAAGTCTATAAAATTTGCATATATCTGCTCATTAGTTAGCTGATAGGCGGGGAAGAGAGAGCTAAGTAGTGATATCTGCAAATGGCTCAATACCCGGTGTTCGACAGCAGGCACCAACAGGGTTGGGAAACAACATCCCATGATTACAATCTCCATATTTCCAGCATAGAAAGGATGCCTAGCGTTCTTCCTGATGTCCCTCGCTACCCGAGTGTGCACAGGGTTCTTAACAACAAGGTAACTTATGAAGAACCAGAGGTAAGCAAGAAGCAGAAACATACTTCTAAGCCTGCAAAGAAGGTTCAGATGCTAGATCATGACCAAATTATTGTCCATGATAATTCGGGTGATGAGTCCATCGATGCAGAAACTGATGGATTCATACAGCAGAAACGCAAGGGATTTCAGCTATGCAATTGGAAGAGTTTCAAGTTGCATTAATTAATTGTTGTCAGCTCTTGTGTTTGAATGACAGGATTTATACAGCTTTATATTTAAATAAAAAGGCCTGTCTTTCTTCCTTGTGGCAACAGCACAACTTTCTGGCCTTCGTTTGTTAATTTGGATTATATAGCATGTTAAGATCATGGAGTTAGTGTTTCTTTCTTTTAATCCTTTTCTCGTTCCAATAAAATACTATATATATATATATATATATATATATATATAGTTTTCATGTATTACTGAGATTCACTCGAAATATATAATAATTGGATCACTGACTAGCTGGTCATTAGGCTAGTATTCTAGCCATCTTATCAGTTCCATATACGTGTCAACGAAACAGAAAGTATAACAAGAATCACCATTTATGCAGAAACAATAGAAAGGGCCTTGATTTTAGTTAAGATGCAGGAACTTTTGAGTTTGGAATAATGACAGTGGGAATTGGTAGATTAGATATTTAGATACGAAAAGAAAAATGAACATATAAGAAAGCAGATAAATCATCTAATGAAATCCATTCCTTCCCCGTTACATAAAATTTTGAGTATAGCAGGATAGTTTAATTTTTTTCATTTTTCAAATGAAATGGATTTCATTAAGATTATTTAACACCCCAAATTTAAACCAGCCAACCTTAGCATCTGAATTTTTTAAAGCATAATTGTTATAACTCAACATCTATATGCATTATGAATCTATATGCATTATGACAGTTGGAAATGTTCATACTTCATAGCAGTGACAGCATCAAAAAGTTGACATCAATGGTCAGCTCTGAAAAATGGTTGAACTATGATGATTGATGTGGGCACTAGTGCTTTATTCTAGTCCTATGGCGTTTTACTACTTGGCCACAGGCCCACAATTATTCTCATCCTCCGCTGCAAATTCTGCAGCTATTTAGATTGTGTGGTTAACATTTTAGATTCATTCCAGGGACAAGACGTTTGATTTAGCTGGGAATAACGCAATATCTGTTAAGGCTAAAACATGTGATATTGATAGTTTAAGGACTTACTAAAAATGGAATTCATGTAACTAAAATTCATTAATCTACTGCTATTGATGTTCATCTACAAGTTGCTGTTATGAATATGGTTAGCATTAGAACAAAAACAGACCACAATTACAATTGCAAGGAAAAACTAGTAACTAGTTGAAGTCATTCATGTTAAGACTACAATTCGGGTTTAGAATCTGCTGGAAATGGGAAAAGAAAAAAAAAATCTTCATTGGAAAAACTTGAAGATGAATTCATCATATAAACAATAAGGCAATAATAATACTCAAAAGAATCAAAATTGAGATTTAGGTGTTATCATGAGGAGGAATATCAGCCTCATTGTATCTTCTTGAAGACGAACGATTGAACAAATTTCTAAGGCTATTCTTACTCTCTTTTCGCCTTCTATGCACCAGGCTTTGATTATCCAACCCAGAAAATGGTTCATCTAAAACTAGAGCTCTCTCTAATCTTTTGGTCATGGTCACAATCTCGTAAGAATCGAGCAATGATTGGTTGAAATCCCAGTTGCCACTTGCGGCCCTCTTACTGAATGATTTGTTCATAGCTTCTATCTTGAATCGAGAAGGCTTGGTGTGGAAATTTCGGCGGTGGGCGTCATACTCGTTGGTAGGCCTAGAGCTGCCTGAGTGAGCATGCCACGCCTGTGCCACTGCCTTGAGGATTTCAAGATGTTGCTCCACTTCATGCTCTGATTTATTACTCTCCATGTCGATTCATGGTTATCTTATCTGAGAAAATGATTGCCTAATAGAAAACCATAGCCTCACATTGCTGCTAATTAAGAAGAAGGGAGGAGCAGGAGCTATTGTTGTGTGGTAATTAATTGGTATCTCCTTGAAATGAAATTATTGAGTGTGAGTTGCAGATTGAATGATGGCCGCTTGTATTTAGTTAGGTGGGTCGCGGGATAATGTTTGTTTTCATTTCTTATTTTTCTCTGTGGACCAGAAATTTTTATTTTGGACGCTGGATTTTCAATTTTCTTGGTTTACTGTATTGTATAGCATTCAACGCAAGATTGTCATTTTCAAGATACGGTTTTCAGGGTTTAAAAATCAGAGTTCTTATCAAAATTTCAACCCATCAATTTGGTTGGAATTGACATGGTTTATAATATTTTCTTTCCTTGTATAATTTGCTAAATCTCTTTTTTTTTTTTTGATATGGAGACTTGTATTTTTATTTTAAATCATTAAGCCTTAATATCATAATTTTTTTATATATTATGGATATGATGGTGTGACTATTGGAAAGTCACTTAACAAAGTGATTATAATTAACATTTCTCTTCATTCAAATTGAAAGTTACACCCATTAAATTCCACACGCTTGAAGAAATAATGGAAAAATCTTTAGGCTTAATTGGGTGTTAACTAGAATAGCATTCTCGATTTTTTTCTCTCCCACCTGTCAATAGTGAAAAGTACCTTTTATCAATGTTACATAATCAACTTTTAATGGACATGACTCTGGATTTCAATAAAACCATTAAAGATTAATGTGATGAGGACAAAAAATTAAAAAACAATAACTTGACAAATCAAAATAGAAATACATGATATCAATAATAAAAAAATCAGGGATTTAATATTAGATTTGCCAACTTTTTTTCTCCTAAATAAATCAATTTATTATATATAACGTACTTTATTAAATTTAGGGGTGAATGCAATAGGATATTTCACCCAAGTAATTCGAATCCCAAGTTAAACACCACGTCTTGCAAAAATTTTAATCCAAATAATTAAAATTTAGACTCAAGTCGGTTAACCAAAATTTGGAGTCAAATAATAAAAAAAAAAATTGATTATCTTCGACTGAATTAATTCGGATTTGACTAATTTTACTCATCCCTGAATAAATTATCTTATATAGGGTGACTCTGATATAGTTTTATGGGTTAATTCACAAAATAATGCATAAAAATAAAATATTTTCCAAAATAATGTTGTTTCAAAATTATTTACACAAATAATGTTATTTCTAAATGGTATTATTATTTCTATGATTTCTAATTTCTTTTAATTTTTTGTACTCGTTCAAATAATGGGATAGCTAGCAATGACTCTTAAAGGTTATTTGTATTTGAGAAAATAATTCTCAAATTCATTATGTCATAAAATCAATTCTTTTAAATATTTAGAAATTTTTTTAAAAACTCATTTAAAAAATTAATAAAATCAATACTAAAGTTTAATAATTCTATTATTAAATGTTTGTTTGTTTCGTGATTTAAACGGAAACAATCAAGATATGAATAATTATTGTTCATCAAAATAACGCGCAAAAACACCAAGCCTTTCTAGGCAGTGAAATATATTGAACTCAAATTATTAATTTAAGAATCTTTTAAGTTTTATATCTTCCCTTAAATATCTTTCAAGGCTTTCAATCCTACTTTGAGTGGTTGCAGAAACACAATCCTGCAATCTAAATTTTGCACTTAATTTAACTTGTCTAGCTTTTGTTAAAGAGTTAAATATTGACAACAATTATTATTAGCAAGTTGACTATTAGACATAAATGACAAATATTTATGTAATAAACATATGCCTTACTGTAAAAAAAGGTCCAACAAACTTTCACAAAGGCTTTAGCTCTCTGTCACGTTGGTCACCGGCTGTACTTATAAAGGTTCGAAGGTTCTTCTATGTTATTGTTGCCCTTTCCTCACTATTGTATGGATCTTATAATCAACACTCATTTTTTCATATCATTGTGGAGTTAAACATGGTATGGTAGCAAAAAATTTCAATGTATAATTCCAAAAATAGTTTTTTTAGAACTTTATTTTTGCTACCCTACCATAAAGAGCTTAGATATTTATAAATACAAAATTGGTGCATAAGTATTGTTTTCCAGTTCAAAAGATAAAACAATCAGTTGATGTCTCTAGTCTCGTTTCCTAGCTGGTAGGAGGATAATTTTACAAGAATCTTATCTTATAAATAAGATTGAATAAAACTACATTCTCTAGCACCATTCAGCTTTAAAGCACACGAATCGCCTTATTCTTTTGATACTTAGTGATAGTAATGGTCCGTTTGACATTGTATTTTGAAAAAATATTTAAAAAAAAAAATTATTTTTAATTTTTTTGAATTTGGAAAGCTGTTTTTGAAAAAAAACAAGTAAATAGATATTTTTTACAAAAGCAGGTTTGAAAAAAATCAGTTTATAAAAAATTAAAAAAATCAATCAGTTAAATTAAAAAAAATTATAAATATATATTTTTTGGATATCTAACAATAATTACAAACACTGTCTAAATATTTCAATAATATGAGATGAGACAAGCCTCTGGACCCCTCAATAGCTATCATGAATTTGGTTGCCCATTTCAATTGTTTTCTTTTCCTGAACCTAGGCCATCCTTATCATTTATGTATCAATATATATCTTGCAATTGTCGATCACATTTTCCAACTTTTAAAGGGTTCATACTTGAAATCATACTAGAATCTCTATCCTTTAGCCTCATGAACAACTCCTCTGCTTTCTTTTTGCTCTTCACTAGACCTTGGATATCTTGATCAGGATGGTGATAAAAATTATGTCATCTCCGATGATAACTAGATACTTTTAAAAGCAACTATTTCAAGAACCTTTTTAAAGCTTTCAATTTGAATTGTTTGATTAATAATCTTAATATCTTCATATTTTTTCCAATTTAATTTTAAAGACTAATTATTAACCTTTTGGGGTTCTGTTAGTCTTCTCGCTGTAACAAGATATAAATCCTGTACTAAGATATAAATCATGTACTTAATAAGGACAATGAATTTTACCATCCTCTACATACTCCATAATTGTGCTAAGAATCTGAAATGAAATAATTTTGGTATTTTTTTCAACTATTGTTAATGTTATTTACACAATACTAGTGAGTAATGAATACATAGATTTATTATTTAAATGAAATTCGATGATTTCTACTAATTATGCTTCAATAAATTGCATACTTTCTACCACCTTCTCTCTGAATTTAACTACAAGGTACGTCTTCCATAATCTTGCCAATGGATATCTACTAAATTCACTATTTTCTTTTTAATGTTATATTTTACATCCATAGGAATAAGAAAAGTTATTTTATCTTAAATTATCCTTTTTTTTTGTGAAACTTGTACAAAAAATTCATCTTTCTCTGCGGGACAACAACAAACTGCACCTCTTAAATAGCCAAAAGCTTAAGGACTCGAAAGAAATTTTTTTAACAAATCATTAATTTTATCTTTATCTCTATTTTATCTTTCAACGTTATTTTAGTAAATACTTTTTGGGTCTATATTACTTTTAATATTTTACTTTTTTCACACTATTTTAGTAACAAACCCTAATTTTAGCAAATAAATAAAAGAATAATTGAAGTTGGAAAAGTAATAGCCGTTTAATGATAAGTTGAGGGGACGGTGGAGATTGAATTCCACGCCAACACTATCGACAGAAATCAGACGCTGCCCTCTCTATCATTTTTCCCGCCTTGAGTTTCAAAAGGCAAAAACCTCTTTTTTGGTCCTTAGGGTTTGGTTTGCTCTTCACCTCAAACTCCATAGGGATCACATTATCATCCTGGGACTTCGCTGTGTATGATCCCAACATCCAGAAAATGACGACTCCCATGGAGATCTCTACGCAAAGCCCCACTGAAATTCACATTCCCGAACAGAACGGCGTCGCACCGCTACCAGCCCCTTCTCCCATTCTCGCTCAGGAGAAGTTTCTAGTTTCAGGTACTTACTGACCATTGACACCTGTTGATTAGAGACTCAGCTTTGAATTCTGATTTCAAGCTCCTCATATGAGTTTTATTTTATTGCTTGATTGTGAGATTTTTCTATTTTTTTTGGTTTAATTTTTTTCAGTTGAAGTTTGCTTAAAATCTTCCAGTACAGCTCGCGTTGAGGATGTCCGCTCTGCCGTTGAAAGGTACTCCATAAGTATGTGTAGATTTCATCATTTTGATGTGAGAACGTTTACTTGTTTGTAATCGTTCTTAGATTGATCAGATGAATTTTATATTTCGGTGCGTATACGGCCAGTGGTAAGTTTGTCTAATTTTGCTGGCTTTTATTGTGTTCGTTGAGTTTCACTACCAAACTCTTGGCTTTATGGTTTATTGTAATCAGAATGCTTGAAAAGAGGAGTTTAAGCTACATTGATGGACCTATTCCAGTGCCTGTTGATGATCCCTATCTTGCAGAAAATGTAGAAAGAATCTATATTTGTGACACGGGTATGCATTTGCTTTCTCTAGCTTTTGGTTACTGAGTTTCTGGAGAGCAAGAAAAAGAAAGCAACTCTGCAATTTGCTAAAATTTAAAACAATTAGCTGAATATTGTGTCTTTTTCTGAGTATTCATACAGAAGGCTAAAAAAAGGATGCAATGTCAATCATATATAGACAGGGAGAAATTAATAGTTTGTTTGCTTGTTTTGCAGATGAATGGACAAAGAACCATGAGATTCTTTTATTCTGGCAAGTCAAACCCATTGTACATGTCTTTCAGGTAGTATTCTCTCTTTTTTCTACTTATTAAGTGGTGAGAGTTTAATGAGGTGAAACATTATAAGTTATCCATCCAATATTTCCCTTTCTTTTTGCCTATTAACGCTAGAGTTTATTCTGCCTATGATGTATTCTTTGTACTCTTTCGGTTGCATTTTCCAATCTTGTTTTTTAATTTGAATATTTTATTTTTTGAACTTTAAATTTTGCTCTATTGTTGTTTGTCAGCTTAGTGAAGAAGGACCATGTGAGGAGTTAAGTGGGGATGGCCAACTTTCTAGCTTCAATGAATGGATTCTTCCTGCAAAGGAATTTGATGGCATGTGGGAAAGGTTTGTTTGCAATTTCTTCCTTTTTCTTGATTATTCAATTCAATCAATGTAGTTACCAATGAATTGGTAATTAATTTTGCAGTCTAATTTATGAATCTGGTCTCAAGCAAAGGTTATTGCGTTATGCAGCAAGTGCACTGCTCTTCACAGAGAAAGGTGTTGATCCTTTCCTTGTGTCATGGAACCGGTAAGGAACATTTGGCTAATTTCATCAGCATTTGGAAGTCAAATAAATTTTTATATGTATTGAGCAGAAGCAGGGATCTTGAAAAGGTTTTCATAGAATTTTGTCATCTGCTTTATTTATTTATTTATTGTGTTGAGGAATTATGGGTATTGGGTTCTGCAATGCATTATAAAAGTTTCTGAGATTTTAAGGCTGGCATGTTTACAGTTCTATGTGTCCATGTTCATCTTAGAACAGTGAGAAAATATTCCAAAACTTTCTTGTTGATACTGCAGTGAGAAACGTTTTAGTATTAAACTTTTGAGAGCAACATCTAATGCTAAAATAAAAAGAAAATTCATTTGAATATGCTTTTCCAATCCAACATCTCCTAGAATTACATAACAGCTTATGATGGTGGATCTTTGCGGATTTATATCATTATCTAAGAGGTCTTGCAAATAAAAATGCTGCTTCGGAGTTGGAGGAGGATTCTTTTACTTTCTTTTTGTTGTCTAGAGGCTCTCTTTGCCGTGCACTGGGCTGGCTGCTAATACAACAATTCTTTTAGAAGATTAAAACTCAGTGCTAGCAATTCGTAAGGCAGATACACTGTCATCCAAAGTAGGACAAAAAAATTGCAGATATAGGAATGAATGTGGTACACTGCTGCTTCCAATTAAAAGTGTTAGTTTAGGACGTTAATTTAAATCATCCATTATGTCTTGCAGCATTATTCTTTTACATGGACCTCCAGGGACTGGGAAAACATCTTTATGTAAAGCATTGGCTCAGAAACTATCCATACAATTTAACTCCAGGTTGGTTTTTTTCTTCTCTTATGGAAGAAAAATGATGAGATAATTTTTTATAGTGGTTTTATATTATATCTTTTTTATTCTTCATTTAATCAGATATCCTCAATGCCAATTGGTCGAAGTTAATGCTCATTCTTTATTCAGCAAGTGGTTTTCTGAAAGTGGCAAGCTGGTATGTTTTCTGCCTATAAGGTCTTAGAAATGCTGGTGGCATCTCTAATAAGCTTATTATATTGATCTAAATTTTTGTGTTATTTTTTCTATTTGGTAAGGAGTTGTAATTAATGGTTGACTATTTATCATTCTTCAGAATCATTGTGCGTTCTGCTGCTTTTCCTGGGCCAACCAATCCATATCTAGATTCTAGCATGATTTTTCTGCCCACAAGGATTTAAACTTGTTAAAAAATTTTCTTTAAATTTTTGTGACAAAAAGTTGTTTCAAATTAGTTTAAGACAAAGTACCAATCAAATTTCTTGGTTGTGTTCTTCAATGTTAGTGTTATGTTCCCACATCGATCAAATATATAGGGAGTTGGTGGTTTATATGTGTGGAAGATACCCGCTACTATTGGGAATTCCTTTTAGTGGAATATGATGTCTTCTTACTTATGAGTCTAGTGTACTCTCTAGACTTGTATGGGTAAGCGCTAAGTGTATGAGTGCGATTTTGAATCTATGAGAGTTCAGGTCGTAACAATTTGTATTAGAGTTAGTCCACTTTGTGAAGTGCAACCTAGAAGAGGAACCTAAGATGTGGGAGAAGACGCCATTAGGTGATGACCTGCCGTGGACGTTGGTTGTCGATGGGAGAGAGTATGTTACGATCCCACATTGACCAACTATATGGAGAGTTGGTGGTTTATAAGTGTTGAAGGTATCTGTCACTATTGAAAATTCCTTTTAGTGGAATATGAGATTTTCTTACTTATGGGTCTGGTATACTTTATGTGCTTGTATGGGTAAGCCCGCTAAGTATGCGGGTGTGACTTTGGACTTATAGGAATTCATGTCGTAACAATTAGTTTTTCTAACTACATGCTTTTTTTTTTTTTTTGAAAAAGTTAACCTGCTGCATTATTTTATATCATTTTGTGCTAAATACAAACCATACAGAACTTGTAGGTTTCAATATTGTCCTGTTTCCAATGTGGCATCTCAAATCGTGAAAACTTGTCAACTCCTGTCCCTATTTATGCATATGACAGTATATATCATTAATTTTGGTTAAACCTTAAAAATTTATTATCTGGACCTGGTTATTGTATCAGGTTGCAAAACTTTTCCAGAAAATTCAAGAAATGGTGGAGGAAGAGAACAATCTGGTATTTGTTTTGATTGGTGAGATTTGTTACGGCATTATGCTTATTTGTATTGCTTTTATCACTCGACGTTCTTCTTCTAACATGTAATTACTTACATTTGGTAATGCTGCAGATGAAGTCGAAAGTCTTGCTTCTGCAAGAAAAGCTGCTTTATCTGGTTCTGAACCTTCTGATTCTATCCGTGTACACCATTTTCACCTCCTCCAAAACTAATTTCTGATTCTATTGCATGAATGATTAATGTTTTTTTTAATCCACACCTGCTCATTTTCAAATGCCTAATGAACCTTGAAATTTATCCCAGGTTGTCAATGCATTACTAACCCAGATGGACAAATTGAAATCCTCACCAAATGTAATCATTCTGACTACCTCCAATATAACAGCTGCTATTGGTAAGCGTATGATATCTCTGTTCCAAATAATTTTTATTTAAAGCTTAAAATGTTAACTTGAACTCAGGGTTCTTCGACTTCTTCATGTATTACCTGACTTCTCTTGGGCTGCTAATTGGTTTTTTGATTTACATCCAAATTATTTTCCCTTAAACTCAAGATTTAAGCATTCCTTTCCATTAAAAAACCATTGTTCTTATTGTCTAGGATTGGCATAAACAATACTTTAATATTCTTTATCATCTTCATTAACTTATTCATTGGCCTTCAATATTCTATTTGAATTTCTAGTCCAATGGGATTCTGGAATTTTCAAAGCACGTGCAATTCTGATGCAATTTAGGCGTTGTGCTATTTGTTCTCAATCTTCATGTTGCTAGTTATATATATATATATATAGGTAGCCTTTTGTTGAAAGTCGTATCATTCTCTTGTATTTGATAAATTTCACATCATTAGTCATTGCTTCGCCCAGCTCTTGTTCTTGATTAACTCTGTCACTGCCTCACTGGCCTTCGAGATTCAATTTGAACTTCTAGTCCTATGGAATAGTCTGGGATTTTAAAAGAAGTGTTGCGTTTCTGATGGAATTTAAACCTTCGGGCCTTCATTCTAATTTCTAAATCTCCATATTGTGGATTATCCTTTTATTCGTATCTTTTCATTGCTAGTTTCTCATTTTCCCTATATGAATTTCATTGCACCATAACTAAATGCATCTATTTTTAATTGTCGTTTTGCAGATATTGCATTTGTGGATCGAGCTGATATCAAAGCATATGTTGGTCCTCCAACTCTTCAAGCTCGTTATGAAATTCTAAGATCCTGCTTGCAAGAGCTTATACGAACTGGAATCATATCAAATTATCAGGTGTGAATACTTCTATTACACCTTTTAGATGGAACTATTTTTCTAAACTTCATATGCTTTTCTACTCATCTTTGTGTTAACATTGCCAAAATTAATGCAATAACCAAATAATGGGTCCAACCTAGCGGGGGCCAGGAAGGAAGAATTTAGACTGTTCTATGCTTAGAATTAGTTGCATACGTGAAATTTTTCCCCACTGCAATAAGCCTGTACCGTTCTGTTACTCTAATGAAGGTTTAAGTTCTGCAGAATTCTGACCACCTCATGCTTCCAAATTATTCAACCTTGAAAGAGAAACTGAATAGACCTGATGTGCAAGAAACTCAGACACCAGTAAATTTATGTAAACAATTGCTTGAGGCTGCAGAAGCATGCCAGGTGGGTAGTGGAAATCCTTCAATGCCCCCACTGTAATGATCTGAAAATTTTATTTCAATGACGTGCTGTTTAACTGTGTTTCTTGTACTCAACAGGGCTTTAGTGGAAGATCATTAAGGAAACTTCCCTTCTTGGCACATGCAGCTCTTTCAAATCCATATAGTTGTGACTCTAGTAAGTTCTTGTCAACAATGATGGACACAGCAAGGAGGGAGCGTTCTGAGCTACCTGACTGAGTTCCTACTCTGTGGATTGTAAAGATATATCCAGTTGCTAACCGGAGTAAAAAGAAGAGCTAATTTTGTTATGCATACATCTGTCTCAACAACTTGAAATTGTAAACTGAAAATACAATTCAAAAGTCAAAACCAACCCAAAAAGCCACACGCTCAAAGCTTATAGTATAGTGATGCATACTTTTGGAGCATACACGGGTATATTCACAACATGCATAAACATGAATTTTGCAAAAATTCACAATTGTCAAATAATTTGAAACAGTTAATTTTTAAAATAATTGGTCAACATATCTTAAGTTATTCAAATTTTAGCTTTCCGATTTCAAGGCATAACATGCTAACTCAACATCTCAATTTCCAAAATTAATAGATCACCGTTGAAAAACAACCAAACTAAAACTCATTTCACAAAACCTAGTAAACCATTAACAAATAAACCAAATCAACTAGGTAATAATAATATAAGTTATGTGACATTCTTTTAATCCGCTATTATGTAGTAGAGCAAGAGGATGTTATACTGGAGATGATGATTTAGTCCCAAAAAAAGAGTATCATTTACCTGTGAAGCCCCTACGCTGGTGCCAGAGTAATGACAGATGATGTTATTTCATTACACTGACCAAAGAAACTGGCATGTGCAAAAGTTAAATATGTTAACTATTAACTTCCTGCTTTTGTTTCTACGAACCTTTTTCACATCGTCACTAAGCAAAATGGAAGTTGTGATAAACACATCGTCAATCTCAGGCGGAGTGTGATGATAGCAAAAGTAGGCAATTTATAACTAATGCAACATGTTCAAACTTTTTGTACCACTTCAACACACTAAGGTTCTAGAATACTGTGACAGAGCTAAAAACAAAATATCAGCCTGTTCTGAATCTAGACAAGCAATAAATGTAAACCTAGCATCCATATGTCAGAAAATTAAAAGGAAAAAGAAATTATTCCCTACACAGAGAGTTTTGCTCTTCGCTGTGATGCCTGTCAGCCATATGAAACTGTTAATCTATACTCCAGGCGGACCGCACATGTAAAATTAAAGTTGGCATTGATTTCCGAGGAAATAGGGTCCCCGACACGTGAATGCAAATTTCCAGTTGAATAACTTCTTGCTCCTAATATAGTACTGTTCAGCCAACTTTGTACAAGAGAAGATTGGAAAGTGAACCTATCTATCATGTAGATAAAAATAATGAGATAATAAATGATCAATTGCTGGCATTTGCATTCTTTGCAGAACCAAAAAGTTCGCTGATTTTTTGATGTTTCCGAATATGATATGGGCACTTAAATAGCAGATCTTTGGCCTCAGAATGTCTACCTTTCCTTAAAGATTGATTGAAAGAAATGAAGGTAAGCTGAAGTTGATGGATATTCTTTCACACTCAATGCCCTCAAAAAACCTGCAGCATCCTCCACCGCCTCAAACTTGGATATATATTGTAGAAATGGCTTGGTAAAAGGAAGGTAATTGTGCTGCTTCATTATGCGAAGAAGATTCATTGCTTCATCAATTTTCCTTGCTTCTAGAAGCCTTTCAATGAGAAGCTTTTATGTAGCTTGCCAAGGTCGTACATTTGCCTTGCTTACCATTTCCAAAAGCCATGTATACGCACCATCTATCCTCTTTTGACCGAGGAAAGCACTTATTAGTACATCCAACAGATCAGCATCAGCACCACAGTTTTTCTCCATCATCTTGGAGAAGCACATTAATGCCTCGTCAACTTGATTAGCAGCACAACGCCCTTGAATCAAAATGGTCCAGGTCTTAATATCCGGAACACATCCATGTGCTTCCATCTCATCCAGGACCTTGCGTGCTTCTTCCAATCTCCTAGCTTTACAAAGTCCAAAGACCAGTTGACTGTATGTGATGTTGTCAGGCTCATATCCTGCATTTTTCTTAACCTTCGTTATCTTTTGTGCTTCATCAAACTTTCCTGAAGCTGTCAAAGCCCTATGCAGCCCATCGTAAACAGCGTTTAAAGCAAACTCCCCGTTGCTTCATATTTTCCAACTCTATAAACCAAACTCAAATCTGGGCCATCACTTAGTGAGATGCTCCGCAAAAGCATGCTGCAATCTTGATCTGAGGGCTTAAATGGACCATCCATCATAAATTCATAAAGCTTTACCGCATCCTCCATCAACTTGTTTTTCTGAAACTGCCTTGAAATTTTGATGCAAGTGTCGATATCCATTTCGTGACCAGCATTCTTCATCTACTCAACAACACACCGAAACTCTTCAATTGAATCATCTCTACCAAGAACACTCGCAATTGCATTATATGTAATGGTGTTGCATTCATAAGCCTCACCCTTACCAACCCAATGAAAAAATTGCAAGGCTTTAAAGATTCCCATATCCCAATTCCTTCTCAAACTCATTGCTCCACTGTGTCTTCGAAATAGCAGTAGTTACACATCGCACTACACTATCCATAGCATTCTCTTTAACCATCCTATCAAAAAAATACTTTAAAGCCACCACATCACTATCCATCTTCTCCTTTTAAGAATTGCCGAAATAGTTAAATAAGTTTCCATATCAATACAAAACCTCGTTCTTTCATTTCAGAAAGGTAATCCAAAAATTCTTCATGGTATCCTTGCTAGCCAATATTCTAAGCATTAAGCTATACAAAGATGAACTGGGTTTAAATTCATTTCTCTCACATACCCAATTAAAGATATCCCAAGCCTTAATCAGGGTTTTTATCTAGCTTCTTCAAAACATAAATAACTGTATCGTGGGTCAATGTGGGATAGGAGTTCTCTAACTCGGTCTCTAACTCAGCAGACCAATCATTGACCAATAAAAGCTGTACAACGGAGCTTGGTTTTGACGAGAAGTATAGTTTTTGATGGCCATCTAAACGATAAGAAGTATGAGACTGCTCTGAGAGAAAATATGGCGATGGGGAGGAGAAGTAAGTCACCTGAGTTAATAGTCGCCGAGTCATGGTAATCCGAGTCGAAAGGAGGGAATTGAAGAATCTAAGAGATGAAAACATTGTCCTTGCTTGATTCATAGCTGTTTCCACAGTATTCTTGCAGCAAAGATGAAGGAGATGGAGAGGAGGTTTCAAATTTCAAGGGTTTAACGCTCCCTCATTTTTAGACACCAACGTATGTTTGGAAAAACGATACGAAGAGAGGGAAAATAAACTTGTAAAATAAGAAAATATTATTTGAAAGACAAGAAGAATAAGAGAATTATTTTTACCATTTACTTTTTTAAAAAAATGGAGATACTGCAAAAAAAATAATAAAATTATAAAAAATTATTATTTACTTGTTGAAGTATGATTTATTGTATTAGTTATTTTGAAATTTAAAATTTATATATATTTTTTATTTTATTATATTATACTAATATATCATTGCTAAATTTTTATTAGAAAAACATTAAATTTTTATAAAATTATAAACAGAAAATTACTATTTAATTTTTAAAATTTAATTATTGTGTCAGTATCTCTAAAAAAATTATTTATTATACTAATAACCTTTAAAATATTATACTAGTATCTCTTAATAGAATTATTATATAGTTTAACGGAAATAAAATAAAAAAATTAATCGTATAAATTTTAAATCTTACGTAATATGTTAAATTCATAGAATAAATAGTAATTTTTTTAAATTATTTTTTTACATACTAATTTTGAAAAAAAATAAAAAAAATAATATTTTTTCTATTTTTATTTTAGTTAAATCAAAACATGAGAAAAAAATAAAAAAAAAATTATATTCTTATTTTTTTTCTCCCATTCGAAAGTTTTCAAACAACATAATTCCAGTTCGGTTCGGTGCATGGCAGGTTATTTTAGATCAAATTTTGTGCTGATGCAAACCCGTCATTGCTTTTCTTGAAAATGCTAAATATTTTCTTTTTTATTTTAGAGAAAATTATAACATTTATAATTTTTTAATAATTTTCCAAAAATATATTCAAAATTCTAAAAATTTCATATCCACATTCTTTCTTTAAAAAATACACTTTTTAAAATCTTAACTTTTTAAAAACATACCTTTTAAACCTAAAAAATCTCTCCTCCCTTCTCTCCCTTCTGTTTTAGCCGTTTCTTTTTCTTCTTCTTCTGGTCCAATTAATCCACACTTTAGTTGTTGGGCGTCTCCTTCCTTTTCTACATCCAATAGGGAGTCTTCTGCTGCTGCGTCATTGTATTCTTCTCCTTTTCGTCAAGTAGGCCCTTGATTTCTTCCTATTTAGTGCTTGATTTCTTCGTCGGTTGTTGTATTGCTAGTTTCATCAGTTGAGGCAGCAATGAATGATGAAACAACAGGGCTCTGGGGTATGGCCAGGGCAAAACAAAGGCGCCGCAACAGCGCTGTACCCAAGTATACTAAAATACCGTCAATAGACACATGGTATCCAAATAGTATACAAATAATTTACAAAAAAAATTTAGCAGTATACAAATAATATACAAATCAATATCAATAGATTGAATTCAATTGAATTTTTTGTCTACCAGTATCAATCAAAAGAAAGAAAGAAACCTCCAGTTTGGAATCAATTCCACCGATTGGTAAATTCAAGAAAAACAGGGTGCGTATGGATCATATATATATATATATATATATTTGATAAAAACTATTCTTTTCATTAAGAAGAAAAGACACAGGTACATCATTAGAGATAAGAGAATTAACATATGACGGAAAATTTTCAATAGGGATCAATTCTTGTTGAGAGGGATCTCCTTTCTTCGCCAAGGCATGAGCAACTCTGTTGCAACATCTGGGAGCAAAAGACCAGGCACAAGATCTAAAATTTCTCATTAGAAGTAAATAGTCCCGAACCACAACTCCAAGAACATTTCTCCCTAATAACTGATTCTGCAATTTTTCCACTATAAGCTTGCAATCCGTCTCCAAAATGAGCTCAGTGAATGCAAGATGTGCTGCAATCTGTGACCCATCTGAAATTTCCATTGCTTCAGCCACCAAAACATCAAAACAGCCCACCCACCCATTTCGATGCACATGCCAGAACTTCACTGGATGAATCTCTAAAAATAAGACCAAAACCAACTCAGTTATCATCTATAAAACCTGCATCAGTGTTTCGTTTAACAACATTCCCTTGAGGTGCTTTCCAAGATGAAACCCGAGAAGTACTCCCTATTGAAATACTCTTCAACGAAATCTCCCTTGGTTGAGATGCCAAACCATGCAATTGCCCCTTGGTTTTCAAAACACACCATTACCAGCTGCAAATTCACTGGGACCTGCTCATGAATAAATTTATTTATCGTATCCTAGATCTGATAACACACTAGGCCCATCTTAATAACATCCGAGGTAGTGAAGGATTCTATTATATTAATAAGCCTGCATTTAAAAAGGAATTACCGCAACGTATGGATCATATTAGCAGTATAAAATCAGTTAAAATTATAAAGTTAGTTGCTTGAAGATGTGTTTGGGGCAGAAAAAGAAGTGAAATGGGAATCAATGATATATAATTTTTGACACGAGAGCAGAACTATTTCGATAATTATTGTTTTATGATGCTGCTACCTTTTTATTTTTATTTTTTTCGTGGAAACCTGATTTTTTTTTCGGTGTTATATAAATAAGAATTTCTGGCTTTCAACAGCAGAAGCGTTGCCTTAGAATTTGGTGGATTTCCATTTGTTAAAATCTTATACGGCTAATGAAAAAGGGAAGGAATGTTTTTTAGTTTAAAATTGCTAAGTGATAAAAAAAAAAGGGTATTTTTGAGTAGATAAAATTAAAAAAAAAAATTTGAAAGAGTTTCAATTAAGGTTTATATTTGTATATACTTCCTTTTTTAATGGTATTTATTTAAAGATTCCTAATTATTTTATTTTATCTTTTCTGATATAATGCATAATATGAGAAATCAAAACGAAAAATAATATTAATTACCACTTATTATTCATTTAATTAGATGGAAAAAGTAATAAGAGAATGTAAAACAGAAGATATTTAACATTTTTCTATATATTATAACACAAGTGAAAATATATTAAAACACATAAAAGAAAAGAGTTAAAGGTCAAATGAAATAATGTTATTTACAATTTCTAATATGTTGATTTATGCTGTATAAAATTGTCGTGTACAAATAATATTAGTTAATTATTGTTTTTAATTTGATAGTTTGTGATTGAACTTGTGCTAGTAACTGTTTACAACATCAAACGGGCAGTTTAGTGAAAAATAATTAATTTTTTTTTTTGCTTATATGTAAACCATTTTGTAGCTATTTTATTTTTGTGTGAAAGTACACATTAAATTTTCTTTACTCCCAATTAAGTGGCAAAAAAATCACCATCTTGATCACCAGTAATTGATCTGATATTGATTGCTATTGTAGTCAAAGTTTTTGCAACACCAATTGAATCTACATACCTTTACATTTCATACTTTGATTTCTAATCAATATTGCAATTTGGTGATTGGGAAAAAGTTTGCTAGAAAGTAAATACGTTGTTAGATGAAGGTTTATAACAATGGAGATTGATTTTTTCTTCAAAGTTTTGATCATTTAGGTATGATATATACACTAGTGTTTACCACACTTATTGGAGACAATTAGTTTTTATGGAGTTTGGCTTATGAAAACTGTCCTGAGTGTTAAGGTGAAAATTAGGGTTTATAAATGAAAAATTAGGTGAAGATTAGTTAATTGGATAGTTGTTGGATTCCTAATTCTAGCTCAAAATTAAGAAATAGTTGGAGATTCTTTCTGATTTAGGAAATGCAATGGGCAATTACAAGAGAGATTTAAGTTTCATTTTCACAAGGAATGGTGTTGTGGGATATGAACATACTTGTTTAATTAATGCCACTGCCTCAATCTAATTGTAGAGCAGCAAAATTAGCTATGGAAATATATTTCTCTAATTATAACATATACTTTTTTTTTCCATGAGACCTAATGACTCATTTGGTTTGGAGGAATCAAATTTTGGTAATGACCCCTTTATCAAGTATCACCCTTAATTTACCAATAATCACCAAAACTTGAATGGAGCATTGAAGAAGCAATTACCACCACCCACCTGCTTCTTCTTCGAAACAGGTTCAATGTCTGTGCTGGCGATTCTTGTCATGATCTAGCATTTCAGTGTCTTCATTAACTTTTTGGTCTGTTTTACAGAGATTGTAACTTTTTTTCAAGTTTGTCTGCTAAATCTTAACCCATGCATGCATGAAGTTTGTCTTTTTGCTAATTAAGCAACTTAGGTTAAATTAATATTTTATTATATAAAGTTGTTTTCCTTTTAATAAATCTATATTAAATTATATATTAGCTAGATGTTCGAATTCAAATACTGATATTAAATTAGTCGAAATTATTTGGTCCTGCCTTGATACAATAAGCCCAGTTTTGTGGGGTCCGCCTTTGATTGTCTTTCAAGAAATTTCGTCCGTTAAAAGAAGCGAATCTGGGACCTACCCACCCGCCCTTTGTTAACAGGCGTGCCAGACAGGTCAAATTTTTTCATGAAACGTGTCAACCAACAATTCGGTAATGAAAAAAGTGATCTGTCGTAAGAAATTGAAATTGGATCGGGAGAGATAAGGAAAACATGACAATTTGTGGTCCTTTATGGGCAGGAAATTAACAAAATAGCTACTTCCATTAAAAAATGAATGCACATGTGGTCCTCTTAAGAGAAAAAAAAATTACCAAAATATTATGTAGGACTACTCGTGCAATGTCTAAATTTTATTAAGATACAGATGAATGAATTTAGAATTATAAAAATCATTTATAATCATAATTAAAATTTTGAAAACAAGAAAAAAATTCAAAATTAACTTGCAAATACCTAATTTTGAAAATCACTTTAATTTTATTAAATTCGGACTAATTGATATATAATTGATAACAAACCCAATATATATGGTATCAACTATCAAGTTTCTCAAGCCACATTAACAAAATCAGATTACAGCCTTAAGATTATTTCGAATGTATCATTTCATGGTGATTCTGTCTCTCTGAATCATCCATTGTGAGTTATCATAAAATATTTGATTAGCTTAGAGGTCCAAATTACCATGAAATTCGAAACTATGTATTTATAACTCATTTTTTTTTTCAAATGGATTCGCATCAATAAATCCACTAAGGGAATAAAACCTTTTTTTTCAAGTTTTAAAGTTGATATATACATATAACTCAAACTCGATGTATATTATAAGATGTTATAGTCTAGCATAACCAATTTTATAAAAAAAAACTATTTACTCTTCTATGTTAAATTTTGATTAAAATTTAAACTATTAAATATATAATTATGAACTTATATTATGATAATTTGATAGTGTAGTGAAATAATGTTATTTAATTACTCCAATACATATTTCCGTAAAGAGAAACAAATTAATAATTGAATATTGAAGTGATACTTGTATCGTTCATTATTCTCCGCTTGCATATATATCCACATTGATTTAATGATTTTTAACATACCAATACATTAGCAATATTTATATCACTTGACAATGTGACGTTGTAAGTTTCTATCATGACAATTAATTAGATCCAAATCCTTACAGAATTAATTTGTGTAGATTAACCCATTTCAAATTAATAATTTTGTTGATTACTAAATAATCAAACAACTTGACTTTGATTCCCAGTTCAAAAAGGTATCAGGGATCAATTAGTAGAAGCATTAATTAGAGTGGCTATCTTACATATGATTATAATTTATTTGGGATTACGATTTCCTCAAGTTGAACATAATAGGTTATATTAGTTTAATTTTTACCATATGTCATCAACAAATGGTCAAAATCAAATGCTACATAACTCAATGGGAGATTTTTTTTAAATAAACATTTAACATTTATTTTTTACCATTATAATTAAGAGAAAGATGAATAATTGATACATGATTACAATATAATTTTTTCTGTAAAGCATAAAAGGAAATCACAAACATATGATGAGATATATTTGACCAAATATATGTAGTCATGTGAATACCATCAATGTTCCCCTATACTATACATGCAAGCTGCAACTATATCTGAAGTAGCTGAGACTTGAAATTCGTTATGAATATATATAATAGATATATATAATAAAGTAAAAAAAAAATTAAGAAAAAAAAGCTTTTAGGAAATAGAAAGATGCTTTTGGTGGGAAAGAGTGGAAAAGAAGAGGTAGCTTTAGAGCACCATGCTTAATTTGCCTTCAAAAGAAAACAGTCCATTTTGCTTTTCTTTATGCCTGTGGAAATGTGCCAGCACACCCTACATATCAAAAAAGAAACGTGCATGCGGGAATATGACATTACCTGTCCTACCCTCTCTACTGTATGCGTCCACCACTATATCTCGCATTCATATACATAGCTGCCTATATATACTTTCTTTTTTTCTTTATAAATTTTCTTTTTATTAATTAGTGGCAGTACTGGTTATATATATGTGTGTGTGTGGAATGTGGATGCAGTACTGATTATATATATGTGTGTGTGTGTGTGTATGTGGTTGGGATTGTTGTGTTCATTTATCTCTTAAGTAGACTAAAATCAAAGATTTGATATTCTTTGTAGTCTAGGACACACCATGGTGGTTGCTTTCAACTTTGTGGGGATACTTATTTTGATTTCATTATTGCTTCGACAAAGGAATTTTAGGCTTCTCTTTCATTTCAATGAGATGAGTGGCCATTCAATCAACCTACTTCTCTTTTTCTACTCAAAATAATTACATGGAGGCATTCATGCAAGGGGAATCAAGAGCTCCTGGTCCGATCGATTGCATTGTTTCTTCTAGTTATTTATTTATTTATTTATTTTCTTTCATAGTTGTACAATTATCATCATCATCACGTTGCCATTCTTCGTTTTGGAATCTTTTTTTTTTTTTTGGGTTGGTAAGCATGATCAGTCTTTTCTTTTGAGGATGAGTGTTTTGTATCTGTACCGATTATTGATAGGGACGTTGCTGTAATAATCGAGCTAAATAACTAGTAATTAGGAATTGCAAGCAGATATAGGTTGTGTTGACGCATAAGTCAGATATGCGAGAATGTAAGTGTGTAAGTTCTTAATTTCGTAGTAACAAATCATATTTTACTCCTATCACTTCGATTTTTTTTCTTTTCTTTTATTCAATTTTTTCTTGCTTAGCCCGGTTTTTGAGGTTTATAAAAAAATTATTAACCAAGTCAATCACATAATTACTGTTGAATTATCCCATGTCGAATAGTTATAAGATTTAAATATTCTTATGATGTGTTGGATAATCATAATTGCTGTTCAGATATCCCACGTCAATTTGTTATAAAAATTTAAGTGTTATTTATAATATTTTTAGCAATCGTCCTTTTTAAGTGTGAATTAAGTTTAAGGCAGATGTAATCTCCTTTGTGGGAATTCTTTTGTTTCGTTTTTCCAGGAGCTACTGCACAAAAACTGTATATTGGGCCTACCATGCAGAGCTACCAAGGGGGCTTTTTCTTTGCACTTGCCACCTGTTGATGACAGCAATAATTATTAACTAATAGTATAGCAATAGCTGGGCTGACTCTTTTTTCAGTCCGAAATCTTGACATACTGTTCATTTTTCGCCTCCCTCACCTCAAATTCAAATCTGAACATACACATCGATCAGTTGCTTACATTAAAAACATTGACAAGATGTAGTACTCATTAATTATTCTTATGCTTTTCTTTAATCATAAAAGTATTATCTAGGTTGACTATGGGTTATAATTTGCACATACTGTGCATACCATATATTTACTTGAGATTGCAGATGCCAAAAACCGAACCTTTAATATTAACGGTAATCATTTATTTATGTGTGCTCGTTCCTTTTTCTGTTTACTTTAATGATAGCTAACTGAGTAAAGCTGATTATTTGTTTTATGTTTGTGGGGGGATCATCACTTTCACCCTTTAAGACAATTATGTAATTCATTATACGACAGAAAGTCAAGGAGTTTACATCCTAATTAAGATCCCAACGAGCATCATTTTTTATATTGATAAGATGGAATTTTGGTCTGGATTAGTCACCTTTTAGAGGGGAAGTGGAATTTGCCTTTGTCGTGTGTACTTTTTATTAATATGTTGGTCCAAATGCACAAGGTTTTATATATAATGCTTTCTTGTCCTCAAGTCCCCATTTGATCACTTTCTGTCAAGTCTTCAAATTGCATTTTCATGCATCCCTTAGCGGGTGCAGCATCAGTCTTGTATTGATTACTCTTTAGAATGATCATCTTCCTTTTTTCCTAATGAAGTATGACAGATAATCGGTGTGTGAAGTGTACCTTTACTCGAATTATGGCCTATCAAATTGGAAGTAGATGTTTTGCTTATTGGACGAAATTAAAATTATCAGAGAGGATTTAATTTATATATAAATTTAAAAAATTCAAGAATTTATAAATAAAAACCCTATAATTTAGGTACCAAAATATTTGTCTTTCCTAATATATAATTTCATGGTAAACAAATAATGATATCCAAGACATGTTGTTAATATTGCATAGTACAAGGGCTTTTTTATAATGATTTTGGCAATTCTTCCTCTTAAACTAGCTTAGGATGGTTATTCGGGTTAGAATTAATGTTCATTTTAAACATAAGATCAGCTGCAAATGTCTAATTCAACCCTAAATTTAAAGGAATTTGTTAAAATGAAGTATCTCATAATTACATTTTTTTTCATATTAGCTATTCAGTTTGAATTCACCGTGAAACAAATTCATAATTATATGATTTTAAATTTACTTTATCTATATAATATGAATATTAAAAAAGCCAATATTTATTGAAACTCAATTTATAATGGGCTAAATCAATAATAAATTATTATATAAATATTTTTTTAAAATATTTCATCATTAATTTAACTCCGCGGGACTAATAATTTTTTTTTTTTGGGATTGAGGTCTCATAATAAATCGGTTTAAATTTATGAGTTTCATTATTTAATATTTCAAGCCAATTAACTAATTAGTTATCATTGACATCAGGTCAGAAGAAGTGTGCTTAATTAGGTAATTTTTTACTCTTTTTTTTTTTTTTTTTAAATTAATTTGGATTGGAGATGTAGCATAGTCAACAAGGTGGTGATCATGATATACTTATGGCCCCAAATGAACTTGCGTCCATAGTTGGGTGTGGGATGGAACGGCATCGTCGACATGAATTAATGTCATCGAAAAGATTATTAATGCTTTCTTTCTTATACAGTGCACAAAACATTTTGATACCGTTGAATTAGAATCTCTTCTGTAAGGGAGAGTACTCCATGACCAGACCAACATTATTCACTCATATGATATGATTTAACATTGACCCTCTACTCTCTCTCTCTCTCTATATATATATATATATGTTCTTCCTTTCCATGCTCTCTTTCTCTTGTCATTTTCTCTATAGGAATCATTCCAAATTAATATGTAACAAAATATATATTTTATTTTATTATTTTATTTCACATTTTCATTTATTTTTTTAATGAAATTTACTCTCTTTCTTTTTTATTTACACTTGTACTCTTTTTAATTTTTAACTTAATATTTTGTAATTTTGATGTTTTGACTTTAAATAAAAAAATACATAAAAATTTTGGATTTATGGAAAAAGTAATTTTGGAAGAAATTATTTTATGGGTAAAAATATCAAGTTAAATACTAAATGAGTTAATTGTGTATTTTTTTTTAAAAAAAAAAAAGAAAAAATGTATCAAGAATCTGTTCTAAATGGGAGAGGAGGAATTAAGGTGGAAAAGGGAGTAGAGGGAAGACCCAAGTTTCATAAAACTCGTCCCAATTTGTAGCAGACTGATGATGTTGGATGTAAAAATATTTTTTTTTATTTAATTAACTGATTTATTTAATTTTTTATATACTATTTTTTTAAAATTTGCTTCTAAAAAATATATATTTATATGTTTTTCTTTAAAATAGTTTTCAAAATTTGAAAATTTGAAAATAATTTTTATTCCAAAAAGTGTTTTATCCAAATACAATATCAAACATATAAATATATATTTTTTAAATTCAATTCATTAAGTTCAGTTTTATAAAAATTAAAATCTAAATCAGCCAATCAAAATCGATTAACATTAAGTTACCAACAATTTCATTTCATAATCATTACAAAAATAAGTCTATATATATATGATGAAACATGATTCAATATATATTAAATAGAAAGTAATGTTTTAACTAATCTATTTTTTAATCTAATTTCGATTTAGTTTTTCAATTTATTTTGGACAGCTTGGTTCAATTTATTTAAGTTGATGAGTCCAAACGTAATATTGTATGGGCTCTATGGTTGATGGGTCAGGAAATTGGAGATTGTTTATAAGAGTACCTTCTCCTTCTCCTTGTCCTGTTGTTCACAACATCAAATCCTTGCTTTTCAAATATGAGAAGTAAAAAAAAAAAACAAAAAGGTTTTTTTTAATAAATTAATAGATATTCATGCTAGTTAATTTTTGTATCGATCCAAGCCAAATTTAGCAAGAGAATTGTCCGTTCACTTTGATTTTCTCGAATTATTATATCATGAATTTAAATTTATATTGCATTATATGAATTTTCTTGCTTTATACGAAACAAAAATAAATTTATAGTTTTATCGTTTACAACTTGTAAATTCATTACTTATAGATTTATCTTTTCAATCTACTGATTCATCATTTATAATTTACAGATTCATCTTTTACAACTTGCACATTTATTGTTTTAAACTTATAAATTCAACATTTAAAAGTTAAAAATTCGTCATTTATATCTTGCAGTTTTATCATTTACAATTTGCAAATTTATTATTTATAAACTATAAATTCATCTTTTATAATTTGCAGGTTTATTATTGACATGTTCATTGTTTTTACCAAATTTGTCATCTTCAACCTTCAATAATTCGATTTTTTGTCTATATATTATTCATTTTTAGTTCAAATATTTTCATTTTCAACTATTTTCTTCTACAAATATATCAGAAACTAATATTTTTTTATTATAATCAGTAATAAAAATAATTAAAACATTAAAACATATAAAAAAATTAAATTAGGTATGCAAATTAAAAAGTTATCTCTCTAAAACAAATCTAAAATAGACCGAAAAAAAAAGAGATATGATAAAAAAAATACATATTAGATACTAAAAATACATGCTGCCGTTTTAAATCCAAAACCATGATGCATCGTGAACAAGATACACAATATAATTTGTAGTTTTTCTCGGTTTGGGCCTTTGGAGCCTCTTTTGAAGTCTAAAAATTGCAATTTGTAGTAAATTTAGTGTAGAAAATTATTTGGATTTTTATTTCTTTCCTTACCTGCAGTAACTAAGACCATCATCAGCCTATCAAAAAAAGAAAACAATTGTAAAATGAAGGATCCATGAGGGAATTTGCCATTTCTATTTACTATCGCAATACCTAAACTTAAAACCTAAATCCAATTTTTAAAGTTACTATTTTTTTTTCTTTTGCTTTTAGAGCAAAAAATATATAATATCATAAATAAATAAAAAATTCTTTGTTGTAACCTTTATAAGCAAACATGGATGAAAATATCCCAATAGAGAAATTTTTCCTTATTTCTTCTAATTGTCATACTAAAACAATAAAATATCCAAATTCGAAGATATATTAAAGTGAAACACGATTTAATACTAGCATATAAAATTACGAAATTTATAATTGGTTTGTTAATATCAATTATAAATTTTTTGTAATACTTTAAGATGCTGAATAAATCAAATGAGACAACTCAATTGGATTTGTTGTTCAAAAATGTTGAATGTTCCAATATCAGCCCCTTTCGCCATGCAATATTGATTGCATCTCTTATACAAACAAGAGAGAATATTTTTGGCTTTCACAAATCCTTTGGTTTGCATTCTCCATAGGGGAAAGCATTATTTGGCTATACCAAAAGACCAAACCAACTATTAGGTTTTTCACTTTGGTTTTTGGTGAAAAATCAGTTCATCAGCTACATTTTTCATAGTAACTTCTGCAGCACTGCCCCCATCCGGTAAGTTGTGATCTATCTTTCTCTCTGATAGATGCTACCAGAACCATGTCTTTATTTGTTGAGTTTATTACTTATGTTCTTTTCCTCCTTTGTCCCCTTTCTTTAATATAATACGTTTTTTTAAGATTTAATCACCCTAATTAACTTTTTAATGACTTCATTAATCAATCTACTGGATTTGACAACAACTTTTTGTGGTTATTGGATCATTAATTCATTAGTGAAATAATTACTTGCGAATTGGTGTCGTGGTGTGACATTGTCAAAATTTAAGTGGCAGCTCGAGAATATTTTGTCGATTATTTTATTAAACATTGCGATAATGACAAATGGGCTATATAAATGGGGAAACTTTTTTGGTAGAATATGAATGCCACTTGAAGAAAAGTTACCTAAATCAGATTGTGACATTATCCTTCTTCAACTTTAGGTTTTTTGAGTGGCATGTAATGTCACCTTCACTACCAAGTTAGAAGGAAACAATATTTTAAGAGGTTAAACCATAGTTTTTAATAATCCTTGGACCATAGTGTTTGGATTTTGCCCTCCCTTATAATCCAAAAAAATTGTACATAGCTATATGTTAATTATGGAAGGTATAACTTCATGTTTCTAATTTTAACTTTGCATGCTTAAATAATTTGAATACCTATTTAAATATTAGGATGATATTTGCTTTTATTGCTACATAAGCTTTGTTTTTAATGGCTATATGGAGATATATACTAAGTACAGTCGATAGAGTCTGAGGTATTTAATTAATTTTTTATTCAGCTTAAACATTTTTAAATTTTTTTTTATAACTATCTGTTATCCGATAGATTAATGTATATAGAGTGTGATTAATTTAATTTTTGCTGAGAAACAAATATAGTTTAAAAATTGATTTTCTGCACTGCATTAATACATCAACTACGTTAATCTCAATTAGTATAACATTTTCTGAGGGAACAATTAGTTAGAATTTTAGTTCTTTTAAAAGTATTTCATCGATATGAAATTCCGAATATAAAGCAATTTAATCCATCCGATAACAGATAGTTATAAAAAAAAAATGTTTTATCACATCAGAACAGTTTTAATTATTTGAAGGCAAGTGAAAATTCTATTCTAAGCTTTGTCCTTTTCCTTTTATTATATAATTCAAGCTCTCAAAAGTTGGTTCCAACCAATCCTTATCATCTTTTTTACATAATAATTGAATAAATTACATTTTTTTTTATTTCTACATAATAATTAAATACATAACAATCCCTCAATACATGATAACTAAATAAAATAGATTTTTATTTCTACAATCAATAATGCAACCTAAAATTTTTTTGTTTAGTTTACGCTAATGAATCTTAAAGTACTGTAATCAAACTAAACTATTGGTTTTTATTTTTAACGTTTACACTAATAAATCTCAACGTACTATAATCAAACAAATTTAATAATTTAATGGTATTAAATTATTGGTTTTTATTAATTATTTAAAAATTAAAAAATATAACTTAATCAGGAGCTACGTCAGCCATTCCTGAAATAGGTTTTGTGTGTCAGAAAAGGTTTTATTATTGTCAAAGCTCAACGTATTGACTAAGCAAACAAGAGAAACTTCGCTCTTTATCAGTCAGTACTCAGTAGTCACAAACTATCCTCATTAACACTGCCTCGCCGGAATCTGACGTTTGTCGCGGGAAGTTAACTGGGAAGCTGACCCGAGAATGGATGTTGATTTCTGGCCCTCTAGAGTCCACTCTGCTAAGCACCTTTCTGCTGCTCAGTTAGCTGCCAGATACAGCTCTGGTAAATGCTTCTTTTTTTTTTTTTTTTGTTTCTTGAAAGTGTTTGTTTGTTTGAGAGATTCTGTAATCTGGGTTTGAAGGTTTTGAGTGAATATTTGCTGTATGCAATAGAATGTATGAAGAGTACTTTTTCTTTCAATACAAAAAATAAAATTTAATTTTTTCCATGCTTCTGTTTGTCTTGTTTCCCGTCTTGATTTAATTGTTTCGTGGGTTTTTTTTTATATATTCTTTTTGAGGGATTTCAGGAGATGTTTTGGGAAATAAATGTTTTTTTTCTTCTTTTGTGAGTCTTATTAATGTTAAGATAAGTGCATAAGTAGAGGTACATGACTTCTTATTTGGGTAGGAGGCTTTAATTAGAAATCCGAATTTCTCTCTAGTTAAAATTTCATTTTTGGGTCCATGGAATCTTAGAGATTTATTTGGTGGGCTGATTATGATTAAAGACAACTAGGGTTGAAACGCATGGATGATCTTGGTAAGGGCAGCTGTGGATATTAATGAAGAAGATGAGAGTTAATTATATTGGAGGTTAATCATCAAGCAAAAGTAACCAAGCAATATGACAAATTACACTGAAGATAGTGACGGGCATAATTCGAAGAAGGGAAAGTTTTATATGGTATTCTTTTAGAAATTTCATGAATCAAGAATTATTTAGCGTCATTGGATAACTCCTTGAAGGAAAAATCAAAATCAACACTTTCCAACAAAAAACCAAATTTTCAAGCCAAAAATGGGTCATTTTCATGTAGTCATTTGGTTTCTCGAAGCCAACAAAATTACTGAAGACAGAGAAATTACTTGTTGCTAGTGTCTCTATTATAAATAGTGAAAAAGAACTTGAGGATGGATGTGTTGATGGATCAGATTATGAAATTGATTTCAGTGAAGGTGAGAGTTTTATGTCTCTTTCTACTAGCATTGCGGTAATAAAGGATGAATTTTGAGGAATTTTAGGTAAGAGGCAATGAAAAGGTAATTGTCCCCTAAGAAGTTTACTGAGTTTTTTTCTTAAAATGCACATGTGACTTTTCTATAGGCTCTGGCATTTGTTGCACTGCAAGTCTTTTCCTCGGAAGTAATTCAAATATTTATTGCTCATTCTGAGAACTTTTTCCTCAATTTATATTGAAGGACTAGAGAAGATCGTTCGTGTTCTTAGTTTAAAGCTAAGTGATTAAAGTGTAGAATATTATTTACCTCCTTATTTGAGTAGAGCATATGGCCAATTGGTTAATGCAGCTATTGGAATGCCTTTGAATATGATGTAGGTTTGTATTACCTTGGATGTCAATCATGCATGCATGTATTCAAAACTTTCCCGTTTGTAACAGTCTGGATGAACTCTCAGAATTGTTTGGTGCCATAATTGTATCAGAAGGATAGTTTTTCATTCCTTTTTTCTTTCTTTTTCAACTTGTTTGATTTGCAGTATGAATTGGTGACTTTGTGTTAGTTGAGGCCTAGGCAATCCTTGCTGTTAGAACATGTTACACTGCTTTTACGTCTTTCTTGGTCACTTGTTGCTGTTAGATTGATGAATAATTTTCTTTTCATTTTTTCCCCACTATTGAATTTATCAACAGATAATCATTTGGCAATAGATGATTCAGATGGAGATGAGGATGATAGAGCTTACTTCCCTTGCCCCTTCTGCTATGTGGATATTGAAGTCCATGTGCTCTGCAACCATTTACAGGATGAACACTGCTTTGACTTAAAAAATGCAGTTGGTTTTTCTCTTTATTTGATAATTTTTATCAGCAGGCCTCTTGATTATTAATGAATCACCAAATGATATTAGTATATCTCCTCTCCCACCCCGGCATGCCCCTCCCCCCCAAACTCCTCTTTCTCCTTTCTCCTTGTGGATTCTTCTTCTAGCCAATGAATGTATGCTGAAGTCTATAATGGTCTCTATTTTGCTTGATCAGATAGGAGTTAGAACCAGAATTCTGATTGGGGAACCAGCACTGCTTCACACAATCATTATGCTCTTTCTGTTGATATCTGAATTTGGTTGTGACTTGAATTTTGTTTCAGGTCTGCCCACTTTGTGCTGCAAATCTGGGGAAAGATGTGATTGGGCATTTCATAGTACAACATTCAAGTTCATTAAAGGTACATTTTGCTTGTAATAGATTATCACATGCATCTCAGTCAGTTGTTGGGGTTGCTACACAGACCCCGGTAGAGGCATAGATCTTATAATTCACTGAAGCATCATTTTATGCTTTTGATTCACCAGAAAACATTGGTTATGCTTTGCAGCGCAGGAGAAAATCTCTAAAATCAGGTCTCTGGACTGCTGGTTCAGCTATGATTGCCAAAGAACTGAGCTTGTTTCTTGGGTCTCCATCAAATGGCCAGGCAAACACAAATGATACTGCTCCAGATCCGCTTCTCTCACCATTTCTTGGCGATGCATCCCATTCACGCCCTGAAGGAAGCCAGCAAGATGAATCTTTCAAGAGTAATGCTTATTCAAAAGGGTATGCTTCTCATATGGTATCATAATATTATATTCTTTTGCGCTTCATTTTTCCTTTAGAATGCAATAAAATTTTATTCTGAAGAAAAATGCATCTAAAACTTGAATTTGATGGGTGTCTAAGTTGTGCTACTTTTTAAATCTGCAAGATGTCCAGAAGATTTCTTAATTATAGGCTAAGGGATTATAAGGTGATGCAGTTGATTTCTTGTTATTGTTGATTTTGAATTTTTTTTTTTTCTGTTGATAAAAATATCACAAAAAGGATTTATTAATAAAATGTATTTTATTTTTATCTTCTCAATTTTGTTGCTTGTCTGGTGTGACAATGCTCAGCTGTTATGAAATCCATGAATTGTCTCTTCTTCTTACCAGATTTGGTATAATTCAGTTGCTGGAATAAATCCTAGTTCTCATAAAGCTATTAAAAACTCATTGTCTACTTGTCTGGGATCAGATGAAGCCAAAATTTAGACGCAAGTATTACATTCATGTTTTTAGCATTGAACCTGCCATGAAAGCTAATCTTTGTTTCAGGTTTTCTGGATTTCTTGGGCATCATATTTTTGCTTTTGTTTTCTGTGTCACGAAGAATACCTATGGTAAATTTCTGTTGCTGTTTTGCTGTTCCTTGTTTCTCTAATGAAATGGGACTGAACTAGAAATTTAATATTTGACTATTTAGTAATACTAGTGAGAAAGAAAACAACAGCTGAGGGTCATGTTATGCCAAGATGCTCAAGTTTTTCAGAAGATTTGGCAATGGGATACCAATTAAGTGCTGCTAATTGCCTTTATTTTTTTTCTTTTCTCTGTGCGGCAGTGAGAAATCTTCAGCTAGTGGTGGTGATGAGCTGAATGCTGAAGAGAGAAGGCAGAGAGCAGCATTTGTTCAACAGTTGATTGCCTCGACCATCTTCTAGGTCTTTTCTATCAACTTTGGGAGTTGAAAGTTTTCCACATGATGCAGAGGGCTGCATCACCCTCTCTTACTACCAACCAATGATGTTGCATCTACAGACACGGGGTTTTTTTAGTACTGGTGCATGATTTTAAGAGAGCCAAGAGAATAGTCTCCATGTAGGTATTGTAGGTCTAGGATTCCTGGAGTGGATGATGAATGCCGGGAAGTCTGGATTCAGCTTCATATTGTCTACAAATATGTAGCGTCTTTCAGGGTTGTATTTGTAATGAATGCCAGTTAAAATTGAACTTCTTAATCTTAATGCCAAAGTGAAATCTTCATTGTTACACCTAGACCATGAATTTTACTCTATATTGGATTCACACCGGCTATTGTATGTCGGAGACGGATTAATTTTGCTATTGGGTTACTTTGCCTTTCCGCTATTCTCCACCCGCCTTCAATAACGCTTGATTGCTATTTTTCGAATGCCTCATTGTCCCTTTCTGTACTGAAGAGTTGCAAGTGAAGAAGCAAAATTGCATCCAAGAATAAGAAATGCACAACTCTTTTGCATCTCGCAAAGAGTATTTCGCTGCCCAATTCAAAGAGACTAAAAAGTGAAAGCGGAACAGATTCAAGCATATGCCAATCAAACAGATTTTCAAACATCCCAGGAGATTCAGGATTTGTGCCTGCGAACCTTCCCTGTTATCTTCCGATTCCTTTTGACAATAAAGACAAATAATGTTGATAGAACTATTATTTTATTTTAAACAATCAAATCCATTGAGCGTCTTGCTAAAGCAGGGAATTCGCGGGAAAAGGAAGAGGTAGAGCAATAGCAAGCAACTAGTCCTCTCACTTACCCATTTAATCCGTATTAGGGAGTGTATGAAGCTACGGATTGCAAGAGGTTGTTAATAGTATCGAAAAATAGATTTATAATTTTTTTTATTTAATTAACTGATTTTTTATTTTTTTATAAAACGTTTTTCTCAATGTTTCTAGAAAAAACATATTTATAGAAAAAATATATATTTAATTGTTTATTTCTAAAAACAGTTTTTAAACTTTAAAAAAATAAAAATATATTTAAATAAAAAAACATTTTTCATAATGCTAAACAGAGGCATAGTGTATTACTAAATTCAACAGCTTTATAATACCACACAGATGATGCGTCGCGTCTTCTGACCTTCAACAACCTGGTAAGCTACCAGATGACAGATTAAAATATCTAGTTCCTCTAGCATTTCTAGGGCAGAAATAGACTGAAATATTTCACAATCTAGATAATTTTATTCCTTCTTAGTTGACATTGATGATTTACAGTAATGCCCACACTTATTAAAAGGAGAAAAGTATATGCTATTCAATATAAGAAAATGAAAAGAGACCTAAAGTTGAGCTACAAACAAATAATAATCTCGTCATGAAACGTGGCTAAATGTAAAGCTACAGGCAAGATTGACTTACAATGGACAGTAAATCCATCCCTGAAAGAAGAATACTCGGGGAACTAGGCACAACAGATTTAATTCATAAGCCTAAAGCAACAATTGCGATGCATGGACTTACATGTCTTTAAATATGTGCCCATTTGCTAGTGCATTTGAGCCAATGGCAGTGCCGAAGTAAACTATGTAGTAATCACATTCTTGCCAGGAATACACATATTCTCCATTCTCTTCACCCTCATATGCACAATAGAGTTTTGGGGTCCTCTGACTGAACTACCAATAAAATCTGACTTTTCGAAGAGTAAAAATGATTCTACCAATGTATTGTGCATGTCATCCTTTTAATTATAAATTTTTTTTGTGAAAATAATAATCTTAAGCAATAACTTATGTTAACTTTAGCAAATTTAATGTATACTTGATGACTATGAGATATTTTCAACTACAGCAAACAACTACGATTCATACAGGTTAAAGCCTTCAAGTCTAAGTTGGAGCACAATAAGATAAAATCAGACCTCAACAGCATACAATACACAATAACAGCAAAAAATGAATAAATAAATAAATAAGTGAAACGTGGGACAGAAATATGCATCAGACTACCAAGTCATGCAAACCAAACAGATGGACAAACAGCAATTTACATAGCAATGACACAATCCCATACCCAAAAAGACAAACTGGTACAGATTAATCAATAGAAAAATGAAAAATAAAAAGCCAACCAAGCATGAGCAACTGATGATAAGAAGTCCCACAGAAATTATCACAAAAATATAATCCAACTAGACTAAATTTCGAAAGGAGCCAATGAAGAACAAATTTGCAAAATATATGACAGTGGATTCCAAAAGTTCTGATAAAATGGTGAAACTAATTGCAGAAATCTGAGGATATAACGTTTGACACCATTCAAAAAGCAAAGGGCATTTCCTTCTAAGTATCTACTCAATGATGGACTGAATAACACCGGCTCCAACTGTCTTCCCTCCTTCTCTGATAGCAAACCTCATACCTTGTTCACACGCCACAGGCACAATAAGTTCCACAACCATCTTCACACGATCTCCAGGCATAACCATCTTCGACTCCTCATCCTTATCATTCATAATGGAAGTCACTTTCCCCGTCACATCAGTAGTCCTCATGTAAAACTGAGGCCTATAACCAGCGAAAAAAGGCGAATGCCTACCACCCTCTTCCTTCTTCAACACATAGACAATGGCCACGAACTTAGTATGGGGAGTAATTGTGCCAGGTTTAGCCAAAACCATTCCTCTCTGAATATCAGCCTTTTGAATACCTCTCAACAACAGTCCCACATTATCACCAGCCATTGCCTCGTCCAGAATCTTTTGAAACATTTCTACTCCAGTCACAGTAGTACTCCTAGTGTCCCTCAAACCCACAATATCTACTGTATCACCAACCTTAATAGTCCCTCTTTCAACCCTGCCTGTGGCTACAGTACCACGACCAGTAATTGAAAACACATCTTCAATAGCAAGTAAAAATGGTAAATCAGTCTGCCTTTGGGGAATTGGAATGTAGCTATCCACAGCATCCATGAGTTCATAAATCTTATCTACCCATTGGTTCTCTCCGCGCTTAATACTAGGATTGGCCATCAAAGCCTCCAGGGCCAAAAGCGCGGAGCCAGAAATAATGGGTATATCATCACCAGGGAACTCATAAGAAGAAAGTAACTCACGCACCTCCAATTCCACCAGTTGCAAAAGCTCCTCATCATCAACCTGGTCTTGTTTGTTCAAAAAGACGACCATGTTTGGGACTCCCACTTGTTTTGCCAGCAAGATGTGTTCTTTAGTTTGAGGCATGGGGCCATCAGCACCGGAGACGACGAGGATTGCACCGTCCATCTGAGCAGCACCAGTAATCATATTTTTCACATAATCGGCGTGGCCAGGACAGTCGACGTGGGCATAGTGGCGGGATTCAGTCTCATACTCGACGGTAGCGGTATTAATTGTAATACCGCGAGCGCGCTCCTCAGGTGCAGCATCAATTTCATCGTATTTCTTTGGTGCGCTATTGCCCATAGCGGCTAAAGCCATGGTTAGGGCAGCTGTTAAAGTAGTCTTCCCATGGTCGACGTGCCCAATAGTTCCGATATTGACATGGGGCTTCTTTCTCTCGAATTTCCCACGAGCAGCACGGATACTGAAGGACCGGCGGCGGGTAGTGATGGTATAAGTGGCTGTAGAAGAAGTGGTGGGGGTAAGGAAGGGGGACATGAAAGAAGAGGAAAGAAGGGTTTTGGGGGTTTGCTTAGTGGGTTTAGTTTGAAAAGTGGATGGGGATAAGGAGAAAGTGGTGGAGGAAGAAAGGGAAGCCTGTGGGTAAGCTAATTTTGAGGAGGTAGAGACTGTGGCTGAGGCTGAAATAGCCATGGGAGACTGAAAAAAAGATTAGGGTAAGAGAGATAGTGTGTGTTGAAGAATTGAAAGAGCGAGAATTTGGGACTGGTAGGGAACAAGAAGAGAGGAGAAGGAGAGGAGAGGATTTGTTATGTTATCTCTTTGGTCGGAAAAGAGGAGCCCTTGTGGCTCTTGTGAGTTTTATCCACTTTACTGCAGTCTTTGGGTAACTGACGGTATCATGGCAAGTTGGTAAAACAATGCTAAAAATCAGGTTCGGAGTCGGAGATAACGAGGGAAAACCTTAATTTAATAAATAAGAAATTAAAAATTATATAAAATATAAAATTTTGAGTGTTAATATTTATTTTGTCAAATTTATTCTGGTAGACAAAAAAAAATACATTCATAATGATATAATAATAAGAAATCCAAATTATCATAATTGTTTTTGTGGATTACTCATATTTTAATGTATTTGCATATATTTTTTCATTGTATATCTCTTTCTCAACATAAATAAATAATCATTCAATAAAAATAAAATAACATATATTTTTTGTATTTTTTAATAATTTATTATATAAAATATTTACAACTAAGTTTGAATTTTTTAAATGAGAGCAATAAATATATATGTGGTATATATAAAACGTAAGCATTGCTTGAAAATGTTCCGGAGAGTCAAATCTAAATTGGGACTGTGTTGGTGGGCAATTTGGTGAAAGAACGTTTAAGGCATATTCTCAACCAAACCCATTTAGGTTTCCAATTCAATTAGTTTTGAGGCCTATAATCTAATGAGAACCAGATGTCATATTCATATAACTTGGGGCTCATACTCTACAGTAAGTGTCATGACTAAGACCCATGTAATTAGAGAACCTATATTTAAGTATCCCACAGATCCTTTGCCTCTGTTGGAGCCACGTTATCAATTGAGGTCCTTTAATTTTATGAAACGGTTGGCCCCAAATCTACCATAGGAAATTCAATAATATCAACTTAGCAACCCAGAAAATGCCACACAATGAGATTTTCCCATATTACGGTCTCTAATAGGAAAGCAAAATCATGCCGAGCCCCTACTTATCTTACAAAATAACAGGCTGCTCGTGACTGAACTAAGATTCTAAGCTGTAAGCTATCACATATTGTCTCCAAACCCAGAGCTCTTATCTTTCAAACTTAACAGAGTAACCCACACTTTTAATGAGTTTAATTGATCAAATCATAGCATTTCAAGGTCAATCAAATATAATAAATTAAATTTCTTCAAGTTCACAAAAGAAAACCAAGTAACAGGAAGAAATAAGATTCTACGCGCAATTGAAACAAAAGTTAGTAAAGCATATTTACAACCATACATTCCACAAAATTTTGATCACTTCTATCAAACTGAAAAGAACAAGCAACATGGTAAACTCATATGTCAATGGGCATGATGATAGCATAGTCAATCAAATATCACGCAAAGTTGACTTACCAACTAACTTTATTTAGTTGTCACTTGAAGACTTTGCAGGAACATTTTGTTCTTGGTTCGTTGTGAATATGATGGCTTAAATGCATTTTTGAGCTATGACCTAGCTCAGTTGCTCCGTTTCTTGAATCTTAATGAAGCCATACTATCCAAGATTCGGCATTGCCCTGCAACAGAAACATCTGCTCTCTGGAAACGTATTACAAGATCTTCTGCCACAGAAATCTTTAAGCACTGTAAGATATCATCAGCCCTCACATTTTTGTATAATCAGTTATATTATCTTCCTGTCTCGATTTGGAGAAGCCATGGCAAGAGACCTTTGATTCTAAAGGGAGACCATCTGCAAACTGGATAGCTTAGAACTGTCTCAAGGTATTCTGCAATCAGATATTTTCATGGAAGACAAATTCAAAACCTGCTGACAAATTTCCTCAGAAAATTCATGCAGAAGGTCCGATATGGCTAATTCATGCTTCCTCTTTAGGTCCTCTAGTTCCTTTTTCTGCTTTACTAACAGTTTTACAAGCTTTTTAGCAAGTATGTTGACATTTGATTCAGCATCCATTACCGTCTTACAATTGTCTCTCACTTGTGCTTCACTGTCCATGTCTTGTTCCACAGAGGCACTATTGCTGTCACTAGATTGTGAACCATCAGGGCGACTAGCTTCTTTCTCTTCCTTGCTATGGTGACCTAGAGTTTCATCTCCCAACTGCTCAAGTGAGCAAACAGAATTTAGATCACCACCATCTTGGTGAACACGCAAGTAAGACTCATAAGAAGACATGTTTGAGAGTTCAATTTTGCTTGGAGAACTTCCACCACCCGTCTTTGGTAAGTCAGACCAGTACTTTCGACCTGAAGGCAATCTTTCCAATGCAAGACTGGGAAGGGCCAATTCATTTGTCAAGGATGAGTCATCTATGACTTGAGATGCAGAAACATCAGAGTCAGTAACATCTCGGCATAGATCATCAGCAGACAGTCTGTGGGGAGCCCAGTCTGGAATATGTGATCGAATTTCAGTGTCAATCATTGAGGCAATTGTTGAAACATCTTGATCAGTCAGGTCTAACTCCTCAACCATTTCACTGGCAACAGCTATTGCTGTATCAACTTCAATATCAAAGGGGAAGTGGATATTGCGAATATGACCTGGAAGCATGTACACAATTTTGACTTATGATTCATTGAGTGACAGGGGGCAAAATGACTGGAAGGTAGAAAAGTGTGTGTGTGAGAGAGAGAGATAACCTGTAGAATCAGCTATCCTTAGTTTTAGAAATATAGTATTCACATCTTTCCTCTGTCCTTGTACAGTAAAGTCCCTACTTAGCTCAGTTGAAGAATCCTTAACAGTTGTATTAACACTGACTTGATCAGAACTATCACCTGCATATCTCACGCAAGGATACAACAGCCAAAAAGCTAAATGTAAGGAAACAAACTGTATTATCCCTAATTTTTTAAGAATGTAAAGAAGCAGAAGGGACTTTGAATTGGTTGGGAACTCCCATTTCCTTCAAGGATAGTGAGAAAAGTCGGGGGAAAAACCATTCGAAAAATCTCTTTCATGGAATTTCCTCGATATTCCAGTTTAGGCAGTTATTTTTTCTCTCTCATTTAATCCTTTCCTCCATTTTTTTTTCTTGTTCTGATTTCTCTAATAAACAACTATAGATTGAAAGCCTTTGAATTTCAGAGATTTTAGAAACCACTCAGATTTACCTGAAGGAGGTGCTTTGTGCCCTATAGAACGACCTACACTTTCATTTTCCTCATCAGATAGAAGAAAAGGATCCATCAAAAGCTCTTTTGCAGATAATCGGTCAGAAACTTTTGCAATACATTTTTCTATAAATGCTTTAACACAAGGATCCGTCACCTTCACCAATGATGCAGGCTTTATTCCCTATCAAGAAAAAACCAGGGCCATAACTTCTATTCATATCAAGAAGCGGATCAATATTATTGGAGCTGTTTGCTGTGGCAATTAACAAACAAGCATGTGAATTTAGAAAGGGATTGAGGCTGGCAATGTATTGGTTCTGCATTCCTAACATATTGTAAAATTCTAAATTCTTTCACAACCGTCTGCAAGCATAGAAACAACTTCTTAGGAGTTCAAAATACTTGCACATGTCAATCACATAATCTTCATTTTTATGACCAATAAATAGGCTAGTGGTCATATGATAAGTTATTCAAGAAAAGAAATTCTCACATCATGAAAAGTTGAAGGGCACTTACAAGCTGCACAGACTTTTCCATGCCATCATAAATGCAGTAACGAATGGAAAAAATGCTTGAGTAATATCATGTCAAATGTCATTTTCCTTCAAAGCACAAAAGTAAATATACACACACACACAACTAATTCAAGGAATTTCACACTTTCTAAGGGTCCAGAGCTATAGCAGACCAAGATAATGAACGAATTAACTCTTAAGGCATAATATAGATTGCATAGTAAGTAAGAAATAGATAGAATTTATATTTGAGCAAGGATCTCAAGTGCCTTACTGAAATCACTTTCTTATATATTTAAGCAGCATTGGTACACTCGACATATGGGTAATCAAAAGTCACTAACTCCAGCAAGCACATGCCAAAGGCATAAATGTCGACAAGTTCATTGTATTCTTCCTCATAAAGCTCCGGTGCCATAAACTCTGGTGTACCTAAATTCACATGAATAATGATTTTTACCATATTAATTTTCATATAATGAAGCATTAATAAAGCTTTGTACATGAAGAAATTACGCAAATCTCTATAATATTGTCCTCACCAATGACACTATGAGCTGAACGTGCCTGCTGAAGAATGGCAGCCAAACCTAGGTCACCAATTTTCACCTCACCATGGTTCCCATTTACAAAAATGTTGTCACATTTTAAGTCCCTGTGAATAATAGGTGGATCATGACTATGAAGATATGAAAGGCCTTCTAAAATCTGCCTGGACCATTTTTTCAGTGCTCTCAAATCAACATGTTTATGTTTCCTCCGGAACCTAACTCATATAGAACAACCTCAATTAACAAAACAAACATACAAGGACGTATAAACATTTGCAGCAAGGTGATTAAAAAGCTTACTGTCGCAATGTCCCAGAAGTGAAAATCTCAGTGATGAAGTAGATATGCTCGCTTTTGGTGTCGACCCAATAATTATAAAATTTGATAATGTTTTTGTGTTTCAAGGTCTTAAGCAAATGAACTTCCGAGTATAGACGCTCCAAATCAACAGAATTACCCACTAGATCCGCCACCTTAACCTGATTCCAAGCTACTTCTATTCCTTCCCATTCATCAAATGCCCTGTATCTAAATACCCCACAGTTTCATCAAGGATTAACTGAAATTCTCTACTAGATCAATCAATCGTTATGTAGTTACAAGCGACGAACTTATTTATAACGATATTCGATATTGTTAAGTAACAAGCGACGAAAGAAAATGCCAAAAAGGATACACTTTCTTGAACGCACCCCTCCCCAGAACCTCCTTATACTGCAAAAACAGACAATGTAAAACAATATACAATTACTCACGCATTAGAATTTAATCCAACAACTAATCTGAACAACATAATCAAAAGAATATTGAAAGCAAAAAAAACTGACCCGACCATAACGACCAGAAGGGTCAATCTCGACGAACTCTGTATCAGAATCATCAGGTTCTTGCTCGGACTGTGATTCCTGCAGCATGCCCCTCGCTCAAACACAATCCCAACTCAAAATGAAGGCTTCAATTTTGAATTTCAGATGGATTCGAATATTCGAACATACAAGTTCTCTTGTATAAACTTAGCAACTGACTTTCCAAAAATCAAGGACCTGAAGCGGGACAGCGAAAGTAAGCAGGTAGGCGGATTCGATAAATATCCGCGAATATAAGGAAGATGGAGGAAAAGTAGAGAAGAAGATTAGGGATAGAAAAAAGAAGAATAAAAAAAGAAAAAGAAAAGGAGAGAGAGAGTTTCGTCAAAGGGAACAATTACAAATCAGGCAACTGTTACTATCCCACAGTTATTCTTCTACCATTTCAAAAATAATAATAATTTTTTTTAATAAAATATAATAAAAATAAAATTTTAAAATATTAATAATTTAATCTATATTTTTTATAAAAATATTATTTAAAATAATAATTAAAAAAATTATAATTTAAATATGCTGGTTGTTCTGTAATTATAATAATTAATAACGAATATAAATTTTAAATTATTATAAAAGATTATTATATTATATATAAAATTTTAAATAATTCATATAAAAATATTTAAAATATAAAAAAATTATATATATATATTACATTACAATATTTAAAATTTATAATTAACATTATATCAAATAAATTTTTTAAATGTTATAAAAATAATAATAATAAAAAGAATAAGAGTTTATAAATAAGCAAATAAATGAAGCTTGGGATTCTGGGCAGGAGTTGGAGTTACATGTGAACCCGATTGCAGAATCTTCCTTTCGTCTCCTTTTGATTGCTCCACCATTGCAATTTGCCGGTTGCGTTTCCTTTCAAGTTGGGTTAAATTTCCCTAAATTCAATGTCTACCATTTAATATTACGAAATTCCATAAATCTTTTTTGTTGGTCCCTATAAAGCCAGAAATTTTTCATTTCAAATTTTCATTTTTTTTTTGAGATAGATCTCCGAAATTTTTAATAAAAATGATTTACAAATTACACAGTTTTAATGAAAGTCAAATGTTTTCATATTGTATGTAACAATATATTTAAAATAAATTGAAATTTATTGATAATGAATATGGGATAAGGTAATTATGCACTATTAAATTTGGTATTCTTTCATCCTAAAGTTAAATAAATAGTCTAACTCCTTTTTTTCGTCTGTTTTAAAATATAGTATCACTTATTATTTTTAAACTATAAGTAATTCATGAATTTTCTTTCATACTCATATAAATAAAGGGTTTAATAAGAAAATAATTAGAAAAATTTTATCATGTAACTACAATACTCCTAACTTTTCTTAACATGAGTTTGTGAACAATGGCATTGATTTACTGATTTACTTGCATGCTAAAAATGAGTAAATAAATAAATAAGAGAAGACATGCGGTGTGGCACAAATTCGACGCCACCAATTATTCAGAGCAAATGGCCGACATACCATTTTAGTATTTTAAGGATAAACATTTAGCAAAACTTAGACCACTTCTTGCTCTTGGCATCGCTGTTCTTATCATGCTCATTCATTTTTATTCACAAAATATTGTAGATAATGTGCTATTGCATTTTTTTAAATAATTAATTAATTAATATGTTTTTTTTTCTTCTTAATACTTAATGTGTTAGAGCCCTCATACTTCAATTTTCCATCCAACAACTTCCTGAGGCCCACAACATCTAATCTAATAACTAAATTATTATCATTTTTCCTTCCAATGGTATAAAATTAAGACTGGATGGATGGGTATATTTATTATGAAATAGTTATAATAAAAATGTAAATTTTTGAATTTAATACTCAGCCTCTATAAAATGTATAAAATAAAATAAAATTTACATTCACACAATTACATATCAGAAATTAAATTAAATATGAGTTCCAACAACATAATCTATTATCAGAATGACTTTCCTTTAACTTCAAACCAGGTTTAATTAAATTCTAGGATTTCCATGACTAAAATCAATTTGTATACAAACATCCTCACATAAAAACAATATGTTAACCATTAGATCTGCATGAGTTATCAGATCCACCAGCCATTTGAAAGTTACTATGTATTCTCAGATGTAGTAATGAGAGATTGGCGCCTTCCAGCGCATCAACCAACCGCAGGATGCAAATATATTAATAAGTAGAGAATTTGGTTGACAATACTCTATCACCAGTGGATCTTCCAGGTTACTAATAGTTATATAATCTATATATATATGTGAACATTAAGCGAAGCCAAGCACGGAGGACTAATCCAACTAATGATTCCACTTTGCACATATATATGTTTATATATATACAGAAAGTACTGTTAGATGTACAAACCAAAAGAAACCACGAGTTATGAGTTATAACAAATATAATAAAAAAAAAAGGAAAAAGTAAAATAAAAAAAAAAGAGCCCAAAACTGCAAGCAAGATTAGTACATGGGCTTCTAGATTATTTTCCAAATTGTTTTTTACCTTACTTTTCTCCTATTGAGTACCCATTTTTCAATTTTCAATTGTGCTCTATTGAACTTCCTCCATTTTTATTTTTTCTTCTACCAAGCTATTTATTTGACAAAAACCATTAACACAATTAGAAAAGCTCAATATGATATAAAAAATAAATAAATAAAAGTTGAAATTCTCAATAACACAATGAAAAAATGAATACTCAACATAAAATCAATTTAGCCCATTTACAATGAAAGTTATAATGGTTATTAATCAAGTTCTTTATCTTTCAGTTTACAAGTCCAACCCATGGGATTTCATGGATTAATTTGTACCACAGAGTAAAGAGGCTTATAGATACAAAATTTTGCATAATGTATAGTAGACAGACGCCTTCTTACCTATGGCTAGTCCCATTTTATTACCCTGGTCGTGCAAGGGTACACATTATACCTCTGCATAACGTTTTGTACTGAACAGAGATGGGATCATCTCCTTCCAATTCTACATCCCTTTTAAATTAAGGTTTCCAATGTTTTTAAACTCGCCATATTCACTAAATAAAAAAACCATAATGAAGTCTCAGTTACCTAATACAACAACAGGGCAACATAAACACAATATACCCAACCCACTTCTACCAATCATAAACTAGTAAATTCTTACCGAGTACAACAAACTCAAGAGTATAAGATATGCTCATAAATTGCTTAAATGCATCAAGTAACATACAAGTATTGCTGGTTGCAATCTATTATTTGTGATCACCACATTAGATATGCATGTTAAGTTACACAAGAAAATTATACAGGAAATGTTAGATCTATCAAGAGCCAATACTTGAGCTCACGAAATCCTTTTCCACGAGTGCATGGCCGTAAACACAACTTTAAATCTTAGTGCAGCCACTGCCAGCCTTACATGTTCTTCCAATCCTAATTATCAAAATTTCATTTTGAAGAAAAAGAAAAAAAATGGAAGCATGAACTAGGACAGAATAAAAAGACAAAAAAAAGTGCCAATGGTTCGCGCTTTTCTCATCAGCATGATCTAACCCACTATCCTTATCAAAAATGGGTAATGAAACTTCAACTAGCTATAAAGCTTGCTATTGCTTCTTAAGTGCATTCATCTTGTCTCTGAGATAGTAAAGCTTGGCCCTCCTCACTTTCTTCTTATCCAGCACCTTTATTTCTTTTATGTTAGGTGAGTACCTATCAATCACCATTCATTCATTTGGTCATTAAATAAAAAATTGAGGGTGTAGTATTGAAGAACAGTGATAACAAATGAAAACCCCTTTTTAGGGGGAATGACTAAAACACAAATACACCAAAAAATAAGAAATAGACAAGTGACCGCCACCATTACCTAATTGATGTATTCTCTCTCTCTCTTTTTGTTGCCATTGTCCATAAAAGTTATTAAAATTTTGCCAAACACTACAACTTTAACTGACTGAAAACTATGCCTTACTTTCATATATGCAGTTGATAAATTTAAATGGTCTCTACGAGCATCAAGATCTGAAGTGAGCATATTAAAAAAAAAAATTCATTTAACTTTTTTTTTTAAAAAAAAAAATAGTTTATTTCATTTTACAATCCTGAAGAAAGATGATGATTGCCTGCTTGTCTCTATGAAGAAAGATGTCCCTGTCTAGAACATGGTACTCTTGTCACACCTGTAATATAGGGTTTAGATGTTTTTATGGATGTGAGGTCATGTCTTGACAAGTGTTTGGGGTTGAGAGGTTAAGGTTTTGGAGAAAAAGATAAAAACAAGAGAAAATGTATCTGTAGGTGATTACACCCGTGAGTATATGGTCAGAGCCGTGTATCATGTGTTTCACGCCTGACAAGTTTGAATAACGGCTTAATTTATACTCGTGAGTGATGATTCACACTCATAAATGTTCATTCACGGCCATGAATCACAAAATATAAAAGTGAACAGCCCTTCATTATTCTCCATTTTTGAGAGAACAAACCATAGTTTCTTTCGCCCCTCAAGAGACCATAAACCCTTCTACCTATCCCTTCATTCATAACCCACCAAAACATATGGAAAGCAACTAATCTCTGGAGAAATCAAAGAAATGAGAGGATTATCTAAGAGAATGGCTTGAAGAGGAAGAGGAGTGGAGTTTGGAGCTGGAATTTCAAGACTCCAATGGCTATAACTCTAAGATTCATGTAGGTAGCTCTTTTCTCCCTCTCAATCTTCCATTGATAGTGTCTTTTTCATGGGTTTGAAGTTGGGCAAAGTTGACCTAGAGTTTGGGTTAGGAAAACCCTTCTTTTGTTGTATGTTGGGTAGGGAAAGGTGGAATCCTTAGGAGATCTTGGTCTTAATGATGTTTTTGCTGTGTGTATGTGTTAGGAACCAAGGTTGGTGAGGAAGCTCCCTCTCAAGAGAGAAAAAGAGTTTGAAAGAGACTTGAGAAGTGTTCTTGGAGTTATCTTTTGATTAAGGTGGAATTTGGATAGTCGCTGTTGACAGAGGAGAAGAGCCTAAATGAGAAGTCACAGGACACAAACCAATTGGGATGAGTGATACACTATAGGAGTAATCATTTTAAAGTTCACGTGTTCAAAATATTGTATATTCCTTATTAGGATTTTATTTGTAATCATGAGACTAGTTGATGCCTAACACAAAAACTTTTAATAAGAAAAATGTGATTTTGTTTTCTTCTCTATTTCTTTTATGTGGATTTCAAAACAGTTATCATAGCCATCGTTCTTTTATATGATTGGGTAGATTCCTGATTATATGAAGGGGTGTTACAACTCTTATCTTGTATCATTTCTCATATTATCAATCCATATGAGGCCAAAAAGGATCCATGCACTATGGACTCAATTAATCAAAGGGATTCCTTGATTGATAACAATTCAGGTAAATTTAAACAAAAATCAGACATCGCTTCATTATAATCCAACAATGATAGGTATATGCAGGTGAAATAAATGTCAGATGCAATTACATTGCATTTTTATAACCCGTAGTTTTGTGTCCCATAGTGTTGTGCACCTTCAGTCAAACTAAAAATTGATTGTTGCATATAGGTTATTTCATAAAAGATAATAAAGTAAAGCAACCACCTTCTCCAAAACAAGCCGCACATTATTCCTAAATAAATTCCAAGCATACTAATATGTACCTCCAAGTCAAGCATTCAAATCTTCTTTCTTTATGTATATGCTTTGGAAGCTACCAAACTTATAAAGGATAATTTTTGCAAAATTGTGAAAATAATTTCTCTGAGTCAAGCACATCTCATGTAAAATTGCAACAAACTTTTTGCGTGTTGTAGTCGACTAAACATGTCAATAAGTTATTTCAAATTCTGAAAACAGGATGTGCTTGAATCATAGAATTAGAGGCAAAAATTATCCTTTATAAGTTTGGCAGCTTCCAATGCATGCAGAAAGAAAGAAGAGGAAAAAAGAAAACAACATAAAACCATACTACCTTACCTGTTCAAAGAGGTAGTCAAAAATAGCACATACTAACCATAGTTGGTTCAGAAGAACAAGACATCTGAGAGTACTTACAGTGGGAAGAGAGACTCAACTCCAACACCTGCCACTAGCCTCCTCAATCTGAATGTAGTATTTAATCCTGCATTACGTCTTGCTATAACAATGCCTTTCACAATTGAAACACGTCTTTTATTCTCAGGTACTTCCTGATTATATTAAGGATCAAAGTGGAATAAATAAAATTAATAACAATATAAATTTTAATTTAAAGAAAACATTAAAAAAATGAAGAAGAAGAAGCCTCAATTCCACTCCGCAATTAATAAAACCATCATGAGTACATTCTTTTCCAACAAAAACAAGCCATACCACTTTGAGTTGCACAATATAACCAGGCCTTATATCAGGCATCTCCCTCTGTGTCCTTACATCTTGCACTGCTTCCTTGTCTAGAATCTGTGAACATTAATAGCTATAATGATAAACAAAATGACTGCAGAGACAAGTATAGTTAATTCGAAGTTCCAATAATATGCACAATAGGATGCATACCTGCATTATGTGCCTAGCGGTTTTATCAAGTCTCTTAAATTTGATGCGAGGGGCAACATCCGGTTCAGAAGGAACTTTGGCAGCTGATTCAACAGAATTTCCTGCTGTTGTCATGGTCCTACTGAAGAAAGGAGGCACCACTCTTGTCCAAAATGACAAATTAAGCCTAACACTTGTACAATTACTGAATGATGTCAATGTCTCATTTCGGCAACCAAATTTTTTCTGCCAAAAGAACAGTATATGGTTTAATTTAAGAATCTGTTCTAAAACATGGATTTTTTGTTGTTCCTCAAAGAATTTTAGGCAATGCCATTTCTGGATGTCGTACATACAACAGAATCTGTTGACTAAGCCATAACTCTCACTCATTTCAACAACCACATGGTGCAAATGTTAAAAAGCATGTAGAGACTTACTAACATCACTAGAAGTTTTTGTTTTTGATAGTCATAAAGTACATAGAAAAAAATGTCAACCAAAAAGTAAACCTAATCACAAGAAATGCCATTAATTTCATGCATAGCCATGAACAGCAAAGCAATTAGAAGCTAATTAAGAACAAATATTTGAAAATTTTTTGTTGTTCCTCAAAGAATTTTAGGCAATGCCGTCTCTGGATGTCGTACATACAACAGAATCTGTTGACTAAGCCATAACTCTCACTCATTTCAACAACCACATGGTGCAAATGTTAAAAAGCATGTAGAGACTTACTAACATCACTAGAAGTTTTTGTTTTGAATAGTCATAAAGTACATAGAAAAAAATGTCAACCAAAAAGTAAACCTAATCACAAGAAATGCCATTAATTTCATGCATAGCCATGAACAGCAAAGCAATTAGAAGCTAATTAAGAACAAATATTTGAAAATTTATTCTCCCAACTTAAGGTTTATATATCAAGTACAAAATAAAACCCCCAAAGAGAAAAGAAAGAACATACAACTGTAGCAGGAGAGTGAGAAGCGAGCTGGTAAATTGACCGGAAGAAGCGATTCTTCAAAGCAGGATCTTTGTGAGAAACAAAAGAATCAGACCTTAATGAGCTTAATCCATGAAAGTTGCTGCTAGTGATGGCCAAATAAGCTTTTGCTGATATGAAATGAGTAATATTTGATCTGTTAAGTGTTTGCCTCTGAATTAAACTCCCACAGAATGACTGCATTTCTCTTCCACAATAAAATCTGCAAATGGAAAAATGGACAACTAAACAAAATCTAAGTGGTTTAAAGGAAAATAAAAGAACTCAAAATCTTCTGATAGAGAACTCTTATCAAGCAAAGATAGTGTCTTTCTAGCGATGAATCAAAAACCCATTGCTCATAAAAGCTCCCGATATAGGGGTGAGCATGGATAGATTAAAGGGTTTTTTACTAACCAGTCATAAGGACCAGTTTTTTGAAAACGCCCAACCATAAAACAAACTGATAAAATCAATTAATTAGTCCATTGGTTTCAGTTTTAATCATTAGATTTTTGGTTTTTAACCAAAAATCAATAAGCCATCAATTCAAGAAACCAATAAGATTTTTTTTTGTGAAAAAAAAAAAGAAGGCCCTTTCTCTAAATTCAAAATTTGGAGTAGCTATTGTAAGTAAAACATCAAAAAAATAGACTTCTATGGAAATTTAATAACTAAACCCCTTTTCAGGAGGTCCAAAACCAGATAAGTCGATCACATTCTTTTCAGAATAGTCTAATTTTCAATATATCATTTTCTCCATCCACTCCTTTCATAATAAGTCCTGCCTTAATGCTTGATGATTACTACTTTAACTCTGATCTGCTTCTTATTTTTTGATTTATTACCTGCCCCATTATCATCAACAGTTGATGATTCTCATATGGAATATATAACAAGTGCAAAATTGCTTAACGCCCAAAACATACAGCCAGTTGAACCTGATAATGGTATTCAGGTTTTCATCAATCAATATATTGCTTATTATTTCATAGACAAGGGAGCTATAATGTCTCCAAATTTTTTGCCATTCAACTTATAGATTTAAAAGCCCTGTATACAATATTCTTCAATAGTAAGACACTGATTTGGGCTTTTTCCTGATACCGTGAGCTCAATGAATCTCAACTGAAGGGGCATTATAAAGAGGAGTTTATCTTTTGATGCTCAATCAATGGATATGCACTATTTTCTTTAACATTTATGCCGAAGTCAAAAGCATACAATTTAAATCAACTTTTAAATTTCTTTGCATCTTAAAAGAAGGAGCAAGCTATGTGAGAATACACCAGAATTACATAGGATTCAACTGTAATAACTGAGAGAGAATAAAGCACGAGGCAAAGTTAGGAAATGCAACGAAACATGATTTTCCAAAAATGAAATGCAACGAAAAATTAAAAGAAAACGCAAGAAAAGAGGAAGGAGACATCAAACCTGTACTCAGGAGTGCCCGAAGACGCGAAGGGTGGGTCTGGTACAACAGATATGAGATGAGAGTTAAGACCAAAGATAATGATCTCTTTCTTCAAGATCCGGCGGTAAGATGATGGTCTGAGGGAGGAGGAGGAAGGTGGACACGCCGACGAGAATTGAGAGGAAAAGAGCTATGTGACTTAACCAGGGTTTATGGTCGAAGCTTGTTTCTTTGGACCAAATTGCCCCGGTTAAAACTTGAAGAAATTACACGATTTGTTTCAAGCTCAAATAATATGGGCCACATGGAGATCAACAATTGGTTGGAACAAATGTTGGGCCGATCCATGAATATTTGAGAAATGTTCATTTATCCAAAAAGATAGGGTTATAAAGTTGTAAAAATACTCTTACAATAAGTTGTATAAAAAATGATAAATTGCAATTATGGTGTTCATACTTGAAATATTTTAATAAATTTCAATTTTAAATGAAAAATTACATGAATTTAGTATAAATATAATATTAATATTAACGGGTTGTGTTACCTGAATTTGATATGACAATTTTTTTCTTATATTGATATGTCAATTATTTGTTTAATTATCTCTCCTATTTATTTAATTTTTTTAATTTTAGTCAATTAATTAAAATTAAAAATTAAATAAATAAATTATTTTCACATTCTATATCAAATTAGAGAGTTAAAAAATATTTAAAAATTAGATTTTTTATTTTAAATAACCCAAGAAATATATATTATTAATGAAGTTAATTTACAAAAATAATTTTCTTCTTTAATTTTTTATTTATTTAATTTTTTATAATACTAGTTTTTTTTTCTTTTGGCAAATTATATTGAAGTTTATAATTTGATTTTTTTTAATAGTTGGAAAAAAGAAAATAGGGAGGAGAGAGGAATTAAAAAAACTGACATATCAATACATAAGAGAAAAAATTACTGGATTATATTCAAGTAACAATTTTATATATAATCATTTAATTAGGTTTTAACGTTATGTTTATATTAAATTTAGATTTTTTTTTTTGTTACGAATTGAAGTTTAATGATCAAAATGTTACAAGAATCAAAATCCAAGGGTCATGGATACAATTTACCCTATAAGAAAATATTTACTTGCATTAAAATTTTTAGCTAAACATTTTTCGTTATGAAAAACATCAAAATTGAGTTATAAGGAAAATGAAAATTGGTGGTTGTGAGCGATATTAATCTAAACATGTTCTTACTTTAACCAAATATTAATAAGTAATTAAAGAAATTGGCTTCATTTTTTTTTTCTATGGTAACTTTATGCTTTATGATAAATTAATTTTAATAGCCTTTTAATTACAAATTTGATATATATATATATATATATATATATATGAAAAGGGTAGAAATTAGCTAAAATTCTCAAAAAAAAATTTCTAAAGAAAATTAATTAGCTTTTAATATAAATTAAAAGTCAAGTGGTGGAGTTTTTAATCAATGACTTTTTATTTAGGTTTTAATTGTCAACAAACTAAGTTTCAAAATTGAACAAAGCATGCACATATGTACTCTTTAGATTCCATATGCCATGCATGAGTATGCCTTAACTAAGAAGTAGATTAGGCCATTCAATTGGGTACCCGTATTATTATTATTATTATTATTATTATTATTATTATTATTATTATTATTATTATTATTATTATTATTATTATTATTATTATTATTATTATTATTATTGGTTTGAATATAATTTTTTTTTAGTTTAGAGTCTTTGGAAAAAGGCCCAATTTTGCTAGTAGATTTGACCGTGTATGCTTTTGATACAAATTCGGCGACACCCGATATAATTATTTTTTTATAAAATTTTGCAAAATATTAACTTTGGTAGTCTAATTTTATGATTTTTTATAATATATTGCATGAATTTTATTATATATTAGACTAACTTTTTAATATATTAGATTATATTATTTTTTGGGTGGTCTATTTTTGTAATAAAATATATGAAATTTATATGTAATTAATTTTCTATATAAAATTATTTTAGACTTTCGTGATTTACTTTAATAAAATTTTTATAACATATCGAAATTTTATTCTATTATGTTCTTAATTGCAAAAGGAAAGGGAAGGAAAAAAAAAACGTGAGGGAGTTGTATTACAAGGAGAGGAAACTTCAAGATGAGGGTAGTTATTGAAGATGGAGTTAATTGCATCTATTATCTTAATTAATTAAATAGTTGATGGATAGCCTAATATAACAGGTGGACAACCTACACGCTTATATTAATCTCTTGCTTTAAATTTCTCTTCAAAAGTCAGAAAACAAACAGTAGAATCAGTTGTATATATAAACATCAAACTGCATGGCAGAGCTCAAACACTACTAAACAACTCAACAGGCATAAATTTAAATATCATTACAGATTAACAAAAAAAAAATAATAATATGGATTCCTTCAACAAGGCAGCTGTGATCCTTCTGGTTTTGGCCCTTCTGGGGTTAGCTTCTGGAATTAGTGGTCAGCGTTCTCCTACAATTTCGCCTAGTAGTCCGCCTTGCACTTGCTTGAACTCGACAGCATCTGCTGCAGTTGGAGTTTGTGTGTCCAAACTCCTAACTCCGGGAGTTGGGGTTGGGGTTGGGGTTGGGGTTGGAGTTGGGGTTGGGGTTGGGGTTGGTATTAACAGACCTCCACCTCAATGCTGCGCCTCCTTCAAAGCCCTGGTAGATCTAGAAGCCACCGTTGGAATAACCGCTGCCTGCGACTGCACAAAGGATCTTATAAATACTATAACTAAAGTTTTTAAGGAAATTGCAGGCCCTATCAACGCTGACGCAAAAATCCTTGCCCAGTTCTCGGATGCTTGTCGCATCAACTTTGGCTTCAACATTTCTGCGTGTGTGTGAAGTCCAATTATATGTATCGATAATAGCTTACATATAATCAATCCTATATACTAAATAAGGAATAATACGCATTGGCACTTGGCAGCAACTTTTGCTGCTGCTTAGTTAGTAGAGTAATAATCATTACAAATAATAATGTCGGGTTTTTTTTTCCTTTTTATAAGGATCTTATATATATATATATATATATATATATATATTTGTGAAAGTTTACTAGTTCCCTTTTTTTAATTTACTAGTCTTTTAATTTCTTTTATTTGTTTTCTGCTATATATATAGACTCTTTTAGTGTTTTATTACAAGCAAAAATTAACTCATTTCATAGAATTTAGTCATGCATGAATTATTAGTCTGAATTAACCATATTTGCAGTTATTTTTAGGGGTGGGTGGGGTTAGGGAATGACGTTTCAACTGGCAAATAAATTTTTTGAAGAATTCCACCATGATCAACAACTGGTTGGAATAATGTTGCGCCGGCCCATGTTCATTTATTTTCAAATGTCGCAAATTATATCATTATATTATGGAGAGCCGAGGGCATGATGGTTGGTTGGAATGTAATTAATTGGTAAGATATCATTTTCTTCTTATTATTATTTTTCTTTTATTTTTCTTCTTCTTATTCTTTCTTTTATTTACAGAGATAAAAAAAAATTATGTATATTTTAAGTTTATTTTTAGAAACAAATTTTTTTTAATTTGTATATTTGATTTTATTTTTAGTATTTTTAAATATTATAATAATTGTTATTATTGTTTGGGATAAAAATATTTAATTTTGATTTTTTATGAAAAAAATAATTGAAAATGAAAATATTTGAAGTAAAAATTAATAATGTAAAGAGAAAAAATCAAGTTGTTAAAAGTTAAAAACGATAGATTTGGTAAAAATAATAAAACTATTTAAGTTATTTAAGTTTTCGTTTATAGCACAGGCTAATTATTTAAGTTAAACTCTTTATTTTAAAGAGTTTGATAAAAAATAATTTCAATAGACTATTTATCTCTAAATTATAGAGTATAGCCTGAGTTTGACTTCTAAAGAACTAAAATTTATTTTTTATTCTAATTGTAATTAATTTACTTCTACTTTATATACATATTTTATCTTTTTATTGGTATGTTTCTCTAAAAATAGATTTTTTTTTTCTTACAAATAAAAGTTATTTACTTTTTTATTTTAATAAATATTAATTTATAGGAAATAAAGTAAAATGAAAAGTAAAAATATAAAGAGTTTATTGGACTTATAAAAAAATTTTATTTTATATATTTAGATATGCTATTTATTATACTAAAAATGTTTTTAAAATAAAAAAATATTAGAGATGTTCTTAATTCTTCATTCCCTTTCTGCCCTTCAAATAAACTGTAAATGTGTTCTACTTTAATGTCTTTTCAATATGTTGATGATTATCAATGCGGATGAATAATGAAGAAAACTTCTTTTGGTACAATTCCTTTTGGTGGTTTGTCCTTTGAGACAGACAACTATGAAATTCCTTTATAAGCAGAATTGAATTTCCAAAAACAAAAAAAAAGGACCAAACCAATATTTGTACTTCAGATGATCAATGGTGTCTATCTCTTTTCATGGACTAGCTGTCCTCCATTATTTTTATGTTGATTATCTTTTAAATTGTAATTAATAAACCAAAATTCACTTTTCCTTTGTAGGTATGTGCTTGGCACTAAAAGTACTTAATAATGTATGACTCTTACCATCACACATGACTTGTTTAAGGTTGCAGAAATTTCTCAAATTGATTAGTTATACTGATTTAAGGTTATCTGTTCTTGATCCAAAAAAAATGTCAAAACTTTTTACACTTATTGATATCTATAAATTATGAGAGCAGTCAACCCCTCATCAGTCATCATACTTTATCCAAGCTTAAAATCTAATGTATTTTGATCAAAAAATATCATTAACATTGAAAAATTAAGGTAGTGAGAATGCAAATCAATTAACAAATAAATTCACACAAATATAAGAACACAATGAAATTTTGGTTTGATTGAATTCAACAATCTCGCTATGGATATTTGACATCTTGTAAAAAACCAGTTACACATATCAAAATTAAAGCTTCAAAGTAGAATAAAACATCATTCCCATGATTGTATCTGCTCTTTCGTTTTCCACTTTGTTCCTTCAATCATAGTATCGAGACCATAAAACACCAACTCAAAACTGACTGGTTGTTTCAGGGATCACCTTCTCTAATTTTCTTGTGCGCTTAGTTTACCCTAATTGACAAGGTTATTAATTTGCACACAGAAGCAATATAATGTAAATTGAGTATAACCTCATATACCACAATAGAATGAATGAAATAATTAAATGACCAACTTTTTAAGAGTTAATTTTTGAATATATACATCAATCTTAAGAAGTTAATTTCTAAAAAATTAAGAAAAATGAATTAATGGCAATACATAAAATCAGTACTAAAGACTATCTTTCTCATTAATTATTATACTAGTAGACTGAGTGATTTTGACCAAGTTATGCACTGGATTTTACTCAAATTGCGTGATTACTAAAATTGTTTAGTTAATTTTAACCATCATTTGGGTATGCTGCTGCTGCTATAAATTTATCTTTTTAGCAGAATTTCTGGCTAATTCAAACGGTACAAAACACCTCAAAATTATTGCAGTTAGACCATATCTAAAAACTGTAGCTGTAGATTCCTCAGACTCTTTCTGCTAACTGGCCTATGGTACTAATCTTTAGATTCTCTTTCCTGCACTAAGGGAAGAAAAAATAAATAAATAAAAGCTAAACCATACTCATGAATCAAACTGCATTAAAATTGTCTCGAATGACAAAAGAAAAATCATGCAAAGACCCACATTGGAAATTTAATCTCTTTCTGGTTCAATTTATATTTATTTGAAGTTTGACTGGTGGTTAAATTTATTTATTTGAAGTTTAACCGGTAATCATTTAGGTTATGTTTGGATTGAGTAATTTTAAAATCTATAGATTTCATAAAATCCATGAAATTTAAATTTATGGATAATTAATTTCCAATTTTATTCCATACTAACTATTGATAATTTATAATTAATTAAGCATTTTTAGTTCTTTTTATCACGTTTATATTTAATTGTGTTTAGAGTAAATTTTTTTAAAAAATGCAATTGAAGAAATTATTATTTTTGTCAAATTTGAAATATATTACAAATTTTTTGCTCAAAATTCTATATAAACTTATTATTTGTACTATTTATAAATAAATTAATTCATTAATATTTTTTCTTTTTCAAATGAACTCATTAATATTTTTTTAGTTAATATTCAAATAAATACATATAAAATTAGTGAAAAAAAAATAGCAAATAATTTTTCTTATATTTTTAAGTTTAAGGATAATTTTGGAATATTAATAATTTACTAGGGATAATATTAAAATAAAAAAATATGATAACAATTCTCATGAATAAAAAAAATAGTGGATTTTCTACATTTTTGGTAAGAAATTTTGTTATAATTCCTTTCTTAATCATGTGCTTTCATACTTTCAAGACATTGCTGTAGATAACGTTGAATTCTATGCCCCAAATCTGGTGAAAATGGCCTTCTCTGCTTTTAACCACGTACGAAAATAAGTATTTTATAACATTAACCAAAACTACATCGCATTCAATAAAGTTATATTAATTGTTAATTAAAAGAAAAAACATGAATAATGATTTTTTTTTCAGGAAAAAAAAGAAAAAAATTATATTTGAGATCAACAAATTTATCAAATTAATACAAAATCCAGGTAAGAGATTAAGTATAATTGAATATAAAAGGGGATCTTTCTTCACTCACTCTCAGTCACTGCCATCTATCTGCCACTTAGAAAATATTTCTTTATTTCCATCAATGCTTACCTCTGGCAGCATCTGCGATAACTTAAATCTCTTTCTTCTCTTATGCAATTTAATTAAGTTGTTCTCCTCCAGCTCACTCTTTCTCATCCTTTTTCTTCCATATCTTATTTTATATATTAGATCAAGCACATTTACCAGTTTGATTCAAAGTGAATATTTTTGAAGCTATAGTCATGCAAGACCACCCAATTGGGATTCCTGCTTGCTTCACATCCGGTGAGAAGTTAGCCGATGATCCTGCTACTGTAACAAGGTCAGGCCAGAGTGTGTTCATGTCTGTTTATCGTACAAAGATTGCAGATCAGTGCAGGCTAATCACCATAACATGGTGCAAGAATCTGCTGCTCCATGGATTATCAGTATCAGTAGGTGGTCTTGAAGGAGAGAGCCAGTACACCTGCAAAGTGGAGCTCAAGCCTTGGTATTTTTGGAGGAAGCAAGGCTCTAAGCGCTTTATAGTGGATGGTAAAGCTGTAGATGTCTTCTGGGATCTCAAGTCTGCTAAATTCAATGGCGAAACTGAGCCTAATTCTGAGTATTATGTTGTTGTTGTTTGCGACGAAGAGGTTGTGTTACTCCTGGGTGATTTAAAGAAAGATGCTTACAGGAAAACTGGATGTAGGCCTGCGCTTATCGATCCCATTTTGGTTTCAAGAAAAGAGCACATTTTTGGGAAGAAAAAGTTCTCCACAAGAATCAAATTCCATGAAAAGGGCAGAATTCATGAGATCTCAATCGAGTGCAAGAACAGAACAAGTCCTGCTCATAATAATGGAAATTCAGCAGCAGCAAATGGGGCTGAGCCAGAATTGGAGATAAGGATTGATGGTCACTTAGCCATTCATGTAAAGCATCTTCAATGGAAATTTAGAGGTAATCAATCCTTTAATCTACATAAACTAAAAGTAGAAGTATACTGGGATGTGCATGACTGGCTATTTAGTCCTGGATTAAGACATGCTTTGTTCATCTTTAAACCAATATTACCATCACTGTCAACATCATCTTCATCATCAGCGTTATCGTCATTGACATCCACACCATTGTCTTCTCAGACGGAAAGCTGTGGATCACTAGAGGGGATTAAGGGGGGTAGTGGTTGTGGGTCATCTGATTTTGGCCTGTTTCTATATGCTTGGAAAGTTGAATGAGAAAGAAAGAAAGAAAGGAGGTAACAGCAGCCAAAGTTATTTTAATGACAAACCAAGCCAACATCCAAAAGGAAAAATGAGGCGTTGGGATCAGAATGGGCCAGCATATGATGATGGTGAAGAGATAGAGACAGAGTGTAGGACCTAGAAGAAGAGAGGTTGGGAGTTAGTTACAGCTAGCTGGGGTTCAACAAGTGAGCATAACTGGACAAAATATATAACCAATAAGTTCCACATCTACAGCCATCTCCAATCTCTTATTTTCTTTATTTTATTTTATTTTATATCTCTTTTGATCTAATCTTGAAATTTGAGCATTTTTTTGTACCTACCAATATATATAATATATATGTATGGTTCCCATTAATATTTTTATATACAGAAAGATTTAATCATGACAAGGTGTTTTCCGTAGTTTGTTGAATGTCTGTATGCAGCAAGCTAAGCAATTCCGGTGCATGTGATATGATGGTTAAAGAAGAGGATTTTAGGGAAGACTGTTGCTGATGCCAATTGTTTTCCCATGTGCGTTACACATTAATATTATATAAATATAAAAGATTAACATAAAATGATCCTTTTTTTTTCTCACTTTTACTTCTCTTTTGCATGTTAGTTTTGTGGAAAATGAGATCCTGACCAGGTCAATTATGATTTTAAAAATAAAAATGCATTTTCTGCTTTAAATTGGACTCTCCCTGTCAATTTAGGCTGTAATTTTAAGTAAAATGAGCTATTCTCTCTCTTTTTTTTTTATATCAATAGGCTAAATCTAATTTTGTTGGTATTGAATAAAATATCAAAAAATTGCAAAAATAGATATATATTTAAAACTTAATTTTGTTGGTATTGAATAAAATATCAAAAAATGGCAAAAATAGCTATATATTTAAAATTTAACTCGAGATATCTAGTTAAACTAAAAAAAATTTGTATTAAATCATCCACAAAACTCTCTCTTTTATCTGTTCATATTTCTTCTATCTTCTAAAAAATAACAAAAGATTTTAATTAGTTTAAAATATACAAAGGAACTAAAGGTTCGTCATAGGATACCATTTTTTTAAAAAAGTGTCTAGATCATTTGGCGCTACTTGAGTATTAAAATTGTTGCAGTAATTGCTTTGCTATTTTAATAATTATTTGCAATTTTAGCCATAAAAAATTGCAACTTTTCTTTGATTAAGACAACCTGCAAAACAAATATATATACAACCAGAATATGTCGTTTATTATGGATCTAAAATTTATTTTCAGCTAGAAAATTCTTAATTTAATAAATTAAAAATTATATAAAAATAACCAATATATTAAAAAATATATAAATTTTCGAGTACTTATAAATATTTTAGTAGTAAAAAATATTACATTTATAAAAAGCTCTTCATTGATAACAATATAATAATATAAATTCTAAATAATTACAATTATTCTCTTCAAATTCGATATTTTTACATAAATTTTTCATTGTCAATATAGTAAGATACTATACATATAAAAAAAATTTATAGAGATTAACATGAGTCCTAGAAAATATTTTAGGAGAAAATGGGTCACTCATCCTAGATCTGTCCTTGGCATAGATCATTTGAAAGGTGACGCTTACCTGCCAAACGAACATTTTTGGAGTCAAATTCTACTAAATCGAAATAATTATGCAAATTAGTGGGCAGAATTATTGCTGCTTCCTTCCTAATTGAGGTGGTCTTCTCGTACACAGAAGAATTTTTAGGTTTGGGGGGGTCTAATTCTTGTAATTATTTGACAAGAATAAGATTTTCATCATCAAATATATGCTACTTAAGATGATGTTATCAATGGCTAACTATGCGTCCTTTTCAGCATTATTAATTGAGTGATACAAAAATAAAATTACAAAAAGAATAGGTAAAGAGCCATGACTATTTGACTGTGACCTTTAAATTAAGATACTTATACTTGGCATTTTCAAACATATATACTTGAAGAAATCATAAATTCCGCAAAAAAATTAATCTCATCAAATTAATGTTATTACTACCTCAAAATTTACAATGGGCAAAATTAATGATGCAACCATTTTCTCATATTCATTTTCCAAAACCAAACCACTTTGCCAGGAAGAACTTGTTCTTTCCGCGATCAGGAGCTGCCTGCGCCGGTGCTGCTGCCACTTCAATAACATATATAATATCTTCATCATTCTTTAGTGAATGCAAAATTAGGAATTATTGATGTAAAAATGCTTCTTCTTTTTTTCAAAAATAAAAATAAAACTACCTGGTTTTCGTGTGTCCGTATTGTGTTTTCCATTTTTCAGGTCCTTAGACTTGTTATTATCTGAATTTTTTATCATGGCGTCCATGTGAGATACCGAAGTTGACTTCCTTTCTGCTCCCTTTTGCTCCATCTGTGGCGCATTGTCGAGACTTCCTTCTGTTTACCATGCACATGTTGGGGGGAAAAAAAGGTAGGCAATCTTTGCAAGTGAAAAGAATTAAAGCTTCCAAAGCAACTCGATTTTTCAAATCATACGCAGATTTGATTTATTTTTTTCTTTTTTGGAAAAAATTATGAACTATAGATCAATGCCCAATTGATAATCAAATTCAATACAATCTAGATGGCAACTAACCCTGAAAAGTCAATCAAATGCATAATATTCCTTGACTTATTATTAAACAGACAGAACTTTCTTTTCTTTTCTTTTCTTTTTGTTTTTTGTTTTTTTAAAAACAAACATATAAGAATAGTATTTTATCATCATCAAAGGAAAAACACGTCTTTGGACACTTCAAAGAATAACATTTTCTTTTCTTCACTTTTAATTTATTATGTTTTATTAAATTTCTAAATATTTATTTGAGTTGTCCACATTAGATCCAAACTTGAACTGAATAAAACAAATGATAGTTTAATTAGAAACTCAATATTTACGTTAAATTTGGAGTCAATAGGTGCTAAAGTAATTATCTATAAATCTAATAAAACACGAAGAAAAATCAAGGGCTCAATAGAAAAGAATGTTATCCTTCAGGGACCAATGACGTATTTTGCTCATCATCAAAATTTGATTTGATCATAAAGTCTAACTTGCCATTACTGCCTTCATGAGGGTACTTCTAACCTATATACCTATATCAATCCATTTATAAAACTCCAACTAACAAAGATTAAAGATAAACGAAAAGAGACAAAATGCGCATTCCTAATCCCGTAAATGACTCTGATGATTGATTAAATCAATCATTTAGTTAGTTAATAGGTCAATTCCCCTGAAGGAATCTAACTACCACGAGGACCATAATTTCTAAATGATAGTAATCAAACGATGATGATATCATAAGCAAACTCTAACCCAAATATATATCAAATGGATAACTACTAATTAATAGAATATCACTAGATATGAAAGAAAGGATTAAAAGCTTAGCAAACCTTCGCTAGGGGGCTTTCCATAGTTGTCCCGCAGAGCTTCGAAGAATGACTTCTCTCTTTGATCTTGCACCACTACATAAAGGGAAAACAATGGAAATTCAGATCATCTTTAACAAGAATTAACCGAAAGATATCTGTTGATGAGTTTATTTGGAGAAGCAAAATAATATTTACGTTTATCAAAAAGTTCATTTCGATAATTGGGAGCTGAGCCAACTAAAAGCAACTGAACTGCTTCTGAATCTCTTGTCAATGGCATTTTAATAGATGCATTCAGATTTTGTGTATCTAACAGGATGCCTGCAATCTGTAAGATAGAGTGGTATTATGGTTCTCGACCAAGAAAAACCAGTGTTCTTTAGTACATAATTACAACTTGATCTAATTTACCATAAGTTTTTTAAGCACTGGACTTTGAAGGAGATCATAGGCATCTTCACAGTAATTATCTGTAAGAACTGCACACTGAGATCCAACCTGCAGATATATTTGGATGCATTTAATTACAAGTTTTTTTTTATTAAAGGAGTCCGCCTGCATTTTGAACTCGAGATACTCCAAATTAGTACCACTAAACTAAAACTTATTAACACATATTTATCAGTGATCACTAACACTAAATTAAAACTTATTGATGATGTATTTACAAGTTAAAATTCATATGGAAAATACTTTTGCCTATATTATTGTTTTTTACAGATTTAATTACCTCGTTATCGGTTTTTGCCTATGTTATTGTTTTTTTTTTAAATTTAATTACCTCACTATCGGTTTTGAGGATATCTTGTCCAACCACAAGGATGCTTAATTTTCCTTCCATAATTAGACTCTCCAAATCCACCTGAATCCATACAACAGTTAGTAAGCAGCAAAATTTTGTGATTAGGAACATTTTTGTTCAGACCATGTCTATGAATTTTTTCGTGGACCAAACTAATTGTAACATGACTTGTAAAAAAATGAATTATCCTAAAATGACGGATTTTTCTTTCAGAAATCGCGTCCATGAATAAATTCGTTAAAAAACAAAAATATAATTTGAAGTACCTCATCAGCAAACAGCAATGAGGTAACATCGAGGCCCGCATGGTGGAAGAGCCAAGCCGCCTGCCTTTGCTTCCACATTCTACCTCTCCTTACATTCATCACGGGCACCACTACGTATCCCTCGCCATTGTTCTCCCCTTTATTCTTTATTAACTTGTTCTCCAACAACCATGCATAGCATATTGCTGCTATCATTGAGCTTGTACCTGCAGATTTTCGTTTCTTTTTTGGATGAGCTCTTGATATTCAACTCTCAGTGAAATAATTAAGTCTTATACTCAACTGTTTGAAGGGCCTGAAAGAATAACGTTGGCCTTAGAAGAAATCTCCCCATTCAAGATCTTGTCAATCTTGATTCTTTGCTCCTTAAGGAATCCATTAAGACCAAATTCTCGTTTTCCCTCCTCTATTTCCTTCCACGATCCATTTTCGATATGCCTCGGTGCAATTTTCTCGATGGAGCCAGTCGACTTTGATATACACCTTCTGTGAGCCGACTCTACGATATTTCTAGGCGGAGAGAGAGTTTCCGGTTGATAACATGTTGACGATGATATTGATCTCCGGTGAGCTGACTCAATAAGATTCTTAGGCGGAGAGAGCAACTGGATATCTGGTAATGGGGCTGGTTTGAAAGTTCTGCGTGAGGGCACTGGTACTACTTGGGACGCAGGGGAAGGAGGCTCAGTTTGAAAGCGGGACTTGCGAAAGGGTGTCTGGCGCGGCGGCAAAGAAGAGGGGGACGGCGGCTCATTGGCCTTGTGGTGATCGGAATTGGGCGGTTTAAGTGCATTGGAAAACCATTGTTGAACCTGAGAGACAGGGGATGGTTCTGAGGGAGAAAAGGACATGCTGTCTAATGTTTCTGACTTATTGCGGCTGTGTTTTGCTGATTTTGTCAATATTTCTCCACTGAAACCTTCTACTGCTCTGTGCCTGTAGAGGCAATTAAACTTATATATTTCTTCTTCAATTTCTTTAATTTAATGTAGCAGAAAGAATAAGTAAGGTGTAAAATGAATTTAATCATAGATATGTATACCTTCGAGAAGACCTGGAGAGAGAATCCCTCCTATCAAGCCTGCCAGGAACAGCTGCAAACCTTGGTGACCCAACAAGCCTGGAAGGCGAATCGCACCGCATAGGAGATGAAGCCACCATGCGTCTGGCCTCTTCCAGCCACTCTTGGGTTAACCTGCTGCTGTTGCTTCTGGTGCTGTCATCAAAAGTTTCTTCTTCATCATCCTGGTCAAAACCTCTTCCACACAAGTTATAAGCTTTCTTCTCATTATTCACATTCCCAAAGAACATGTCATTCATGAAATCTGTGAGGTCCGGTACATGTTCTGTCTTGGTGATCGGTCCCCGAGACTCAGCTAGCTTCTTTTGCAGGGTAATAGATCCTCTGGAGGATTCTCTGCTCAATCTCCTATCCGTCATGACTCAGGGAGATTCAGAGAGAAGAAAGAAAGATGTTTGATGTTTTTTGATCGATTGCGTCGGGATCAACAGAAAAGGGGATTAGTGTATATTATTAATTAACATTTGTTTGGTTGCTAGATTAATTTGAAACAATTAGCATCGAGAATATCAGAATGAGAGAGATTATATAAGCCATAAGAAAAGAAGAATGTTGGCCGGCAAGCATTGGGTAAAAGTTGTCTTTTTTCCTTGTGCAAAGCTTTGTATCAATTCATAGACTTCCGACGCGGTCGACAAACAATTTATCCAATTCTAAGCAGTTTCTTGTTTTGTCTTATGGAGAATTTTGTAGCTTAACCATTTATTCCTTAGGTAGACTAGAAATAATGAATATTTATCCGACTGAACTTGTCAGCGAGCATAATATGTCGATGGTTCGATGTAGAAAATCTCAGTAAACTGGCTATGACGATCGAGGAGAGTTTGGCAGAGGGCTTGGACCTTTGGTCCTCTCATCCCTATAACAATTGATTCATTGCTTTTACATATTTCTGCATAAGCCTTCGTTGTATTAGATTGAGAATGGAATAAGGTGAGGATGATTTTTCTTTGCATATATATCTCAAATGTCATTTTATTATTGGTTTGATATAAAATAATTTATAATAATTACTTAATTTCTTAATGTTCGATTCTACTTTATTTTATAACCATTGCTAATATTGAAAAATTAATTATTAAATTATTTACGTTTCTTTTTGAGTTCGTTTTAATGAAATTGCATTTTCTTAAAAAAAAAAAAAGCAAATTATACAATTATTTACTGAAAAGAAAATGCACAATTTGAATATAAGACCACAATGGACATAGAATTTGAAGTAATTACCCTAGTATGAAGAGATGCTATCAATTTAAGACCATGCACGATCAATTTGAACTAAAACAACAACTTACAATCACGAAGGAAGCTACAGGCTTAAGATCATTTCTTACTCTACCGATTGCACTCTTTATGTCCGAAAAGAAGATCATGGTGGAATTCTTAAAAGAGCAAAATTGCTAAATTAAACTAATTAATTTACCAATTGAAATTATAATGTATTTTTCTTTCTTAATATAACTGCAACTGCGATTTGGACTTAGCAATATCCTAATTTTCCAAATAATTCTACCATAAATAAACTATGAAATGGTTTAATTTTGTCTCCTAATATATAAAACAGTAAAAGAGTCTACATGATCACAAGATAAAAAATATTTCCCCGATTCCAAAAGATAGGCTCACTTCCTTTTATTTTTTTCCCAAATTATAACCTTTTTTTTTGAAAATATAAATAATATGTTTTTTTTCTTATGAAATTATATAGTTAACAAGTTAACTTTGTATTATATTTTTCTTTTATCAATAAATATAAAGTGTTACTCCCTCCCTCTTAAAATGACTGTCCCTTTTGGAGAATTAAAAATTTTGTCCGAAAAATAATTGTCCATTTTCTAAAAATTACAAGATAACTTTACTCATTGTTTTAATAAAGACTTCAGCAGCAATTAATTGTAAGTGGGAAGTTTTATATTTTGTGAAAAATAATGGAGTAAATAATTAAGAATTCTTTTTTAAAAGGATATGATAATAAATTATTTACATTATCAATATGGGAAACGAACAATTATTTTGAGAGGGAGTTTTTTTTTTAATTATCTGATACGCTTCAAATTAATGTAGTGATATGTTGAAAAAAATACATAACTTCAACTATATTAACTATTTTTTTTTAATATGTATGATATAAAAGCGATGCAATTTTTTTGGAATGGAGAGAGTGAAAGAAGACGGTAGTATAATTGTTGATAAAATTTCAAAATATAAGAAGTTTACTATGTTTAGATGGGGTTTGTGAGGTTAAGGTAGAGTAAAAGAAGGTATTTAGAGGTATTTGGAAAGAAAGTAAAACAGAGGTGTTAAAATCTTTTATTTTTCTTAAGGCTTTAATTTAATACCCCAAATTGATGTGTTAACGAGGGTTAAAAAAAATTATTCTTTTTATTGCTAAATTACCCTTTTTTTTCTTGACTTTTGTAGCTCTAATTTTTTATTATTAAATTTTTTATTTTCTTATAAAATCTTTTATTATTTTACATTCCTTCTAAACATGACAAAATAAATATTTCGTCTTTCTTTATACTTTATCTTATTTTATTAAACTCTCTCCTATCTCTATCCAAACAGGGAGTTAATATCCTTATAAAGATTAAATCCTATATTATTCATAATGATTATTACTAATTATCTGCAACTCCCAGAGTTAGGCGGTTGAAGAGAAATTCCAAGTGCAACAAATAATGTCGAATTCATACAAGTAGCAGGATGACTAGGCGAAACTGCAGGAGCAGGCCGGCCACTTGTTCCACTAACTAGCCCCACAACCAGAAGGATCACCGACACAACTGCCTCCTTGTTAATGGAATCCACATTAATTTTTTGCTCTGTAATGATATTTTTATGATTGTTGAGTTGTTTAATTTTGTGCTTGATCTATCTCTGCCCATTTTTTATGGTTATATATAAATATATAGCTGAAATTACTGTTTGTTTTCTGACTTTTAAGAGAAATTAAATTAAAACTAAGGGAATTTAATTAAAATCATAGTAAATGACTTTTAAGCCATTGAATTAAAGCTTTTTACTTGTACAAAATGACTTAATTTCAACTAAATCATACTTTAATTCAAAAAGGAAGGGAAGCCTTTAACTTTTTATTTATTAATAATAATAATTTTGTTAGAATTACAGCCAATAATATTGTTAATTACTATTGCATAACAATATTTGTCATTATTTATAGATTGAAATTTTTAATTAAAAGGAAAAATTAATCAATGCTTATATATATTAGATTTCATTATATTTTCCATTGATATTTTTTAATATTTTATAATAATAATCTTACTAATATGATATTCTTCTTTTTTTTTTTTTTGCTAGTGGTTAGCATTAAAATATTTATTTGTCATAATTGCGCATGGATCCACTGTAGCACAGTATTGAAATTTGAAAACTTTGGATGAATTTTTTTCATTTTCCATTTTGGGTTAATTGCAACCGGAATTTTCTATTGTTTGCCATAAAATTACTAAATTTTTTTCTTATAAAAAATCACTTTTGTCCTTTTGTCTTATAAAAAATCTAATAAGCGAAATATATAATATTTAATAATCCTACTAATATGATCATTTTTGTCCTTTTGTATAAGTAAAAATCATTTGATGGCTTTAATCAATAAATTAAAAATCAATGTAGAACTAACATTTTTAAACTAATAATGGAAATTAGACAAAGAATTTTAAATCTTAATCAGAAAATTGAAATAGGACTGTAATTTTACTCTAGTTGATCAATTAGATTTTGAAACAAATCTGGAAGATTTTCAGATAGGGTTACAATTGCTCTCTCAGCTCTCTAAAAAAAATAAAAAAATAATCATCTTCCTAATAGTTTTCTGATTTTCTATATCAAAATTCAAAACTAAAACTAATCAGCTCTAATTTCATTGCAAATCCAAAAAATTATAGTAATATGAAAAGATGATTAAAAAATAAAATAATTAGTGTATTATTAAAAATAAAATATTAAATATTAAATGCACAATAAAAGAAGGAATAGGAAAGAAAAAATCACTTATAAAAATTTTAAAAATAAAGTCATAAATTCATAATTAAATTAAAGCAAAAATATAGTTTCAATTGAAAAATAGAAATTGTGTTTATGCCCTTTTATAGAGTTATACTTAAAATATAATTTTAATTTCTAATCTTATTCTAAATTATTAAAAGATAATAACAGCACATAAAAAATAGATAAATATGCAACATGATAAATTTAATAATAATTTTTTTAATAATTATCATGAGGATAATAATATATAATATTTTATTAGAAATCAACTACTAATTTAATTGTTAAAAATTTTAAAAAACTCACAGAAAAATCAAAAAATTCCAAAAATTGGTAAAAAATATATATAGTTTAGAAGCCAAATATTTTCTTTTGGAAAGATAAACATTCTCAATACTTTATATATAGATTAATAAATATTATATATTTCGCTTATTAGTACCCGAGCTCGTTGGAAGTGCGAACCGGGTTCAAAGTTCATACCCCTTTCTTTCTTTTTTTGGCCTTGTTCAAGTCGATCGCATAATAACATAATGGTCTGTGGTCAAAGAAAAGAAAGTATTCAAAATAAATAAAACATAATATATGAATAGTGAAAATATTACAACAGTTATAAAAGTATAAAATAAAATGAAATAATTTAATACAAATAAATAATATTATTTACCATAAATATTAATTCAATATATTATAAAAATAAACTATCAAATTTAATAAAAATTTAGTAACTGTAAATGGAAATTAATTTTTTTTGTTTTTCGAACGCATATGCCCAGTACTAAAATAATTGGATTAGCACTGGTTTCACGAGTTTAACATCCAGGAAGATAGGAATTAGCATGCCTAATCCTTATGGGCCTGTCTTAATAGTTTAATTAGAAAATTTTATTGTTTACTTGCTTTTAACTTTTTATTTCTATAAATATTTCCGTTTCCATTTTTATCGAATAAATTAAAATTTTATATTTTTTATAATATTTATATTTCAATAATATTATTTATCTTATTTATTGGTACTGTAGCACTATATTTATGAATGGAATTTTCTATTTAATTTTTATGCTTTTTAACTTCATTTTTCTTTTTATTTTATTTTTATTTTCCATTCTTACATGATATTTTACATATTTTCATTATTGAAACTTCATTATTATATATAATAAAGTCTTCTAGTAAAATTAATGAGAAAATGAGAAAGTCAAATACTAAATATTTGGTAAAATTCTATATGATGTTAATTATTTTTTGTCATTTAATGTTGGATAAATATTGTGTAAATATATCATTTATCAAAAAATAAAAGTATTTCATATATAAAAAATATATAAATATTGAGTAAATATTTAGTAGATATTGAGTAAATTTTAGGTAAATATTTGATATTTATAAGTGTAACTCAATATGAAGTAAATGTTGGGTAAACTTTGGGTTGGGTAAATATTGGATAATCTCTTTAATTATCATTTACTCAATATTTACTAAAAATTTACTCACTATTTATGTATAATTTATTAAATAATTTTTTTTAAAATAAAAACAATGGTATATTTTATAATTTTAGTGTTGATGTTGTTGTAGGAAGAATATAAATGCAGAAATTGATTTTAGAAGAAAAAAAAATAATTTTCTAAATAGATTTATTTAGGAGAAATTATTAAGCAAGATTTTCAATTTTTGATAAATTTAACTGTTTAAAAATTCAATATAATAATTTTGAAAAAACCTTTTAAGTATACATAAATTTGAAAATATTTTAACGTCAAAATTTCACCAGTTTAATTGATCATGGTGACCCAATTGCCATTTCTCCATGAACTCTGATTTTAGTTTATTTTAAATAGGGATGATCTACGGAAATTGTCATACCCAAATATATATATATATATATATATATATATATATATATATATATATATATATATACTCGTGCACATTTTAAACCAAATTAATATTATTCAATTAATATCTGAAATTCCTTTAATTATCCGTTTATCATTAAAAAAATTTAAAATAAAGTAAAATTCAAACTAATTAAATAATTAAAAATTTTAAAATATACAAACAATCTACCATAAAATCATTACATAATCAAATCAAATAAAACATAAAATTTAATTCAACATATTCAAATTAAAATAATTCATCAAATTTTTCAAAAATAATATTAAAACAATAAAATTAAATATTGTTTATTGTGATAGAAAAATTATATTTCAAATTTCAAACTCATCAATATATAAAAACACATAAAAATAATTAATTATATCATTATATTTAATAAATTAAAATAGAATAAATTGTATATTATATATATGTATAATCGGATTTATCAAGTAGCAGGTATCTGAAAACATATACTACTTATATATTATCCAAATTCGTGGCGAATTTAAATATTGCTCTCCAAATTCTTTCCAAAATCCTAATAGGGGTATGTATTAGAATTTAAATAAATCTTAATAGAAGTAGATACCTGCAAAATCCGTACCCGCTAGGGTATACTCATGCAGGGTTTGGCATAAGGAATCTAAAACATGTATATCCGGATGTTTATTGCTTAGTTCAATTTTGAAACTTAGTTGTTGAAGATTAAATTATAAATAAAAAATTATAACTACTAACTTTTGAAATTTAATTTTTTAAGCAATTTTTTTTAGAAAAAAATTTGAAATTTTAAGTTAATTTCTACTTTTTCCATTTTTTATTTATATCAATCTATAATAATTAGAATATATCAAAATTGCTATTAAAGGCTATTAAAATTAATCTATCTTAAAGCATAAAGTTGACCATAGAAAAAAATGAAGCTAGTTTTTTTTTGTAATTACTTGCTAATATTTGGTTAAAGTAAGAACATGTTTTGATTAATATCGCCCACAATCACCAATTTTCATTTTCATTTTATCTCAATTTTGATGTTTTCTTAACGAAAAATGTTTAGCTACAAATTTTAGTGCAGATTGAGTAAATATTTTTCTATACAACTTACTGGTAAAGTAGCTTTACAACTTCTATATCCATTTATTTATTTGACATGTAAAAAAAATTCATATTAAATTTTTGTAACAATAGCTTATTAAAAATTAGTAATCATTAATGGAATTAAGCTTATTACTACTGCTTTTGTTGTTTCAAACATATATGGATATGCCCAATACCAAAATTATTGAGGAGAATAGGCATTAGAATGCCTAATCCATATGGGCGTATCTAATTGACAGCGCAAGTGGCTTTTCCTATGGATCTTGATTTATTCTTCTAAATGGAAGAAGAATGGACCATTGGATGCAAATATATTTGCCCAAGCGCTAGATTTATAGTTCAAGAAGTTCCAAATTTCATCTGGGGGATTGTTATATCATGAAATCTAGTTTATCTTGTATTATAAACATTTTTGTTACGTGTGTAAAATAAAATAATATGCGCATTGTTTTGAATTAGATTTTGGTGAACTAATTAATATACAACAGATTTATCAGTTGTAACCTACAATTTCATCAGTTATAATTTAAAATATTTATCATTTTAAACTTAGAACTTGTGTATTCATTATTTATAAGTGATAAGTTCATAATTTATAATTTACAGGTTTATTATTTAAATTTTGAGTTCATCTTTTACAAGCTACAGATTCATAATTTAGAATCTACAGATTCATCATTTTAAGAACTAAATGATGAACTTATAAGTTCCTGGTGATGAACCTGCAAGATCTAAGTGAAAAACCTGTAAGTTATAGATGATGAAACTACAAGTACTAAACGAAGAACCTGTAAATTATATCTGATGAACTTGAAAGTTACAAATGATGAATCAATAAATTCTAAATGATGAATCTGTAAATTTTAAATGATAAACATATATGTTTTTAATAAATTTATCGTATTCAACTTTCAGTAACTTAATTTTCTTTCTATATAACTTATTTTTAATTAAAGTATCTTCATTTTCAATAACTTTCATTCACAAATATATTAAAAACTAATGGTTTTTCATTCTAAACAATAATAACAATAATTAAACATTCAAAAATACTAAAAATCAAATCAAATCTATAAATTAAAAAGTTTTCTTCGTCTAAAACAGTTTCATAATAAAAAAACAATTTTTGTTCCTTTTATCTATTTGAAGAAGAAGAAGAAAAAGATGATGATGATGAATATAATAACTAGATAATAAAAATACGTTATATTTAAAGCGTTATATATATACAAATCATTTAACTAAAAGAACAACAATATATCATTTTGAAATTAGAACCATAATGCACCATAAATACAAGTCTATAATATAATTTGTATCATCTCGCCTAATTAATTTCAATATTATATTTTTCATGATATGCATTTTTTTTTTTATGTGGATATCATAAAATTAAAAGTAGAGATATGTGTTATTTTTCAAAAGAAAAAAGTATCAAAAAGATAATATGGAGAAGATATTTAGCATTTACCAACTTCAAAGTATACCTTACATTGAATCTAGAAAAATGACACTAGTTTTTCTGAATCCATTTGTAGAAATTAAAAGAATATCCCCTTGTTGGGTGGGTTAGACCTTAGAAAAAATAGGCCTACATGCTTACGCTGTAATTTTATTTTATTTGTTTCCGTACTTCAACTATGTGTACGTGTTTTATATTAGTATAGAATACAGTTGGCTTTTCCTTTCCTTGGTTATCTAGCTCAGCCTTGGTTCCCAATTCCCTGTTTGTTCGATCTTTTAGATGCATTAGGGGACAAAAAAATCTAATAGAATAGTCAAGAAGAATGAATTTGATCATTACGTATATGCCCAGCACCTTTGCTTCATAAATTTCCTCGCTTATATAATAGAATATAAAGCCAAACAAAGTCAATCCATTAACGCTCATCCAATGTCCAAATCACTACTCTCCCTTTGTTTATTCAATTAAACCCCACTTAACCTGTTAACCCCATCCTTTCCAATTGCTTAAGAGTCATCTCTATCGATATCGCGTTTAAACATCCAGTTAATTCAATTATTATCTTTTCAATTTTCAAAAGTTGCCACTTGCCAATTTTCGGCCGTTGACTCGTTCTTGTTTCATCATTATATTTTCCTTCTTCGGCCTTGTATTTAAAAGGCAGCCTAAGCCCCACATTCTCAATCAATAACAAGTGTTATCTCTCCTTTTAACTTTTTCCAAGCTTTTTGGTGATTTTGCCTCAAAGTTCAAAAGCTTGTTCAGGTTTCCATGGCAGAACGTGGTCTTCTCTTTGTTTCAGCTCTTCTCTTTAGCTTATTGGGTTCCAGTTATGGAATCATCCTCCTCTCTTCCCTGCAAAAAAATCTCGTAGTCACTGCTTCACCAACTCCAGGGCAAGGTAACCCAGCTCCCTCTCCCTTCCTCTCAATACACACATGGTTTGATCTATGTTCTATATTTTAGACTAATCTTAAAGATATGAACTTGTTATTAATTTTATAGTTTTTGGATTCGGGTTTTTCTATATTCAGATTATACTGTTGTTTTGCTTCATGAAAAATGTGAGACAAGATTATCTAAGAATTAGATTTGCAGCTCTTAAAGCTGGAATTGACAATATCACTGTGACCTGGGGAGTAAATCAGACCCTCCCCGCTGGGACTGACTCAACCTACAAGACCATCGAGGTAAAACTATGCTATGCACCGGTAAGCCAAGTGGACCGCGCATGGAGAAAAACAGAGGACCAACTAAGCAAGGACAAAACTTGCCAATTCAAGATTGTTTCTATGCATTACAGCTCTTCAAATAGGAACCAATCCTATACATGGACTGTTGAGCGCGATGTGCCTACTGCTACATATTTTGTTCGTGCCTATGCTCACAACTCTGATGGAGCTGAGGTTGCTTATGGTCAGACTACAGATACTCACAAAACACAGAAACTTTTTGAGATCCAGTCCATCACCGGCCGCCATGCCTCCCTTGATATTGCCTCTGTTTGCTTTAGTGTCTTCTCTGTCGTGGCCTTATTTGGATTTTTCCTTAATGAGAAGAGGAAGGCCAAGAATGCTGATGGGAAGTGAATCAAGACAAACAACTATATGGATCCACTTGGTTTACAAGCAGATGGCACTGGCATGTTTTAGTTCTGTTCTCAATATGTATTGCATATGCATTAGGGTTTTCCTATTTCTGAATCTTGTGGTTATAATGTGGACTTTGTTATATTTGGGGAAGGGATCATCTAGAATGACAAACTCAGTATTTCATATATCAATTTGGATTCCAATCTTCCTAGTTGTTTCAAAGAAAGTGAAAGAAAAATACTTTTACTTACTGCTGATTGTATAATGTTCCTACAACTAATGATTATTCTGAAACAATGTAAGCAAAAAGTTTTTTAATGAGAAATATCTTCACAGTCGAGATAGATCTTTTTGAAGAACCATCTGTTCACGATAAGTTGTATGATTTCAAAAATTCAAGATGACATAGGATCCATTGACTTTCTTTCTTCTTTTTTTTTTTTGGTTCGAAGGATCCATTGACTTTCAGTTCATTGTAATTTAACAGTTTAATGTGTTGACTAGAAAATAACATTATAAGAACATGATCCTAACACATTGGTCTTAATATATTTTTTGGATAAGGCATTATGTTTAGGGTACTGAAGTCTGATGATCAATAATTACCATTATCATGTTGATGTAGACAGCAATAAACTCGGAAAAAGATTATGGATGAATATATTAAGTTACTTGGAGTTACTGTCTACGTTTTATATGGGGTTTATGTGGGACATTATCAAGGAGTCTTTAAATGGAGTCCGATAAGCTACTTTAGTTCAATCAAATACCTGTTATTCTGACATCTACTAAGGGAGTACTTTTGGTAATATTTCGCAATGCAGGAACAGTAGTGCAGGTGTCTTTAGAGGCATCTAATTCCGGGACATTAACAACATCAACTTCAAATCCATGTTGTTTTGAGGATGGTATTAATCCTTTGTTAGAAGGAGTTTTGAGAGTCTAGTGTCTTAAAGTTTTAGGATTAATTTGGATGATTAAATAGCATTCAGTTTTTAATCAATAGATAAATTCTTGCAAATTATTGCCAAGAGTTATGTAATTCTCTTCAAAGATGTGATGCCTATGGAATCCCAGGTTTGAAGCCTAAGAAATTTTAGGAGTAAACCTAAATTCTTTGACTCTTATCATTCTTAGGTTACTATTCAATGGAATTGTTCACAGCTACTGTTCACGGTTGCTAATCTACTAGTTGCCCTACCTCAAATTGACAGCCAATTAACCACCAGTTACAATGCTAGACATTAATACATCATTTAATTTATATGGTAACTGTAAAATATTTGGGGGATGAGGATTAGTTTGGTGTAAATTAAAATTTTTTTTTTTACAAATATAGGGTAAAAAATAAAAAAAAATCTAGGTGTAGGATATTGAACAATTTTATTTCTCATTTTAGGGTAGTTTTACTGGCTGGGAAGGAAATAACATCTATCACACTCACTTTGGCATAATAATTGATGCCTCCCCTATCACATTTGAGAAGCCTAGCAACTAATAGATGAGTTAGCATATGATTCAACCTACAAATAATTTGTCTGTAACATTTGCAAGTATTCCTATTCTAACCAAAAAGCTTTGCAAATTTTCACCTAAGTTAACCAGTGATTATTCTTATATTTCCCACAAAACAATTGGTTGACCTTGAGATGGCTCATAGGCATTAAAGTATTCAAGAATGTCAAAGAGACCAGCTAAAAAAACAAAGAACAAACCAGCGCAACAACAGATGCCAAGAATGAATGAAAATGAAAAATAAATGAGCTTTAGAACAACACACGTTCTTCTGCTGAGGCTGAGCACCGCGCGATGGCTAGCACTGTTTGTGAGATTCAATGGGTTTCATATTTACTTCGTGATCTTGGAATTGCAGTGCCACTGCCCATTTCACTTTGGCGTGATAATCAGGCCGCGTTGCACATCACTGCTAATCCCGTCTTCCACGAACGCACAAAAATATTTGGACATCGGTTGTCACTTTGTTCGCGATCAGTAGCATGTTTCTTCTTCTTTTCAGCTTGCGGATATTTTCACTAAGGCACTCACTGCCCCTGTTTAATCGTCTTCGTTTCAAGTTGGGCATGCTGACTTTGCACCATGCTCCAACTTGAGGGGGGATGAAAAAAATATTAGAGTGCTTGGTGTGGTTACAGTTCCAACTACAAGCTCAGCATGCAAAGACGTAAAGCTGAGTTGGTGCACAGCAATGACGATGCAGAGCATAACAAGGAGATTATTTATTCAAAACGATTCTTTTCAGTGTAGGCGGGAATTTTCATTCATTAGTTAGTTCAGATAAGTTATTTTTGTTCCTTATTTTTTATATAAGCCTCTGTACACTTTGTTTTCTTATTAGCCAATTGAATAGAATGATCTTTCATTTCCAGTCTTGATTCTCTGCTTGAGTTTGTTAGTTTTTTTGCTTCTGCTTGAGATCGAACAAAACTGGGCAGTGGCTTCGATTTTTCAAACTCGACTTGCGTAAGTACGTATGAGCACACCAGATAAATGCAGAATATTGGTTTTTTCCTGTGATTATTTTGCACAAATCAAAGTAGATTGGGGACAACTTTTTTTTTAATAAAAAAAAAATGGAGGGCTTAACGTTCATGAATAAAAATTTAGATATTTAATAAATAAAAATAAGCAGTATCCCAGGACTAAAATATGCATTTTTCCTTTTTAAACATGATCATTAGATCTCTTCTTTCGAAAATCGAGATAAAAAAAAGTGATGAATCACAATTTTAATAAAATTGAATTCGAAACTTTTATCTGTTTTAAAAGAAAATCGTAATTTAACCCAAAATTTTATTCGTTTAACCCTCCAATTTTTATACGTTCAGGTTATTTAAGCAGAGACGGCGAGATGATGATGATGAACCCATGATTATGCCATTATACTAGCTGAATTTGATTACAGCAAAAATAGATTTTGGTCAATAATTTCACATGATTTTTCCTGTAATTCTGACCCTAAAAAAAAATTACTGTTTATTTTCCGGTGATTAAACAAAAATGACACTCAACTATTCGGTTGACGCTGTAAAAAGAAGTTTCTATAACAGAAGTTTGTAGAAGATGCTCATATTAAACATCTTCAAATGTAGGTGAAAGCCTTCACATTTTTAGAATCCCTTCTCTATATATAAGCAGATTTGTTCAGCCCTATGACGTTGGCTTGCCATCACCGTTAGAATTAAGAACCTGATAAACGAGCTTCTCTGGCAATTCTTTTATAGTCTGCAAATGGAATCAAACCAAGCCTTAGATCCCACAATATACTGTCAGAAGTTATCTGATTGCTTAAATATTCAAAAATGCTAACCTGGAAGTGTCTCATGTGCAGTATCGGTTCACACCCAACATCCGCAATTGATTTTCCACCAGGAGTTTGCAGTTTAAATCGTTGCGCTTCATATGCTGCAATGATATATTTTTCATTGGGCAGGTGCTGGCAAACTTTTAGAAGGGAAGTAAGAGAATTCATCTGGCAGAACACAGTAATTATGTTATGTGAGGCTTTAACTTCAAACAAAATTTCTGAGACACAAATTTGGAGAACATTTACAGTACTCTCATCCAGAACTGGTTTGTGTAAGAAACTACACAACCCAGATTGAGTATTCCAATGAACAAAAAATTTAACAAATGAAATGATACAAGCACAAAATGCACCTCCTGCAATGTACATTTTCGAATTTAATAAGGTATGCACATCAGCAAATGGGTATAGGAATTGATACAAATTTGGTCATGTCATAGCATTTGTGTATTACACTAAAATGCAGGTTCCTGCAAGCAGGTATTGTTTGCAGTCAGTGTGACGGAGAGGACTACTTTATGCTGGGAACTAGTGTAATCAGAGATGTTCAAACTACGAGGGCATAACTTACACAGTTGCAAAAATAACATAACAAAATTAACTTCAAGAATCAAAAGTAATTGCTTCAATTTGGCAATTTAAATGCCTCACAGATTCTGTCGAGAAAAAGTCACATGCTGACATAAAGTGAAGAATAAAAATAAGTTTTCCACATAACTATCAAAATAACCAAACTTTTTTAAGGAAGCTACAAAGAGGCACTCCAACCACAAATTCCTATAAATTCTAAGTTTCATTTATTTTTCTGTCTTTAAGTTGATCCACAAAATCTCAAAAATGAAATCTAGATACTGAAGACGGCTAATGGATAGCTATCTCTTTTTTATATATTTTTTTAAGAAAATAGAAACTTTTACAAGCACACTTTTGCTTTACTGTAGTTTAAGCATTTATCTGCAAAACTAATTCAGACACATGCAACTTAGACACCCAAGAAAAAGAAAAAAATCTTTAGTTTGATTGCATAGACAAGTAAGCAAAATTAGGCAGTGGTGTTCTAACAAGAATAAACTAACCTTCATATATGGACACGAAGCACAGCCACCATGAATAGAACACCCCTCCCCACTAGCAACTCCAGGTACAACAGGTAACAAAAATTCCCCTGCATTTAGTGATTCTAAGCCTGGAGATGAATTTGGTGATGTTCTTGATATCGAATCTGATGAGACTGGAAAGACAATTTCAACATTAATTTTAGCTCCTCCAGAGGACTTAGCAGCACCTAATAACTTCTGTACTGCAACAACAATTGAAGTGATCATTCCTGATTCTGTTCCTAACACAAATTGGAGGTGATCATCAACATTTCTATCTAGTGCCTCTTGAACTCTCTGCTTTATAAAATCCAATATATTTTGAGTGGAACCAACTACTCCCATTCCTCTCCTCTTTGCTTCCATTGCCAAAGAAAACATCTCCCCAGGAACCTCAAGATGAGCAGTTAGGAAAGCATCAGAATACATCTCATTTATCTTCTCCACAACTTCATGTCCAAAAAGATGATGAACGATACATGTTCCATCCTGATAAAAAAAAATGTTGTCAAATAGAAATCAAGACATCATTAGGGCATTAATCCAGATAAAACACACACACACACACACACAGAAAATCTTAGTTGCACTCAGCTAGGTAATGGCCAAAGTATATCCCCCTGCAAGCAAGCAACAAAAGCAATTGCACAAGATAAATCCATGTGGTCTAGAAAATCTCTGTTGGAATTCTTTTGCATTTCACTCATAATCCTCATGTGATAGCTAAAATTGGCTCACAGCTTCAGATAAATAACTTAAAGGGTTTTGTATGTGTTTGAGAGATGGAAAATGGGATTTTTTTTCATCACTGCATGCAATTGCACACCAAGAAAATCATGTGTGAATTAAAATTGTAATGAGGAAATAGGAGAACTAATTGGCAGAAACCAGTAAGCACCAACTGCCTTATATCCATTCAAGTTCAGAGGCCTGGTCCCTGAACTACAACATATTAGCCCCAAAAATGAGATTCACATTACCATGAATCTAATCATGAGCATAATTCTTCGCAGTCTAGAGTTTCACAATATTATAAAAATTATAAAGGGAGATCTCCAACAGCAAAAGATTTGGTCATGATACTTGGAAAAAATTTTCCAAATGATGATTGTCATGTAGAGAGCAAGACCATCTAAAAGCTTCTTTTCAGATGCTGAGACAGCCTGTAGTCACCAAATGTAATCCAAAACTGCCAAATATAATCCAACTGCTGCATTTATTGGCTAACTAAATTTTCTCTTTGCATTGCTACATCTTGTTCCGTATCTTTAACAACCATGTTTGTATGAACAAACAACATAAAACAACAAATTACTACAGCCAACAGCCAAATAAATAGGAAAATCAAACTCCACTTTTGTTCCCCGATATTATCCAAAATCCACATCATCCATTGTATGAATCATGATGTATATTAAATTTCACTGTCTTAGCTGAGCTGAGAATTGAAAAGAGAGATCACCTGATAATAATGCAAGCGAGGGAGCAATGATCTGATGGAATATCTATCATGCAATGGATGAATCTCCGCAATTTCTTCATCAGTCATAATTGTCATTTGTTGAAACAATTTTGCTATATTAGCACCCATGTATGAATCAGGCCCATACCATACATTTAAATCTGAAATTTGAGTAAAAGCCTGTTGATGAAGGAGATGGGGAAAAAAAAGCAACTTGTTACTAAAAGCTTCACATCACATACACTGGTAAAAACAGAGCAAAATGCAGCTGATTGAAACATAATAAAAGAAGGAAAAAAATTGCAGTTTTACTAACCTGAAGGATAGTCTGCACAACATTAGAAGAAGTACAGGTGATTGTAGGCACGAGCTCATGAGCATAAGCTTTGGTTTCAAGTGAAGTATTTATGTAGACAACATGCAAAGAACGTGGAGACTCAGAAGCCGCTTCAAGGTAATTCATATAAGCAGGGCTAGATGCAGCATCTGCCAAAGAACAACCAATACGCTCTTTTGACATCCTATAAACGCCAACCTGCTTTTAGATGTGACAGGGAAACAAAGTTAAGAATTGCTTCAGTAGACAGGACCCTATGTTGAGTACAAGACCCTGCATATAATCAGAAGACAGAAGAAAAAACTGTGGAATTATTAAAGCATCTTCCTTCTAGGATCTGAATTAGCATTTAAGCAAACTTTGGATATAAGAGCCCTTAAGTCAAGATTATGCCCAAGAACCACAAATCATCATCTAAGCAGCTCATTTCTACAGTAATCAGGTTCTCATAAAATAGATTTCTATAATACAATGCCTTTTTTTTTTTTTGCTAATATATCATATACACTTGATATGCCAAGCAGCATCAACACATGAGAGATGAATAAAACAACGTACCTCTCCAAAGCCAGCCTGATCAAGGATTGCGCGCACATTTTCTGACATAAAATCTACACCCAAGACTGTTATGAATTTGCATCCGGCTTTTGCCATTTTCACAGCACTATCTGCCATGACCAATGAATCAGATATATGGATGTGAGGCCACTGCTTCTGTGCAGCAGTTAAGACACCTTGAACTTCAGGGTCCATGTAAAAGTGAGCAACAACACCAATTTTCTTCTCTTTTAACACGTGTACAAGTTCTTGAACTTTGGACTCATCCGGGGACAAATATCTCGCCTGTGAAAGTCAACAAAATTCTCTATAATGAAACCAAAATGCATACACATATTTAAATTAAACGCCAATACAATAAACCCTGGCAAGTTCCAGAATATGAGGAATAAAAAGTTAATAAATGTTTCCTACCAACTGTCTTAGTTTCTTTAAAATCCAATGATCCCATTAAAATTTTGGATTCAAAGAGCAAAATTCTCACGGTTCTTTAAACATCTAATGGCGCTAGAGCAATACAATTCATGTCAATCAAAATTGAGGACTTAATTGCTAACCTGGGCTTCGGCGTAGCTTCCCTTGGCCTGGATACCCTCTGAAGTGACCACCAATGAAGGAAATGGATCAAAAAGCTTCTTCCCTTCCCTTTCCGCTACCAGTTTCTTGGTTCTCTTCTGCATACTCACCAACACATTGTGCCACGTGTTAACTCTGGACCTCTCACCGCCATGCAACCCTACGTTCAGAGCCGCCAAATGCTCCGTCTTCACGCTCAGCACCTCCTCCGGCGCCTCCCCGTCCAGCACCGATAACAAACAAGCACAAAACCCTCTCGTGATCTCCGAATCGCTGTCAGCCAAAAATCTCATATTCCCGTATTGGTCTAACTGGGCATCAACCCAGACTCGAGCCGTACAGCCCATGACCCGGTTGGAGTCAACCTTCAATAAGTCCGGAAATGGCGGGAGAAGAGAGGCGTAGTGAAGAACCCGTTTAACGCGATCGATTGGTTCCAGCACAGACTGAAACTCGGTGACAAGGTGCAACAACTTACCCGCCACGACCTCGGTGGTAGGAGACGGAGACGGAGACGTAGCAACAGCGGAGCAGGAAAAGCGAGAGACGTTAATGTTAATAGAAGAATTGGGTAAGGAATCAGAATGAACAAAGCTCAAGGATTTAGAGAAAAAGGAAGAATATTGGGTTTTATGGGGAAAAAATCTGCGTCTGTTGGAGGAGACGGAGAAAGGAGAAGAATAGCAAGAAGAAGCATTCATGGAGATGGTAGCAGAGGAGTCCATGGAAGAGAAAGAGGTGGCCTTAAAGTGCGTGTAGAAGAGAGGAAAAAGTACGGGCGGTTGGGTTGAAATTAATATGGATGGATGTGGAGAACAGAGAGAGCATAGCCTTTTAAAAAGCGAAGAGGAGGAGGTGGTGGTCACTGGTTAGATCTGTGAACAGAGCACCTAGAAAATGAAGTTCGCGCCACTAACCATCACTAGAAATCAAAGATCGATAGACATTGACATTGACTCGCTTTTAAACAAAGAAAATTTTATTTTTTCTACTCTCATCTCATGAGAAATTAATATATAACTTCATCCAATATAATGACGACCATATCTAATTTATGAAAGAAATTTAATTTATCAAAATTGGTATATTACATAGAGCTTATGATAATTTTTACAATCTAATTAATTGAAAAGGATTGTTTTCATTTCATGTTTTTGTTTTATTTACTTTTTTTTTTTCAAGAAAGGAAAGTTGAGCAAATCAAACTAAAGATGTTTAACATTTCACTATCCCATATCATGTTCTTTTGGGAAACATGTCTAGTTCAAAGAGGAAAATTCTTAGTGAAATTGAAATCTTCTCGCAACTGTAGAATTGGGTTGTTGCAACCATTAAGGCATGAAATATGTGTCATGGAATTATTATTTCAAGAATTAGCTACCTATTTGTATAATAAACTATATATATTTAAATGATGATTTAAAATTTTCTAAATATATTCAAATATATATTATCCATAATAAAAATTACATAAAGAAAAGCTCTAGTTGTTTCTTCTTGATTTTACAAAATATTATTTAGATGTTCAAGTTTCTTTATTCCCATTTGCTGCTCTTTCTCTCATATGAATGGCCACCAATTACATATATTTTTGTTTCTCGTACTCAACTAGCCAATATATATGGAAATTCTTCACCATTATGAAGTACGAACCAGAAAACAACTGAAAATTTGGCATCTGGGATATGTTCCATAATTTCTTGTCCATATCGGACCAATAAAAAGAGAAGAGCTTTCTTTTTCAGATATTCAATTGAACCTTTTAATTTATTTTTTTTTCTCTGTCTTTTGTCTTCGCTGGTAAATAAACACAATATGACTTAAAAGAAAAACAAGAAGGAAAAGAGGCAGAGAAACAAAAATTGATGGCCACAAAATTTCTAATTTAGGGCTCTCAATGGCAGATTCATAAATTTTATACAGTAAAATTCATACACTTTTTGATAAATGTCATACTTATTAAAAATAATGGGATCTATTTATTAAAAATGATGAGTCTATATTAATATTTTAATAGCTTTTAAAAAAAATAGTGCGGTCCTGGAATGTAGATCAGCCCATGAGGGCTCTTCGTGATGGTCAAATATGGACGCTGAAAAGTGACTCGCATCATTGGCCATACAATTGTTTTGTGAACTTTCCAATATAATTTCGTGACTTTTTTTTATTATTTTTTCAGAATTCCGATTGTGCCTCGTAGACATGGTAAAGTGGTGTTTGCTGAAGCTCAACGCATGTGGACCATAACTGGCTAAATCCAAAATCAAAATAATAAAGGCAAAATGCATCTTGCTTCTGTGAATTATAACATTTTTTTTCCTCAAATTTATAATAGACAATGACTTCACCACAACGCAAAAAGTAATTCAATAAAGATATACGCATACCAAAAACCAAATTCAGAAATTAATATCGTCATAGAATCAATAGCATGAGAACTAGATTGTCTACTATGATTTAATTTTTTTCGGTGTGAAACTTCATTTGTTCTTATTTCGTGTCAATGGATTGAGATTAATTTTGTTCATATTAGATAAGATTCCGAATGGCGGTAAAACTCTCTTTACTTTTTTTTTTTGTGGACCTGCGTCTGATTTTTTTATGGAATTTTGAAACTTGGCTAGATCCAGAAGGGATGTTTTTGTGCTTGATTTAATGATGCCTCGAATTTTTTTGTGGAATAGGCTTTCTGTGGCTTTTTAAGGAATTCTGGATTTCAACTTATCATACTGTACATAACAATTTCTGCTGAAGTAAATTTTTTGGCTATCTTGTACTTTTGTCTGATTAAGCGAGTTTAAGTCGCTTATAGCTGGATACGGAGTAATGCACTTCCATATGATTAACACTAGCCATATTGGAGAATGCAGTCTTGTTTATATGCTTAAGTACGAAGTCATAAGGCCGCAAGAGTGTTTTAAAGTTAAAGAGTTCATAATCAAAGCTTGTGCTGCTTTTGATAAAATGATCATTTGCTTTCATGTTCCACTGTCTACATGTTTTCTCGTGAATCCCCCTCTCTAATTGCTAAATTAGTGTAGAAATTCATTTTTCCTTGAGCTGGTTCAAGATATCTCATGTTTTCATGCGAAGCCGGATTTCCACTCAAGCAAATATAATGGAGATTCCACGAGAATATTTTGAGATATCTCTCTCTTCAATGCATTTACATCATGCATGCTAGTCTAAATAGTATTGATGCGTATGCTTTTCATTTGCTGCTATATCAAATGTTTGCAGAAGATTGTGAAGGCGGGACAAGAACAACATATGAGACTGATTGTTCCCAATTGTATTTACAATTGTTTTAGGAACAAGGCTGTATGTCCTGTTCTTATTGTAAGAATCCCATAATTTGGCTAAAATACTGAAGTACTTCTCATATTGTTGTTTTGTCAATAATATGTTATATTGTAGGCATACTTTTCAGTTTTCAGTATTGCCAATGAGTGGCTCCCCAATGAGATGGCTCCTCAGTGAGGTTTTAATAACGCAACAACACACCCACACCTGGATATTTAAGGATTAGGATACGGACAAGTGACATAAGACATTTGCATGTTGGACACGTATTTAAAAAATAGGCTGCTTATATATGTCCCATTTTAGAGGAAAGTAAGCCCATTTTATGCACAGAACGACTAGAAAATTTTATGGACAAATCAGTTAAAAAATATATATATTATGTTTAACATTATATATTATAGCTTATATATAATAATAAACATGAATGTAAATGAAAAATATAATGTGCATTTCTGTTTTAGGTCAGAGCATTCCTAATGTATCATGTCCACATTTTGAAGGTCAAAAATATAAATTACATGTATACATACTTCCTTGTTATTTAAACAATTAATATACCAATATTAATTATTTATCTACAATTATTCAGATTTACTGCCACGTTACGTAAACATTTTGTAATAAATATTTATGTTAATATTAGACTATAGCATTTAATCATATACTAATTTCTGTTACACTGTTATACTCTTCATTTTATTTGCTGCTTAAATATTTCTGTTATACTGTTCATTTTATTTGCTACTTAAATATTTTCTTTCCGATATAACAAGCGAGTGTTGCATACTAGAACCCATTAAAAGCGGACGACTCCACATTGAAAAATATACGTTTGCCAGATTAACAATGCCTTGCTATTCCATTTCAGTAAAAATTAGTTTTACACGGTTCAGAGGGGGTTAGACTTGACATAAAATTCAGAACTACTGGACAAGTATCTAAGGCACTTCTAATGAGGATAATTATTTACATATGACTATCTCAGTTGAGTAGGAAATAAAGCCTATTTGATTATTCAAAAATCAAAGCTTTCTAGACAGCATCACTGTTCAGGACTGTCCAACCCAACTATTCATCAATAACTGCAAGCAGCTTGTATCATAGCTCACTGCAGCCAAGTATCATACTAGGACCTTCTAAGCTGGTCCCTTGTAAAGAAGGGCTGCCTAAGTGCTTCCCGAGCTGTTAGCCTATCTGAGGGATCGTATCTAAGCAGTCCTTGCAAGAGATGTATGAGATCTCCAGCTGAGTGATCTACATGCTGCATTATTAGATTCTGCAGTGCAGCGAGGAAAAAGTTGAAATTCATATCCAAGAGACTAAAAAATTACAAAACTTTCTTAACACACACAGATGACACGACAAAAAGAAAACCTGAAGACGTGGTAGTTTCAAAACAGCTTTAATACTTTCCCTTGAAGTCGCACCTTCAGGCCAGTAAAGTTTACCCCTTCTAATATATTTCTCAGCATGTCGGCTGAAAAAAAAAAAAAGGATGGGCAAAAGCAATCCAAAATGAAATGAGAAAAATCAGGGGAAAAGTTCATCATAGAATCTTACTCGACTCTCTTGAGCATATGCTGAGGCAGGGGCCCAAGCACCCGCTCCATCATGGCTAGGTGCTCCAAATTCTCATGTGTCTGAAACAAAGCCTCACCCTGTACAACAGTTTAGGTAAACAAATATTTCAAGAGCTAAGCAAAGTTCAACAATTTAACACATGGTAAACATGTGATGTTCAGAAACATACAGTGCATAGCTCCACTAAGATACAACCAACGCTCCATATATCACAAGGATAACTCCATCCAAGTCCTAAATAATCAAATCAAATCAAAATTATTTTTCTGCCCAATCAATTAAAGTCAGAATAGAAAAACGGTGCCATCATCAAAATAGTACCAAGAATAACTTCTGGTGCACGATAATGACGAGTTGATACAACATAGTTCTGATCTTGGCGCTCATAAGTGGTGCTACCAAAATCAATCACCTTAATGGCACTCGACTTTGGGACTCTTTTAAAGTAGGAACTCTCCTTTGGTGATCGGGAAGAACCCTGTAGACATCAAAACACTAGATGAATGCTACAAGCCTTTAAAGCAAATCAAACAAACACCACAAAGAAACTGCCACAGACATGATGTAAGGCCAAAGCGAGAGACATTACCTTGTAATCAGGAAGTTTGACATAGTCAGGAGAAACCAGAAGGACATTCTCAGGCTTCAAATCAGTATGAATTAGCCGCAAGTCATGCATAACTGTGAAATTCAGTAAAAACAACATAAATCATCTGGCATTCTATATAACAAGTAAAGAAATCAATCAACCCTTGGGTTGGTAGAAATAAGCTATATAGTACATAGAATTACTAAGCCAAATGTTATTTTGCTCGAAAATCATTCACATCACCAATAACTTCCCTGAGGGAAGAATATATAATAAAATGTGACTGGGTATGTGCCAGTGTGAGAGATGTCACATATGATATTGAGATATATGAGTACTAGCATCCAAGCCATAATTGAAACTTCAACAAGAGGTAAAAGAAAATTGTAAGATGTATGAAAAAAACTAGCTTAGGTTTTTACTACACACATGCTACACATTCCAACAGTTGTCTTCCAATCTCACGGACAAGATCAATGGGAAATGAGCGATAACTGTTTTTGCGAAGAAAATCGTATAAGCTTGGTCCAAGCTTCTCAAAAACCTGTTAAAACCATTTACATTCACCCACAAGGCTTAATCCCCAGATTATTTTTGTATTGGGGAAATTAATCCATATTAATCAATCATATACTTACAATACAGATATGGTTACGATAGTCAAACCAGTTCCGTATTTGCACACAACTGCAAGGAATAAACCCATTTAACCACCGACATATTGTTTAAAAATATTTGGTTACAGGGCCTCCAATTTGGCAATAAAACTAAATTTGGATTTAAGAGTACTCACTGATGGCCATTTTTATCATGTTTACCGAGTTGTTGCAGCACTTCAATCTCAATCATGGCTGCTTCACGATACTTCTTAATCCCACGGACAATTTTGATTGCAACCATCTCCTTCCTCTCTCTGTCCAAGCATTCTAAAACCTGACCAAATGTGCCTGCACAAGCAGTAAATAGGCAAAACATACATCAATTCAAACCAATGAAGGGTAAACCAAAACTATAATGAGAGGTCAATTTGACAAAAAAGCATACCTTCACCCATTTTGCTGTGTATCTTATCTGCATAGCATGGAGGAAACATAAAAGAGAAAAATTAGTCAGCAACAAACACCAAACCTTAGATCTAAGAAAGAACAGCTTAAACAAAGGGCTTAAGGGGTAAAAAAAGAAGCCAAGAACCAAATGCAACAAAATAGCCAACGCAATCACCCAATGCACTACAATACCAAAGATGTGACTTCAACATATATTTTTAAAAAAAAAGTTTTAAAAAATCCTCTATGAATGACAATTCCAAATTCCATCACTACTTATTTAGAAAACCTAATTAACTCTTTAAAGGGCATGGATAGTGAAGTGTAATTACAGCGAGAAGTTAAATTATCTCCAAGCGCAAACATGTAATGGCCATCCTTGTCATCTTCCCTCCATGGAGGAGAACCATTTTGAGCCTCTCCTTTTACAAACAGGGAACTAGAAGTAGTATGTTCTGAGTTTGCTCCAGAAGATGCACAGCTTGCTACAGTTCCAACCTCTTGTCCACAAAATATTCCTACCTGAGCCTACACACAGCCATTCATTTATGTACCACTCAAGAAAATAAATCAAAAATTTTCACCTGATCACTTCATAACCTCGAGCATCCCTTTCACTAATGGTCAAAAACTCATTCATGGGAGCAAATAGAAAACATTTGGGTAAACAGAATACAATATGCCAAAAACATATAAGCATCACAACAAAAACTAGATAAAACACTGCCCCAGAAAAACTTCTAAAAAATAAATGTAGAAGAAATTCTAACTAATTAATAACAATCTTGAACAGTATTCTTGGTAAAAAGAGAGAGAGAAACGGGTTTACCACAATACAACAATCATCAACCTTCCACTATCCCATGCAATTAATTACATAAAAAAGATTTCTTATCATATGCTTTCAAATTATGATTACTCAATTACAGACATACACAAGAAGCTAAATATACATCTATATACAATTCAAATCCAGATCTGTTATGCTGGAAGCCAGAAACCGATTACCTAGAAACTTTAACATATAATATAAATTTTGAACAGAAGATTGGACCAAAAATAAATGGAAAACTATGATCCGCTCAAGGTAAAATGAAAAGCCTACAAGAACGATCGAACGCTGACAGATTTAAATTTCGACTAAATCTGAGAAAAGTTAAGCAGATCTAAAAACAAGAAGAAGAAAAAAAAGCAAAATCGACGAATAGCTGGAACCGAAAAACGGAAAATCTGTTACCTTAGGAACCAGAGGCACGTCCCAGCCCAAGCGCACCCTCTTACGGGGTCTCCGATCAAGGTGCGTGTGGGGGAACTCGGTGACGCGCTCCATCTCCATGATCAAAAGCGAAATCGAAGAGGAAGTAGCCGAAAAAACAAACAGAAAATTTGGGAAATCTGATGAAAAACTAACGACCAGACGAAGAAGAAAGATAGGAATTTGGTTTGATGGAGGCGATCTATCCCTTAACCCTAATTTTAACCTACAACGATGTGAGCGCAAGGCGGTTGAGATGATATTTGTCCGTACACGTGTCCTCATCTGAGCCGTGGGTTTGACCCAGACACGTGTATAGGAGCTTCAATATGCTTTCATAAGGTTGGTTAACAACTACAGTTAGAATTAACCATGGTTAAGTTAGCGTTTCTTAACAGCGACAATAATGGAGGGTTGTGGTCACGCGTAATAACATTAAGTTTTATTTGGATAAAGAGATTTTGCTTGGTTATTTAAAAAATATTAAAATTCGTATACCATTAAACTTTTTTATTTTTTATTTTCTCTAGTGAAAAAAAATCTAAATAATTCTACTTTTTATTTAAATATTGTTCATAATAAATTAATAATATCTTAAAATTTTACTTCAACTATAATATTTATTTCAATATTTATATATGTAGGTCGCACGTCCACGTATTAATTTTAGTTTTATTTATGGATTTGTATCTTTATGCATTTTTGCGCATAAAATAGAGTTTTCCGAATTACTCATTAATATTGGAATAATAATTCTTACTATATAAATTATTCTCTCAATTTAATATTTTTCCTATATAAAATTTTTTCACTTTTTAATTTATTTTTTTGACAATAAATTTATTTTGAATTTCAATTTCTTATTTATATATTTATTATTTTAAGCATATAAATATCATAATTCGTAGTTCTCATATCAAAAAATATATATTCAGATCATACTTCCAAATCAAATTATAAAATTCACTCAAAAATCACTTTTAAAATAACTCATTAACTACAATTTTTCAACAAATCAAACCTTATATATATTTCTACTTTTTTTATTTATTTCAGTAGTTCACCTTGCTTCAGCATCATGACAACACATTTACTTCTTCTTTCATTGCCAAAAGTTGAGTCATAAAACTTTTTTTATTCATTTTTACTTTTGACTTTCAGTGAATTATGAGTTTTTCATGGTAATGGTTGAATTTACCATTCTCAATTTAGTGAGCATTATTTCAAGCCCTCTTGCTAAGACACTCGTCATGTCATTTATCACAGGTGCTAGGTACCTTCCATTTCAATATCAAAACCAAACCAAATAGCTACTTATATATCAAAGCCAATCACTAAAAATGAGAATTGAATCCGCATTTTGGAGCTCTGATTCAATTTTATTCTGAAAGGCACAATTTTTTTACTATTTATAAGTCCCGTTCCAAATCTGAAATCTCATGTACTGGAAAATTGGTGAGAATGGTATATAACCATTATAATTTTTAATATTAAATAACATTAGATATTTATAATTATTATACAATTAATTAGAACTATTATATTTTTTATCTAACGGTTGAAAAAATAATATTCAATATAATTGTAACCACTAAAATGTCACATATATATATATATATATATATATATATATATATATATATATTAACATGATTAATTTTTAAAAAGAATAAAATAAAATAAAATTATTATTTATAAATAAAAAATAAAATTATTTAAAATAATTATGTAATTAACTAAAATAATAAAAATAAAATATTTTTATAATATTAAAATAAAAATATTTTTTTAATAAAATTGGATATTGGATCAAAGTCAGAAATTCTCGTCCCAAAATAGTACGAGAATGACGACCGATAATTTTTTTTATTCAGAAAATAGGCAAGGTCAAGATCAATATTATCACATTCGCGAATTAGAATCTGACCGTATACGTGTACTACGGTCGTATATATTGCAGTATAGAGACATACGATCTTAGTCTAAATACGAATTAACAAAAATAAAAAAAAAATTATATTAATATGATAACGGAAATATGAATTTTATCAAATTAAACAATACAATTTCGTGTTATGCACGCAAGTCGAGACGATATATCGAGTCCAGTTTTGAATTTTTTATTTAATAGTGAAATTATAATTTAAACATACCGAATATATGAAAAATAATATTTTAAGGTCATATGTGTAGTTATAAGGTGAAATTTTAAGGTTAAAAACTTAAATCGTGAAAATACGGTCCTCAGTACAAGTTTACAATCTGATTTTATGGATCGGAAATTAGAAAGATGCATTCAAGATCACAAATCGGTCGATGTGATCGAAATTAAATATTAAAATTTTAAAAACTGATAAATTAAAAAATCGGACTGCGGATAAATTTTTACCGGTCAAATTAAAAAAAAATTAAACCGTAAAAATGCAATTTTAACACCGGATGTCCTTTTGCAAGATCGAATAGACTGTTTTGAAAATAAAATTATTTTATAGTTTTTGGTATATTTAATTTAATGGAATTAAGTTGTTTGGATATTGGATTTTGGAGAATTAAATTTAATTATGAATTAAAATGAAAAAAAAATTGTAATTGATTGGAAATTTGTTAAGTTAAAATTAATTAAATTTTTATTGGTTCATGTGCCACTATTAGAGGATAATTAATTATGTTATTAGCCAATGAAGGATTGATTAAGGAATTAATTAAGATTAATTAAATTATTTAGTGTATAAATAGAAAATTAATTATAATTATCTACACAAAGAACAAATCTTCATCTTCTTCATTTTTCTCCACCATGGCCAAACCATTAAAAGCTCTAATCCTTTGATTCCTTCAAATTTTTTTATTTAAATCATATTTATTCAACAATAAAAATAATTAAGCTAGTATCGGTGTGAAGAAACAAATTAAAAGGGTAAAGTTTTGGCAAAAAGAAAATCAAAATTTAACTTAATTTCCATTTGAATAATGTGATAATTTTATTCATTTCACCATTTAATTTTGTTGGTTTGATTATTGTCATATTTATTCTTTTGAGTTGTGGTGTGATATTGTTCGGATTGGTTCATTGAAAGTTAGAGTTTATGGAAAAATTATTAAACAATTAGACAAAAATAGGAAATGAAAAAAACAAGACTTAAGGAGGATGAATTTAATGAAGAATTGATAAAAATAATTTTTGGAAATTTTTGTAAAATTTTTAGAGAATTTTTATGATTACGGTTAAATTTTTTTAAAAATTATTTTGGACGAATTTTGCCTTAAATTGAAGATAATAGAGTTAATTGGAGTGTTTAGAAGTACAAAATAACTTTTAGAATATAAAAAATATTTAATATTATTTTTGGTGAATTTTTAGATTTTTAGCCTAATTATGAAAAAATTTATTGGAAGTTATTGAATATTAGTTTGGTGAAATTGATGATGAGAAATGAAAGAAAATTAGTTAAAGTGATTATAAGAATTTATTTGAAATTTTTAGAGTGTATATTGAAATAATGGAAATTTTGAGTTGGAAATGGGAATTAGATGAATAAAAGAAATAAATGGAGAAAAATAATTTTTGGAGAAAAAAATAAAAAAAATTATAAATAAAAATAATATTTGAAATGTTTGGTCGTACGAGAAAGCCTGTTGACGATCAAAATCATGATCTAAAATATGCATAATGAGAAAATTTTTAATTATAGGATATCGATATACGTGAGAGCGGAATATTGTCAAAAAATTTAAATTTTGTTAGATTTTATATCGTGTGATATTCAATAGCTAATTGAAATTTTTTTATCTTTATGCGCAACGGTGAGACAAAGTCTATCTCGAGATAAAGAGAAAAATCCTACAGACACCAGTAAAACATAAAAATGTTAGTGCACTTGTTCATATAATATTAGTCATGTATATATAAGTAAGTAGTCAGAGAAAATCGGTAAATTATGAAATAATAAAAAAATTATTATGTTGAAATATTTTATAAAATTACATAATATATATTTTATGTAAAAAATTAGAGTTTTTGAAATTATTGAATTTGAAATATTTTTTTAGAGAAATAAAATGTTAAATATACTGTATAATGATATTTATTTTGGCATGAAAAAAATATTTATTAATTTTATAAAAAATGAATTGAATTATGAATACGAGAAAATTTGACCACATATTACCCTGGACGTGAATTATGATATTGTTGGCATGCCAGTAGGGTATAAATTACGGTTCTATGTATTTTTGTGGACCAATAAAATATGGTGATACTATATATTTTTATAGATTACCTGATATATTTTTCAGTACTATGCATTTATGTGTATTGAGTAATATTATATTTGGATCATGTGGATCATAAGTTGATATGTGATATGATATCCCTTTGATTTCCCGAGAGCAATTATAAAATATTATAATATATGAGTATATGAAAAATATATTATTAAAAAATTAAATATATATTAAATTATAAATTAAATGGATTATAAAAATATTATATTATTATTTTTACAAAAAAAAAAATTTAAATGTTGAATTGTTTTCACTTTAAATTTATGTTTTATATTAATTACTATTATTATAAGATTTTTATACTATTGAGTTATATACTCAGTGTAAAAGTTTATTTTCTCTCGCGTACGTTATAAAAGATGCTTATTGGTACACCCGCATGATGGAGCATGACAGCAGCAGTCGTAGTCAATCAAAAAACGTTATTTTTTTATTATATTTTGATATATATACAAGCTTTTCAAATTCTATTATTATTATATATATATATAAAATAAGTTGTAATTAAAGGGCATATGGTTAATATTTTATTTTATATATTTTAAATATTTTATATTATATATATTTTAAAATTAGAAGAATATTTTATTTTATTTTATAGCATATCTTATTGTACAGAAAAATAAAGAATGTTAAGTATGAAATTTTTTGAGGTAGGGACCGGAATAGCAAAATCGGTCGCATCCCGTCCTGATATCACTGCAAGTCCAAAGTTTGTATTTTTTTATATAAGTATTTTATTAAAAATATAGCTTTTTAGTCATTTTTTATACAAAAAGAAATACAAATAAGTTACTAAAATTTACCTTTTTTCTCACTTGATTGACAAGCACAAAGCTTCTTTATTGAGTTTTTTTTCGTACTGACATCATCCATTGAGCTGGCTTCCATGGAAATATTGCAATGCACTATCTTCATTAAATGGGTTATTAAGTATTTTAGTAAAATAAATAATATTTTAGAATATTTTTAAATCTAAATTTATTATGTATTCTAAATTTTAAAAATAGAAAATTCATTATAAATATAAATTATAGAATAATTTTTTAAAATAAAGAGTATAGTCTAAATAAAGATAATTTTTAAAATAAATAGCATAGCCTAAAATAAAGAATTTATTGGAGATAGCATTTCTAATAATACTATTTATTTTAAAGAGAACTTTTAATAGAATAAATAATATGTTAGAAAATCTTTAATGATAAAACTGAAATTTTTTTATAAGTTATTCTTTATTTTATTTTATTTTATATAAATTAATATTTAATTAAAAGAAAAAATTATAATCAGGACATGCCGTGCATAAAAAGAAAAGATCAAAGACTAATTTTATAAAATAAAAAAAGGTAATTGTCAATTGAAGGTTACATATATTAAAATGGTCAGCCATTGATTCACTATATATTTAATTAAAGGCAAAAACCATTATTACACGCTTCGCGTATTGATTTTTTTAGTTTGAACCTGTCACGTTTTATTTGATTTTGCTTAGAGTTCCTTTTTAATAATAATATATTTTTTTTCAATTTTATTTTACACTGACAAGGTTAAAGTTTATAAATAAAATAATTAAACTATACTTTCCACAGAAATCAAAATAAATAAAAAATTAGAAAAGGGAAAAAAATTGTAAATTTCCGTTCTTGCCGGTTTCAATCTTGAATCTCCACATTCTGCTCAAGATCTTCATAGGCCAAATTATCACATACATCTTCAGTAGCGTAGGCCCAATCCTTAAGCATTTTCAAATTTCAACCACGTCTCACGGCTACTAGTGTTTTATGTTGCTCGTCTGCATCTTGCAACAAGTCGCGAACCATGGCTAATGAATCAAGAACGTTATTGAGTGGAATGTTTGAAATTACTGTTAGGTATTCAAAAAAAACAGATTTAGAATTTTTTTTATTAATTATTTGATTTTTTTAATTTTTTATAAATTGATTTTTCTAAACATGTTTATGTAAAAAATATCTATTTAACTGTTTATATTAAAAAATATCTATTTAACTGTTTATATTAAAAAATAAATTTTAAAATTCAAAAAATTTAAAAATAAATTTTTTTTTTTCAAAAATATTTTTTTCAAGCTCGAGAAACGGACACACAGTAGATTCTCAAATTGGGTCCGACAGAGACAGAGGAAGCAGTACTGCAACTGTCTCATTTCCCTATTATGGTATCTGAACACCAAATCTTATTGAGTTTAATTGATTGATATTGGGAGCTTGCTTTGGGAATTGTTTTGCAGGAATTTGATTGGGAATTGCATGGGGTAGCAAGAACAGAGGACTTGGACATGACTGAAAGCGCATTGGTCTCACCATTCACAGAAAATTCCCCCTTCTTGCCGTTGCTACTCCACGTTCTTCGTCCTAAGAGTCTTGCTAGTTATTATATTGGAAATTATGTGTTTTAAAGAGTGTGAATTAGTTTAAATTTGTTTGTTTAAAGTTAAATATTATGTAGATTTGTTTTGTATCTAAATATATAAGAATGAATTAGTACTTTTAGGTATTGCATTTTTATTATTTTAGAAATTCCAAATACTGCTATTCAGTACACATTTCTTTTTAGTGATATCAAATTAGCATCCACATTGTTTCATCTAAAAAACAAAAACACTAAAAATAATTGGACACAATCAATCTTTTCTTTTACTTTCCAAAAATGCACTAGCACTAATAATGCAATGACAGGTGTGATAGCTTTGTTCTCTCTCTTTCTTTCTTTTTTTTTTTTAAAATCTTTTTCATTATTTTCAATGATACATGTATCAACAAAATAGTAAAAATAATAATTAAAAAATGAATAACTAGCAGTTTTCTAACTCAATATTATGTTATAAAATTAAATGATTTATTGATTGTAGATAATATTTTTAAATTTCAGTGTTATAATTAAAGCTATATCAAGTCATGTATAAATGTTAAATATAAATGTCTTGTTTAATTGTATATATATATATATATAATTATATACCCATAAAATTAATATTTTTATAAATATATATTAATTTTATTAATATATTAATAATTACACATATGTTTATACAAGATGTAATTTATTAGTATAATATAATTTAAATAATTATTTATCTGCGAGATTATAATTAATACAAACTGTATCACAAATTTATTATTTTTTATTCATATATATTAATATAATTAATTTTAATAAAATATATTGTAAATTTATTCAAATATATATATATATATATATATGAATATTTTAATTATTAAATATTTTATCTAATTTTAAATATATTTAATCGTATTATAATAAATTATACAGATTAAAAGATGTTGATTATACGCTTTTTTTTAATTACCAATATTATATATATGACCATAAATGTACACATGTACGCAACACATTATGAGCACATGAACTGTCAACTGGGAAAACTGGCAAACTGGAAGGGTAAAAAAATCAAAAGAAGGGACCATGTACCGATAAAGTTGGAAAATAACTCGTAACGCCATTGTAGAAAAAAATGACAAATTGCAAAATAGGACAGAATTTTGCCGACATAAAACCTGATAGCCAATGTAAAGATTACACATTTCATGGTACCAAAATCTACATAGATCTTGCTCTTGACTTTTGCCCATCCTAAATTTTTGTACCATTACATTCTTAACTCTAAAACTAATCATATTATCAGCTAAGCTGATAATATTGTTGTCTCTTTAATCTTTAAATACTAATTTTTTTTTTCAAAAATAGTTAAATTACAAATGTATGGAACCAAATTAAGATACGATATGGATATTCTTCAATTCTGATACACTCGTATATCCTATGCATGTGGTTTGTGATATATTTTTGATACAGACACACTCGCCCACTAAAACCCCCGAAATTTCATCAGAACAACTCCAATGGCTCTCTTCCTTCAATGGCTAAAGGAAGTCTCCAAACCCGCCTCGCTTTTGGCATCCATTTTTATAGCAGTTTTCCTGACGTTTCTCCTGAAAAAGAAGCATAGGAAAAGGAAGTTCAATCTCCCACCAAGCCCTGCAAAGTTACCAATTATTGGCAACCTTCACCAGCTGGGTAACATGCCTCACATATCTCTCCTCCGTCTGGCTCACAAGTATGGTCCGATCATATTTTTACAGCTAGGTGAGATCCCAACTGTTGTGATTTCATCAGCTAGATTGGCTAAGGAAGTCCTAAAAACTCATGATCTTGCACTTGCTAGCCGTGCTCAACTCTATTCAGCCAAATACCTATTCTACGGTTGCACAGATATTGCTTTTGCTCCTTACGGTGCTTACTGGAGGAGCATAAGGAAAATTTGCATACTTGAGCTACTCAGCGCCAAGCGTGTCCAATCATTCAGCTACGTTAGGGAAGAAGAAGTTGCTTCTTTAATTCATCGGATCGCAGAATCATTTCCTGGCACTACCAATCTTAGCAAGATGATTGGGCTATATGCAAATGATATTCTTTGCCGGGTTGCACTTGGGAGGAACTTCTCTACGGGAGGAGAGTATGATCGGCTTGGTTTCCAAAAAATGCTTGATGATTACCAGGCACTTCTTGGAGGATTTACTCTTGGAGATTATTTTCCTTCCATGGAGTTTTTACACAGCCTAACAGGAATGAAGTCAAAACTCCTCAACACCTTCGGTCGCTTTGATCAGTTCTTCGATCAAATCATAAGTGAACATTCATGTTCTGAGGGAAAACAAGAGGAGCAAAAGGACCTTTTAGATGTCTTACTTGATATACAGAAGAATCGAACAGCTGATGTGTCTCTTTCCATGGATAATATTAAAGCAGTCATCTTGGTGAGTAATGACTTATTGATTTACTCAACTTCACTTCACTCAAACCACTTGCGGATGACATTCAACTAAAATTACAACTGATCGTTATGGTACTGTTATGTTGTTGCAGGACATGTTTGCTGCGGGAACTGATACAACTTTCATAACCCTCGATTGGGCAATGACAGAGCTCATCATGAATCCCAGTGTCATGGAAAAGGCACAAGCTGAAATTCGAAGCGTGGTTGGAGAAAGAAGAGTTGTGCAAGAAGCCGATCTGACTCAGCTGCACTATATGAAAGCTGTTATCAAAGAAGTCTTCCGATTACATCCCCCTGTCCCGATTCTACTAGCAAGAGAATCCATGGAAGATGTAATCATTGATGGGTACAATGTTCCAGAAAAAACACGGGTTTATGTGAACGTCTGGGGAATAGGGAGGGATCCAAAAAAATGGGAAAATCCTGAAAAGTTTGAACCAGAAAGATTCGTGGGCAGCACCATAGACTTCAAGGGGCAGGACTTCGAGCTGATACCCTTTGGAGCTGGTAGAAGAAGCTGCCCAGCCATCACATTTGGAATAGCAAGTATTGAGCTTGCTTTAGCTCAACTCCTCCACAGCTTTGATTGGGAACTTCCACCAGGAATGAAAGCACAAGATATAGATAATAGTGAAGCTTTTGGCATCTCGATGCACAGGACAGCTCCTCTCTTCGTCATTGCCAAGTCACACTTCTATTAAGGCAAAAATAATCACATTTCACTATTTTTTAGTAATGTCATTTCTCTGCCTTGCTTTATGATATGCACTCTGTTAAAACATTGACATCAATTACCATCGGGATAGAGATAGACAAAAAAGAAATTTTCGTTGTCTGCAAGGAGGGGATGCCGAAAGCAGGGCTAGTGACTGGAGTGAAGTCGTAAGGAGCCGTGCGAGATGAAAATCTCATGCGCGGTTTTGAACGAGAGAAAGAAGTGATACCTTTATTCCAACAGTTAGACCTTTCCTTGATATAGATTCTCTATTCCTAATTTCACGCAAACTTTCCTCGTGAGAATATGAAGAACATAGAGGATCAACTCCTAGTCTTGCCCACCTGTTGGACACAAAAAATGAGATGACAAATACGAGGTTATAATACTTTTTGAAAGAAAGAAAGTAGAAAACTTTATAAAAATCCGATCAGCGATGCTCTGTGGTTAACTGCACATATAGCTATAGAACACACGGTTTCCAAAAATTAATATTCATCGCATGATACAGGAAATCTAGCCCCATTTACAATAATGTTGAATATCATGAAACTCATGAAATGGAGATACTACCGTACTAGTAATCAATAAGCATGAAAAAAGCGAGCTCTCTATGCCATTCTTGGCCTCATCACAAGAATCTAGAGTGTTAACCAGAAAATAAACTCTCTTAAGCATGACATCAAACACCTTGAAGCAACGTGGGGTATATCTCAACACTAAGTTACTGACAACTGAACTTGCAAACCTTGGATTCTGGACACAACCTAGAAATTAGAAAATTTTCAATGGCCATGAACCATGATTTCAGGGGGAGGGCTTGGTCAAAGATGAATCCAGGTACGAACATTCAAATTCTGACAAAGTGCAGTACATTAATGCATAGTGGAATTATTGCATCTTGTAATTCCATATTCTTTAAACATTTAACTCGCCCCACCAAACCCCCCCACCCCCCCTCTCTGTCTCTGTCTCTCTCCGTCTCTCTCAAAAAATTAAAGGAAAAAGAAGAAAAGAAAAAAAAAATCCTAGCTAGCGGAGAAAATTGTTGAATATTTACTCCTGTAAAATAAAACAAACAATATATGATATATAGCGTACAACCTCTAAATTATCAAAGCTGATCAAAACTCAAAGTGCAAATTACAGTTAAGTGATTTATATTTTTAATTGGATATTTTTTTTAATTTTTCAGAGTAAAAGTGATAAATTACATGAATTTTCAAAGAGATATAAGATATACGAAGGGACATTTTCCCCTTTTTTATTCTTAAAATAATTGATAAATAGAATATTTTGCATTCGTTGGATTTGTAACTTTTGAGAAATTTCGTATTAAACATCATCAAATCAAATTAATTTGGTCCGAATAAATTGAGTTATTCAATTAAAAAATACTAGTTATTGGATATTGGAGTCATCCCAAGTTCCCAACCAAAGTAAATATAATATAATTTTGGTAGTTCATATTATCTTACCGACTATTTGTATAAATAAGTATTCTTTTGGATATTTTTTGTTAGTTTTTGAGGCGAGTTAAATTTAAAATTTATTTATTTTTACATTGTATTAGAGCCACTAATTTTAGAAAATTATCTGTATTCTAATTGATTGAAAATTTTAGAAGTCTTCCTAAATATGTACTCAAAAAGAGAACCACACATTTATAATGCTAAGGGGATATTTGGTTAAATTGTTTGGTGAATTGATAGTTTTTTTTATCCTATAAATATTTAGTAATTTTTAAAAATAATAATTAATAGCTGTTTGAAGTATCTAACAGTTATGGATTGTAAAACTTTATTTTAAAGTTTTTTTAACATATGCAATTTTTTTAAATACAAAAACTAAATTATTCTTACACTAAAATATCATTGTATATAAAAAAAATTGAATTTTGAATTCATTTTTTATTTAATTACTCTTATATCATACTTTTTTATTAATATTTATTATTTAATTTGTTAAAATAACTAATTATATCAGATAAGTAATATATTATAATTTTTATTTATATATTATAAAAAAATATTTATCTTAAATTAAATAAATAAATTTTTTTTTGATAATTTTATATTATAAAAACAATATTCAATTATTTTTACTACATACTTACCAGCAAATCCGCTATAAACTATCTGTTATATTCTAAACCTAAATTAGATGCGGTTGGTTTACGCCCATCAAGGAAAAAAGAGGATTAAAACATATTATAACTCAGTGAATTATCATCATAATACAACTTTATTATGCAGTAAGAAAAAGGCGAATATAGTCTAATTCCTCTGTGAAAGACCTGAAGCAAAAGGCAAGAGCCTCCAGAAAACGTCATTGTCTTGAAGCAAGCCTGATTTATGCATTTGTGGTCTTGCCGTTGGTCCATACAATTAATTCCGATAATCCTTTCAAATTCAAAGAATTTGACTTCAAACGTCAAATCTTAAATTTCTCTTCAAAATCCCCCTTATTTGCCGCCGCCGCCGCCGCCTCTACCTTTTTCTTTTAGCTAGAAAGTCCACTACTATGTGGAATATGACTTAGTTTTAATTTATCCTTCACCAACAATTTTCTTTTTTTGTTTAAAATGAAAAATTAATATTCCAGCAAGCTCAGACCTGAAAACAAGACTTCAATAGTTAGTCTACGGCAAACATTTTGACAAATAAGGATGTACAGTTCTGAACTTAAATTTTTTATTACTTACAGTCCTACGATGTACAGTAAGAATAATTTTTAAGTGTAAAGCCCTGAACTTAAATTTTTTAATAAGAAAATAAAATTTATGAAAAATAAATATATAATATAAAGTTAAGTATTTTTTTTTGAGCCTTTACAATTTTTTAATTTTTCTAATATCAATCAATATTATATAATATAGAGCTAAGTATTATGAATATTGACGTAGTTAGAGTTGTATAAAACCGAAACCAAAATAGAAAATTGAACCAAACTGAATTTAGTATATTCAGTTTAATTTTTTAAGATTTTAGTTTATAAATTTTAATTATTTATTAAAAAATTGATTTGATTCGATTCAGTTAAAATATTAAAAAAATGATTAAATTGAATTGATTGAATATATCAATTTATTTTTTTTATAAATATATTGATTCAGTTTTAAATCGAACTGAATTGATGCACACGCTAGATTTTGATTTCTCAAGAGTATTTAATATCTATTAATATATTAATAATTTAATTATACTAAAATATTATCTCACCTACATATTTTTATTTAGTAGTTAAGATTAGAATTTGAAATTAGATTTTAAGTATAACTATAAATTCAATGACATGCCTTATTTATAAACATATATATAGAACTATATGATAAAACGATAAATATCCACTTAGAATGGATAATAATAGAAGCATAGCCGCTCTTAATAATTGCATGCCTCTATCGCCCAACTGATGGCATTTTATTTTTCAGAGGAATTATTAAGTCATTTAAATATTAAAAACAAAATTATGCCTAGAAGTCAAGCGGCCGATTTTAAATAATAATAATAATAACAATATCCATCCACCATGTTAATTAGTATTTATAACCTGAGAGAAGCTAAGCAAGGACACACCCAAAAGAGAATAAACATGCCGAATTTCTTTTCATTTCCATGGTTAGAGCAACAAGGATCATGGCTAAACTTGTCCATTACCTTGTTGGGCTTATCCTTGATAATCTTACTCGTGAAATGGTCTCAACCTAGCAGCAAGAGATCCAGGCTACCACCATCTCCACCTAGGCTTCCTATCATAGGAAACCTCCACCAAGTTGGCCTACACCCTCATCGATCTCTTCGATCCTTAGCTAAAATTCATGGCCCCATCATGTTCCTTGATCTTGGGTTGGGGAGCATTCCTGTCCTTGTTATTTCATCTGCAGAAACAGCTCGCGAGATCATGAAAACCCATGATCTTGTCTTTGCTGACAGGCCTAGATCAACCATTTCTGAGAAACTTCTCTATAACCGCAGAGACATAGCCGCAGCTCCTTATGGTGAGTACTGGAGGCAGCTGAAAGGCATAAGTGTTCTTCATCTTTTGAATTCTAAAAGGGTGCAATCATTTAAGAATGTCAGAGAAGAAGAGACGGTCTGTATGATCGACAGAATTAAAGAGTCTTCTTCCTCTTCAGCTCCTGTTAATTTAAGCGAACTATTAGCTAATCTCACCAACGATGTAATATGTAGAGTGGCACTAGGGAGAAAGCATATTGCAACAGGAGGGAGAAAGTTCAAGGATTTAATGGGGGATTTCGCGGGATTGTTGGGTTTCAATATTGGCAACTATCTTCCATGGCTAGCTTGGGTGAATCATGTCAATGGTGTGAATGCTAAAGCTAATAGAGTTGCTAAAGAGATTGATAACTTCCTAAATAAAGTAGTCGAAGAGCATATGTGCAGTGAAGATCACGGCGAAAACCCTAAGGATTTTGTGGATGTTTTGCTCTGGATTCAGAAAAATAACATGGCTGGTTTTCCAATGGATCGAACTTCCATAAAGGCTCTCATCTTGGTAATTCATTGCTCTCTGACATTTTTCAAACTTTAAGCACTTAAAATTATTTCTTACAAGTTTCCACACATGGTTTTCTGTTTCTGCTAGGATGTATTTTCTGCAGGCACAGACAGTACATACACAGTCCTAGAATGGGCAATGTCAGAACTCCTCAGGAACCCAAAAATCATGAAGAAACTCCAGAACGAAGTGAGAGAAATTGGCAACAATAAATCAGAAATCACGACAGATGATCTACAACACATGCATTACTTGAAAGCAGTAATCAAAGAAACTCTACGCTTGCATCCTCCACTTCCATTGCTAGTTCCGCGAATATCAACCCAAGATGTTCAAATCAATGGGTTCGATATTGCAGTAGGAACTCAGGTGATTATCAATGCCTGGGCAATAGGAAGAGATCCTGCATATTGGGACGGAGCAGAGAAATTTTGGCCAGACAGATTCTTGAATAGTGGTATAGACATCAAAGGGCATGATTTCCAATTGCTACCATTTGGGGCTGGCAGGAGAGCTTGTCCAGGCATCCATTTTGCAATTACTGTTGAAGAGCTTGCTTTGGCTAATCTTCTGTACAAGTTTGATTGGGCATTGCCTAGTGGATTAAGAGAGGAAGATTTGGACATGACTGAATCTGTTGGTCTTACCACCCATAGAAAAGTTCCTCTCCATGCTGTTGCAGCTCCATGTTCTTTCTAACAAACAAGCTCAGTTGCTTTTATTTTTATTTTGTTTTCCAATAAACTGTGTACTTTGCTTCATTCACTCTGCATCGATGTTGATTAATTAAAAAAAAAACAAAAAGAAAAAGGAAAGAAATCTGACTTTGATGCCTTCCAATTCCTGATTATTCAATTCTATTATCTAATAATTCAAAAAGAAATGGAAAAAAATGTTATACAAATTGTAATAGAAAATTAAAGAGCATTCGTAATTGTTTAAAAGCTTTGAATTCAAGTATTACTTCGTAAATTGTTTAGCTGATAATTGTCTCTTTTAAACTATTTTCTCAATAATAGTTTTGGAAAGCCTGCTATGCCTTGATTCCTTCATGCCTGAAAACATTCATTGATGTTGTGTTTCTAATGGGAGTTTATCTATCTGTCTCCTGTTGTTGATGTTTGTTTTGTTTTGTTTTGTTTTTGTTTTTGTTTTTTTTTTTCTGGATGAGGATTTCATAGTATCGTGGATTCGATTTATGTCTTCCATTTGTATGCATGATGTACATTTAGAATCATGTCTGGAGCCAGTAGGCCTGTGTTTAAGAAATATCGGTTTATTGAAGGGAAAAAAAATAACCCTGCCATTTTCTCAATAAGATAATGTGGACGAAAATTAAAAATCTCCATTTTCAATTAAACGCACTAGTGAACAAGTTTGTTTGACGAGCCTAGGGGAATAGACATAACCGTGCCGGTCATCGTTGACTCTAGCGGAAGACAGTGATATTCTAACATATTTTTCTCCAGTGGAAGCAACTAAATCCTACTCCACAGATCTCAGTTTCAACAGCATCTAGAACAAGATGACTATGATATTCTGGCTGAAAACGGTCTCCGCTATATACGGAATATACAAGCATTAGCAGAATGATTAACAGAAATATATATCATATAAATATTACAGTAGACGAGTTAATATATAATGTAATTGAACAGCAGCATTAAGCACATGTTACACGACTACTCATAAGCATGTATATACTTCAGAATTGTACGCTACTTTTGGCTCCAAAATTGGGATTCCCTGGGAATCTGTGGACTCTATATTAATATATGAGAACAATACCCCCTCAGGTTCATTAATTAAGCACGTTCAAGTCTTAATGTGACCTTATTTCCTGAATATACCGACTTACTTGCTGAGCACCAAGAAATAAAGCATCAGCTACAATAAAGAGTCCAACCTGCGTTAGAAAACAAAATGGACGTTAAATTTCTACACCAGCAACTGGATTTCACATATGATGTTTTACCAGAAAGGTAAACAACATAGTTACCAGACGTGCAGAGAATAATAATCGGTAACCCCAACCTTCTTTGGCAGCCACAACTCTCTGTTGATCTGTCCAACTGAAAGTTACATAGGAATTAGCAAACATCAAAATCTGAAAAGGTCTCAACTAGTATATTGTATCTATTCAACAGCCAAGTTATGATGCAAAACAAGCCAACTATTAACGGTAAGTAAAAGAAGTAGCAGGTGCAATGGCAATAGAAATCAGAAACTAATTTAGTGCAAGATATACACATACAGCTTGTGAGAACACATAGGACTTGTTAATTATACCGCTCCAACCCTATTTTTAAATCAGATGCTGTATGCAACTGCCTGCAGCAGTAACTGGGCTTGAAATATGGCCATCTACTATAACTAAAACCACCCAGATATCGTATTTTAATTGTGATACCCCAGCTGTCGAGCAGCTTTACTTCCCATTACATAAGTATCTAATCTAGAGGACTGTACTAAGATCCATTAATGTCATAATTGAATGTAATGGTCTGTCTGCGAGGAGAACAAACTTCTCAGCACATGAACATCCAATTTGCAGGCATTTACAAGAATGTGGGGATGCGTATCATGGAAAATTAAATTTCAGTTGATAAACATCCAGCTTATCAAGCATGAGTAACATTCTTAGTAGATGATGGATTTATGTTACCACAAATATTTTTTCACACCTACACCTGTATACTGAGCAGATTGCCCAAAACCCTTATCCTTCAACCTGAACGTGGACCAGCTTTGAAGTCTCAGGCTAATTGTTTGCCAAACTAATCAATTGCATAAATCAACGCTACACATTGAACTGTAGATGAGCATAATTAGTCAGGCAGAGCCTAAAGTTAAAGCCAGAGCCCAAGCTTGGCCAACTTAAGAGATGGATCCCGGGGATAAACCTCCCCACAAATGCTTAGCTTTTACAAATCAAGTTAGGCAGACAGATGGGCCAACAGGCCATGAACAGTTGAATTCATATACCACTTCGAGGATTTGTCATGTACATATTAAAATTTTAAAAAATCAACATTTTTTCTTCAGGGATCATTAAAAAGTGGGAAAACAAAAAGTTGAGATGCATACCCAAAGAATTCAGAAACCCCCCCAATTCCAGCAAACTTAAGAGGCTCTGGACCTTCTGTGACAAGATCCTGTTCCATACAAGTCACCAGATGGGTTAAATTTCTTTATTTGATTAGTAAAAGAACACAGGAGAAAGAAAAAAGGAACATGGAATCACTAGAACCAAAGTAAATATCAAAGTTCAATTTGGAAATGTGTGCACCTCTTCTTCAGCAGCCTCAAGACCACCTTGAACCCAGAAAAGGTTTCTATAACCAGCATTATAAAGCAGTTCACAAGCAGCTAGAGATCTGCACAGGTTCAAACAAAGCTACATGTAAATTTTTTATGACATTTATTTAATCAGCCATTCATGGCTTATTTCCAATCCTATAGATCCTTCTACCTGGCTCAGGGTTTTTTTTCATTTGTTTTTTCAAGTTGTTCACGATGCATGGTAAATTTATATAAAGTAACAAATTCTGACAGCCACTATTGACTCACAAGCTGCACCACTGGAATACATCTGATATAATTTATTTCTTCCTCTTCCACCCCCATCTCTTTTTTGCTCCATAACTGACTTGGTCACAACTTTGTCCAAGAATCATGTCATTATGGCTTCATTATGTTGCATTAAAGAAAAGAAAATGCACTCTCAATGCCATCATGGACAGTCCAAGAACATAATTTCAACCAAGCACCTTCTCCCATTTGAAGCCAAAAATTTGTCCTTTTACCTAAATTATTGTAAAGCATATTGAAGGTGAGAATTATTGACATAACTAGTACAAAGGATGGAAATAATATATATTTTGTTGCTGTCCCAGATCAACTTGCCTAGTTTATGGAAGGCACTTTTTATTTTGCTCTATGTGCATCACATAAAAATCTTATATGCATTAAAATTAAAACAAACTGATTCATCAAAATTCCATGTAGAGATTGGAAGGTCTAGATGTCTCCCTGCAGTCACCATAAGAATAAAACTGCTACTACAAACACATGGATAAATTGATGTCAGAAAATAATCACTTTAAACAAAGAATTCACCTCAATCCTCTCTGGCATCCAACAATCAGGTCTGTATCTTTTGGGAACTTCTCCTCAACCTTTGATATGAACTGGCTGGCAAATACCAAAAAAGCAATGCACAAGAAACATATATAAAATGCAGATAAAAATGAGTGCAATTAATTAAAAAATGAAATTATTCACCACATACTTATCATAAGACAATGTAGGCGTACCACTCCACCAGCCTCCTACAAATGCACATGTCATTTAAAACAATAAACTCACTGGAGAACATTTCTAAAAGAGAGAGAGAGAAAAAAAGACTGGTCAAAGGAACAATGGACTTGTTCCATCCTAGATATGTAAAAAAGTGTCTTCTATGCCTTGGATATTTAATGGTGACATGTTTCAAGACAGCTTGGTCATCAGCGATTTATTGTCACACATCCAGTTGGCCTATAACATTGTACGAATGTGATCACATTACTATTTAGCAGCTTAACCATTCTGTTGGATATCACAGGATAAAGATGACAATAACATGCACATGATGACATTTATTTAATCCACAAGAAAAAGAATCAGGTGATACCCATCATAAAATTCGTGACCTTTCTAGAAACAGTTCCAATATCGAATCTATCATCAACTTCAAAAATTGGAATCCAAGTTGAGCCTTTAACCCATGCCTTCAAAACAGGTGAATAATTAAATATTAACTTGGGGCAAAGGCAATGATGAATCTATGCAGGTATTGAGCTAGATAAAGACGTGAAATAGAAGAAACAAGTGAAGGGAGTGAAAACATCGAGATAGTTTACAGTAAAGGAAATGAATAAATAAGTAAAACATTTTAGTTAGCAGTTTGTCAACAAAAACAAGCATTGAGTGAGTGGACAAAGGCAGAATAAAAACCAATATGTTTTCTATCGCAATACTCTAGTTAAATGCATTCACTGATAGATAACAAATAATGCAGATATCATGAAATTACCCTTATATTATAACCATCAAATAGAAGGAGATAAGTCAGTGACCTATAAGAATTAGTGAATAAAGAAGTAAACTTCCAGTCCTAATGCTGTCAGCATTTGAATTTAATCAAGTAACAGAAGAGGAATAGAAATAACAAGTATTATACCTTCTTCTGCTCAATAGAGGGACGAACGTCTAGTAGGGTTTTATTGGAGAGTTGAATTGCATATCCCGCTTCCCTTGGAGTGAGAAGCTTCACTTTTCCTTCTCTGATCTACACATCCAAAACAATGATATTTGGCATGTGTAAGGCCCAAAGCACATCCTCTATATTTGAAGGGTTCATCTCGATTGACTAAAAAAAACGTGAACACAACCTTACAGGATAGATTACAAAAACCTATAAAATCTCTCACATTATCATACAAGACATAGCGTTCATATCAGACTTTAATTAAAAAAAATAGCAGAAAATAAAGAGAGACCCCAATTCCAATAACTCAAACTAAAGATTGCAATATGCAAACCAGGAGAAGGGGTTCAGCCAAAGCCAAAAGAAAAAAAAATACATAACAAAAAACTTTCTTTGTGTACATGCGAAAAAAAAAAACAAGAGTTCAATCCAAGATTCCTGCTTTCTCAACAGAGAATATCAATGTTATGCTATAAAAGCGTTACCATAGTATCCCATCTCCTCTTTGCGGCAGCCATGTCTCTCATTTGCTTCAAATCATAGTCTTCATCTCCAGCTTGCATTCGTATAACCCTCGCATGGTGCTTTTCAGGTAGAAATGAATTTAATTACTAAAAAAATTTAAAACCCACATAGAAAAAATATGAAAATAAATAAATAAAAACCATTGATGAGCTCAGAGAAGACAGAAGAATGGCATACAAAGCGGTGGGTTCTAAAAGTAGGACTTGGTTTCAGAGAAGGTGGGATTGAAGAGTTGAAGTAATTCAATTTTCCCTGAAATTGTGTGCTCTGTACTCTTCGGGAATTGGAATGTGGAATCGTTAGACCATTGAGAAACGGAAGTCCTAAAGAATCCATTGCATAGAGCTTCAGGGACTGAGATGGAAGTCGATAAGCGTTTAATTCAGATTTCCTTTTTTGTTTTTCTTTTGTCTTTTAATGAACTTGATTATCGGTTTATCCGGTTCGCTTATCCCAATAGTTTTTAAGAGTTTATCCGGACTAGTCTCCCAATGTCGGCGGCGTTTTATTCTGGTTCCATCCTAGTCCTGCTCTTACCAGATGACAAAATAAAACTGGTGCAGGTGATGTCGTTTTATCTAGCGGGGAATAACGCCGTTTCTTTTTCCGTCTTTCATTTAGATCTGTTCATGATACAGATTGAGAGCCAGCCCTCTATACATTGGGCTAAATTGGACATGGCATTTTCTCAAAAAAAAAAAAAAATACGATCTATTTATTACTGCATTTGAAAAAAATGTAAATTGCTTTTTAAAAAAATAGATAAGTAGATAATTTTTTCAAATGCAGTTTTGTGAAAAAAAGTTTATAAAAAATTAAAAAAATCAATCAATTAAATCAAAAAAATTTTAAATCTGTTTTTTAGACACTCAACATCAATTTTAAACACCTCTTTAATCAGACAGCAAAATCATTCCGCCGGATAAATTTATTAAAATTCTAAATTTTAAAAATATTTTATATCCAGATCCAAACTCGAAACATGAATCACCCCTTCTTACATTTTGGGTTTGGATGAATTTATTTACACAAAGCTAAATTGGTGGACTCATAATCGCAGTACAAATTCTTTTTATTTTTTGTATGAATAAAAGTTGTAGCTCTAATATTTATTAAAAATTACATTACTTGAATTTTCAAATTGTTTTAGATTTTTTGGTTAAACTTGATTAAATTGTTAGAACATTTTAATCCACGTATATATAATTTCAAAGTGAAAACTCAGTTAATTATTCTAGCCATTTTTATTCTTCTCGTCCATCAAATATAAATCTGCATGGGTATGAATTTAGTTGATTCTAATTGCATTTGAGACTGGACTATATTGAATACTTGTGCAATAAAAATTATTTACATTCCTTACAGGATTATAATATAATTTCATAAAATTTAACTATGACAAATCAAATTTCACTTTTCAAATATAGTCGGGCTTAAATTGATTGAGTATGAATCAAATAAATCTTTTTTTTTTCTAAATTAAACTCCATAAGGTAATGTGAATATCCAACCATATATATAAATTTTGCAATTAATTAATTGTTGACAGGACATGTTCATTGCGGGGACGGATACTTGATCGGCCACATTAGTGTGGACAATGATAGAGCTGATAAGAAATCCCTGTAGCAATGAAAACAGCAAAAGAAGAGAAGACTTAATTAGTAGAAGAAAGTGATCTTCCACAACTGATATACCTCAAATCAGTGGTGAAAGAGTCATTGAGATTTCATCCACCACCACCATTAGCAGGTCCAAGAGAAACCGCAGAAGATATGCAGAATCGGAGAGTATGAGATCCCAGCAAGAACAAGGGTTATTATCAATTCAAATATGAGAAACCACCATTTTGATAGTTTGAAAGCTGAGGAAATTTTATGGTTCTTAAACCATGAAATGACCTCACAAAAACAATATTATATCTCTGAAAATTAAAACAAGTATTCGATCAATACCGTATCATATTAAACTATTCTCAACCATCAAACAGACAAGTTGTTATTGAGATTACTAATAGAAGGAAAAATCTATAAATTGTCATGATTTATTCATACAGTATTTATGATATATGAGAAATTTTTAGTTGCTATATTTTGATTCATATACTGAGAGATGTTACATTGTTACTCACCGCTATTTTTTAATTTTTTTTTTAGATTATTAATTTTAAATAAATTAGAGAATAACTGTTATTTTGTGCCTGAAGTAGGTTGGGCCAGTTTACTCTATTTAGCAAACGTATATTTATGCAGAACTATATATATTTGAAGAATTAATTAAATCGGGATTTTGTCAAATTATTATCTATTCATGGTCGGTCTTACTCTCGTTATGTAAGGTGAGTGGTGTAATATTATATCATGAAGCTTCCTTTACCCAGAAAAGGAAAAAAAAAACACACACACACACACAAACAAATGTTATCATTAAGAATGTTATTTATTTTTAATATAATTTATGTTCAATATGTTACATAACATATCTAACAATGAAAATTATATTTTTTTATTATATAAAAATGAAAATTATTACTAGTTTAACTATTATTTATATTATCTGAAATTATAAATATTTTGTTAATAAAAAAAATTAATTTAGAGAAATAAGTGTTTTATAATGAATAAATTTTATAAGAAAATATAATTTAAATATAAAATAAGATTACATCAGTTACCAACTGATGAGAAATTAATCCATTGAAACTAAATCCAACTATTGGTTTATCAATTGAGATGTTTTATAAAACATTTTTGAAGCAACTATTGAATACTAAACTGCTATAAGTTGTTTCACAAAGCTAAACCACACATTCTCTTAGAGCGAAAGCTTTTTTGATATTTCTTTTACTTGTTTAATATAAAAATAAAATGTGATATTTTTTAAAAATCGGATAGAGATTGATTTCACCAATTAAAGTAGTTTAAACTCAATAAATATCCATGAAAAATATTTAAAAAATACAAATAAAATTTTAAATAGGTTTTCAGAGTAAAAAGTATATAAAAAAAATTTAAAATAGAAGTGAATAATATTTGTCATCAGGCCGATTCCTTGTTTATTTATTTAGTTCAACCGATCTATTTTTCTGTCTAATTGATTCAATTTCTAAAATACTAATATAATTTGGTCTCCTTTAATTTTGATTATTTGCCTTGGAAATCATTGAAATCCGAAAAAGCAAAAACAAAAGAATGACAAAAAAAAAAAAAAAAGAGTAGCATAAAAGAGGCTGAATTATGTTGTCTTTAATTGTAAGAAAACATTTAATTGTGAAAAATAATATTAGTTTTTTAGAAAATTACTCTTAAAAAATTAGAAAATAGAATTTCTTATTTAGTTGTATTATTTTTTAATTTAAAAATTATAAATATGTTTCCAAATATTTTTAAATTATAAGTAATAGGTGGAAAACTTAAAAAAAATATAATTTTCTATTTTTATTTATGAAAGTACAGGTGTTTTCCAATGTAGAAAATAGAAAATAAGAAAATCAATGAAAAGAGAATAAGAATGAGAAAAGAAAAACACTAAGGGGGTGTTTGTGATTGATGTTAGGTGTCCAAAAAGCAGGTTTAAAATTTTTTTGATTTAATTGACTGATTTTTTTAATCTTTTAAAAAATGATTTTTTCAAATCTGCTTATGGAAAAAACATTTTCTCTCTAAAATCAGTTTTCAAAACTCAAAAAAATTAAAAATAAATATTTTTTCTCCAAAATCGTTTTTGACAAATTCAAATGTCAAACGGACCCTAAATAGTCTTTGAATTGCAGCATTTTTAAGCAATTATTAATTACCACAGTTCCCTTAGGGGCCTTGGTTAAATAATTATTAACATTTTTTTAAAAAAAATTATTAGCCAACCTGATCAATAATTTGGACCTAATAGACGAATTTAGGGATGGACAATGACGGGCAAATGGGAATAACACATTGCCTAATTGTTGTTAATTTACATGCCAACAAGCAATACCAAGCAATAAACAATTAAGTATGCTATCAAAAGTCAGAGGGCAGGGCCGGAACTAAAAATGTATATATAAATGGATAAATTGATATATTTCGCCTGAAATTGGAAAAATAAAAGGATTCATATTTTTTTTAATTTAATTTAATTTTTTTGTGTTTTTTTATAAAACTATATAATAGAAAAGGCAATATTTTTTTTATTATTTTCACTGTATTTCCCTTCATAATTTGGGAGAAAAATTAAGGCAGAGTTATTCCCCTGTTTTCCTTTTATCTGTTTTCTCCCTTTTGCCAAGAGAAAAACACCGTACTATAGTCATTCCAAAAGTTAAAAATCTTATCAACTAAACTAAGACAATTACTAATGTATAATAATATTTCGGTAATTTAGGTAAATCTAATAATTTTCTTTTTTAAAAAGCACTAGTAGTAGATTTGATAAAAGTGATAAATACAAAAGTGAATGCAAGGAGACTAGTGAAATATAGGCTAAGCCGCTAAGAAAATAATGAAAATTAACTAGTGGGTGAGGTAAAGGCTCGTATGAAATGAATAAATTAATATTTTATAATTTATTTGCAAATGAATTCTACTTGGAATTCATTTATATCATGTGGAATGATACAACTTAAAATATGGAATTCAATTGAATTCCTTTTAATTTTGTTTGAAACAAATCTAGAATTGGATATTTATTTACCTATTTTCCTAAATTATCCTAATAATTTCTAGCAATTATACAAGAGAATATTGCATAAATTATATAATTACTAGTAATTATATGCTTATATAAAGAAAATGACACATAATTACTAGTAATTATATAAAAAAATATGTTACTTAATGAGTAATATAACTTGAACTATTCTAAATAAAACTAAATACACATATATGAAGATTAGAATAGATAAAAAGAAAAAGTAACAAAGATTGTGTTTGTGAAATAAGAGAGAAGGAAAAAAATATAATTACTAGTAATTATATATTTATATATAGAAAATAATACACAATTACTAGTAGTTATATAAAAAAATATGTTACTTAAAGAATAATATAACTTGAATTATTCCAAATAAAATTAAATACACATACTTGAAGATTAGAATAGAGAAAAAGAAAAAGTAACAAAGATTGTGTTTGTGAAATAAGAGAGAAGGAAAAAAAAATGTTAAGTTAGTTTTAAATCAATAAGAGTAATATTGTCAATAAAATTTATTTATTTTTATTTTGTAGAATTCATTTATAAAATTTACTTATTTTGCTAAAATTTGGATTTAGTTATAACACATTCTATAAAATTCAATTCCAAATATCCATTTCTTGGAATTGCAAATGAATTCCACAAATCTTGTGGAACTTATTCATTCCAAATAAGGGAAAAGTTACTAATTTTTTACAAAAGAACCTTCTAAGAAGCAGTCGTCAGGGCTAGTAGTAAATCATTGATCAACATGATTAAGTATATAAATGATGTGAGAAAACTGGTGAGATATATGAATGATAACATGACATGTTCGGAACATAGTTCTTCATCCCCATCTTCAATCTTGAAATCTCGTCTCATTCTCTGCCAGAAATTTTTTTTGAATATTCATCCCCGCATTACATAGGAACAGGAATTCCTGGTATCGGTTCGTTTTTCGGTTTTTATTAAAAAAATTTATTTTATTTTAATATTAAAAATATTTTTTTATTTTAATTAATAAGTTAATTATGTAATTTTTTAAATAATTTTTTTACTTTAAATATGTGTTATATTTTTATTTTATTATTTTAATATATTAAAATATAAATAATTATTATATATAAAAATAATATATGTATAAAAATATATAAATATATTTTTTTGGGTGGGAGATATATATACCGTTTCCGCTCCATCTCCATTATAAAAAATTTCGGGATTAGGATGAAAAAAAAATTATAAAAAAATTCATACATGTTTGGAGCTGGGTCGGGGCCAAGCACCGCACATGCAAGTCCAATTGTCATCTCTAGTGAGATCTAGTCTAAGTCACTAAGCAACCAATAAAATATGAAAATAAACAAATGGGTGAAGTAAAGGCTAAATTAAAATTTTGGAATTTTTTTGCAACTACTTGGAATTCATTTATATCATATTTGGAATGATATAACTTAAAACATAGAATTCAATTGAATTCCTTTTAATTTTGTTTGAAACAAATCTAAAATTGAATATTCATTTACCTATTTTCCTAAATTACCCCTATATTACTTGCAATTATATAAAAAAATATTGCATAAATTACATAATTGCTAACAATTATATATTTATATATAGAAAATGATATATAATTATTAGCAATTAAATGAAAAAATATATTACTGAATGGGTAATATAATTTGAATTATTCTAAATAAAACTAAATACATATATATATGAAGATGAGAATAGCCAAAAAAAGGAGAAAAAAATTTTGTTTGTGAAATGAGAGAAAAAAAAATGTTAAATTAGTTTTAATTCAATAAGGGTAATGTTGTCAATAAAATTTATTTTTCTTATTTCATAGAATTCATCTGCAAATTTCACCTATTTTACTAGAATTTGGTTTTAGTTATAATCAATTCCATAAATTTCAATTTTAAGAATTATAATAAATGATTCATTTATTCAAAACATCCAATTCATAGAATTGCAAATGAATTCCACAAAATTTGTGGAACTCATTAATTCCAATCAGGGGGAAAGTTACTAACTTTCTCCAAAAAAAACTTAAAAAAAAACTATCACAAAAAGAGTTAGTAATGGGTCTTGATCAACATGATAAAGTACATAAGTGATGTGAGAAACTTATGAAATATAGGTTAAACAACTAAAAAAATAATGAAAATGAACAAGTGGGTGATGTAAGACATGTTTGAAATTAATGAATTATGATTTTGGAATTTATTTGCAAATGAATTCTACTTTATAATTCATTTGTATCATATTTGGAAAAATATAATTTAGAATATATAATTCAATTGAATTCCTTTTAATTTTGTTAGAAACAAATCTAGGATTGGATATCCATTTACCTATTTTTCTAAATTATCCCTATAATTGTTAGCAATTATTTGTTTATATCAAAAAATGATATATAATTGCAAACAATTATATGAAAAAACATATTATTGAATGGATAATATATTTTGAACTATTCTAAATACATATATATGAAGATGAGAACAAAGAAAATGAAAAAGTGACAAATATTGTGCTTGTGAAATGAGATAGAGGAAAAAAAATGTTAAGTTAGTTTTAAGTCAATAAGGGAAATGTTGTCAATAAAATTTATTTGTCTTATTTTATAGAGTTTATTTACAATTTTCACATATTTTGTTAGAATTTGGTTTTAGTTATAACAAATTCCATAAAATTCAATTTTAAGAAATATAATAAGTGATTCATTTATTCCAAACATCCAATTTATGGAATTGCAAATGAATTTCACAAATTTTATGGTATTCATTCATTCCAAATAAGGAGAAAGTTACAAACTTTTTCACAAGAGAACTTTCCAAGAAGCAGCAATACAAAAAATGACTAATTTTGGGTCGCTGATTAAAGTGATAAGTACATAAGTGATGTGAGGAGTTTGGTGAAATATAGACTAAATCACAAAGAAAATAATAAACAAGTGGGTGATGTAAATGTCATTTTGGAATGAATGAATTAAGATTTTAGAATTTTATTTACTTAGAATTTATTTGAATCATGTTTGGAATGATATAACTTAAAACATTGAATTAAATTGAATTCCATTTATTTTTTTTTATGGAAACAATTTTATAATTGGATATTAATTTACCTATTTTTTTAAATTACTCCTATAATAGTTACTAACAATTATATAAAAGAATATATTACTGAATGGATAATATAATTTGAACTATTTCAAATAAAATTAAATACATATATATGAAGATGAGAATAAAGAAAAAGAAAAAGAAAAAGAGACAAAATTTGTGTTTGTGAAATGAGAGAGAGAAAAAAAATGTTAAGTTAGCTTTAAGTCGATTAGGGTAATGTTGTTAATAAAATTTATATGTCTTATTTTGTAAAATTTATTTGCAAATTTTACCCATTATGCTAGAATTTGATTTTAGTTATAACCAATTCCATAAAATTCAATTCAAAGATTTGTAATAAGTGGTTCATTTATTCTAAACATCTAATTCCTGAAAATTGCAAATGAATTTCAATTGTTTACCCGTCCCACCTCACTTACTCCGCTCATGGAATTCTCCGCCCGCTGATTCCACACTCACCTTTCTCTCTATTATCAGTCTGCGTCCAAGAAATGCCGGGGAATTTCGCTTCTTGTTAGGGGTATGGTCATTTTCACTGCACTAATTAATAAATGCTCCTAGTTTTTATATTTCTTCTTCTTCTTCTTCTTCTTAGTTTACGGGCTAAATATGCTTTTTTTTTTCCTTGTATATGTAGATAATTCTCATGTTGGTTAATGTGGAATGAGAACTGTTACAGGTCTTTTAGCTGGAAAAATTAGATGAAAATGTTGCTTTTAAGCTGATAAGAAAATGACGGTTTTTCAGTATCTGATGCCGGACAATTGTGGTTCAATGTTGAAGGAGATTTCACCTTTATGCTTATTATTATACATTTGAAAGCAATACAGGACTAATGAAGTAAAACGTATTTTCAGCCTAGATTTTGCTAGAATATTTCCTGTCTTGGGAAGTAAAAAGTCTTTATCTAAAAGCATAAATAGGGTTTTAATATTACATTGGTTTTTAAAGAGTTTGGCTGATGTAATGGAGTTACCGTTAGAGATATAACTCTTTCTGTGAAGTGTGAACCTTACTTTCAAGCTTGAGTTTTTAGATTAGGTGGTTCTTTTAGGTTGATTGAGTAAGATGCATTTTCACGTCAGAATTTTTGCTTGTAGGGTTCCTGTCTTAAGTGGCAAATTCTTTGATATTGTGTTCAAAAAGGCAAAAATGGGATATAGGTGTTGTATTGAATTTTGAAGAGTTTGGCTGATGCAATGAAGTTACCATTAGAGATATAAAACTATTTCCGTTAACTTGCATACAAACTTGAACTTTTAGATTTTTTGGTTCTTTCATATGGTGTTAAAGCCTTTTTGTCTAAAAGGTTCCCCATATTATTGATTGTGTACTATTACAAGGTAAGGCAAGCTGTTATAGATTTAAAATTAATTTTGGTACTCTTACTTACAAGCTTAAATTTTAAGTTGAGCGGTTCTTTCACATGATAGCCTTTCAATTCAGACTGAAATGTTTAGAGTTTGAATCCTGATGGTCCTTGTATCGTTAATTAACTAGTGGCATTAACTTGAGGGGTTGTGTAAGAAATGTACTTTCCTGTGCAAGTTTTGGCTTTATCTTTCTATCTGTTTCATGCAGAATGTACTTTCCTGTGGTTGACTTGGGTTCTCATGGTATTAAAAATATGATTTTATTTGCTCTTATGTGAGGTATTAAATTGAATTTATGTTCACTGGATGTAGCAAATTATCTTTAGATCGTATAATTGATGGGTGGAATACTTTTTCAACAATCAAGTCCACGTCAAGCTTCTGCTTCATATTCATGGAACTATCCACCGCCACCGTATGCCCAACCAATACTATGCACCTCCACATCAAAGCTATGGTAGCCATGCCCCAAATTCTGGAAGGAGATTGGAAAGAAAGTACGCAAAGATAGGTGACAATTACAATGGTCTGGAGCAGGTGAGATATTGATGATGCAGAAGCTATGATAATTGGTTTGTCTTTTTATCAAATTAACACTCAATATCAGGAACTGGAGGATTTTTATATTATAGTTTCAGATGGGTGAGCGCTATTCTTTTGACAAACCAGCTGAAATTTGAGATCTAATAGAGCAGTATTATGAATAAACGTAGCTTTTCTCTAGAGTTCTTACGAATTACTGTCTAGGAATCCTTAGGAATCACAGTCAAGAAAGATGCACCAATCATACACTTCAGTTAGATATTCTCAATGTGCAAGTTTCTATGGTCCAAAACTTTTCTGTTAGTTTCACAGCAAAAGTAAAGATGCAACATTGTGTCCCAAATTGCTGACTGGACAACTTAGGTGCTTAAAAATGAATTTTCTATGGGGAAAACAAACTTTATCCAACTAAAATCAATCTTCAGTTAATGAACCATCCAAATAGACTCCTTTAACAGAAAACAGACAATCCATTTGTCTTCCTGCTTCTGCAGGTGATCTCCATCCTCATTTCTCTATACTTCTAATGGTATAAATGCAGAGGACCAAAGGGAGTCAACTGTAGGCTTAAGATTTGGTTCAATTGGAAGAGATTTTCCATTAGCTTCAGTATCATTTCTCATATGCATTTAGAGGGAAGGGGAAACTTCTCTAAAAGTTATTTTCACTGCAATAATAAAACATTCAGCTGTTGTTATGCGGAATAATTTACAGTTTTTATTATCTTCCTTTACCATATATGAACTAGTCAATCTTACATCAATATGTCCTCACAGGTCATTGATGCCTTGGCACGGTCAGGTTTGGAGTCTTCAAATCTCATTGTGGGTATTGATTTCACAAAGAGCAATGAGTGGACAGGTTTGGTCTTATCTTTTTGTATAATATAATTTGTTTATATATCTGGTTTCTTTTTGAAGATACACTGAATCTTGCTTAACCTGCTTCAATATTAGGTGCAAGGTTATTTAGCCGAAGAAACCTACACCACATTGGAGATAACCCGAATCCCTATGAACAAGCAATTTCTATCATCGGAAAAACAATATCTTCTTTTGACGAGGATAACTTAATCCCCTGTTTTGGATTTGGAGATGGTAATTCTCTGAACAGGCATTCATCACCATTTTAAATTTTTTAAATTTTCTTGAGAACATGTACAATGCGATGTGTAAACTGGCAGTGTCAACACATGATCAAGAAGTTTTCAGTTTTTATCTGGATGAGAGTTTTTGTAATGGTTTTGAGGAAGTGTTAAGACGATACAGAGAATTGGTTCCTCATCTACCACCTGCAGGTCACAAAAATTACTCTTTCTATATTTTTTCATTTATTTATTTTTCCTTAGTTGCTTATCTATTTACGGATTTATTACTTCTGTCTTTCTTTGCAGAGCCAACATCATTTGCTCCTATAATTGAAATGGAAATTTCTATTGTTGAGAAAAGTGGTGGACAGTACCACGTTTTAGTCATAATAGCTGATGGACAGGTACTTTATTTCAGATTTGGAATTGTTCTGATATAGTGGCACTAACTTGGTGGCACTAACTTGCAAGTAATATGGTTTCACCTTCTTTTCAAACTTCATTGCATTTTGAAATAGTTAGAAAATAAAAATCAATTTGGTTCCACCCACTGCTAAAGATTAACAGAACACTAAATTAAGAATTTTGCTCATCTGTAACATTTTTTTTGAACTTCCTTATGCACAAGATGTAATTTCAGATGAGAGCTTCCAAATCTTTTGCATTTTTCAGACACCTTAATTACATGGAAATGTGATTGAAGTAATAATGCAAGAGTTTATTGGCTACTTGAGTTCTAGTTATTTGTTGACTTGCACTTCAGTAGCTAGTAATCGGGAATGCTCCTAATCTGCCTAAAATATCTGGCAAAACTAATAACTTAGCTGAGTTTTGTGATTGGAAAAGTATTTGTGTTCACAAAGAAAATTGAGATTCGTATAATTACTAACCTTGGATCCCAACAAGCTGGAATGACTGTATTCAAAAATGAAAATTTGGATGGAACAATAAAATTCTCTAATCATGGCGGAAGGCTTGAAGCAATTTTGGGTTGTCATAGGTGACCAGAAGTGTTGATACTCAGCATGGCCAACTAAGCACACAAGAAAAGAAAACCGTCGAAGCAATTGTGAAAGCAATTTAAAATGTTTAGATAATACTTTCTGCTAAAACACCTTATGTGGATGTTATTTTACAGTGAGTACCCCTGTCAATTATATTAGTTGGGGTTGGAGATGGACCATGGGACATGATGAAGGAATTTGATGACAACATCCCAGCTCGTGCATTCGACAATTTTCAGGCAAGTGGATTTATTCTTTTAGTTAACTTTGAACTTATATGGTTTCATATCATTCTCTAGATCAGTTTTGCAGTTTGTCAATTTTACAGAAATAATGTCAAAGAAAGCGGACAGATCTTGGAAAGAAGTAGAGTTTGCCCTTGCAGCCTTAATGGAAATACCTTCCCAGTATAAAGCAACAATAGAGCTAACATATTGGGGTAACTATTTAACTTCTCAATATGGATCGGTAGATTTTTACCATTTGCAGCAATAGACATTGTAAAGTGAAGGGTTCTCTCTTCTTCTTCCTCCAGTTCCACTAGAGGGAAGGCAATTGATAGGGTACCCCTTCCACCTCCTCAGTATGGTGCAGCTTCATTTGGCAACTCAAAACCTTCTCGCTCAAGCAGTGTTCATTCAAGTATACCTTCTTCTCATAGATATGAACCAGTTTTCACGGCACCTCCAGCAATTTCTGCTTCTGACAGTCATGTACTTCACTGTCCCTGCTTCTTAATCATATTACATGTTCACTTGTTCCACAACTCTTGGCTTCAGTGGTTGTAGTTCTGATATAGTTTATCTGTTGTTAAAAGAAGATTAGGTTATTGTGATTTCTCTACTACGCCTAACAAATTTCAAAATTTTCCTTGATACCTATGCCTCCAACAGCTTTGTCCGATTTGCATCACAAGTGCCAAAGATATGGCCTTTGGTTGTGGACATTAGGTATGGATGTCTTTAGGATTTAATATGTAAGCTAAGCATTTTTCAATTGCAGGCATACTGTGAATGCGGGCAAGATCTTCAGTTATGCCCCATTTGCCGGAGCACCATTTACACGAGGATAAAGCTCTACTAAAGGTATCTCGTTATATTGGAAGAAAGAAAGGCATTAGTCAGCAGCACTATGTGGGTTGGTATTTGCCTTTAGGCAATAAATTTGCAGTCTTCAAATGGAAGGGTACTCCTCCCCCCCAACCCCCCCACACCCCCCCCCCCTGCCGCATCCACTGGATTTCATGCTTTGTAAATAAAATTATCGATACAGATTCTCGACTAACCTATTATGTATTTTATAATTGTTGCTGTTACTCTTCTGTTCTGCATAGCCGCTCAGCATTCTTCTTCTATATCAGCGCAGACATTTCTATGTTTGCTGTCCAAATTACATTAACCAAGTGTACCAGCAAATTCCAGCTCTGTTGATTACACTCAACTATTTTTTTCTGCCTTTATTGCTTTCATTAAAGAGGGAAAAGGAATTCATAAGCCTACCATACCAACTCCTTGGAAATGAAGAAAAGCAAATCCTCCTCCACTTCCTTGATAAACTCGTATATAATTTCCTCTCTCTTCGTAGCAATAAACATTTCACCTCGAAATGGTGTTGGCTACCAGATTTCCTTATCACAGACTGAGATATGGAAGAAGGTTTGATGAAGAGGCCAACGAAGAAGAGAGAGCTTTTAGAAGGATAAGGAAATCTAGCAGGTTTAGAGGGTTTAACATTAATAGGAGGCGATGGAAACTTCGGATTCCAGGGTTGAGAAAGTTGTGGAGGAAAAGAGCAAGGTTGTTATGTAGGTTAGGATTTCTTGGGGTAAGGCTATGAAGAGGCTGAAGAATGGCCAATCTCATATGAATGATCTTTTAGGTGGGACTTTTTTGGTTATGCAGGTTGGCACTGCTCCTTTTAAGTCCAGCCGTGCCCCTCATCGCCTGCCTGCTTCTAGTTTTAGGTATCCTTCATCTACAATCGTTTGAACTTTGAAGTCTCATTTTCTTCAGTAAATTTTGAATTTGCATGCATTATATTAATACTAGTACGTAGCCTTCGCACAGAAAAAATCTTAGAAAGTAAATACAAAAAAAATGAAATTGTAGCAAAAATAATATAGACAATACAGTCTCATAAAAATATATAATTAAAAAATATAGATAAATCATTTTACTATAAGAAGAGAGAGAACGAAACTGATACATCATTTTACTATAAATCTTTTTTTATGTCAACAATGTATTGAAGTAATATGCACATATTGCAATATTTAGAAATAGTATTTTGTACTGTGTCACCTATAAGTCAAACCTCAAAAGTTCTGGTCAATAGTAAAAATCATATTTAATTGTAGCAAATAGCAATAAATAAATATAATTTGATAAGATTTTCAAAGTAGCAAATAGCAAATTCTTGAGAGTAAAGTTAGATTTGTATCCATAAACTTATGGCTACATTGACAAGTGGAAAACCTAATTTCCACAAATAATTAACATGTGATAAATTATTTAATAATGCTAAAATTGCAGCACTAAACTATATTTATATTATGTTGAAAAATAAATTAATTAATGACTCATATTTATTGGTTAAATAATCAGTAAAATTAGGTGTAAAATCTAATTGAAAATTTTGATTTTAGATGAAATTTATCATTTTATTAATACACTAAATTAATAATAAAATATTATATATAAAAATTAATTTTTACTTAATTTATAAATATAGAATTAATTGTATTTGTTTTTATCTTTATCATTACTAAATAAATTTTTTAAAAAAAATTCATAAGATAAAAATTTAAAAGATTCCATTTATCAAATGTTAAGGATGAAAACCAAAATATAATAATTCACAGTAGGTTTTGAACGTATGTCAAACTCATTCTTTCACCTTTCATTTCTATTGCACATGCAAAGTGCACATGTGGAGTTCTAACTTCTAACCTTGTAATTCTTGAACTTAATTGCTCTCTTCCTCTCCCTCTCTCTACAATAATTACTCCTGCTCAATCATTCACAGCTTCCCTATACAAAACAAAGTGCGTTTCTTTTCAAATTGACAACTGCCTCTTTTTGCTAAGAAGTCAGTACACTTATAAAAAAAAATTTCCACTTTTTAATTTCCAAAACAAAGTATTGACATGTTCAAATGTTCTTTCTTTGTACAGATATGAATGCTAAGTGTAATGCCCTTGATTTCTCTTTTCCCTTCTCTCTTCGATACGATCTGCCTAGGGTTTTTGCCGAGTAAGATGTCGATTCCATCGAATACGATAGCATAGACGGCGTCGTTTCAATAGGTGGTTCCAGAAATGTTGAAGAGGAAAAGCAAGATGGAATGGGGGTGATTTCTGGCTTGGGCTTGGGGTTGCTGAGAAGTGTTAAAACGACGTCGTGCTCAGTATAATGCATTGGAGAATCTAGGTGAGTTTGGGACGACGTCATTTTGTACTAAGCGGTAGGGAAAAAAACATCCAGAACGATTGTTGCTGGACGGTGACGTTTTGAGTGTAGGTGAGTGGGAACAAAAACGTCAAGGTACTGTAGTTTCTACTGTAATATCTTGCACGCGCTTTATATATATTAATAGATATGCGATTATCATGTGCATACACAATTCATATAATTTGCTTGATCCTTAATTATAAGGGTCTAACCTGATTAAGGACTTGGGGACTGGAGAGACAGAAGAGAGTTTTTGTATCTAAGAATTTTCATCCGTCATTGGGAATTTGATATGCTATCTGAACTCAATGTATATATATACTTTTTCTACATTATTTATATGTATGACCAATTATTTTTGTAGTATAAAATGTGATTATATACTAACTACTCATGAACTCGCCGACGGAAAATAAAATTATTAATTTTAATTAAATATAAATTTTTAAATGATACAAGTTTAATTTATGAGAATATATAAATATTTTGCTCTGACTTTTGGAAAATATTTTCCAAAAAATATAATATTTTTTTATATTTAGTGCATATTAGAAAAAAAAAATTAAAATGACAATTTTTTCTCATTATTCCTAATAAGCCTTGAAAAATAATTTACTGTTCTTAAAATGAAAAGTTGTTTTTCTTAATTTTCAAAATATTTTTTGTTGATTTGGAAAATATTTTCGTTGGACTTATTTTCTTGAGTTAAACCAAATATTGAAAAATAAATAAAAATATTTTTTGATGGAATATTTTCCGAAAACAAACGAATTTAAAAATATGGTTGATACTATTGTTGAAAGAAAATTAACAAAATTGAGTAGAAGCATAATAGAAATTTAGATGAAAAATTGAAACTACTTATTTTATTCCATTCAATTAAGTTGAACATATATAGAGAGAAAAAATAACAAAATATCCCACCAATCAAGAATGATTACAACTAAAATTTAAATTCAAAATTATAAAATAATCATAGATTCATTTAGATTTCTACCAATTCAAATAAAAACTAAAATTCAAAATTATTTAAAAATTATCATTATGTTTTTTTTTTCTTTTTGACTTTTTTTTTTCACTTAGATGCCATAATTTCAACAAAAGGTAATAACCTGATTTGTTCCATGAATTAGAACACAGAGAGCATTTACAGGTTCAGCTAATTCTTTACTCATAAGGGAAAGTTGAGGTTTTCGCACATTACTCTTTTAATTATATTTAGCTACTATCATTTCAGCAAAAAGACTGCAACTGCTGGAGTATCTGAAGACTTCATGCCAAATGAGCCAACATCTCAGACCTTACATGTTGCAACTGTAGCTTTTAATAGTCTTCTTCAAGGGGAGATTGTGATACCAGGTTGGGACATGTTCTATGTAAGATTTATTTATTTATTTATTTTTTTTTTATCATTTTTGCTGGTCAGAAGACCATGACCTTGCTGATGATAATATTATAACCTGAAATCTGGTTTCTGTTTATATTATTAGTTTGATTGATATAGTAGGGGAATTCAATCCATGTTATGTCCCTACTAAAGACAAAATAAAGCATTACTAATGAAATTTCCTCTCCTTTAGCCGTTTTCGCTCTAAATTTCAGAGTGATCACTATACGGCCGATTTCTATGCTGCAGCAAGAGCAGTTGGTGGATGTGCAGTGTATGTCAGGTAATCCATATTATCCATATGTTTCTAATTCATCAATTTTTCATCCACAGTGTCAAGAAAGATGTTGATTTCACAAAGGAATAATGTTTCTTTACCTGTTCAGTGACATGCCAGGTAGTCACAATTTCAGTGTCATCAAGAAGTTAGTACTGCCTGACAGCTCCATTTTGAGAGCTAGATGTGATGGCCGACCTACTTGAGACTGTTTATTCAACGATCCGGTCTTGCATAGGAAGAGGTAAAACAATGGCTGCTGCTAGAACTCAAAAAGGTTTCATTTGGAACTCTACTGTTAGGTAAGTAATTCAGATAGGACGTTGTATTGTATTTAATTTGCTGCAGTCTGCTGAAGATATGGAATCTGAACAAGCCATCAGGGGTGGTAGGTGTTTTCAACTGCCAGTGAGGTGGAACTTGGCCGCCAACAGCAGGTGCTCAATACGTGACAATTTCAGAATCTGCACCACCAATTACAGGCTTTGTTAGTCCTCAGGATGTTGAATCACTTGAAGATACTGCAGAAGAAAACTGGAATGGAAGCTGTCCAGCATATGCATTCCATTCTGGTTTGCCTATATATAATATATATTCACAGCAGAATTACTGCTTTCAGAATTTTCTCTTTTTCACTTTTCTGAGAAGAGTTTCATGTTATCTTATATGCCATCCTTGAATTAGTAGCCGTGTTACCATTACTTGAATTAACAAGTGCATCTGGTTGAGAAATTTCAAGCTTTCAGCCTTCTCCAACACCTCGCCAAGAGACTCAATCACCTTATTCCTCTCTTGTTCAACATCATCACTAGAATTCCCAATATCCCTTGAAGAGTCTAACTCAAAACCTAAAAGGGATTCACCTTTAGACGAATTGAAGCACAGGCTTAGGTGCAGGCTTAAGTAGGATTTCATCATCACCACCAACATTACTGCTTCCTCTAAATGAATTATCACTAGAATCAAGGGACACTGCATTACCGTGTTCGGCAATGAAATCTGTAGTAGTAACTGAATATTTACAAAAACAATGCCATCTCTTAGCAGTCCTAAGACTCCGTTTAGATAAAGAAACTCTCTTTATACATTGCCGAAAGAAACAAAACTGGAATTATCTTTGGAACATTTGCAAAGTGAAATCTTCACCACAAGTCCTATAAGGGTCAGTAATGATGAACTCTTTCGTACCGAAAGAAATTTCAAGGCAAGTAGTATGAAACATTCATAGATTAAGATGTCATATATAATGGATTAAATGCAGGTATTCTACACAAATCTTGAATTTGCTCCAATAGGATTGCTGGACATGTTCAACTCAGGAGGACCAATTGAAGCTATAACAAGTGGTAATGATCCTTTTGGATGTACGATTAGAGTCCAGGTAAGAGGATGTGGTCTCTTTGGAGCTTATATCAGCAGAAAACCAAGATCCTGTATTGGGAATCGAAAGCAGGAGGAATTCATTTACAGCAATCTTAAAGGGGAATGTCAGTTATGGAAAATTGAGATTTCCTGCTAATACTTGTATCAATCACGGATAGGCATGCTTCAAAAATACGTTGCAATCTCAATCTCTCAGTTTGTTTCACCTTTTTTTTTTTAATTAATATTATTGTAATTAAACTCATGTATAATAGCTGAAGCATCAAGGGAAGCATGCATCAGTTGATGAAGAATCATAGAAGCAGCTACTTCGCTTGATGTCGCTGATTATGAAAATTAAGAATGTCAGAGGTGTTTGAATTTGATAGAAACAATCAGAGAAATCCCCTCTCTAATTATTGAATAGGGACTGTTGATCGTGATTAACTGATAAAAAAAATCAAAATGTTTGTTGTTAAGCCGGCAGGAAAGAATCTGTTAAATTTGTAGGCGATCCTTTATTAATCATAGTGAAACGTTTATCTCATCACACAAAATAGCAGAGTTAATAAATGCTACCGATGTATCGTGTTTTTTCAAGGTGTGCAAAATCAGCCAAACCAAATCAAATTTATCGAATGAAATCAAAAAGTTCGATTTTTTTTATTTTAATTTTCTTCATGTTATTTGAAATTGGATCAGGTGAAATCTTTTAGGAATTAAATCCATTAGTTCGGATCTAATTAGATCAAATAGGGTACTTTTAATTAACTGGAACCGATTCAAATTAAATCGTGCTGACTCCTTCTAGTCCTAGGTGTTGTGAGAGTGGCCCACTCTATAGTGAAAGCAGAATGGGCCGTCATAAAAAATCTCAGACAGCCCAAATTCGATATCCATAAAGCCCGAAGGTGCAGGCCATTATGGACCATCCACCTGAACAGTGTGAAATATCATATACCCTTTCTCTCTCACTCTTTTGACGCTCTTCTCTCTCTCCCCTCTTCTCTCTTCCCTCCTTATCTTCAAGGACCTCCACTCTCCTCTAAACCCCTCTTCTTCCTAAAAATGTCCGTCGCGGCTACATCTACCTTCAAGCCTCTATCAATGGCTGACTCCTGCTTTCTCTCTCTCCCTTCCGTGTTTACTTCAAAACCTTCCCATCATTGCCTTTCGATTTCAGCCAGACCTGTTAAGCTTCACCTCTCACACTCTTACTCCTCATCAGCTCTCTCTCTCAAACCCAGAACCCATTTCCCGTCCCTTATCCCCCTGGTAGCCCAGACTTCTGGTTGGGCCCAACAAGAGGAGGACAATGATACCACGATTACCGTAGCTGAATCAGAACAAGAGGATTCTACCTGGGAAGATCAAACGAGTGAGGCAGAAGCTCGAGTTTCTGATTGGGAGCCTGAGGGGGAGGATGCTTCTGTCGAAGCAGCCGATGGTGAAGAAGGGGGTTTCGAGGAGACTGAAACAGAGGAGGGCTTTGTTGAGCCACCTGAGGACGCCAAGATTTTCGTGGGAAACTTGCCTTACGATATTGATAGTGAGAAATTGGCTATGTTATTTGAGCAGGCTGGAACTGTTGAAATTGCTGAGGTGAAAATCTTGCTCCGTGTTTTACTATGACTGTTTCTCTCGTTTGAGGGGTCTATGGAGATTTTGATATATGGGTATGTTTCGTAATTTTTGTTTTGTAGGTTATTTATAACAGGGAAACTGATACAAGTCGCGGATTTGGGTTCGTGACTATGAGTACTGTTGAGGAGGCAGAGAAGGCTGTTGAAAGGTTACACCGTTATGTAAGTTTCCTTCATTTCTTTCCTTTGTTTGTGCGCATTATGAGAAATGGCTATAACAGAAACAAGAAATTAAAAATCAGGGAAATTTGATGCACTTATTATCAGGTGAACAAAAGTATTAGCATTGCTGAAGTCCCCTTGCTTTTAGGCCACCTCTTCAGCTCAGTACAGAGTAAAGAACTAAAGATACATGCATGTATCATATTGAACAAAAAAATTTCGATATTTATATTGCTTTCATTTTCTGTTAAAAATGCCCAAATATGTGCACAAGAATTTCTGATGGAAGAATTGATGCAGTCGTGCTGCTTAACTTCACTCCTTTGCAACTTATCAGTTCAAAGTTAAGGATTGAAGTTTTCTTGTCATTAATTTACACCACGATGTAGTATCTCCAGTACCAATGAACTTTGCCTTGTGAGTTCAAACCCCAAGTGAAGCCTTATGAACCAAAAAAAGATGCAGTCTTTCTCGTCAACATGTCTGAAGCTTTGTGATTTGAATGGGAAAAGGGTAGAAATTTGTTGATCTTGTGAAATAATCTGTTTCATTTCAATGTCTGCTCTTGGAAAATGCTTAAAATTTTCTTTCTTTTTTAATTCATCCAGACGTATTTCTTAATTGTGGTAGTTAGAAGAAGGTTTAGTTGTTAGAAATATCAATAGTCAAGTGATTGGTTGTATTAGGCCTATCTGTTGACGAGTATGATGTTCATAGGTCCTTTCTTTTATTTGGCATGACAGGGTACCTTGCTTTTCTGATCCACCTTATTAAAATGTCTCAAAACATAGGAGTATTTTCAATGTCTATGGATCCTTTCATCTGACAAATTACCTTGCCATTTCACCTTATTAAAAATGACTTGTAATGTGGGAATTGTGGAAGCAAAATCAGCTTTATCAATCATTTCATAATAGGTGATTTCGATCTTAAATGTTATATTATAATTTGTCTCCAGTTGATTATTTTGCTTTTTCTCTGACTAGGTTGTGTTTTAAATTGGTTTTTGTTTGGACAGGATTTAAATGGAAGGCTCTTGACAGTAAATAAGGCTGCTCCAAGAGGATCAAGGCTAGAGCGTCCTCCTCGTGTGTATGAACCCGCTTTTAGAATCTATGTGGGTAACCTTCCATGGGATGTAGACAATGCTCGTTTGGAGCAGGTGTTTAGTGAACACGGTAAGGTAGTGGATGCTCGGGTGGTCTATGACAGGGAAACTGGCCGTTCACGTGGTTTTGGGTTTGTAACTATGTCCACTGAGACTGAGTTGAATGATGCTATAGCTGCACTTGATGGACGGGTAAGTGAGAGTGTGGTTTTCTTATTTTAAGTTATGTACTTGGTGGTTCTTAATTGACGTGTGGAAAGGCCTCATTTAGTAATGGTTGATAACTTTCTTCAATAACATTGATTTATAGTCTAGCCGAATGTGAAATTTGGAAAAGGAAATGATTGAAAATTGTCTGTTACTGATTATTTATATGCTGGAAGAAACTGTTATGTTGTATACTGTTTGTTTTTGCAGACTCTGGATGGGAGGGCAATCAGAGTCAATGTTGCTGAGGAAAGACCGAGGCGGAACTTCTTTTAATGTGATATGATTTAGATACAAGTTTCATTGGTAGTTTTTCTTTTTCTTTTCTTATTTTCTGTCTTTTTTGTGAGTCTTATAGAATCAATTTTTTAAGCTAGTTGTATGGAATATTTTCTTTAGGAGATGTGATGCTGTCCAGAAATTGCTTCACATGCTTCTAAAATTTGTTGCTCAAGATGACAAATCCACTATAAATTATGAGATAGGAATTTTCTTACTCGAATACAATTGATGGTGTGGAAAAAAAAGGCTCAGATTACTACTTGGCGAGACTCTGTAGGCCGAGTTGACATTTAAGAGGATTCTTGTGTGCTTCATTATACTGGAATTTTGTTCATGCATGTGAAGAGACCCGTGGATCCTTAGTAGCCGGAACAATTCTGCATATCTTCTGTGCAATTTTGATAAAAGTGTTTGCTCTTACTTTGCACTGTGGTAGCTAAAAGGAATCTTCATTGCATTATTCTTCGGATGCTTGCAAATGTGCTGCAATGTCCTAGTACAACCCATGTGAAACAAAAGGGGTGGAACTTTATTTTTGGAAGGAAATGCAGATGGTGATCATATGTTTGAGAAAGGATAGAACGTTAAACTTTGCTTTATTCATTCGTTGGGAATCAATACTGATGTCACTTCGCTGTCTACATAAAATCTCTGTTAAAGGTAATGTTTTTTCAGAATTTTAATTTTTTTTTTTGAGTTTGGAGATAAATAATTAAATAGATATTTTTTTTCTTTCTAAAAACTGTTTATTAAAAATTAAAAAAAATCAGTTAATTAAATTAAAAAAAAATTAAATTTATTTTTTAAACATCCAATATCAATTCCAAATATCATCCTTGGATGAGAATTGGTTTATAAACCATGACCTGTTTTCTGTGAGCTTTTTGTAGTCCTAGAATCTCCATTGTGCACTTTTTTTTTTTTTTTGGGATGATACTCTATTGTCTACTTTTAAATTGCCTTGAAATCTCTACCTTGTCGCGCTGCGGTCAATATTAATAAAATGCTTACAGATGTGAGTGGAAATGGCTATGGTGCAAATATGCTTCTAAACTTATCAGTTTTACCCGTAGACGGGTTTTTCAGCTCAAAAATTTGGAAGCAATTTGCAAAATTCACTCACATTTGCCTCTGAGTTTGCTGATTTGGATCCTTGCACTTGTTCTCTTTTGTTTCTCTGCCATATACCTCCTAGTAACATGTTATTTGATTACCAGGTACGACATTTATTTTTGTTCTTTTTGGTTCATAATGATATTATTAACTTTTTATCGGATTAGTGGTTAGGACTGCGGCCAAAAAAAAAACTCGGATTAATGAGGGTTAAGATTTCTTTTTATTATTATTATTTTAGTTTATTATGAATGAATATAAGCTTTTTTTCCAACAAGGAAATAAATATAAAATTAAGAGGACGTATTTTTCTTTTAAAAAAAATGATTATAAGGGTGCTTGTGTGCATGTACGAGTTTTGAAGGAAAAAAAATTGAATTTATATGAAATCAAGAAAAATTGCATTTTACAGGCCTTGACACAACAAAAGATTTTAATAACAGCATTTTAGTATGTAAAAGTCCGAAGCAAACACCTTCAGAAATCAGAAATGGTACTGACAGTATTACAATAGTAAAACTATCTCTATACAATCTGTACAAGAACTTCAAAGTATCTTTCAGCATAAATTACTATTTTCCTTATCCACCAGAAGTCTGGAAGAAAACACCAAACTCACCAGCATAACCTACTATTTCGTCATCCACCATAGACATCTAAATGAGAACACTGAACTCAATAACCCCGTCCCCATAGCTGGGCATCCCGACTAGTCAAAGGAACATATCGAACAGATGTTTCACTCCGGACACTCACGGAACCATCCTCATCCTTGTCAATAACCTGCAGATCCTGGAATATGTTACCAACAGGAATCACCATTCTGCCACCAGGCTTTAACTGATCTATCAGTGCTTGTGGGATTTCTGGTGCTGCTGCTCCAACATGTATGGCATCATAAGGTGCAAACTCTGGCCAACCTTGTCGTCCATCTAACTACCACCATTAAAAATGTTGGTTAACAGATTAAAGTTAATTTCTTGACAAAATTTCATCCCAATGCGATTGAAATTTTCTAACAAGCAAGAGGAATCAAATAAACGAAACACCACAAAAGACATATTATGAATGGACAAATGAGGAAACTTTGATTTTACACCTCAAGTTATGTTACTATTTGGCATGCATATATGCATGTATTCATGTATGTATATTAATCTGAATCCTGATGCTAAAGAACCTATAAGGTGGGAAGTGGGGAAGCTGCATGAATGCATGCCTCGAGCTACCTTACTGTTCGGTCACTTAATTAACATCTTTCCTGAATTTGCATAGAAACACATTTTTTGTCTTTTAGAAAAAAGAATCATTTGCATTTTGTAAGTGTCAAAAGCATACCACCAACATGCACTGAAAGGGAACCTTCTTTCGGTAGTGGAGCTGCAGCACTTTTCTCAATATTCTTGATTGAAGAAGTAACCAGCTCTGGAATATGTTCCACACCAACAGCACGACCTTGTGGTTCAACCATTACGGCAAAGCATGCTGTCAAATACCCAGTCCTATGAAAAGGTAAACAGAAAAAATTTTGAGCTCTTGTTGGCCACAGAAAATATTGCCAATAACAAAGAATCACAGGATATTAATGTTACTATTATACTTGGATGATTTAAAAAAATAACAATAGCAACACAAGATTTTCAAACATCACAAATAATGTGGACGTGTATCCTGTTATTCTCAAGCTTGTGTAGCTAAACAGGTATAACTATTTACTTCTTTTATGAAATGATTAATACTGAAAGAAATTAAAGGATTACAAGGAAAAGTACCTGAACCAACATCTAAACCATGCGTGCCAGGTTTTAGATGCTCCTCCAATAACTGAAGGCATGTTGCATGCATGTAAGGCGCAGAAATTGTGGCATTGTAACCTATTGCTATTGGGCTATCAACATAAGCTAGAGTCCTCTCTGGTACAAATAGAGCTTTATCAATAGTTTCCATAAACTTCAGCCACATTTTTGGAGCTGATCACTCCATATTGCCGCAAATGCTCTACCATTGCTATATTCTTATTAATGCCACTTCCAGCCCAGAATCTCTGTAAAATGCCAAAAGAACAAATTCTATGTAGACTTGGCACAACACGAGTGTACAACTAAGCTCAATTTAAGTCTAACATAATGGAAAAACACAGTGTGATGCGATTAAAGTTAACAAAAAAATGATAAGAAAAGAAGTAGGAACCACATAAAAGAAGCACTATTATCCTAAAACAATAATTACTAGTTTTGTAGCACTGCCTCAAAATGCACAGCCTTAAACACCACAGGTTACAGGAAAAATTACAAAATTGCATTGAAATCTATCTGAAACATGGAGTTGAAATCTTCAAGGAAAGAGTATTCTAATGCTTAACAACCAACTTTACATTAATTTCCCTGAAAAAATTACACTTATAAAATATCCAAAATTGGACCGACTCTGCTGTGAATTGACATCAATGGAACTACATTTTACACCACAACATGATAAATTTGACAAAACTTACAAATATCTGCTCTTGATGATCTCAGTCCACCACGAATAACACGCAAAGCAAAAAAATTTACAATGTACAACTTTAATCTAAACCATAACGTATTTGACTTGCAAACCTAACCCCAACTCCATTTCCATTAAAAATACTCGCATAATCACTAATTAGAGCATAGCATATCATCATAATTCAAAAGACAGACAAAGTAGCAAAAAGTAAGGAACTAAGACTCGGGGGTCGTCGATTTCCCATACATATAAACACTCGCAAATATCAATTCAATAAAAATATAAACAGAACCTTATATTAAATTCCGACTAATTCGTCAGCAATCAACACATAGATAATCAAAATCAAGCACTGAAAACAGAGAGAGAGAGAGAGAGGGTTACCTCCATCCTGAAGAAAAGACAATTGCCCGTAAGGAGAGAACAGAGTTTGCAGAGGAAATGGAAAGAAGAGAGAGAGCGGAAAAGGGAAGAGAAATTAGGAGTGGTTCGAAGAAGAAAAAGAAGAAGAGAAGGGAGAGAGGAGGTGGTGGCTACGAGGCGCTTAAGAGGGTGCGGCAACTGAACGCTACCACTGGAGAAACTGGCATAGCATAATTGCCAAAATAATAGGCATTGGCGTATTTTCTTCTTTAAGTTTCGTTTTGTTGACTGTCCTCGCAATTTTTTTCTTTCTTCTAACGCACCTGTCACTGTCAGCCCATGCTTTCGCATACCGACACGACACCATCTCCCTTGGGCTTACGCCTTTTGCTTTTTCTCTCATTTGTTTCTCATTCAGGCCCAAGGAGCAATTAATCAATTTTTATATTATAAATTCAGATTTATTTTATTTTTTTTTTATATATTTCAAAAATATAAAACTCTTCAGTCATTGAAATAACTGATACACAAGAAATTCATAATATAATTTGCACCAATTAATCTGACATATTTAAGTTAATTAAAATTTTATACTTTTTATTACATTAAGGAAAAATGCATTTTTTTATTCTCTCAATTTATTGAATTGTTCTATCAAGTCTCTTATTGAATTTTTATTTTAGCAAGCCATTGGGTTTCTAATTTTTTTTTTATTGAAAACTTATTTGATAAAAAAAATATTAACATATAAGATGATGTCAATTTAAAAAAAATAAATATAATTTTTTTTAAAAAATTTGAAAGAATAATATCAAAATTTTGTCTAGAAATTGAACATCCAATTTTAAAGGTGATAAAAATGAAAATGGCAATGAGGTGGTGAGTTTATTTTGTTGGTAGTGAAAATGCTAAGGCACTTAAGAGTTGAGAACACATTATGATAATTATAAATACAGCACATCAATATCAAGGTTACTTTAAAAAAAATAAAAATAAAAATAATCATTTTTATTAACTGCCAAAACTATAGTTGCCTCCGTAATAGATGAAGAAAAATAAATAAAGCGTAAGTAAACCACTTAATTATCTCACATTGCAAGATTTAAATTTGATATTCTAGTCTAATTTTTATTCTCTTTATTGCTTAAAGGAAAAATGCTATTTTTGGCTCGGTGGTTTGTTTAAATTGTTCAACTGATTTACTCGAATGAAATTTAGCCTCTAAACTTCTAATTTCTGTTTTATTCATAATTTATTTTTACGAAATATGTTAATATATATTGCAAGGACAATATAGTTTTAGTGGCTTGCTATATGGAACAAAAATTAAAAATTGAAGGACTTAATAGAAACTCAAAAAGTTAAATGATTTAAATATTCATTATTTTGTATTTTTTTAATTTAACATTCTTTGCTCAAAAATGTTATTATTATTATTATTATTATTATTTATTTTTGTTTTGTGGAAGAAGTTCTCGATAGAATCAAAATTGAAAGTTTGAGTTTAGTAGGACAAAATTTTTGTTGGGTTTAATAAGACAATTTTGATAAATAGTATTTTCATATTATAATGAGATGACGTAGAATATTATCCATATATATAATTTTGTCTGCGTAATACATGAATAAAAAAAAAAGTATAAAGCTCCAGGAATCAAGGTAGTGATGCTGCATGTTGTTGAATGAGTTTTTTAATTTTGTTTTTGTTTTTTTGTGTTTTCAATATTTGTCTTATATAGTCGCATTTTATTACATTTTTTAGTAAAATTTAATAGCATCAATGATTTTTTAATTTTTATATTCTATGGTTTGTTTGTTTGTTGCCATTCTACTTGAATTTTAATGATTGTATATTTAAATGATCTCATTCTCTTGTACTTTCTCATTACTTTTTGTTAAATTATTTTTCTTAGTTTTTTTTTTAACTTTCTGATATAATATTCTTTTACAGCAACAGGAACCCATAAACATAATTTACTTTGTCATTAAAAAATAAGAGAAATTTTTTTCACTAATTAATTGCAATGCTGCTTAATTTTGAAAACTAACTCATAACTCCTAAGACCCAGTAATTATCAATTTCAAGTTTAAATATGTTTCCTCAGTTTTAATATAAATACCAAATTATTTATTTTCACATATGCATAATAAAGTTTCAACATCACATTTACTTCAATTATAATAACTAAGGTTAATAATTAAATATAAAAAGCTCATTCATCATTGAAATTACAAAATTAATCATTCCAATATTCCATTTTTAGTAAATTCACATTGAATTTGTCCAAATAATTATTTAGTGCAATTAAAAATCTCCTTGTTTGGAATGACAAGGAAACATAGCTAAAACCTGTCCAATGAAATTTTGGATAATGTTCCTCTTCTGAGAACCCAAGTATCAAATTAAGGAGTTTTGAATAAATTAATAAGCTATATTACTATATATCAAAATTCCAAGTAAACGCCAAAGTCATTTGGATTGAAACGGTCAGACCTGGAAATTAAGAATTTTAAGATGATCATCCCGTCTTAGTCACTTTGTTCACTTATTCAATAGTCTTTAAAGTTCATCGTTTTCTCCATATGGGACTATGTCTCTGCAACTTGGATCTATCTTAAATCTTTCTCTCTCTATATATATATATATATATTTTTTTTTTTTTACAAAATGTTTAAGTAAAGTCGTTTTTCATGATGATGCGATAAATTTACAAGGAATACTAATAAGATTTTCCATTTTGATGAGTGATGGAAAGTGTTCAAAAATAGAAAAAATTCTTAGTATTTCTTTTATTTTATATATCTCACTGCACCAGAAAAGTGACTAATTTATTCTCTATTTTTCTTTCTTTTGTTTTTTTTCTCTCTTCTTTTAATCAATAATATATTTTTTAAAATCATCATATAATTTTCGTTTTTCAATCGTGATTTTTTGAAATGATTTTTTAATATTCGTTGTTAGCACTTGATAAAAGGCATGTATAGTGACTCAAGTGAAAAAACCAAAACATATATATTCTGATAATATATGATAGGGGGAGAGGAGGAGGAGTACAAATATGCCCGACTTATTTGGAGAATTTCAATTTTATTTTCAATATTTTTTTTTTGGTTCTTGGGTATAGCAATTATGAGAAATATTGTATGCATCTCAATGAGTTTGAACGCTAGCTTTAATAAATATTTAATATTAATCTGGATTGAGATATTGAGTTCGAATATTTATCATAATAAATATTTAATATTGGTTTGCTTATAGGTAAAATATCAGAGTTTGAATCTCTTATTTATGGAATCTCTTATCTTATGCTAAAATATATATTTAATTTCGGCAGCCAAATGAATTTTTAATCCAATGGCTAAAAATAACATGAAGACGTGTGCATTGGTTGTGGACTTGACCTGCTGAAAGCTCAACCAGGTTGGCTGTTGACTTATTGACTTTAAGGAAATTTCCATCAAATATCATTCAAACTCAGCCCTCGACGTGTGGGTAAAGTTCACATATTTATAACTAAAATTATCTTTTTTATATTAACAAAATTATGATTTAATTGATATTAAAATTGGAAAATAATATGAAAAGTTTAATTTGATCTAATTAATCAACTTCCTGCAATGGCAAAAGTGCTCCAAGCCTTTACGTGTTTTCATTGTTTCTCTGCTCCTGTTTGAGTTAATTAATTTTTTTTCTTTTTGTTTTTTTTCCCACAGATGGAATTAATAGAAGTATATAGCAAAAGTAAGTGTGAAATTCAAGTATTTTAAAAAAATAAATAAATTCAACAAAACACAAGCAAGTGGGCCCTATTGTCCAATTTTTCCACGCAGTGTGTTAAAGTGAAAAACAGAACTTACCATTGTATTACATTTTACAGTAGCCAGAGTTTGAAGATTGAAAACGTCAGCACATGTTATAAATAGAACTCTCAGCTCCCACCATGACCACCGCCACCACCACCATAATCCAGCCGGAAACCACCTCCTAAAATGGCTTTCAAGCCTGACAAACTTTCTCTCTCCTTTCTTATTCTATCCTCTTTCATCCTCTTGACCTATGCAAGAGTTAATCTTGAGCATTCAGACCTCAAAGCAATCTCCATAATCCAAAAAGAATTGGGCATCAGCTGTCAACGCAGCCCTTCCGCCACCCCTTGCAACAATCCCGGTGTATTCTGCGAGAGGAGGCTCTCCAAAAACAATACCTATGTGTATAAGATTACCAGGCTCATCTTCAAATCTCAACGCCTCAATGGGCTCTTGTCTCCCGCGATTGGCCGGCTTTCTGAGCTCAAAGAACTTTCTGTTCCAAACAACCTGCTCGTTGACCGCCTCCCTCCCCAGATAGTTGACTGCAAGAAACTGGAAATTCTTGATCTTGGCAACAACCAATTCTCCGGTGAAATTCCCTCTGAATTATCGAAGCTCGTAAGACTTCGAGTTCTTGATCTCTCCAACAACAAATTCTCAGGGAATTTGAGTTTCTTGAAGCAGTTCCCCAATCTTGAACATCTTTCTCTTGCAAACAACCTCTTCACTGGGATAGTTCCAAAATCTATTCGCTCATTTCGTAATCTCCAGTTTTTCGATTTATCCGGCAATAGCTTTCTTGAAGGAGCTGTGCCAGTGATGAACAAAGCTGAATCGTCAAGCTCACAGTATTCAAAACGTTACATTTTGGCTGAGAATGACAGCCCAACCACCAAACCACTCAAAACTACTTCGTCTGCAGCTGGACCAACTGTGAGTTCCGCTTCAGCTCAAGCTCCTAGTCCATCAGGAGGCAGCCATAGCAGTCACAAAAATAGCAAAAGGAAGCTAAGTGGATGGATACTGGGATTTCTAGCAGGAGCAGTGGCCGGAAGTATATCTGGATTTGTTTTTTCGGTGATGTTCAAGCTAGCATTGGCAGCAATAAAAGGTGGAGGAAAAGACTCAGGGCCGGCAATCTTTAGTCCACATGTGATCAAGAAAGCTGAGTATTTGTCTTTCTTGGACAAAGAAGATGGACTTGCTAATTTAGAACTTATTGGAAGAGGTGGATGTGGAGAGGTGTACAAAGCTGAATTGCCTGGAAGTGATGGAAAAATGATTGCAATAAAGAAAATCATTCAACCTCCAAGGGATGCTACAGAACTAGCTGAAGAAGATACTAAGCTTTTGAACAAGAAAATGAGGCAAATTCGATCCGAGATCACCACTGTTGGTCAAATTCGACACAGAAACCTTCTTCCTCTTCTAGCCCATGTGACTCGGCCTGATTGTCATTACCTTGTTTACGAGTTCATGAAGAATGGCAGTCTACAGGACGTGCTGAACCAAGTTCAACAGGGAACCAGAGAATTGAATTGGCCAACAAGACATAAAATTGCAATAGGGGTCGCATCGGGACTCGAATACCTTCATATGAGCCGTAGTCCACGCATCATTCATAGGGATTTGAAGCCAGCAAACATCCTTCTAGATGATGATATGGAAGCTAGAATTGCAGATTTTGGACTGGCAAAGCCAATGCCGGATGCTCATACCCATGTTACAACTTCCAATGTTGCCGGAACTGTGGGATACATAGCTCCAGAATATCATCAAACACTCAAGTTCACAGACAAGTGTGATATATTCAGTTTTGGTGTTCTACTTGGAGTTCTAGTCATGGGTAAGCTTCCATCTGATGAATTCTTCCAGACCACCCGCGAAATGAGTCTGGTAAAGTGGATGAGAAATATCATCACATCTGAAAATCCAACCCAGGCAATTGATCCCAAGCTGATGGGCAATGGGCATGAGGAGCAAATGTTGCTGGTCCTCAAAATTGCTTGTTTTTGCACTGTGGACGACCCAAAAGAAAGACCTAACAGCAAGGATATCAGGTGTATGCTGTCTCAGATCAAGCATTAGCTAGTATGGAACATGTGTAATAGCCTTTATGAATAATGGAGCATGTAAAAAATGTTTTTTTTTTCTAAAAAGAGTTTGTTTTATGTATTTTGCAATCATATAAATTAGATGCAGCAAGAGAAATATACTTGTACCAATAAATAGTTACTAGAAAAGACTAAACATCTTGCCAAAGGTTTTTTTATTGCTAATATTCTTGTACTGCTTGTTGTTAGAACTACCAACCTATATAGGCAAGCTTCTTTGTCTGCAAACATGTACAAAACACGACCAAACATATCAGAAAATGGAAGATTTTAGGCATTAAAATCTTACAGATTAAGTTTAGTTCCACCAGACAGGACAATGCATTCCTAGGATCGTTGTACTGATTTGCGACTTCGGCACCCTAACTACCAAAGACTTAAAAACTGTTTTTATCCTAAGCTTTTAATTTTGCAATTTTACCATACAATACATACTCTGCCACCTTGCACTTTGCGAGAAGAGCAATCAAAATAATGTTATTAGTGCTCTCTATTATTCGTTGAAAAAGTAAAAAGCCTCCTTCAAAATAACCAATCAAATTAAGCATTTCTTCTTTGTAGTATTGTCCAAAATGCGAAGAACAATTATAGTGGAGAGAGTAATGACATTTGACACAAATTCGTGTCTACACGAATTCCATATGTGATTGTAAGGACTTTTGAAAGGGCGCAATAGATTTCATTTGGAATTGTAATTCCCAACGCATGGGTAGGACCCAGCCATCATTGATGTTATGAAAGTTCTATCCACCCATTAGTACTCTCACATTTATGTTTCAAACGTTCGACAAGTGAGAAATAAGTTCATCTTAAAACAGTCCTGTTTACAAGTCTATCTTATTAAATCTCATAATCGTGTAATTTAGGACAGCGCAGCTTGCAGAAATGCAAGACAAAAACGACAGATTGCCAAAAATAAAATTATTAAGTAAAAGAACACATTTTCACCACAAAATTTCAAGCAACATATCCAATAAATCAATTATCAAAAATGTACTTCTGCTAGCAAGTCACTAGATGCACTTGTCACAAATTCAAGAAGCTTGGTAGCAGCAGAAAGGAAATAACAGAAAAATCAAAACTATGTTTCAGTATATGCCATGTAATACTCTAAAAATCCAATAGTAACTGTGGAAGAATCCTCTCCAAGTGAGTTGCTTCAATCTTACTGACTCCCTCTGCTTCAGCAATTGTAGCAGCTCGCTGCACTGCCTCTGCATCAGTGTAAGTGTTTCGTCAGAAATAGCAAAATAAAATTATTCTTGGCTATGTTGTCAAAAATAGACCAATTTTTATCTGCATATATTTAACCTGAGATAAAAACTCGGAGAAGTTCACAACTCAACTTTAGCGCATTTGAATTAGCTGCATCACAAAATAAGAATATAAAAATGAAAATCAAATTGAATGACACTTGAATATCTTAATTATGATTAGCCTACAAGAATAAATGCATGAGAACTTGCAGAAAGAATACTCAATAAAAAAATTTCATATATTGAAAGTACAAATGGAAGCATGCGAGATACCAGAAGTTGACCGCACCTTCTTGGATGTTCCAACTCCTACCTGCACCTATATAAATTAACGAGACCAAATACAGAATTAACAGTCAAGAAAGAGGATTAATTTTGATAGTACTAACTTATATATTCTGACAAAAAAAAAAAAAAAAACCACATTCGTTCAATATTGTAAAAAAAGGCACGGGTGAGTGAATGATGGATGGATTCATTTTATTTAATATTTGCCTTTTTCACATCATCTACAAAGGGAAATGTTGATATTCTTTAAATTGTCCAGAGGATAGCAACTTAAGGATTAAAAACAATGGTGGCCAGAAAACAAATAAGAACAAGTAGAATGAGGAATGAAGATGCCAAAACATGGAGATCCTTTGCCACATCATTTGATGAGTGGATAATCAAATAATTAACAATCATGTAACATGCAAGCATGAGGAGATGAAACTCCCAGAATTCTATATTTCCCAAAATTATACGCACAAAGAACGCGCACAAGCACATATATAGACAGTTACACACATGCATAACAATATAATGCCTGTCAAAAAACACTTTACTTACACCAATGTAATTCAAGTTGAAGAAGCAACAACTAATGGAAAAATAAGGAAAAGAAAGAGACATTGTAACAATAAATATCTGCCCATGGTTTGATCAGGGAAAAGGAATCAGGAGAAAATGAAACACCGCGTAGACCACTGGACAATATTTAAATGCCCAACCCACCATGCAGAGCCGTCTTCATAGAGTAATTTGGCCAAGACTATACCTAAAAAGTATTTGGATTTGAAATTCGGATAACTAAGAAAATGGATAAAGATAGAAATTGAAACATAGCTTGCACTTTTCACAGAAAAAATAATTTACACGCAATTGTCCAAAGATGAATCAGTAATTACTAGTTCGGCACCCAGCACTACAAGCATTACATTCCAGCTCATTTGCAAAATTTCTTTACATTTTAAAGCATTCTAGCGAAAAATTGGGAACAGGAATTTTTCAATCTGCCTCACAATGAACTCTGAAATAATAAATATTCTAGGAGGACCAGCCATAAAGATTTTGAAGGGGAATGAAACTTGAAGCAGTGTCATTCAAATTATAAGTAGGAAAGTAACCTAAGAAAAAAAATTGGATTACGTATCAATATAGATTTCTGTCGAAGAAACTCATTCATCACAAGGACATCAACTGATGATCCAATATTATATCCAAACACAAATATTATAAGATGACCCATCCTTAAAATTTTAATAAATAAACAAATTATGCTCTCAAATTCTTTCATCGGGAATAATACACATACCATTTTCATGAAAATCTCCAAAAGCTATCAATCCATTAGAAATAAAACAGCTCCAGATAAATTTTTTAATCAATTGAGAATTAGAAAATTAAGCTTAATGATTGATTCCACATTTAAAACAAAGCTGAAAGATCAGAAGTATGAGATGCAGTAAGTAGAAAAGACACCTCGCAGTCCATAGCATCAGCTCCTTCATTTTTCTCCCGATCTGCGACACGAACGCCATATTTAAACATTCAATCAAATATCAAAAGAAATTTAATAACTACATATATTCCACAACAGCGAGGAGGAATTACAAACCGAGGGCTTTTCTGCTCCACACAAGCTTGAAAATGGCGTGAATTAAATCCTAAAATTTATTGAAAAAAAAAAAAGCAGAAACAAATTCTTTACGCGCAAACATTTCGGATTCCTCAACATCTGTGCATTCAGTAGAAAAATTAAATTTCTAACATAATTGGGGAAATACACATACAGAATCAAAAGTGGTCTCCTCCATCTCTGTCCAGCCCATTAGTCAACTCTGGCTGTAACTCTTAAGATCCTGCTTTTTGGTATAAGATTTTGTTTAATTTTATCTAAAGGTAAAGCGTTGTGCTTTCAACAAGCCCTTATAGCTCAGTGGTAGAGCGTCAGTCTTGTAAACTGAAGGTCCGTAGTTCGATCCTGCGTGAGGGCATGTTTATTTTGGTTGAGCTCTATCACCTAAAACGACGCCGTTAAATATTTAAAGGTTTTAGCTTCTCTCACTCAGATTGCGAGGTCTGATAAAAATCGATTCTTTTCAACTCTCATGGTGAACGCAAACCCTCAATGGCCGGCTTAATCAACCAACTTGTCCGGAAAACGAAACCGTCTCTGAGAATCGTTGCAACATCCCTCATATCCCCAGAGCTCTGTGATCCCTTTCGCGCAGCCATCCTTCACAGTGTTAAATCTGATTTGACGAACAACTCAATTCCTCCTTGGGATTCCACATCCGCAGTGAATAACCCAATAGCGCAAAACCCTGAACCCTTGCGCTTTTATTACCCTGGTTTTCCTTATGGATACTTCTTGAACCCAATTTCCAGTGCTGGGTCTGATCAATTGAACGCTATTGGGGCTGATGTTACTGAATATGGCACTGATGATGGGAGGACTTTGTGGGCTGATAGTGTGAAGAAGAAGAGGAAGAAGAAGATGAACAAACACAAGTACAAGAAGCTTAGGAAGCGTCTTCGACGAAAGGCATAGTAGGTATCTTGGTATAAGAAATTTCATGACTTGGTGATTAATTGTCCATGTTGCTTTTCACAGTTTTTGAATCAGAATATAATTCACTTGGATACTAATTTTAAAGTGAATTTTGATTTATAGCTTCATTCACTCAGTTTATTAATGGATTAGAATGGAATTGTAGGAATTTTCGTTAATAATTGTGGTGACATTTATTAAAATTTTGTGTGTATGCACAAAGCTGCCAACTTTTTAGCTTTTCATTGTCAAAATGCGTAAAATTCGATGGACATCTTACAAATTATATAGTATAGTGCCATATATCGAGATGCTTATGATTGACAGTTGCAAAACATACTAAAGTTTGTTAGTAATGATGGATAGTTACTATTACAACTGGATGTAGATTAACTAGCATCAGAGTTATCATCCATTATTTCACTTAGATCAACAATTGGAAGCTGGAAAAAATTAAGACTACGGTATAAAGAAAAAACCAACTAATAACACAAAGCATATTTCACAAGATGGAAGTGACTATGTCGAGGATCAATGCATATGCGTAAATTGTATGTATGGAATTAGCACAGCATGACCAGATGGTTGCAAAGGATTGGATCTGTGGAACAAACATATTACACAAGGTGGAGTCTTTTATCCATGTTGAACGACTTAGAGGGACAAGGGTAAGAAGGATGTAGTTTGAGGATGAAATTGTCCAAGATAGAGAATATTTCGATATTTTGGTTTTCATGTGGCTGACCTAAGCTAGTTAAAGTAACTTTTATACTGAGACATTTCTAAGATATTATGTGTATTCAGCCATAAGGATGAAAAAGCTTTGTTGTTGACCCTTGAGCATTACCTTTAGCTCAAACAATCAAGGGACCAGGATAGGAACACAACTATGGATCTTATTTTCTGTAATCAAGAGAATGAGCTTTTATATTCAATGAAGATAGAAAGCATCTGCAGTACAAAGCCTTGTAGGCCTCTTTGGCAGGGATATTATGTTAGGTTCCCTCAATCGTGTTAACATTCTCTAAAGTAGAATGTAATTCTCTCCAATGAGAATTTTGGTTTGAAAGTACTTTTTGAGATCAACTTTGCAATAATTTATGGCTCAAGTTCTAAGAAATTCAGTTGCTGATGATGATAGGCATGAAAATTTATGTTGTTTTACAATATCAATTTGGCTAAATTTGTTTTCTTTTAATGTTAATATGGATTTTCCTAGCATAGTTGCTATCGAGAATATGATCTACATGCCGGTAAATGCACGTCAAGGCAGCATTAAAGCCTCAAACTAATAAATATGCTTCTTTTTTTTGAAATAAAATAATTCTATGCATATGTACAAGTTCTTCCGCGTCTGTTTGAGGATATTATTATGCATCTTTCATAGGTGCTTTGAATGCATTATGTGTCATAGAATAAATATGATGGCAGAAATCCATAGAAATTTGATATCTGCTCTCTCAGAGTATACATTGAGTGACGAATAATAATTCTGCTTCTTGTCATGCAACATGATGCAGACTTTCAGAATAGTTTTCCATGATATTAGCTTTGGCAGAAAGGCTACAGACATTGAGTTGATTTCTTCATTTGTTGCCTAGTTTACTTCACCCAATTCATTATATAGTTTGGGAAATAACCAAACTATTTCTTGCTGTTGGAAATTGATGCTTTGCAGTAGTGATATAGAGGAATCATTCATGAATTGTCAATCAATGTGCACAGTAATTGGTGGATGTTACTGATCGAGAGTGAAAAGGAATGCGATAGACATGAATAGATAAGATGGAGTCGGTTCTATTAGGATTAGAGAACAAAGACTAGGTTGAGGATTCCATTTGCAACATATTTCGGTGATTGTGTACTTAAGCAAAATACCTACATGCAGTACATGGGTTTGTTATGCTATTTGTTATTGATACATCAACTACTTGATATAATCCTTCATTAGAATGATTTTGACTTCTTTTATCCTTTCCAAGATTGAGATTCCATGTCTGAATTCAAAGACTCATATTCAATGGATTTTGGTGATAATTTATTGAATAAGAAGTTACTGCTGAAGGACCCTGATGTTAATCGTTGTAAATACAGTAAGTCGAAGAACTGATTTTACTTGTAACCGTAACCCTTCTAAGGGCTGTTAAGCTTCTTCCTTCTTTGGACCTTTCCTATATAGCATGCTGAAGCATATACTGAGTCTTACCCCTGATTTTGAGACAAATTGACCATGAGACAAATTGATATTTGACGTGAATAATTTTGGTATCTTGTCATGGAACGAATGAGGTGAAACATGATGGTTAATTTTGTCAAGAATTTGATCTGACAAGTTCATCTTCTCTTCCCATAAACCTCTAGAGATTACTGGAATCGTCTGTATGTTAGTTTACATGCTTGACAACATCCGTCTTTAATTAATGAGCAATTAATACATTGCTATTTTCATGTTTGGTACTATAAACTGCGCCTGAGGAGCACATAGTAACACTTTCACATGAGCTAATTGGCTATATAATGACTATGGAGTGATTACAAAACCATTAATTAAATTTATATGATAATTATATAATAATGTATATGGTAATATATGATGATAAGCGATATCTTTTCTTAATCCAAGAAGAATATCTGGGTAAAAGCAATGGTCGCTGCATGAAGATGGAATCAAACTTTGATCTATTCGGTATTCACAGGCTAAACCAAATTTATCAAAGAAAAGATTTTTTTTGTCATCTGCGCATAGGAAGATGATATTGCTCGTTAGTTGTTACCAATGTGGCCATGGATGATATTTGCACATGGAGTTGGCGGAAGGTTGCAGTATCAGTGAATCACAAAACTTACATTAAGGCATGTTGATATTAATTTGTGATTTGATGCATATTATTTCTTATTATTAGTATTATTTTTATTATTATTTGCAATTACGTAAGCACTTACTCAAGGACATTTTGAAGCCGGCAAATTAACGAGGGAAAGAAACTAACTACCCACTAATTATACCTTTTAATTTGTAATAACCTAATTAAATTTAAGTATGTTTAGTGGTATCCCACATGCTCCTATTTAGCTGGAAGTAAGTGCTAAAAAAGCTAACACAAATTTAGGTGCTAATTAATCAACTATATCCAGCTCTCTCAAGCAAATTAAACTAGCTAATCATTTTTTTGTTTTAAATATGAGGGTATGACCTAAGACTCGAAGTTAATGGGTCACTAAGCATTTGAATGTTTATTTTGAGACAAACAATTCTTGATTAAGAAGGATGGAAATGGGTGGTAACTAGGGGTGCCAATGGGTAAAGTATCTGCAAAAATTGTCATATCTGAATCCGAATCCGATTATTTATGTACAGACTCAAATTTGTTCCGAATCCGTTTAAAATTATAATATTAATAATTGTACTCGTCCCAAATCCAATTAATATTATCCGATTAATACCCGAATCCGAATAATTACTCGTTTTTCATTAAAAAAATTTAAAATAAAATAAAATTCAAACTAATTAAATAATTAAAAATTTATAAATATATAAATAATCTACCATAAATCACTATAAAATCAAATAAAACATAAAATTTAATTCAACACATTCAAATTAAAATAATTTATCAAATTGTTCAAAAATAACAATAAAATTAAATATTGTTCATTATGATAGAAAAATTATATTTCACATTTTAAATTTATATTATATTTGTAATTCATCAATCTATAAAAATATATGAAAAAATAATTATATCATTATATTCAATAAATTAAAATAGAATAAATTGCATAATATATATATATATATATATATATATATAATCAAATTTATCGGGTACCCAAAAATCTCTACCCATATCCTACCCAAATCCATGATAGATTTAAATATTGCTACTCAAACTCGTCCCAAAAGCCTAATAGGGTTATCTATTAGGGTTTAAACGAGTTCGGATTGATGCGGATACCCGCAAAATTCGTATCCATTGCCACCCCTGGTGGGAACGTAAATTAAAAGAAATTTAAATCTCAAAAGTAGAAAAAAAAAAACAACATTAAAATTTTCAATTTTAATCAAGACATTAACTAATAATTGATCTCAAAAAGCATGTTGCCATCACTAGTACAAATAAGAGAAAAAGTGTATATATATATATATATAGTTAATTATTAAACTAATCAATCAGGCAATCTATTGTTTTCTGCTTAATTTTCTATTCAGCAGCACTTCTAATTAATTAACTACAAACTCTGTGTTAAATCAAGAGCAATTAATCACCAGCGACCTATCTCTTCAATTTTGAGGTGAGAGTGAGACCTCCCATACTTTAATCTCGCCATCAAGACTGCCGCTGCAAATTGACAATGTCCAAAATTTATCATTAATATTACCATCATCAGACCCATTTGTTGAAACTGCAACAAGTGACTTAACTGGCTTTTCATGTCCCTCCATAACTAACATACAACAATATCCTTTTTTTTTCCCTTGTTTCCAAATCCTGACCGTCCTATCCGATGACCCACTAACTAGCAAAGGATCCACATTCATCAAGCACAGTATAGCCCCTGCATGCCCCCACAATGCCTCCACAAACACCATATGATGTGCAGCATCATCTCCCTTCCTCTCCCAAACCAAGATCGAACGATCACAACCACCAGAGAAAAGTACTGATCCGTCACCATTCAATGCAAGTGCATTTACAGTAGACTTGTGCTTCTTCAGAGTAACAACCATACTATGCTTTCTTGATTTCCCAATTTTCTGCCAAATCCTAATTAACCCATCAGCGGAACCTGTATAAACAGTACCATTATCAGATACAGCAAGCGCATTAACAGCATCATTGTGGGCTAATACTGATTCTAAACACCGATTATTTTCCACATTCCAAATCTTAAAACTCTTATCCCATGAAACCGAGTACATTAACCCGCCATGCACGGCCAACCCAGAAACGGTATCCCAGTGTTGAATCCAAAGCCGCTTCCTGTGGCGGCGGACAGTGATGTAGTTTCTTGGGAGCATGAAATGGAGGAAACGGTCTTTGACGGTGGGGAGAGTGGAGACAAGGCGGAGCTGTTTGGATGAGGGGGAGATTTTCCAGACTCTGATCTTGCAATCTTGATGGGCTGTGAAGATTTTGGACTTGTGAAATGCTATGGATTTGATGGAGCCAGAAGTAGGATGGTGTGCAGTAAATGTGTGGAGGTGATTATAGTTTGATAAATTAAAGACATTGATTTCATTGATTGAAGCACAATACAAGAAGGTGTCGTAGATGGCTAAGCAGCTGATTTGGGGTGTTGGGTTTTTGAGTGTGGTGATGCAAATGTGTTTTAGAGGTTGAATAGTATTAGAGGCATTGGAGTCCATGCTTGAAGCTTTCGTGTGGTTTCTGAACTGAGCTCAAACATATGCTATATATACAGGATTAAATAATTATTATATATCATACATAAGATTAAGAAACCTTACTATAGAGTTGACAGTTGGCGCAAGAACTTTATCTACGTGTGGGCCAAAAAATCAACTGAAAATGTAGCAATAATTCAGCTGCCTCCTCCACTCCCAATTTGATTATTACCATGCTTTCCAGAAATCTGCTTATGATATGGATTTGATCAACACGTGCAAATCAATTTTGAAAGTTTTTGTTTAGCTCCCAAATGAAAAAACTACGCAAAGTGACATGATTCATATGAGCATAAAATTATGTATTTTTAATTTAATATTTATAATTAGATTTGTGATAATTTTATATATATTTCAGCTTACTATATATTATTCAAAATGAATTTTAAATTTAACTTGAAAGACCATTACACGGCAGATAATTGAAACTATGAAGTGTGAGCATTAAAATTATGAAAATTATGAAGTGTGAGCAAGAGAGAACGTCTACTAGATCCAATATTGCAACACTAGTAATTCTAATACCAAATAAAAAATAACCTCTTTTATTATCATGTCCAATATAAACTAATTTAAGACTTAATTTATTATTTTATTTATATTAATCAATAATTAATATGAATATAATAATTAATTTAATTGAATTAATTTGTATATTACATTATAAATTGAGCAGATTTTGTCTTGATATGGATCTTGTTCCTTGTGAGCAAACAATTGGAAATAATTGGCGGAATATTTAATTTGCGTGCGTAGGAGAGGGGTTGCCCACATCTATTCCTTGATTAGTGCGTGGGCTTGACCTTGAGTGAATATTAAGGTATTTTTTTAGCAACATAGATTCCAATTAGTACCCATTAATCACTAAATTAACCAGTATAAACGACAACCGTGGAACTATAAGATGACCAATTTGTTGGGTGAATAATTTAATTTAACCCAATAGAAACCTCTTTTTAGGTCTTCGAATTAATGTGCTATATTCAAGGCATCAAAACATGTTTAAGTTCTTAATTAATTATAATTAGCTCTTTAACATTATGATGATCACACATAATCCCCTTTTGTTTGAAGATAAATAGGTTATGGGTCTCCTTGTTAATGGAGTGGGACACCTGATCCAGTCTTTTCTTAAACAGATGTTTGTTGGGCTCCAAAAAATCGAATCGAAAAGGCCTTCGACTAGGATCTCTCTCTTCAAATTTCCTCTTTTTTTATAATTGGAGAGATGAACTTTCAATTTACTACATATTGAAAAAAGTGGCGTGAGAGTAAAAATCAAATGAAAATAGAAAAACATTTTAAATAATTTTATAATATTTATATCAATCATATTCACTTTTAATCATATAATTATTGATTTATAAATTAACCAGACATATCCTTATGCAAGGTGTGATTGTTATGGACTTTTGAATGGGAAGTAAAGATTATTCATATTTTTCGAGAGGTTAATAGAGTTGCTGATCCACTAATTTAGGTTTTGATCTGCCGGTTTGGTTACATCATTGGCAGGAGCTTCCTCCTGCAATTTGTCGTCTGCTTATAGAGGATAGAATTAGTGTCTCTTGGCCTTGTGATGAATTAATATAGATAGGTTTGATATTGCTCGGATGTATTAGAATTTTTTTTATTTAATTAACTGATTTTTTAAAATTTTTATAAATTATTTTTTACAAAATCTGTTTATGACAAAAAAAAATTATTTTCATATTATTTTCAGTTTTTAAAATTAAAAAAAATTAAATTATTTTTTTTTCAAATGAAATGGCAGCTTTTCAGCCTCCTTTCTTAAAAAGGAAAAAAATGTGATTTTCATTAATTATTTAACTAAAATGTAAAATTTTAATTTTATGTATTTTATACTTATTAAATAAGAAAAATGGATAGAAATGAAAAATTGAAGGGCAAAAACTATAACTAGGCCTATAGGCAGCTGAACAATCATCTCTGACGGCTATAGGCCTCCTCTGCTTGTCATTTCCATCTTTCATTCTTCGTCTTTCCCCATCCCGATGACCAGAAACGGTATGTGCTAATTTTTTGTCCTCTTCCAGGAGTTAAGGTGATATGTTTTATCCTAATGTCGTTTATTAACTCATTGAACAAAGACAATCAAATCTCTAATTGTTTTAGAACTCCTTCATTTATACTGAATTCATTCAAATGATTCCATTAGTAGAATTTAATTCAGTTGATTTTGTAATTGAATTCTTATTTTGAACGTGATTTGATTATAGGTTGTTACCACATCCGAAGCTGGAATTGAAAAATTCCAATAGCATCACAAATTTCACTTCCTATACTATAAAGATGGTCTTTAGTCTTCACAATCAGAGCTACCATTGCCAAACCCTCACTGCAAAATTGGGTCTTCATTTTTCCATACGAAGATATTCGTCATTTTGATCTCAGATTTACTTCGTTTTTGTATGGTTTAATAGAAAGAAGAATTAGGTTTGATTTGTTTTTGTTTTTTTTATTTGATAGAAGAAGTGGGTCCCGACCGGGTCACCCAAGTCGATACTGAGTAGAATCGAGAGTTGGTCGATGTCGAGCTATGAGAGCACAAATGGCGAGTTGTCACCTCCAAAGACGCCCTTTGCTGCAAAAAAAAATGATACGTTGGACCTGATATCTGCTGCCGCCGGTGATGTTGCGCGGTTAAAGATAAGCAATGAAAGGGGTCAAAAACAGTAACTATCAAAGGAGAGGACTATTATGTCCTGCAAATGGCGTAAAAAAATCTGGATATTTTACTGAAGCTAGAGGTTGAATCACGTGAAATATAGTGTTTTAATAGAAAGAAATGGGTAATGATATTGATAGCAGCTAAATGGGTCTCTTCTGCTTTTCTTTATAACAGTTTTATCAACATCAAATCCAGAGAAGAGGAACAAGTATTGTGGTTTACACTAACTAAAATGTTTTTATCTGTGTGGATATTATAAGCGTGGTGAAATTTTGAAGGAGGTTTCGACAGAGAAAGTGTATAAGCTTAAGTGATTTTAATGGTGTAGTTAAGGTGTTCGATGATATACCTAGCAGAAGTGTTATTATATGTAAAGAAAAGGAGAAATAGGGAGGAGGTGGGTGGAGGAAGAGGAGAAGAGAAAACGAGGTGGCCGAACCCAGATTGCCATGTGTAAAGTGTAGGTCCCAGTCAACTCTTAAACTGAAGGATATAGGCTTAATTGGCTCTAAAATCACATGTTTTTTTTTTAAAGAAAAAATCACCAACTTCATTAATCAGAGGAGATTACATCATGATCAAGTGAAGGTTGAATAAACCGAGGGACCTCATGCTAGATCATAGGAGATTGAAAAAAAAAAGATTAAAGCATAAGAAACAGTGCAACGTATTGACTTGCTGCTTTACAAAAGATACAATAAAAAGTAGTGTTGCTAGCTAATAACAGTTTACAATCTGGGACTAGGTCTCCAAATTCAGACAAATCATCCAAGTGAACTCGCTGATTGACAGCATCAACATATATATTTTAATAATAAAATATATGATTGGTTGAAACTCTTTTTAATTTTTAAATTCAAATGGTTATATAAATGACAAGTACTTGTGGCAGCTAGAAAATTATGCAATCTCCAAACATCTGATATTAATAAATAAATAATGTAATATTATATATATATATATATTAAAAAAATTTAAAACAGAAAGAAAATCAAAATACGCAGTACAATATAAGTTGTATAATAATATAATATGACCAGTTCATAGAAAAATATGTCAATAATTTAAGTATGAATTATTAAAGTGCATTCACAAAATTGTACAAATTAAACATGTTTCAGGTGCATATTATTTCCTAGTGATTTTAGCACGTTTAATATATCTAAACATATATATTGAATAAATAAAAGAATACAATAAGAAACTTTTTTTTTTATTTGGGGAGAGGGTTTATTTCCACTTATTACGTATGGAGTTGAGTCTCAAATCCCATATCATTCATCAATAGCAAAATTTCATATGTAACTATAATGATTGGTGATTTATTCATCTTATTATTAAACTAAATTTGTGCTATATGATATAACTAAAAAAGGATAACTACCATAAGTCGTCATCAAGAATTTACCCAATCCAAAAACTAAGGTTTAAAACGAGTCGAGTTTAACTGAATATTGGTAAATTCGAATTTGATTTATTTAAATTTATTACAAATTTGATTTCAGTTAAAATTCGATTTGAATTTTTATATTTGAAATCGAGCTCAGTTCATTTTAAATTTATTAAATTTACGAGTGGTTCAAACTCGGTTTATAAAAAATTCATTTATTATATTTAACTAGCTTAACTCGAGTTCAGTTTATTAACTAATAATGATAAAGCTGAACTTGATAATAAATATAATATAAATGAATTTTAAATGAACACATTTGTAAAATTTTAAATAAACATATTTGCGATTTTTTAAATAAATATGTTTGTGAGCTCATAAATAAATATGTTTACGAACTAACGAATCAAACAATATTAAGTTTGAACTCATATTTTAGCTAAAATTCAGCTCGTTAATAATAACAAATGATTTTGAATGATTTTTTCATAATCGATATCCGAATAACTTGCAAACAACTTAATTTATTTACAACCCTACAAAAAATCGACCTTATTTGCCAAAGTTTATGGCCTCCCATCTGCACCAATTTTTTTGTTCATTAGGAGGTACCTAGGTTACATAACAAATGATACACATCCTCTTACACTCACATTAAAAATATGAAGTTCTTATAGATATTGTAGATGATAGTAAAAAAAAACTCGACATACCTCAATTATCACAAGTAAAAATATTAATTAAGTCACCATTTAATTGACCAGTTGCTCTAATTTTGTGGTTTGACACTAATTTATCTGCACTATAATAATCATTATTAAATTTTCGACATTGAGGTTGACATTCGCGAGATTTTAAAACAACACATTTGGGAACTTTTAAATAAATATATTCGCGAGTTTTTAAATTAATATGTTTGCGAGTATAACAAAATATGTGTACGAACTAACGAACCAAACAATATTAAGTTTAAATTCATGATTTTGAATGATTTTTTTTTAATTGATACCGGAATAATTTGTGAATAGTTTGATTCATTTACAACCATACCCAAACTAATCTTATTTGTCAAAGGTTATGGCCTCCCAATTGATCAACTTTTTTTGTTTGTTAGGAGGTCAGATGGTTGTAGGTTACACAATAAATGACACCCATCCTATTACACTCACATTAAAATATTAAATTCTCACAAATATTAGTAGAGATAATAAAAAAACTCAATACGTGAAAGTATTAATCAAGTCACCCTTTAGTTGACCAATTGCTCTAATTTTGTGGCTTGCAAGCAACTAATTTATACGGACTATGATAATCATTATTAATTTTTCAATATTAAGGTTGGCATTCACTTATATTTTTCCTTATGTATAATTGAATTTTTGGAGAATGATTTTTGGTTTATTTCTAAAGTTGATTTTGGAAAAGTAATTTGATAAAACTATAAAATAAAAATAAAAATAAGAATCCAAATTTTAAATGTTTATTTAATAGCTGCAAATTATATTATTGATCTAAGTGCATAATGTTTTATGTATCATTAATTGGTACAATACCGTTTTATTATTTATCATATTTTTCATTTTTTTCAACGTATTATTCTTCTTCTTATGTTTATTTTCTTTTTCTTTTTCTTTTTATTCACATAGATTAAAAAAATATGTATATTTTAAGTTTATTTTTAGAGAGATTTTTTTTTTAATTTTCATATTTGATTTTATTTTTAATATTTTTAAATATTGTAATGATTGTTATTATTATTTGGGATAAAAATATTTTATTTTAATTTTTTATGAAATAAAATGGTTGAAAATAAAATTATTTAAACTAAAAAAGAGTAATATAAAGAGATAAAATTAAGTTGATATTAATTGAAAATAATGAATTTGGTAAAAATAATGAACATGCAAGTATGAACCTATACTTTATAAACGATGAACTCGTAAGTGATTAATTTATAAGTTTAAAACGATAAATATATAGCTTTAAAAAGATAAATATGTAAATTAAAAATGATAAATTTATAAGTTGTAAGCGATAAACTTATAAGTGATGAATTAATAAGTTATAAAAAAATAAACTTATAAGTGATGAATTAGTAAGTTATAAACGAAAATTTGTAAGTTCTAAACGATGAACTTGTAATTTTAAAAGGGTAAACTTGCAAATTCAAAATGATGAATCGGAAAGTTATAAATGATGAATTAAAAGTGATGAGACAACAAATTATAATCGATGAATTTATAATTTTTAAATAATAAATTTTAAAATAATGAACCAGTAAGTCCAAAATTATAAAATTATAGGTTCAAAACAATAAATATGTAAATTATAATTTATAAACTTATAAATTTAAAAATAATAAACTTATAAATTATACCGGATAAATCTACTTTATATTTATTATTTTATAAAAATTGAATTGTGTTTTTAAGGTGTAAGTTGCGTAATACAGTACGAATGAATCCGATAACCTTTTAATAACAATTAGCTGCTAAATTTAAAAGAAAATATGAAGTCCATTATTGATAATTGGGCTAAGTCCACAACAGATGGAATAGCGTGGGCTAAGCCACACCCTACGAATTGGGAACTCACTCTTTCCTCAACTCAGAGTCCCATTCTCAATCATAGTATTTGATTGTTCATTCAATATTTTTTCTTTTGGTTTCTTGTATTCCTGAGAGATCAGAAATTCTTCTTCTTATTTTTTTTCTTCTGGAAACCCTAATTCAGGACCAGATAATCACATTTCATCAAAATATGTAAGTATATTCTCTTTGTTTTTCAATTTGATGAATTCTGTCCGATCACGTTTCATCAAAAACAATTTGTGCAAAAGGGTTACTGTACCAACACAATTGTTTTAGATGACGATAATTTTGTTCTTTACTATCAATTTGATCTGTTTTTATTTTTCTGCATTTTCTTTGCTGCCTATCAACAGAGCGGATGATTATTTAATATCGGCTTAATATTGCAGGTCTCCGGAGGAGATTGCGAGAGAAGCCGTGAACCACGCTCTGAAGGCGCTAAGGAAGCGGCATTTGCTTGAAGAAGGCGCTCATGCCCCTGCTTATATTGCTCTATCCAGGCCGATTATCACTCAGGTTCTCCCCCTCTCTCTAGCCTTCTCTGTTCATGCTGTACAAATCATTTTTTAGTAGGAAAAGGCGAAGACTTAAGTAATATACCTAGTAATTTAATTTATATTGTATCTGCTTAAGATTTTGCATGATTTGAAAATGTACTTTAGTAGCGTTTTTGTTACCCCGGTTGTGCATTGTCTGAGCAATTTCATTATTCATGGGTTTCTAGTACATTGCACTGTTTTTTATCATAATTTTTTCTCGTCATTAGAGTTTGATGGTATAATTTTTGTTGCTTGTGAAGGGCTCAGAATGGAAAGAAAAAGCAGAAAATCTGGAATTAGAACTTCAGCAATGTTACAAAGCTCAATCCCGATTATCAGAGCAACTTGTGGTGGAGGTTGCAGAGACAAGGGCATCAAAAGCTTCACTTCTAGAAAAAGAGACAACCATCACTGATTTGCAGAAGGATTTGATTCAAATAAGGTGGTCTGTTGCTCTGTTTAGTTAGCTAGGAAAATTGAACGAACTCATAGTTTTGTGGTCTAATAAAATATTGAGACATTAGTTTTGTGCTGCAGAGATGAGTGCTCTCAATTAAAGGCAGATGTAGAGGAAAAGATTAAGGCTTTAGAATTGGTTGTGGATGAGAATCATGCCCTTAGAAGGCAATTAGAAGAGATGACCATCAAAGCTAAGAAAGAGGAAGCTGATAATAAGATGTTAGTTGATCGCTGGATGCTGCAAAAGATGCAAGATGCTGAGCGTCTTAATGAGGTACCTTGTATCATTGCTATAATTGAAACTGAAATGTGAAATTAGATTAGCTTCGGTCCTGTATATCTGAAGCTTTGTGACTGTCAAGTTTATATAGGTTGTTTCTTTTTCTTTTAAGTTTTGATTGACTGTTTTAAATCAATTCCTCCATGTTTTACTTGTAGTATACACGTGGCTAATTAACAGTTTCCTAAAATACATAGGCCAACGAACTGTATGAGGAAATGCTTGATCGTCTTAAGGCAAGTGGTTTGGAGAAACTTGCTCGGGAGCAAGTGGATGGAGTGGTCCGACAAAGTGAGGAAGGTGCTGAGTACTTTATGGAGTCAACTGTTCCTGCTTCTTGCACACACAAAATTACAGCCCATGAAGGTGGCTGCGCTTCATTAATTTTTGAGTATAACTCTAGCAAATTGATCAGCGGAGGACAGGATCGATCAATCAAAATGTGGGATACAAATACTGGATCATTAAGTCGCACACTTTATGGTTGCCTTGGCTCTGTTCTAGATCTTACCATAACCCATGACAATAAAACTGTTATTGCAGCTAGCAGCTCAAACAACTTGTATGTATGGGATGCCAACTCTGGGCGTGTCCGTCACACTCTTACTGGCCACATTGATAAAGTATGTGCAGTAGATGTGAGCAAGATTTCAAGCTGTCATGTTGTCAGTGCTGCTTATGATCGAACTATAAAAGTGTGGGATTTGCAAAAGGGTTACTGCACCAACACAATTGTTTTCCACAGCAACTGCAATGCTCTTTGCTTCAGCATGGATGGTCAGACTATTTGTTCAGGTCATGTTGATGGGAATCTTCGTTTGTGGGATATTCAGAGAGGACAGCTACTTAGTGAAGTTGATGCACATTCACTTGCTGTTACGTCCGTATCTCTATCTCGAAATGGAAACCTTATTCTGACAAGTGGGAGAGATAACTTGCACAACCTGTTTGATATGAGATCTTTGGAAGTTTGTGGCACATTTAGAGCAGCTGGAAACAGAGTCGCATCTAATTGGAGTCGCTCTTGTATCAGTCCTGACCACAACTATGTCGCTGCTGGATCAGCTGATGGATCTGTATACATATGGTCGATATCTAAAGCCGATATAGTGACCACTCTCAAGGAGCACACTGCATCTGTCCTCTGCTGTTCTTGGAGTGGACTGGGCAAACCATTGGCCACTGCTGACAAGAATGGAATAATCTATACCTGGACATGATGATTTTGATTCTGCAAAAGTTAATATTAGAGATTGTTATTTCAGGTTCTCGATACAATTCTTTGCATTTACTTGACAAGCTTTATAGAATGGTGGGTCATGACTCATGACGAAGTTACTAGATCCTTTGGTTGACCGCTCCAATAGCAATGTTCTGCTTCGGAGCCAATATCGACTGAATTATGATAGTTCTTAATGGAGGAACGTGCATGAGTAGAAAGATTTAACATTGTTATATAGAAATTATACTTTGTGTAAATAGATAAATCATGGATAGATTGATTGTTTGTGAGTATTGAAATAACATGATAAAGCTCTTTTGTGGGAAATTCTTTCGCCTCATATATATGATATCATTTGACCTTGAAGCATATTTTGGCTAAATAATATGATAGTTGATAATTTAATTAAAAGTATTTAGTAATATGAGTTCAAAAATGTAAAATTATATATTTATATTAATTAAAATTTTTATATAAAATTTATTTAAATATATAATACATATTAATTATATAATATATATGCATATTAAATAATATAGTCTATTTTTATTAAATAATTTAATAATTATATTATATATAATTATTTAAAAATTTTGGATTAAATGATATAACTTATCATTTCGCAAAAAAAAAAGATACAGTTGAAAAAAAAATTATAATTTAATTGAGCATTAGTTTTATTAAATTTTTTTAGAAAATTAAAATTTAGTTTATTTCATATAATATTTTTTTGTCAAATAAAAATTATTAATGGAATTAAATTATAATACAGTGTAGTATTATCAAAATGTATCTTTTTCTTTACCGCAGTTTCTCTTGTTGGATGTTCTGCCTAATCATTTCACTGTACGGATCTATATTCCTTGAGAACATTTTTGTGAACTCCAACGCATGAATACGGTGGGCTTATTAAATCAACATCTTTTGTAATAAATATTGGACACCTGTTTTTTTTTTCATTAATTTTTTATCAGTAGATGATAAGCAAATTCGATCTTAAAACTTATCATAAATTAAGTTACATATTAAACACTCGTTAATCTCTGTCTCTAAATAAAATTCATTGTATTGTGCAAAAAACTTCTCATTTCAAATATTGTTACTTTGCTTCAGGAGTCAAGCAGTGACATTCTACAGCGGGTTGTTAACTTTTTAAATTTTTATCATTTTGGAAATGAGTCGATTTGGCCCATGGAAAAAGAGAATATATACAGCCACTGTGAATCGTACCTTCGATTTGAACATGCTTTTTCCTCTCAGCCACTGTGAATAATACTGATTTTTTAATTGGTTTAAGAGGAGATAAATTTTTTCTCTCCTCTTAATTTTTTTTTAAAATTATATCTAATAGATAAAGATAATAGTAAGAAACTCGATACAATAGTTCCAATTATTCATTTAATTGGATCATTAGCAAAAACGAATTTTGAGTATTAAAGAGTGTTTTAAAAAGTAAAGTATTTTTAGCATTCCTTTAAAAAAAATGAACAACCTTAATTTTTTTCAAAAATATTTTTTATAATTCTTTAAATATTTCACATTATCTTCTATCACTTCATTAATATTTACTAAAAATAGATAAATATGCATAAAAATTAGAAAAAGTAATTAAACATATTACTATAATGGAGTTCATTAAAGAAGGGCAAAGTTAGAAAAAAAAAATCAATAATACTCTATTGATACCTTAAAATAACTTTAAAAGTGAAACAATTTTTTTTAAAAAAAAGTAACAACTATTTGATGTGGGACGAAAAGAGGTTTTTTTTTTTTTTTTTTAAATGATAGTGTATTATTGACTTCTTGATGATTAGATATATGAAATTCCCCTTTTTCAAATAGGAAATAATAGAAAATATTTAAAACAAGAGTGGTGGACATGGTGTGTCAAAGTGGAAATTACACCATTTATACTTTTTTTTTTAATTGCTTTATCAAAAATATTTTCATGATTCTAAAAATTTCATACTTTTTTTTTTCTAAAATACATCTTTTTTTAATTAATTTTCTTTTTCAAAAATATTTTTCTTTTTATTTTATGCTTTTAAAATACCCTTTACAAACCCATATCCCCTGCCATTTTTGTCTCAGAAGTCATTGTGTTCCTCTGCCATTGCTGCCCCAGATGTCGCCGTTCACCAACCCCATTAGATGGAATTGGATTATGGCTATCTGCATGAAAGATTGTGAAACAAGAAAAGATTTTGAAGCTGAAGGAAGATGAAGATCCTTATATATAAGAAAGAGCAGAGGGGAGAGAGAGAGAAGGGAGCCATATCTGATGTGAGGAAGAAGGGATTATTTTGGGGTACTGTTTGCGAACCAGAGGCTTGTCGATGGAGTCAGTGGAGAGGATGGTGGGAAGAGTAGCGTCGTCAGAATTCCAACGATGGACTCCAGCTCAGAGGCTGTGAGGTTGTAGGTGTCCCTGTCTCATAGTTTGGCGATTGAGGATCACAATATTAATATTATAAAGTGCAGGCCACAGAAGGTGGAAAACAGAAAAAAATAAATAAAGAAAAGAAGAGGCAGGATGAAGAAGAAATCAAAATCAAATAAACAAACAGCTCCAATCGCCATAACTCACATATAAACATAGAAAGCAGATGGCAGAGAAATTATCCAAACAACAACAATTTCTTAAACCAGAGAACATTCCAACATGTAAGCAATCAATAATAACTTTGGTATATGCATCTGTACCTTACAGGGGTAGGAGAGATAAAGAGCGACGGAGAGAGACAAATGGCTTCTTTGATTGATCGAATGGAAAATGGGAGGATTTGGGGCTAATTTAACGGGAAGGAAGCAGCCATGCAGCTTTTTCACTGTTATACTCAACAAAGTCGAGCACAAGAATGGCGAGTTACAAAGCTGCTGGAGCATGGGCACTGCTACCAGAAGAATAAGTCCATGAAACATACTAAAATTGTACTGATGAGTGAGAATTAGTTTACAGGAAACTCTTTTTCAACTATTTTAAAACTTTTAGGGGGATATTTTATTATTTTTTGGAATCCTAAAAATAACCATAAAATTAATTTCAATCTAGTAACTTATAAATTGAGAATAATTGTATTTCCATATAAAGAAAAATCGTACTAATATAATCTAAATATACTATATCTATACTTTAAATATATATTATATACATAAAGATATTTTTTAATTGTTAAAAGTTTCATTAGCAACCATCATAAATAATTGTATTAAATATTTATAATTATTGTAAAACTAATTAAAGTTATTAGATTGAAAAAAATAGTACCAGTGATACTGCAACCATTAAAACATCGATATATATATATATATATATAATATTAACATATTTTAAAATAATAAATTTAAAGAAATTTATTTTTAAAAGTGAATAAATAAAAAATATATTTGTGTATATATATTTTTTTCTTAAGTAGATATGTCCAAATCCCTGTGTCAAACTTTCTGAAGTCCGAGTGTGTGGGCCGACAATGATATTAGTGGCCCATTCACCAACCTGAGCCCGATTTAAGGAACCTAGCCTCGTCCTTCGAATCCGAATCCGACCCGTCTTTAGTCGTCTCTAATACTCTAACAGGTATTGGTTTGTGGAGTGGAGCCTTTCGGAAAATTCCCAAATAAGAAAATTTGGAGGAAGAGGGGAAGAATAGAGCAAATATGGTGAAAGTGGCAACGTATTTCGCGATGACTTTGGGTGCCTTCATGTTCTGGAAATCAATGGATAGAATCCATGTCTGGATTGCCCTTCATCAGGATGAGAAGGTGCTCATCTCTCCATAATTCCTTTTTTTTTTCTTCTTGTGCTTCCTTATGGATGTTGTCTGTTGTCATTGTGCGATCACATTTTACTTTAGATTGAACTTGATCTCCCTTAGTTCATCTAATGAAAGGGGTCTTCACCAATTTTTCAAGAAATAATCAAATTTTGGGTATAGTACTAAAATGACGGCGAAAAAGCTGCTTGTTCTCGAAATTTTTGTGTTTTTCTTGTGAAATGACTTATTCTTTTACGAAGTAATTGAATTTTGAGGGGAGTTTATTATATCTTTAAGATGATATCCTCTGAATTTGATTCATTGTATCTTGTGTTATGTGAAAGATCGAGTCCGGCTATTGCCAACTGTATCAGGACTTTGAGTCTTACTGTAGCCATCTTAATCTCAATCTTGTTCTAATGGCAAATGTAAAATCCTAGAGAAATAATGTTGGATTTTGAAACTCGATTTATGAATGGAGAATTTACCTTTTGCATTAAATTTCAAGATGATTGCTATAAAAACCTAAATTATGTTACGAGGTAATGATTTATGTAATTATTATTGGCATTGTCATTGCTCCGTTCTCGCTGATTTTTGGTATCATTATATGATTATTTCTTTGTTATCCAGCAAGCTACCTTTGACAATGTTGAGCCTGCATATAAAGTGCACTCACAAAAAAAAATTCTGTGTCAAATTCTTAGAAAGAATAGTACTTCATTGGCATTTTCAACCTTAGCCACACTCAATATATAGAATTCCTATTCTGGATCAGTGACTTTATCCTTGAATGAGCATGCACATTTACTTGTATGCAATTTTGTTTGGTCTATTAATTATAGATTCTGAGATTCAAATGAATTTTATAGGCAATGGAGGAAGGTCATGACAGGATAGTATCACCTTGGCAATAGTTATAAGGATTCTGTAGAAATTGCCATCAGCAAAGATTAAAACAAAGAAGTTCTTTCCTTATATGGTATACTAGTTTCAAAATCTTACGGAAAAGATTTGTCAGTGCCTTTCTAGTCGCTAAACACTCATGCAGGAAGGTTATCTTGCTGATGCCAGGGATAGACAATATGTTCTGGGTGCTTTATTCACACACACACTCGTGCACACACACATATATAAAAGCAATGTATTTGTCTCCATCAGGGTTAATTTTATGAAATTGGAAAAAGAAAATAATTGTTCCACGCCCATGCTCTTTGAATTTAATATCTTTCATTGTTCCTCTGTTCATACTCTTGAGAACTTAGTTTGTGTTTGGACAATAGTATATTTGTATACGATGCCTTGTTTATGAATATGCTTTTGGTTATTGTTTTAGAAGGAAAGACTTGAAAAGGAGATGGAGATCAAGAGGGTCAGAGAAGAGCTATTGCAGCAAGCCAAACAGAAGGATACTCTTGCATGAGCTATTTATTTGGTCAAATTTCCATATCCATTATTTCCCTTGAGCATTGATTGCTCTCTGAGCTTTTTTCTGCAGTGTATTGTAACTGAAATAATTGAGTTGGTAAATTAGGTCGCATGCGCAAGAATTATTTTCTTTCTTAATATTGCTGATTTGACGAAAATAATGGATGGAAAGATATTTTAGAATTATTGTTGTTCAAGCAGGATTGTGAATGTTAATAGAGATATATACCAACAAGCATTTTCAAGAAGATACAATTGAAAAATCAATCCTTTTTAGTATCTCTTCAACACTTGAAAGAAAAAAGAAATGTACTCTTTCTGAAGATATTGATTCATCTGCTTTTGATGTGTTGATGTTTTTATTTTATGATAAAAATTTAACACATGCTATCCTGCTTGATGTGATTGTATGCATGATACTAAGAACTTCAAATCTTTGTCATGTTTAATGATGATAGAGATGATTCTTTCCATTTGTTCTATGCTTTGATTGAGGAATCAAGCTGGATATTGTTCTTAGGTTGCCTACTAATCAATGGTGTGTTCTGGGTCCTTAGGAGGCTTGAGATTTGGGGAAAAATGTAACAAGAAGAGGAGCGCCTAATAGTTACAACACTAATAGTAGTAAATGTGAATATAGTCTACCATCAACCATGACATTTATAGTTGCCATTTTTAAATGTAGTTTCACTTTCACACACCCTAAAATGAAGAAGATTAAATAAATAAATAGAGTACTTCATTTGTATCTAATGGGATTAGATGAACCAAAAAAGAAAAAGGTGAATCAAGCATTTTCATTTTAATTTTTTGTTCAATTATTTTGATTTTATCAATTTATGCTTGAAATTTCCATGTTAGTATTATTAGAACTGATATGGATGTGAAAGGATTGGTTAAAATTAAAAATATGCAATGTTTTGTATTTTAGTCCACATTTAGAGCTTATTTCTTTGTGAATTGACTGAAATTGATATCAAACTGAAAGTGTCAAATATAAATTGGTAAAATTAAAATAGAAAATTCACACAAATGATTTGAATAGATTTTGGTCATTAAGCCTTTCTGACGAACTGGTAAAAGGAAAGAGAAGCATTCATTTATTAAGGCCTCTATAATAGGCAAGCTAATGGAAATGATGCGATAATACAATAAGACAAAAGCTTTCAACTGATGATTTAAAAAAAACAAAAAAAGGCACTCGTGGGGACTGAGGAACACCAAATGCCAAATAGGGAGGCAGGGCCCAATTGGATCAGCACTGAACAACAGATTTGGGCAAGATTTTAATTTTATGCGAATGAAATTAAATGAAATAGCAGCTCACAACCGCCATTGTATAGCTAACAACAAAGGGTTTTAATATATCATTTTCCTTTGAAGAAGATGTTTATCAGGTTTTGAGATTTAGTTGAAACATATAATAATATGACCCATCTGCATCTTTTATCTAGCCCTGGAAGTGACGAGTTTCCAAGACACTACGCTACATAATTCCTGCAAACAATGCCTACCAATACAAGACCCTAGTTAATTCTCTTGCTCAAATAATTAGGACCCATCTGTCCCTTTCAATCTATAATAATATTAATTTTGAAGTAACCCAACCTACTACTATTACTACTTAGCCCTTCAACGACAAGGAAAAAAACAGGCTTTACTCAATTAGTACTAGTCTGTTAACCGCCTAAATAAAGTATAAACAGTTCACTTAATCAACCCCTTTCCAGTTTCTTTATTTTTAAACCCCAAATTATAGAAAATGTCAGCCGACATTTATACAAAACAACATATAATCACTAAATCAGCATGAAGTTTACTTTGATGATGTGAAAACAGAATTTCTTACACACATTTCCCTCACTCAAACACACTCATGAACCATTAAAAAGATAAATATTAATTTTTTGAGTAATGGGATTTCAGTTAAAGGTTAGACGAAGGCAGTTGTAAAGGAGTTTATTTCCCACTTGCAAAAATATCGTGGCTCAAAGATCTATCCATTCTCCTCAATCATCATTTTTAATTTTCTTCTCCAATGACGTGATGCCGTGTTTTTCTTGCAATTTCCACTAGTTTTTTTTTTCTTATTTTTTTCTCTGTAACAGCTCAATGAACTGCTTCTATCCTTTCCTTCTTTCTATTTCTCCTACTCAATTTAACCAAACCTCACTTATATAAGGATATTGCTCGCATACACAAAATCTATATCCACACAGCCTCTTCTCCATTAATACTTTCTATAACCCATTCTTCTCTATCTTCTTCCATTAATTATTGTAGATAGTTGATGCCCATAAGGAACCTGTAACTTCTTCATTTATTACTCTTTGTTTGCTCTAGTTTCATATCTTCATTTTTTCCCTATATAAAGCATTTCATTGGGTTCTTAGTACTCCCATCAAGAGTTGAGTTTGTGTTGCGTTGAGTGTTTTTAGCAAATGGAGATGAGCAAGTTACTAGTTGCTCTTTCATTGGCTTTGGTTCTTGGGATCGCAGAGAGTTTTGATTTCCATGAAAAGGACTTGGAGTCTGAAGAAAGTTTGTGGGATTTGTACGAGAGGTGGAGAAGCCACCACACTGTGTCAATGAGTTTTGATGAGAAACATAAGCGTTTCAATGTGTTCAAACACAATGTCATGCATATTCATAACACTAATAAGCTGGATATGCCTTACAAGTTGAAGTTGAACAAGTTTGCAGACATGACCAACCATGAATTTAGGAGCACTTATGCTGGCTCCAAGGTTAAACATCATCGCATGTTTCGTGCGGTGCCACGAGGAAATGGTAGCTTCATGCATGAGAAGGTGGACCGCGTCCCCCCTTCTGTTGATTGGAGAAAGAAAGGAGCTGTCACCCCTGTTAAGGACCAAGGCCAATGTGGTAAGCCTTCTTTCATGCGAACAGTGATTTAGAAAGAAGAGAAAAATTCAATCTTTCTGGACGGGAATATGAAATTGACCAAAAAGCTACTGTTTTCTTTTCTTCTTTTTGTTTTTGATAAGTAAATAACTGAAGAATGAGAATCTTCATCAGGATATAAAGAGGGAACTTTGAACAGTTAATTGCTTTTGATGAAATACTTTTTCTGAATGCTTGCAGTTTAACTGTTTCATTTTGGACGTGGGTATAGGTAGTTGCTGGGCATTTTCAACCGTGGTAGCAGTGGAGGGTATTAATCAAATTAAGACAAATAAGCTAGTGTCATTGTCTGAGCAAGAGTTGGTGGACTGCGACACGGAACAAAACCAAGGATGTAATGGAGGGCTAATGGAATATGCGTTCGAGTTCATCAAGCAAAGGGGAGGCATAACAACTGAAGCTAATTACCCTTATGAAGCCGAGGATGGATCTTGTGATGTTTCAAAGGTTTGTACTTCATTTATAGTATACCTATGTTAATTTTAATTACTTATTAAACAAATTGATTACTTAGAACTGTAATTTTGAACGTTTGCAGGAGAATGCACCGGCAGTATCCATTGATGGACATGAGAACGTGCCCGAAAATGATGAGAAATCACTACTAAAAGCAGTGGCAAGCCAGCCTGTATCTGTGGCCATAGATGCTGGAGGTTCAGATTTCCAGTTCTACTCTGAGGTAAGCTCTTTGATTCATCTTATGATACAAATTATACAATCAACAACAATTGAGAAAAGGAGAATTAGAGTATAATTTGGTTGAGAATGAAAATTGATGCAGGGGGTATTTACTGGAAGCTGTGGAACAGAGCTGGATCATGGAGTGGCAATTGTTGGTTATGGTACAACTCTTGATGGAACCAAGTACTGGATTGTGAAGAATTCATGGGGACCTGAATGGGGAGAGAAAGGCTACATAAGGATGAAGCGAGATATCTCTGAGAAAGAAGGCCTCTGCGGTATAACAATGGAGGCTTCATATCCAATCAAGAAATCATCAACTAATCCTTCACCTAAATCTCCTCTCAAGGATGAACTCTGAAGTCTAAACTGCTACCCACCATGGTTTTCAGTTTCAGCATTGAATAATATACAAATCCATTTATCAGTCTTACAGATTGAAACATGATGTTATCTGTTCAATAAATCTTACAAAATTGTTCCCTAATAATGCATTTAATTACCATTTATTACTAATGCATAAAGCTTTATTTTTCACAAAGAAACTGAAGATTATAACATGATCCGTGATTTGGGTTATAATTAGAATAATTAATTAACCATAGCAACGGATGGGATCAGTGCAACCTTTCTCAGCAGACTGCTTTAATCCTTTACCTCCACCCTTTTCAAGATACTGCTGATGATAATCCTCTGCTCTGTAAAATCTCTTAGCAGGAAGAATTTCAGTCTCAATTTTCTTACCTTTCAATTCCAGTTGCTTAGCTTCCTTTGATTCGTGGGCTAAACGAGCTTGGGTCTCATTGTAATAGTAGATTCCTGATCGATACTGCGTACCCACATCACCGCCCTGGCAAGTTGAATCCCCAAATCAAACAAACAAATTTCTAACATTTAATTCGAAACTCGAATAATTAAAAGCCACCACCGTACCTGGCGGTTGAGGGTGGTGGGATCGTGTCGAGACCAGAACAGAGAGAGGAGGGTGGTATATGGGCAAAGTTCCGGATCAAATTGGATCCGAACGACCTCTACATGGTTAGTGGTGTTGGTGCAAACCAGTTTGTAATTAGGATCGTGGACGTGACCCTGTGAATATCCGACCTCCGTCTTCACCACCCCAACCACTCGCTGAAACGCCAGCTCCACTCCCCAGAAACAGCCTGCTCCGAACTGAGCGAACTCGCGACCGGGATTATCAGGTATGTCTAGATCCGGATCCAGTGCAGGACTGGTTCTACTTCCGTTGCCAGCCATTTTCGTCTTTAGAGATCCCTAAATGAAATTTTAGGCTTATTTAATTACCAGAGAGGTTTTGGAGGGGCCACAATATTTTTAACTTTTGCAACAAGTAGAGGATAGTGAATGTGGCCTTGATAATGGACCTTATTCTTAGTTCGTAGATTTTGTGGATCAAATTATTGGGAAAAAAATAAAAATAAAAAGGGTAATTTTGTATTATTATAAAAACAAATAGTTCTTAGGAAAAAACTGTCTTAAATTTATGATCAGTTTTATCTCAATTTCTGCTAAATCTATTAAATTAGTCTTATCGAAATATATATATATATATATATATATATAGATCATAATCATTAATTATCCATTTTGCTTGTCAAATGTATTTGCAAAAAGTGGATGGATTTTTAGACTTTTAGATTATTTGATTCTGTTGCTATTTTGTTTATTACGAAACACTGCATAGACTCATGCCCAGTCCTTGTGACCATCAGTAATCACTAATCAGTCAGAAATGCAAGAAGACCCATGATTATATATGTATGGGATCAATCAATCATGGCCTTCTGCTTAAGTATATGTATTTATATATATCGTGCAGATATCTGAATGTCACCCACTAGCTCAACACAATCCTTAATTTCGCCGATGTGCTGTCCTCCAAATGAAAGCAGTTCGATGCTATATATAATTCACGATTGCTTGAGCAAATTAATTACAAAGACATTCTCAACATGAAATGCTTAATTGAACACTTTGAGGTTGTAATATTCATGGAGCTGAAAGGTAAAACATGTGTTGAAATATGACAATCCCACATCGGAAAGAGATGATTTTTCCACCATAGCATTAGGCTATAAAAGGACTTCATCCCCTCTTAACAATTCATCCCAAAAACCACAAATCTCTCTACTTCTAAGATTGGTTGTATTTTTCCTCTCTCTTGTAATATTTCACTTTGTAATATTTCTTTGAAATAGTGAAATATTATTTTAGTAGTGTCCGAGAACGTAGGCATAATTGGCCGAACCTCGTTAAATTCTGGTGTTCCTTTTATTTCTATTTAATAGCTATTGTCGGGTCTTTTACTTTGTGATATATTGTGCTTTAAATTATCTTAGAAAAATTCTGTCACCAAGACTCAAGAGTCTAAGGAAGTTGGTTTTTAAGGGAGACCATTTGTGACTCCACCAACTACCTGGAAATTTTTCTTTGTCTTAATTTTTGGCACAATTATTCATTTTGGTGGAAACTAACCCGATTTCCACAACAATTGGTATCAGAGCCAAGGTTACTGAGTTATATGCTCTGTGGTTGCGGCGTAAGCTGATCTTCCACATCAGAAAGGTTTCCTTGGATTCTTGGGTATTCCGCATTTGAAAGCTATTAAATAGTCTTAAAAAGGAAATTGCAAGAGACGGACAAAAATCCACAATGGACACAACAGCTTCTACTTCATCAATTTTGGCGAGAACTGTTGTGGCAAATACGAGAATTGCAGTGGAGATTTTTGATGGTACAGGCCATTTCGGCATGTGGCAAGGTGAAGTTCTAGATGCCTTATTTCAGCAAGGCTTAGACATTGCCATTGAGGGAGAAAAGCCAGAAGGTGCAGATGAGAAGGAATGGAAGACAATCAATCGTTTGGCATGTGGTACAATTCGATCGTGCCTGTCCAGAGAGCAGAAGTATGCTTTTTGTAAAGAAACTTCTGCAAGTAAATTGTGGAAGGCACTGGAGGAAAAATTCTTGAAAAAGAGCAGTCAAAATAAGCTTCATATGAAGAAAAGACTGTTCAGATTCACATATGTTCCTGGTACCACGATGAATGATCACATCACCAATTTCAATCAACTTGTAGCAGATCTGATGAACTTGGATGTGACATTTGAAGATGAAGATTTGGCCCTAATGCTGTTGGGATCCCTTCCTGAAAAGTTTGAGTTTCTAGAAACTACTCTACTCCATGGGAAAGCTGAGGTGTCTCTTAGTGAAGTATGTGCTGCACTATACAGTTATGAATTGAGGAGAAAAGACAAGAAGGATAGCACCAGTGGAGCAGCTGAAGCTTTGATAGTAAGAGGCCGTTCGAAAAATAAGAACAGGGGAAAGAAAGACAGATCAAAGTCCAGAGTGGGCAAAGATGAATGTGCCTTTTGTCGAGAAAAGGGGCACTGGAAGAAAGATTGTCCTAAGTTGAGAAGCAAATCTGGCAAAGGCAAGTCTGTTGCAGATTCAAATGTAGCTGAATGTGATGATTCAGATTTTTCATTAGCATTGATGCCATCAATAAGCAGTTCGACTGCTTGGATCCTGGATTCAGGCTGTAGCCACCATATGTGTCCCAATCGGGAATGGTTTTTCGATTTTAAAGAAATTGAAGGTGGAGTTGTCTATACAGCAAATGACAGCCCTTGCAAAACAACTGGAATTGGTTCAATCCAATTGAGGAATCGTGATGGATCAATCAGAACTCTGACAGACGTAAGATATGTGCCCAGTCTGACGAAAAACCTCATTTCTATGGGAATCCTTGGGAGAAAGGGTTTCACTATAATCATTAAAAATGAAGTAATGAAGGTTATATCTGGAGCACTTGTGGTGATGAAAGGAGTTCAAATGAGCAACAACTTGTATTACTATGAAGGCAATACAGTTGTTGGAACAACAGCAGCAGTTTCTAGTGATGACCATGAGCTAGAAATAACCAGATTGTGGCATATGCGCTTGGGGCATGCAGGCGAAAAATCCTTGAAACTTCTGGCGAATCAAGGATTATTGCAAGGAGTGCGAACCTGCAAATTAGACTTCTGTGAGCATTGCATCAAAGGGAAGCAGACGAGAGTGAAGTTTGGCACTGCAATCCATGATACCAAGGGTATTCTGGATTATGTTCACTCAGATGTATGGGGTCCTTCCAAAACTGCTTCAATGGGAGGTAAACACTACTATGTTACCTTTGTTGATGATTGTTCAAGAAGAGTATGGGTGTATACAATGAAGACAAAGGATGAAGTGTTGGAAGTTTTTCTCATCTGGAAGAAGATGGTAGAAACTCAGACAGGCAGAAAGATCAAGTGTCTTCGAACAGACAATGGCGGAGAGTACACAAGTGATCCCTTCATGAAAGTTTGCAGAAATGAAGGAATTGTTCGACATTTCACTGTCAGAAATACACCACAACAAAATGGGGTGGCTGAACGCATGAACCGAACTCTACTGGAGAAAGTTCGGTGTATGTTGTCTAATGCTGGATTAGGCAGACAGTTTTGGGCAGAGGCTGTAACATACGCATGTCATCTCATTAATCGTTTGCCATCAACTGCTATCAATGGCAAAACACCTTTGGAGGTGTGGTATGGAAAACCTGCTACAGATTATAATTCCTTACATGTGTTTGGTTCCACTGCATACTATCATGTTAAGGAATCAAAGTTAGATCAAAGGGCAAAGAAAGCTATCTTTATGGGGATATCCTCTGGTATCAAAGGATATCGACTATGGTGCCCAGAGACGAAGAAAATAATCTTTAGTAGAGATGTTACCTTTGATGAGTCTACCATGTTAAAGGTAACAAAGGAACAGACGGATGGTTCTCCACAGCAGGTGGAGGAAACTCCCAAACAGGTGGAGTTTGATAGAAGAAGAATTGTTGATCCAGCAATTGTAGAGTCTGATAAAATTACTCCTACGGAAGAAGAGGAGATAATGGTAGAAAATGGATCAGATGAGGAAGCAGAGGTTTCAGCACAAGAACCTCTTCAGCAACTTGAGCCAATTGCACTACGAAAGCCGAAAAGGAAGATTAAGAAACCTGCTCGACTTGAAGATATGACTAATTATACATCTTCAGTAGATGATGAGATTCCTTCCACTTATTATGAAGCTATTCAAAGCTCAGAAGAAGAAAAGTGGAGAAAGGCTATGGAAGAAGAGATGCAGTCCCTTGAAAAGAATCAGACATGGAAGCTAGCAAGTCTGCCAAAGGGAAAGAAAGCGATTGGCTGTAAATGGGTTTATGCAAAGAAAGACGGATTTCCTGATAAGAATGATATCCGCTACAAGGCAAGATTGGTAGCTAAAGGTTACGCTCAGAAGGAGGGAATTGATTATAATGAAGTATTTTCTCCAGTTGTAAAACATTCCTCCATAAGAATACTGCTGGCTTTGGTAGCAAAATTTGATCTGGAACTAGTTCAGCTGGATGTAAAAACTGCATTTTTACATGGAGACTTAGAAGAAGAAATCTACATGACTCAGCCAGAAGGATTTAAAGTTGCTGGAAAAGAAAATTTGGCGTGCAAGTTGAGCAAATCGTTGTATGGATTGAAGCAATCTCCAAGACAGTGGTACAAACGATTTGACAAGTTTATGATAAGGCAGAAATACACAAGAAGCAAATATGATCATTGTGTATATTTACGCAAGCTACGGGATGGTTCCTTTATCTATCTCCTCCTTTATGTTGATGATATGCTGATAGCTTCAAAAGATGAAGGAGAGATTCAGAAGTTAAAAGCTCAACTAAATCAGGAATTTGAAATGAAGGATTTAGGGGAAGCTAAGAAGATTCTCGGTATGGAGATATGCAGAGACAGAAAATTGGGGAGGCTTTGTTTGACTCAGAAACAATATCTGAGAAAAGTACTAAAGCGTTTTGGGATAAATGAGAATACAAAACCAGTTAGTACTCCACTTGCTCCTCATTTTAAGCTCAGTGCATCTTTATCTCCGAAAAGTGATGAAGAACGAGAATATATGTCAAAGGTTCCATATGCAAATGCTGTTGGTAGCTTGATGTATGCAATGGTGTGTACGAGGCCTGACATTTCACAAGCAGTTGGAGTTGTGAGCAGGTACATGCATGATCCTGGCAAAGGACATTGGCAAGCTGTGAAATGGATTCTACGGTATATTCAGAATACTGTAGATGTTGGTATAATGTTTGAGCGGGATGAGAAAAGTGGTCAATATATAGTTGGATATTGTGATTCCGACTATGCAGGTGATTTAGACAAACGTCGATCTACTACCGGTTATGTGTTCACACTTGCAAAGACACCGGTTAGTTGGAAGTCCACCTTACAGTCAACAGTTGCTTTGTCTACAACAGAGGCAGAGTACATGGCAGTTTCAGAAGCTGTTAAGGAGGCAATTTGGCTTCAGGGGTTGTTGAATGACTTGGGAATTAGTCAGAAGCATGTCAAAGTGCATTGTGACAGTCAAAGTGCTATTTGTTTAGCAAAGAATCAAGTTTATCATACAAGGACGAAGCATATCGATGTTCGATATCATTTTGTACGGGAAATTCTTGAAGATGGTGGGATACTTCTTCAGAAGATTTTGACTGCTGAAAATCTCGCAGATATGGCAACGAAAATTGTGACAAGTGTCAAGTTCCAACATTGTTTGGACTTGATAAATGTTATTAGAATTTGAAATTGGGCGCTTTGAAGCGCATTTGGAGACATTACTGAAATTTGTAATATAAGAGTTTAGAGGATGTTTGTTTGGAATTGTGAGATTGTCAAGGTGGAGATTTGTTGAAATATGACAATCCCACATCGGAAAGAGATGATTTTTCCACCATAGCATTAGGCTATAAAAGGACTTCATCCCCTCTTAACAATTCATCCCAAAAACCACCAATCTCTCTACTTCTAAGATTGGTTGTATTTTTCCTCTCTCTCTTGTAATATTTCACTTTGTAATATTTCTTTGAAATAGTGAAATATTATTTTAGTAATGTCCGAGGACGTAGGCATAATTGGCCGAACCTCGTTAAATTCTGGTGTTCCTTTTATTTCTATTTAATAGCTATTGTCGGGTCTTTTACTTTGTGATATATTGTGCTTTAAATTATCTTAGAAAAATTCTGTCACCAAGACTCAAGAGTCTAAGGAAGTTGGTTTTTAAGGGAGACCATTTGTGACTCCACCAACTACCTGGGAATTTTTCTTTGTCTTAATTTTTGGCACAATTATTCATTTTGGTGGAAACTAACCCGATTTCCACAACAACATGATCTTGCATATACTAATAAATGGACTGATGTCATAATTTCAGCTCTATAGCTCCGATGATAATACCCACATATGCATATAAAAGAGATTATAAAAATAGATGGTTGATATCGTGTAATGCAGTATTAATGTTAGGAAAACCGCATATATTAGGACAAATTATCAAGACAAATGAAGAAAATCTCACCCAATTTGATTGGCTAGCGCAAGTCTTTTTATTTTTTTTATTTTTTTAATCTTATCTTATTCAACTCCTTATTAATAGTGGCCACAATAATCAACACAGTATAAATTTAACATGAAATTTAGAAATTTGAATAAAGGTCTACAGTATTCGTGTAAAGACATGAAATATTGTGGATTAATTTGTCAACAAAAAAATATATATTGAACTTGTTAATAATTTATATCGTGTCGGATTAATACGTTTAATTTGATACATTTATAACTTATATACATATTAACAAAATCGTATTATATTAATTCAATTCAATTTGTAAATTAATAGTATTAAATATGTCTTATTGTGTAATATTAATATATTTATGATTCATATATACATTAATCATATTATATTATACTAATTTAATTAAATTTATAAATTAATTGTATTAAACGTATCGTTAATTCGTTTATTAAATGTATCGTGTTTGTATTTGAATTTTAAATACGATTAACTTATTATATGGTTTTAATTCTTATTGTGTTACACTAACACGAATTTTCACTCCTTACTTATCAACACACAAGAAATCAATTTCAGCCATGTTACTAATGTCATCAAGAACTTGGCTTCTTATAAGCCCTAATATTTTTTAATTAAAAAATTGTCTCAAACTCTTAATTTAACCGGATAGATATCTCAAATTCATATATTTTTATAAAATATTGACAATGCCTAGAAATTGCATATTTTTTAAAATTATTCTAAGATTTGACATGTGAGATATCATTTGATCATGGAATTCAGATATGATTCAATGGAACTAAACGACTTCAATCGAATTAAATAATTTTATATCTTTATCATATATTTAAAGACTATTTAACAAAAAATCAACAAAAAAAAATCACACAATTACTAAGTTTTCTAATATTCATATTAATAGGTTGTTTTGAAGTTTCAATTCTTATTACCTTAAAATTTTAAGGTAGATATTACTAACCAAAATAAATTAAAAATTTAAGGTAGATATTAAATTCGAGAAAGAGTCCAAACAAATATGGAGAAAAGAAAAAAAAATCTCGTGTATTGGGATCTAAATGGTGTTTATAAAGTCATAGACATTTTTCTCATTGTCGATAGGGACTAAGATATTATCAAAAACGTTTTCCAATTAGGTCATTTTCAATTGCAAGAAATTTTTCACTCCCTGCCTCTTACTTTGTACAAGTGTAAGAGAAGAGAAAATATCAATTGCAAGTTGTTCCTTTTGATTCTAAAGATGATACGCCAACCCATACCCATTCCTTTTTATGTATTTTCTCTAATTTTCTTTAATTCCTTGAACTCCAATTGAAATATGGTATGCTTTGTTATAGAAACTAGAAAGGTGTAAAATTCTTGTAGTAAGCGGCAATGATGAGCTACCACCACCTACTGCTGGTTGTTTTCAATTTTCTTTTGCAGTATGTTAGCATGTTAGAGTGCCAAAAAGAAGCCTTTTTTTTTTGCCAGAAAAAAAAAACCTTAATTCATGATTTTTGGGGTACATGAGGGTGAGCAAAACTCACCGAAAAAAAAGACTAACGAAAATAAGTTGTGCCAACCAGATCATGAAGAAGCCGAGAAGATAAACCTTGAGAGGGATGCTCTAGAATACGAGTATCAAGAGGGAAATTATGAGCTAAGTGTGACAGATAATCAGCTGCAAAATTCACTTTCTCTTAGAATATGACAGATAGATAAGGAAGTGAAGGAACTTGTCAGCTCCTTGATTCTATTGATAATAGGTAAACTGTTGACATCCGGCTTCTAAGTATTAGAAATCATGTTCACCATCCCCTGATTATCACACTCTAGCATAATTGCATGAAAACCCAATCTTAAAGCAACTCGTAAGCCTTCCAAAACTGCCCAAACCTCTGCCATTTGGATTGGATAACAACCAATATTTATCACAAAGCCAGAAATCCATTTTCCCTGAAAATCCCAGAATAACCCTCCACCTGCAGCCATGCCTGTAAGAGGATTATAGGATGCATCGGTATTCAATTTTAGCATAGGAAAAGGGGGACAATTCCAACAAATTGCCCTGGGTTCCACATCTTTAACTCATGATTTTTATTTTTTAAGCACAAAAAGAAAGTGGTTGAAGCTAAAAACTAGCTAGGTCCTAAAAACAGCACAAGGCAAATTCTAATCATGGATCCAACGTAGGACCATTGATAAAGATTCCTTGCTACCAAAAAGATAAACATTCCTTGTTTGATTAAAGCATAGATCTTCTTGTTTCATTTCGCTTTTGCCATTTATTAGTGAAATTCATTGCATTGTTACAATCATTTTCAATATGCTTTGGACAAATTAATAACAAGAAACTTACGTTTAAATTATGCTCTCCACCATCATTGGATTGTCAGTCAACATTCTTTTAGTCACTACTCTGAAATATTTGATTATGTCTTCCACCATTGCCGACAATGTATGATATAAAATTCTGGCATCGTTTGGAATCTGGCAAAAGATTGGCATCCTTTCCAATTCACAAAAAATAAATAAAAACTGAGAAAAACGAAAAAAAAAAAGAGAGAGAAAGTGATTCATTTCAAGTCCCCATTAATTGAAATAAAATCACAGACACAGTCTAAATTTACAAGTCTAATCAATCAGAAGAATGGCGTATGAGTGACATATAATCTTGGTCACAATGTTATAAGGTAAAATCAATCAATTGGAAGATATTTCTTATAAAATCTACAAGTAATGGCATGTGGCTGGTTATTCATGATTAAGGCCTATTCGTGGTCTTGGGGAGATGCATTCACAGGGTGACAGGTTAATCTCAAAGGGAATGGACAAAAACATCCAGAAATTGAAAGGGAAAAGAAAATAGATTTCATGCTTTCTAATCTGAAAACTACTTGATGCGTGATCAATCATCATGTATAATTGGAATCAGCTTAATTAACGCTGATGTTATTTAGGTTCCTTTCTCTCTTTTTTTTTTTTTTGAAAGAGTTATTTAGGTTTCTTAAAGAAAACAAAGACGTGATTTTTGAGTTGATTAAAAAACAATATAATTGCCTAATTTCTTATATCAGTAATAATTATTAGAGAATATTTCTTGGTAGATAAATGCAAACTCATTCAGTCGTCCTTTAATTTAATTGGTACTCTTGTAAAAATTATTCTCATTAATTTTCTTTTGGAATTTAATTGCTAAACTTCGCTATTTTGATGACTAATGGGATCAAGAAGATAGCAGTTGAACAAATGCAGAGCAAACTACAAGAAGACCCGAGTTACTTGCATTTATGGAGAACAATTAGGATTACAAGCAACCATTCACTCATCTACACCTGCTTCCTTCATTTACAGATCACTTCACTCATTTTTCATTATCTAATTCTACAACTGACTCTAAATACAAATCAAACTCACCGAAAAGATTGACACCAATTTTTTTTCTTCATATGCACACAAAAAAAAACAAACATTATAATGAATCTTGCTACACTGTATATTTTTGCTGGATTATAATCTGAAAGTTCTAATCCCATGATCCTGTATTGTCTCCCTCAGTGGCTCTTCTCTTTTCCTCTTGGGCAGGGAGAGAGAAGACATAACTCTGGCAGACATTACCTTCCTCACCAATAGCCTCCACAGTGCATCATCGCTCTTCTTCTCTAGTTGCATTTTCAATTTGAATTGCCTGTGACCAAGAAACAAAAATTAGATATCACATTGCGAAAAATGCAAGAAATCTCTTTTGTGATGCTGAATGATATTTCCAAATGCATTGACACTTTACTGTTATGGAAATGGACACATCGATACAGTTTTAGGATCTGTGAGCGAGGATTAGTCAAAAACCAGAATGGCTTAATCTATCTTTCACTTATTACTAACGGACAAAAATTTTTTGTTATGAAAAAAAGATAAAGCGAAGAGAATTTAATTGGTAGATAAGATTCCCCTGTTTCTCCTTTAAATTCATTGTAGACCAATTGGGGTATCCCCAGGTGATAACAGAAAGTTGGTCACAAAGAGTGAAATAACAAAGAGGACTATCAACATAAACGAATCAAAGGAAAAAAAATCTATTAGAAATGGGCAATTTTTGTTGTCATTATTTGGTAGAACCTTGTAGGTTGGCTTCATAAGCTTGGTGATGTATCATATTTCCCTGTCATCTCATTTATAAATTGATAAATTGGAACTGTTTATTTTTTATTGATTTCAAGGGAATGATTGTTAAAGATTTTTGCGAAGTCTAAAACAAGAACGGAACAATCCCACTGGGATATAACCAATAAGTTGGACAGATGCAAATTGAACCACGGTGACAAGCCAACCCCTACTTTTAAAACTTAAAGAGACACCCGAAAAAAAAAATTACCAAATCAAACCAATCCATAAGTCGACCCTACACACCTACCAATAGAACTAGAAGAGGAGGCTTACTGTACGGGAATACTGTCTGATGCTAATTGATGCTTATGTATCACATGGGAATACTTTCAAAGTCATACAAAGAAAAGAAAATCCAAAATAATCATCTCGCAGTCAAACCGGAGATGGTAAAAGAGGTACGTAAACTAATCGACAAATTGACTTATCGCTTTAGTGAAGGACCAATAGAGATTTACAATGAAGGATTGGTTTGCCTAATAACGGCATATTCAATTCAAGGAATAAAAGGATTTAGTTAATTTTACCTGCATAGGGGAACTCCGCAAGAATCGAGCTGCTCACACATAGAAGAGTGAAGTCTTAGTAGCTGCCACATCCGCTTACAACGGGAACACCCTCCATTAACTCGATTCTTACACGTGGCAAAGTGTTTGATCAGAAGCTGGAGGCCATGACATGTGGAGAAATTGCTGCATGGTCCCCTTTTCTTGGTTGGCTGCGCATCGTACGGCCCAACACTCGTGCATCCCTCAGTACATATGTGTTCTAAGCATTCCATCGCTACACTTAGCTCCATGTATATGCTCTGCTCCTCTCTGTGCCTCCTCGTTCTCTTTTTTCTCTGTTAATTATTTCACAATTGTACTTAATTTAATAACAAACTAAACAACTTTAAATACCAATGTTACAAATTTTATTAAGAAAAGAGAGGGAGAGAGAGAGAGAGAAAATTAATGGCATTACCATCTCAGCTTCATCGATGAATTGGAGAATCTCGAGCTCGAGCCAAGGGTCATGATTTTGCATGAATTTCCAGCCTTCAGTCTTCTCTACAGCCTTGAAATAAGCAGAGATCCGCTTCATGCACTTGAGATAAAGATCCGGTGCATCGCAGAGTCTTGCCAATTGAAGAACATCCACCACATTCTCAATCGTCAACCGTTGACCCACGTCCTTTGCGCATCTCTGTTTGAGCTGCGGCACCAGATAAACGTGAGACAATGCCAATAGATGGATCCCAAACTTCTCCAGGTCCTCCCCATCGCATCTGTGCCAGGGTCATTTGCCACTTACTCATTTTGTTTTAATTATTTAAATAGAATTTTCAAAATGTAAGAAATAACTAATCAAATTTCGTCCCCTTGAGTTTGGATTAAATCTTATTTCGTTTACGTCGCCGACCAAAATTAATACCTTTGAATAATCCAGAGGTAAACCATTAAATCCTTAATTTATTTCTTCTTCCTTATCTTTTATCTTTCTTAAATCTAAGATGACAAGTAAAGCATCTAAGAACTGATGAACCGTCAGATATAGTTTAGCCGATACAATGGATGAACGAGAACGACATGTTACTGATGTTATCAAACTCGCTAGATAGTTAACCTTGCGGAGTAGATGAATCGAACAAAGACGGAAACGGCGTCGCTGGGAACGCCGAGGATGGGAATGACTCTCTTGGAGCTGCGGTGTTTGCGTGGCCTCTCAATGATATTCTCCAGCACCGGTGATACTGACGCCTACAATTATCGAAATTCGAACACGAAAAGAAATGGAAAACAAGTTAGATGTAAACTCAAATCGCAATTTAAAGAGAGAGAAAGAAAAAAATGATTCGTCTTCCGAGAAATTAAGTACCAGGATGCCACTGTGAGCCGGAATGCGTCGGCCTTCGGAGGTGAGAATCTGGACGTCGGCTTTAGGCAATTCGCGAGAGTTTTGAACGGTCGTTGGATGATCACCGTACAGATCGCCGTAGACAGTGGCGGCAAATGTTGTTGCGTTATGAGCTTCTTCCATAGAGATTGAGACGAATACACAAGTTCTTTTTGCGCTATATGGCAAAGTCGCAATGAGAATGAAGTAGGATGTCGCCTGAGCTTTATAGCCAGCGCATTGAGATGATGCCTCACCCACGCGTAATTTACATTTAAAAAATGTATACATTAAAAGAAAATGGAAGGTACAAAAAGACAGAGAGGATGCCACGCGCTTTTTGGCGGTGCGTTGATAAATGCTACTGCAGATTAATAATTTAGTTTTTAACAAAAAGTGAGAAATCCCAGCATAAAAAAAAATACAAGTAGAAACTGAAACAAATAAAAAGATACGTAATCACATATGGAAATGAAACCAAAACTATAATAACATACTAACAACTAAAGATGTAAAAGAGCAAAACAAAACTTACAAAAAAGAAGTTACAATCTGAGCAAGAAGCAAGAGCAAAGAATATCATATTAAATATCTGTTTATTATTACATTTGAAAAAAATAAATTATAAAAAATTAAAATAATCAGTTAATTAAATAAAAAAAATTTAAATAAAACATCCGATAACAATTTCTAACATCTCCTAAGCTAAACAGGAACCGTATAATCATTTGGAAAGAATGAAACACTCCGTCAAACTTGAAACCAAGCAAACTGCTAAAATAAAGGAGAAATAGCCCTTAAAGGAGCTTCCAAACACCAAGTGATCCACGCATAAGTTGTTCATTCGTAGAAAGAATAGCCAACCGCATGTTAGGCTATGATATTGTAGAAATGATAGCTGCAATCACCAACCAAAAGCCAAACAAAACTCAAAGAGTTGATCAAAGAGAGGAACCGTAACTAGAATAGGTATACAAACTCCGAAATAGCACTATCTCATAAACACAACTATAACTAAGCTAGCTATAGACAAAGTCTAACCAGAAAAATAGAACCCATATCGGCTCAACAATGGTCAAGAGCAAAATACATTTTGATTTGCAAAAGAAAATGAGAAAATCTATACACGCAATATTTACATACTTGAAATCCCACATTATCAACCAAAAGTTGGCTAGACTTTTGGTTTAGCAAGCAAAAAGAAATCATGGCATTAGAGGTGGTCCTTTGGCGGCCATTGAGGCTTCAGACATAGAAGAGATGAGATCAGACTCTGGTAACCAATAAGCATCAGTCCCTGAAAAACATGAGATTTCCCACTAGAAAAGTCTGAGAAACAAATCATCGGTATTTCACGTTGAGAGATAAGTAAAGAAAATGATCTGGATCCATTCATCACAAAGAGCAAAAGTAAGAGACATGTAAGGCCTTTTACTAGCTACATACATGGTGAAGAAGGAATGAATTGAAAACTTAATAACAAATCCTAGAGGTAGGAAAGAAGCTCTCATCTCCTAAAAAGAGAATGTGTAATCCAAATATTACTTTTTTTTTGTAACAAAAGGTGAGCTAAGCTCACACAAAAAAAGCTAACGAGAATAAAAAAAACTCCATAAATATCATGTCTAAGACAAGACATAAGACCTAATGGAGGAAGAGAAAGAAAATGAATTCCCACTTCAAAATGCTGAGCTTAGCTAGCTAAAAAATCTGCTACAAAATTTGCTTTTCTGTAGATGTAGCCAATATGGATATCTTCGAAGTTTGTCATTAAGTCTTTAACAACTTTCACAAAAAGAGACAATCAATCAATAAGGATTCTCCAATTCTCTTGAAGCATCTCCACAACATATTTATTATCAGATTTCACCACCAACTTCCTAAAGTTTAGGGATTGAGCAAGCTTGATGCCTTCATACACAACCCATAATTTTGCTTTAGTGATATCACAAGAATCCAAATTCAAAACATAACTTTGAATCCAATAACCATCATCACGTTATAAAAGGCCCCCTCCAAAAATCCTGCCATCCATATGGAGAAAAGATCTATTCGAGTTCAGCTTGATATAAGCTTGACATACCCCAGAGGTTGCGCTTTCCAAGACATAAATATGCTCAGCTTCAAAGAAAAACTTGCCTTATAATCAAGCTTAGCATGAGCATACTTTATAAAGCAAATTGTTTAGAAAATTTCAGAAATAGTATTCTTAGTATTAATGACCTCTTCATTAAAGATAAAAGCTGTTACGTCTTCTCCAAAGGCACCAACAAGTAATACCAAAAATCAAACTCTAAGATGAATATTCACAAATGTCATTTTTAAGCAAGTTGTCCTTCAACTAGTCTTACAAAGAGATATCATGCTGAAAGAACGTTGGTCATTGATCATAAGGAATAAAATGACACCAAATCGGACGTGACCAGCTGCAATCTCGAATGGTGTGAAGAGAGGTTTCTGCATTTGTGCCACAAATGTCACACCAATCTTCATTAGATAGCTGCCTTCATTTCCTCTCAACATTAGTGAAGAATGATAACAAAGCCAAAGGAAATTCTCACACGTTGGGACCTTTCCAATTCCAAATCTTGACCCACGAAGGAGAGAAAATAACTAAATCATCCTCTGTAAGACTGAAAAAGGCAGATTTAAAAGAGAAAACACTAGAGGGAGTTGTTGTCTAGAAAATTTCATCGTTATCCATGGTTGAAATAGGATGAAAAATTGAAGCAATATGTAATAAAACACTAGAAGGCAGCTTGTTCTCTAACATACTCCAATTCCAAACTCCACAAGTTGTTACAATAGTGGAAACTTGGAGTGAAAGCTCATCAGTCCCAATATTAGTAATGGCATGATCAAGTAAAAAAGAACAACTCATGACTCAGTAATCTTTCCAAAACCTTACGTTAAGACCATTGCCAAGAGCCCAAACTGTGTTTTTCTCCACCTCATTAAATACACCACAAATGTTTCTCCATATAGAAGAATAGACTTCGGGCCGGGAACTCTTAAACACATTATATTCCCTTCATCAATCTTATATTTTGAGGAGAGAACTCTGACCTATAATGCCTCTTTTTGAGTTTTAAAGAGTCAAGCAAACTTTATAAAATGGGCTTTATTTAAGTCATATAAGGATCTTAAACTAAGGCCACCTCTATTTTTTGGATGGCTTATAACCTCCAAGGCACTAAGGAAATTTTCTTCACATTTTGTGAGCCACCCCAAATAAAGTTTCTAGTCATTTTTTCAATCTCCTAACAAATAGAAAGAGGAAGTTTGGCTGTTTGAATTGTAGAGAGGGAAAGAGAAAGCAAAACCGATTGTGCTAATGTTACTCTACATGCCAAGAAAAGTTTAGTAACATTCCAACCAGCTAATCTCATTTTAATCTTTTCTATCAAATACTAATAGGTTTTTCTCCCACTCCGAGCATGTAAGAGAGACACCCCAAGATATTTACCCAAGTTCTCAGTTTGTTTGAAGCCCAAATCAGAACTAATATCCCTTCGAAGAGCATGAGAGACATTTTTGGCAAGTAGAACTTGAGTTTTATCAATGCTCACCATCTAACTCAAGCAAGTACTAAAATAATCAAGAATACCTTTAATGACTGTTGCTTGATCCTTGCTTGCTTTCAGTGAACAAAATTATAATGTCTGTAAAAAAGAGATGGGACAAATGAGGCCCATTTTTCCTTAAGCAGATAGGTTTTCCAGGCACCAGAAGAGACAACTTGTTGAATAGTATGAGGTAGTCTTTCAAGGCACAACACAAATAAATAAGGGGATAAAAGATCCTTCTAAGACACAAAATTTATTTCTATTTTATCTTTATTAAACTATTTAATTTGTTAAATTTTAACATATTTATTATTAGTTAAAAAAAATATTATTTTTTATTTAATAAGATACTAGTACAATAAATTAAATGTCAGAAAAAAAATAATTTTTTATTTATTATTTTACCACAATTTTTCTAATATAAAATATAAAAAAATAATATATTAATAGAATATGATAAAATAGAACGAACAAATCGTTTAATTTTTGAATTTTAAATGAATGTTAATATAATATGTAAAATTATACTAGGTAAGTAATCATTTTTCCTCTCAATTATAAGGATATAAAGCTGTTTTATCATTTTAAATACTTGTCATTCTTTTATTTAAAGAAAAAAGAATATTTGTCATTTCTTTTAATTACTCTTTTTATTTTATTCCTATCCCAAAAGTAGTGATATGCCCTTCTCTTTCCATTCCTATCTCTACCCTTACCTACCATTCTATTAATTATCCTTTTCTACCCCATCCAAACAAAGAGTTAATTTTCTAAAATTGTTTTTATAGATCTATATAATTTAAATTTCGTCTAATACATTGCTTTTAGTTTTTTGTATTTATCCACATATTAACTATATATGGAAAAGTGAAAACCTTGAAGTCAAATTATAATGTTATTTTTGAAATATTTAATAAATTTGAATTTGGTTACAAATGGTATAGTATTAAACAAAATGACAGAAAGAATATTTATGCAAGGTCAACAATATTAATTACATCTTCTTGCCAGTATAAATGTCATATTTTGTTTTATCTTTTTAATCTTAAAAATATTCTGTTATTTTTGTATGACAATCACAAGAAAATATATAAAAGGATTTTGAAATGCATGATTTTACTAAAAGATATTTGTTTATTTTTTTGAGTTAATTAATTTAAAAAAATATAATATTGGTTTTAATTTCGGAACCTTTATAATTCAAAAAAATATATTAAAAAATATCCTTTTCATAATCAACTAAGTGAATAACAATTTTGATCATAATCTTTTGTATTTCAATTTGGATTTTGTAGCCCAACAAAACGTCCCCATAGTAGCTAAGGGTAGTTATGGAAATTCAGGGTAAAATTATGAAACAATGGTAGTTTAGATGATAAGGTATTCATATTAATCACATATATTTTACCAAATTTGAGCAAACTTTGTGGTCTTGACAACCTTCTTATAACTTAAATAATTGGCCATAATCCCTTGCCAGTAAATTCCAAATTCTAATCAAAATTCTAATTCTAATCAAAATTGCCTTCCCCATTATATTTGCAATATGGTTGGCCACATCCACATTGGCGCGTGGGCGACTTAGCAGTAAATATAACTAGTGACCAGTAATTACACACATTTATATTCATCCTCTGCTTTTTTTTTATTTTAAAGATAAAGAAAGCAAATAATTATTTTTTATTTTTTATTTTCCTTCCTCTTCATTATAATTGAAAATGTTCTCATCAATTTTATTTTTCCAATTCATATTTTGGATTGAAATAAAATAATAAGAGAAAAAAAAATAACACTTATATTCTAAGGTTTAAATAATTTATAATAAAATAAAATAAAGTTGTAATATTACACACATACTATTTTATCTATTATTTTATAAAATAATAAATATCTTACTATAATTATCAAATATTAGAAAATTAATTTTAATATTAATAGTGACACGTTTCTTACAAATTTCATATTTTTTTCATTTTGAACAGAAAATGAAAAGTAAAAAATAAAAGTTATTTTACTTTTATTCCTTATTTTTCTTCCTTGGGTATCCTTTATTATTTTAAACTTTTATTTTTACCCTCTCTATATTTTTTTATATCCAAGTACTGTGTCCATTTTGATAAAAAAATAAAAATTATTTTATCTCTATTTTTTATTTCCTTTTATTTTTAAATAGAGTAAAGGGATAATTCGGTTCTTATTTTCCATACTTATTTATATTTTCTTTCTATGTTTGAATATTGTGAATGCAACAGAAGAAATATTTTTAAAGCGTCCATTATTAAAAAAAAAATGAAAAGGCCAAAATGGAACAGGGAAAAGCACATAAAAATAATAATAGGAACATTTCTCATAATCCGACGTGGAACGGATAAAACCAGCTTCCTAAGATGGTTAAGGCCAGAATTGCAATAAACGGCTCTTGGACAGCAGGAAGAGTCTTATCCCAGTCTGACATGTACCTCGTTCTCATCCATTTCCGCCACTTATATTCCCATTAACTGACACGTAATGTCGTTTTTCCTACGTGGCATTTCCGTAACTAGTCGTGTCAAACATTTCTCACGTGTAACTCTTGTTTATCCACTTATGCCAGAAGCTGATGCAATTGGTTTTGTCCATTTTCTTTCCTTGCCCCACGTAGCATTTGAAAAACATTGTCATCGTTTTTTATGCTCACTTTTTATTAAAATTAAATAAACAATATATATATATATAATTTTATAGTGAAAGATTTATGTGTTGGGCCAAAAAGGTTTAGTTGTTTCGCAGACTGTTCTTCATGGGATTAAAGAAAAAAAAGAAGGGACAAAAGGGCAATATAATTATGGTATATGATTAGGGTGGTGGGATTTATTAGCAATTTACTATAACCACTTGATGAATATTTGAATAAATTAAAGTCAAGTTGGTGACCATGTACGAGTCTTCAAGGAAGCAACATAGGCATCCTGCCTTGTGGCCACTCAGTTTTTTTTTTTTTTTTGTTCATTGCCTACACAGTTTTTACTATACGATTTGGATAAGACATGACGCCCACCTGGAATTTTATATATCTTCTTGGCACCTTTCATGATCAAATGGTCTTTTTTTTTTTTTTTTGAAGACCATGTAGCGATTTTGAACCAATAATCAACGTTATATTTTATGATAAGTTTTAATTTGCTGATTAGATACATTATAAGGTGCATATCAAGTTTAAACTTTTAATTTTAGATGGAACGGAAGTCAATTACATAACGGATAGATGCAAAATAAGAATTCTTCTCCCTTATCAGTACATCTTTGATTAAGACATTGTTTGGTAACATCAAACTAAATTATAATATTGACTATATAAATAATTTAGTTTGACCAATAATTTATATTTAGTAAAGTAATTTGTTTGGAAAAAATACCTAAATGATAATTTCCAAAGTAAGACGCTAGTAAAACTAGTTTTTTTATAAGTTAATAATTTTTTTTTAATTTTTTACTCTTATTTTTTTATTATTTTATAATAATAATATAATTATTTAATTATTTAATAGGCACATATATTATTATAATAATAATAATAATAAAATGTTATATGATAAAAATAGATATATTTATTATATTTGAATGAAATATTTAATATTATTTAATATGTTTATATATTATATAATTTATTTATATTATGTATTTAAATAGATTTTATATAATATATTTGAATAATATAAAATATTTTTTTTATGTCATTTTACATCTTTCAGCTATATTTTCAGATATTTTTATCAAATACTTTTAATTGAATTAACTATCAAATTATTAACTACAATTAGATTATTTTAAAACTAAATCATTTTTACATTTGAATAGGTTTATTATTTTTGCTTAAGCTGCCAATGGGCTCTATTCTAAGGGTGAAGAATACGAGAACCAGCCCAACTGCCCAAGCATGTTAGGCAATTTATTCTGTTTACGCTATGTACTTCAACGATATTAATGACTTGAACGTCGATCCGTTTACAAATTAGTATAAAAGAAAACTTCTTAATTTGTTTAGAGGCCCAAGTAATGCCTTTGTATTTTCATAGGCCCATGTTGTTCATCACACTGAAATAAAAACTGACTTATGAGTCCACTTGTTTGTCCCCCCAGTGTTATTTATCAACTCCTATACTTTGGACGTTCAAACTTTAGAGATTTGAAAATGCCATTCCTCTGCTGAAATTTAAGACCGTCCAATTACAGTTTCAGCTTTTAGGTTCCAAAGGATGATGGGATTTAATATCAAAACCGAAGTAAAGCAAACAATGCGCCCTCGACATGACGAAACCTTACGGTCAAGCAAGAGAATTCAAAGATTGGTGACTGGAGGCTTTGGAAGTCCAAGATGCAAGGATTCCCCAAACATTGGGGAAATTTTATGTAGCTTCAGAGTCCCCTAATATTGAGGTCAAGTTGAAGTAATATATTCAAAGTGTTGAATAAAGACTTTAGTTGGTACAAGTACAGTAGAATTCAAACATTCACGATGAGGATTGTTTTTGGATAATCATAATCGCTGCTAGGCTGAAGCCTCTAATTAAGAATCAGAAAGCTACTCGCTGGTGCTTTTAACATTTTAAGTTCAAGGGTAGTGACAGTAAGGGATGCTTTCAGTTCAAAGCAGATAGCCATTAAATTAAGAAATAGGTTCGCCAATTAGCTTTACCAATGGATTGTTAGAACTTGATAATTAAAGGAATTTGGTTAGGTAAAGATTTCGGCCTTTCATAAGGAGAAATGGTGAAGCAAACGCATCATGTGTTCATTTCCTATTTAACCACATGCATGCCGTTGTTTTTTTCGCCTAAATGTGTCCTGTGTGAAACATGCTGTTATTCATGTCTCTCAGTCTCAAGCCTTTAATGGCTTTATTGACTTTGTGATGTTGTGGGGCACCTGCACAAACTGACCAAGAAAGTTCCACTCGTGTGTGGGGATGATGGAAAATTGATCATACTGCCCTTGCCCACTTGAATAGCATGGGGTATACCAGTTGAGAGTGTCCTTAAGCAACCACAACCAGAATGTTAGTGGACCCTAATGAAAGGCCTATCCGATGTTCCCCACTCTAAAATATTAGCTTTATGTTCATCCTTGATAGTTCGAGACTTCTTCGCATGCGCATGTCCTCAGATGGCATTCATGGGCCTCTTTCTTTCCCTTCTTTTTAAATAACATTCAAATCTAGTTTGAATTCATATTATTATGAATATAAATTCAACATCACGAAATTAAAATTTCAATTTGCAACCATTTTATTTTTAAAAATATTTTTTTATTTTTACTTTAATTACATATCTGCTGCATTCACAATTTAGAGTAATAAATAAGAATTTAGAGATAACAATAGTATTTTTCAAGATGATATATGATAAAGTGATCGTATATTGAAGATTATGAACTAATTGAATAAAACTTAAAAAAAAAACATAAATTTAGGATTGCAAAAATTAAAAAACAATGCTTTATCAGAATCTTAACCCAAAATATTGGCCTCAAAGCATCTAAGGCCCACCTGGATTGCGGCTGATGTATCGGTGTGGGGAAGGTGACACAATATAAACTGCAAATGCAAGAAAGGGGCCGAATATATTCAGCCGCAAGAGGGAAGAGACAATACTTTGGTATTATAGCCAACTTGTAGTTTGCATGTGCGGTGCTCTTCTGCCAGAATTTGAGTAATCTTTTTGGTGTGATAGCCCTAAATTAAGAACCGGATTCTGTTGAAAATTGGGAGTTGTAACTTTGACAAAGATATAGTTGAATCCATGTTTTCTATATCTATCAAGAGACCAATCCATGAAAAGAAGTTTTTATAATTAATACTGGCTTCTATCATGTGCTTATACCCCCTTTTTCTCCTCGCGCCAAATCCACTCTCATCAAAAGTGGGTCCATTTCGTTACACCTTTTTGTTAGTTTCTTGCTTTCAATTTCTTGTGTTTTTAAAACTTTAAATTGCATTGGTTAAAGAGCAATTGCTCACAAAATGGTCAAAAATGAACTGAAGAATGTAAAAACTACCAAAAGGGAAAAAAAATTAAAAAAAAGTGGGTTTTGCTCATTTTCTGTTAGAGATTGAAAATAAATTAGTTTGGTTGGAATTGGGATTTTTGGATGGATGGACATTGTTGTTCTTGATTGGGATTCTATTCTAGGAATGCAACTAGCTAGTTTATTTGGAGCTGTTAAGCTTAATAATTTTGGTGCAGTTGCTTTCATTTATCACTTGCATTAAAGGAATGGTTGAAAATTTTCTCCTGACTTCAATTGCAAGTGGTTAACTTGTCATTATTCATTGAAGTTATGGATTCTTGTTTAATGTGGGTGAGGAAGAGAAAAACAGAGATAAAGACAGACAGAGGAACCTTTAATACACAAGAAAAGGTATTTCATATTACTATATATATCAACACTTCTGGACTTGCTTTCTCTGAAAACCCATCAAGATTCTTAAAACAGAATCTCGAATGTTTCTAAGAGTAACAGGCCGAGGTTGTAATAATCAAGTCGGGTAAAAAATTAAAAAAAAAAAACAAAAAAAGAAAGATAAAAAAGTTAAAAAATTCCCTGATCAAGGAACTAAAAATCCTAGAGTTGGACTTTTCTTCCCTTATCTAACTGATCTTGGTTCAACATACTTGATTAAATCACTTATAATTAAGAAATAATTAAAGTCATCAATCTGCAATCAACAACGAGCGCCTTTCTTGCAGTTAAGTGCGCCTGAACCAAAAGTAATGGTACCCACAAGTGAAGAGGGTCTAGCACTCAAGCTTGATGCCTTAGCATAGCTTGAAGAGGCTCCTGCCCCTGATGCTGTGAAATAGGCACCATTCACCAATAGGTCACCTTCTGACCTCCAATTCCAATTCTTCCACTCACTTTCTGGTGCATCCTCATGTTTTGTCACCTGCAAGCACCAATGCCTTTAGATATTATGCGTTTATTTATTTATTTTTTGGAGGGGTGGGGGTTAGTTAATTCGGTTAATAGAAACAAGAAATGGGTTGAGCCCCTCTCACCTCCTTACTGAACCTAGTGTCAGGTGCAGCAAATCTATTGCCTTGGCTATTGATCGTAGGATTAGCACTGCCTCCAATGGCATACATTTCCCAGTGGGTGTAGTCATTGTTGACCACATGGAAATACCCAAGCCTGCATCTGCAAATGTGACACAGAAAACACATTTAAAAAATAAATTATTTTAAACAAAACAAAGGAAAAAAAAAAAGAAACCAATTTGATGATTTACCTTGGCATCCTCTGGACAAGACCTTCACCAAAGTGATTGAACGCTATAGTGACTTGCATGTTCTTGTCCTGAGTGTAAGAATCACTATGACCCAATAGCATGACTTTATCATGGTGGGTCATGTAATTGTTTGAAATTGTGATAGCTGTGGACCCATGAATTGCATCAATAAGACCATCATTACAATTTGATAAAGAGTTATGATCCACCCATATATGGCTGCCGCCAAAGATGGAAACTCCATCCCCGTCGGATATAGTCCTCCACCCATAATGCCGTGGGGAGTCCCTCACATTAGCATTTCCACCTTGCTTACAGTCATGTATATGCAACCCATGAATAATAATATTGGTCACAAATTGTATAGTAATGCATGGCCCACCGGCAATATGAACACTAGCACCTCTACCGTCAATGGTCTTAAACGAATTCATGATCAACTCTTCTTTCAACTGAATAGTCATATCACGAGCAAATATGATCCACAGTGGCTCATCTTGAATCACAGCATGCCTTAAGGTCCCAGGCTTAGGGTTAACAGGGTCATCGTCCCCAGAATCTGTAACCACATAAATCTGTCCATCTCTGCCACCAATGGCGTTCTTACCAAACCCAATTGCGCAATCAGCCAGGCGCTGGCGGTTCTTCTCCCAATTGGGGTCGCACCGCCAGCAATCGTCGATGGGGTTATCTGTTCCGCAAGAAAGATAGCCCAAATTCCTCCTTGAAGTGGAAGCATTGATAGCCCTGCATGCATTAAAGGAAATGAGAATCGCATTTTAGTAATGAATGCATATAATTAATAAATGAGGGAGCAAGGTGTAATAATGGAGGCAGCTAAATACCTGTGTACTTGTTGTACTACAAGTTCTGGGTCCTGAACAGGGGAGGAAGAAATGAGGGATGGGGTGAGGAGACAGAAGAGGGAAAAGAGAGAAAGTGGATGAATTGCCATTGGTATGGTGATAGAGTAAAGATTAAAATTGAAGAAAGATTTAAGTGTGGGAGAAAGAAGGGAGAGTAAGGGGTGTATATAAAGAGGAGAGCCAAGGCAGGAGTGAAGGGGTTTGAGTGAACAAAGTGAAAATAATTAATAAAAAAAATAATAAAGATAATTATGTGGGGCCTTCCCGAATGAGGAGCTTCGTGATTTCAGGATTTACAGGAATGCCTTTTAGCTTTTCCGCATGGGTAGTTTTGGCCGTTGAGCAAGGCCTTGATGGAGGTAGAAATACAGTCAATAAAATCATCTAACCTCTCAAATATCAAAAGAAATTTCCATTGTCTGCTTTTTTTTTTCTTTTTCCTTTTTCTTTTATTGATTTAGGTAGACGTAGTAGAGTTACTACAAGTTCCATAAAATTAAAAGTAATATTCTCCCAGAAAACCAATATATATATATCATCTGAAATTATTTACAGGGTGTTTTGGGAATAAGATTATATAACAAAAGGGACTGCAAACTAATGAAGTCGTTCATTATTTGTTAATTAACAGTTTAGTGATACTGCGCATTTGTGTTAACTTATCATTTAATACTATCAAATACATAAATATAGTAAATTTGAACACGATATATTTGTAATATAAATTACATTTCAAAATCTGTTAGTATATATATTTATCAAAACTAAATTGTATTGAATAATAATAAATAATCATACTATATACATATTTTAATCCGTCAACTCGGTTAAATAAATAGATTACAATGTATTTTGTGCATAATTTTTACCATGTTATAAACATATCAATTCATTTATATATGACCTAAACTTATTTATTTCTAACTCAAATCTACTTACAGTGTCTCATCATATCATCTAAACATATATATTTTGAAATTGTCTAACTCTAAATTCAACAAGTATGTATATATATATATATATATATATATATATATATATATATATATATATATATGCATAAACGTGATAAGCTCCCATAAGACTTTTGTCAGCTCGTATAAATTCTTAAATATTTATATAATTTTTTTTTATCTAAATCTGGATCATGCTGTAAATTAAGACAATAAAAAAATGTCATGTATAATATATTTTTTATTAATTTAATAAATTAATATATATAAATCCTATCTAAACATATGTTTTATATTTAATTAACAAATAACAAGTTATGTTCAACCTAAACTATAAGTTTATCAATTTATTAAGCGAGTCAAATTTGAAGATGGCAAAATTCAGCTTGATCCATATATTTGTATTAATGTGATTTTTTTTTCTCTTTTACTTTTTTTATTATTTAAATTACTCATTCCTTTTATTTTTTTATGTGAATTCCACAAAATAAAAAAAAAATATTGCATATTATTGAAATAATGAAAAACATAAAAATAAAAATAATATAAAGAAAATAGCTCACTTCATTATTCTTAAACATAATTAAATTTTAAGTGGTCTCATTCTTCATGAATCTTGTAGAACTTAAGAAAAATAATATTCATGGTTTTCACTAGATAATCGTTAGAGTATTGCTAGTTACATTTTTTTTAACATTTTCTTTTTACTTTCTCAATTACTTTCATTCAAAATTGAATCGAAATAAATGCAATTCGATATATTTAATTTTTTTTTCAAAATTTTGATTGGACTGTATATTTTGAATATTTAGATTTTAATGGATTAATTTGATTATTAATATTAAAAAATAAATAAAACAGACCACAGTATATATGTATATATATATTCCATATTTTTATACATGAGATAACAGCTATACTGATTTCTTTGTATTGTTAAATTATCTATAAGTTGGCATTCTAATTAATTGATAATTTTATCATACGATTTAATTTATTGTAGCGAAAAATAATAAATTTTAAATTTTATCAATATAAAATTAATCTTATTTGTGCAAAATATTTATGCCACAAAATTAATATTACTTGCGAAAAAATATGCGATATAATGAAATTTATTATTCGTTATAAAGTAACAAAATAATTTATATTTAATATATAATTTGAAGATGTTAGATTATTAAATTTATAATCTTCTATTTTTATCGTAACTATTTCATTGTAAATATATCCATATATAACATAACAAATAACCACATGCAATCCTTTTAATATTATATGGCCCCCCCATTGGTACACAAAAAAAAAGAATAAAAAAATATTTAGATAAAAAAAGGAGAAAATATCTAGCAATTGTCTTAATCGCTATACAAGCACTTAAGTGAGTGGTAAAACTAAAAGGATGAAATAAATATTGCCAAAAGCAGTTAAGCAATAATGGACCAAAGTCGTATCTTCAAATAAATAAGCTCTGTTTTATCAGGCAGATTTTTATTTTTAAAATTGTTTCTGTTTGAAAAAAGTAAAATGAATTATTTACAATATTTTGTTAAACCATAAAAAAAGTTATACATTTTACATGAAAAATGAAATTAATTTTTATATTGTAGAAAATTTTATTATTTATTGAATTAAGAACAAACTATAATAATTTTTCTTGTTCAAGTATGGCTCAAGTTACTGAGTAACAATGAATGTGATTTACGAAATGTCTTGGTGGATACATAATAATTACAAGGATTGAAATTCTTTTGTGTTTCAACTTTATAGAATGTGCTAATAAGTTATTAAATTCTATTTTTTTTTTTGAAAAGATAGTTGAATTTTAGTTAGTAATTCAAATATATAATAAAAGAACTTGAAATATTTGAATTTAATCATAAATCAAACCTAAACAAAACTTTCTCATTTAATTTTTTCGACATTTGCTCACTAAGGCCCTTTTCACTTTTGTTACAGTTTAACGGTTTCAGCCTATGAATTAGGCAGTATGGACTTCACATGAATTAACCTTAGCTTTCCTTTCAGTAATTGAACAAATAATTCAATAAGCTATATTTACCAACCATGAAAAGGTTAATTAAAACTGATAGGGGGAGCTTTCTTTGTCAAATAAATATATTTTCTTGAGACAATTAATAACATAATAATAAGTTAAAAATGCCAGCTTTTGTACATATACCCAGTAGGTAACTCTGTCATGAACCTAAAAACAAGAAAAGAATGCTAACCAATACAACAAAACACCGACACTGAGATTGGAATTTTAGACGTTGAAATCGCATATTTTTCATTTTGTTTCTATTATACTTTAATTTCAATAATTAGTATATGGTGATGAAGACAAAAAAAAAATATTGGACCCACTTTTAAATTCTGTTAATTTTGTGAAATTAATGAGTGCACAGGTCCATATATAAAAATATTTAAGCCCATTATTGGGGTCTCATTTTTCTCTTTTTTTTTTCTCATAAAAAAATAAAATCTAGAGGCGTAAATTGTACCCCATCTGCTTAATAATGAGCAGACATTAACTATGGTGGAAAATAGCAAAAGCAAGTGAGCGTTAAAATAGCTACTAAAGCATTTATATATATATATATATATATATATATATATATATATATATATATCATATAATTGTAATTGCCATTTTTCGTTAAGCTTATGGATTCTATGGGTCCTGGCTTTTGCTTGTATTGTATTGGTTGGTAATTAGAAAAATTATTTTATATATTTATTTACGTAAACAAAATAATTTATATGATAATTTTTCATTTTGTTAGGCTATATAAACTGAATTTATGTAATAATTTGTGGATTTAGAAGAAAATAGATAATTGGATTCAAAGTGGAGTTAAAAGAACCATCTAATGAATGGTGAAGGTGTATGGACGCCATAAATTTATTTTATTATTATTATTATTATTATTACAAAAGATCATGCTTTCTTATTCGTCAACTTGACAGCATTTAACATTTCATGCGATCAATATATTAAGATCTTGATTAGATTTGACCTTTGACACACAAAAAAAAAACCCTTTTAGCACTTAAATTAATTGCTTTACTTCTTCTTTATAGATTGTTGGTATTTTTGAATTAGATCATATATCCTCAATTGAAATTTTAGTAACAATTTTCTACATATAGAAATTAATAAATTCACCCTTTCAAAAAAAAAGAAATCAATGAACTCACATAAAAATTATAGGTGACCAAAGGCAATCTATATCAGAAAAAAATTGAATTTTGCTACATTAATTTGTTATGCACCGCGCAAAAATGCTACTACGTAGTATCAGAAATTTATTTAATTTAGTCATATTTTGACAATAAATTTATTTGATGATAAATTGGACCAAAATTTGTCCTGACATTTAATTTGCAGGTATATATATATATATATATATATTATTTGGATAATTTGTCGTTAATTAAATATTTTTTTTATATTGAATTGTAAAATAATATATTTTAGAGTAAAATTTCTAAAAAATGCAATTAATGAAATTATCATTATTGTCAAATTTAAATTATATTACTAATTTTATATTCAAAATTCTATATAAATTTAATATCTGTATTATATTTATAAATAAATTAATCCATTTAAATTTTTTGGAGTAATTCATTAATATTTTTTTAATTTATATTCAAACTAATATAGATAAAAATAAAATAAAATAAATTGGAAAATATTTCTTGTTATATTTTTAGGCATAATGGTAGTTTTAGAATATTATTAATTTATGAGGACAATCTTGAAATAAAAAAAAATCTAACAACAATTTTTCATGAACAAAAAATTGGTGAATTTTGGAATCAAATCTTTAAAAAATGTAAGATTTTGGTTTTCAAAATTAATGAATTTTGATATTTTTTAAGTAATTAAACACTGAATTTAATATAAATTTATTGATTGTTCTAATTTTTCAATCCAAACACTAAGTGACTCTTTTTATCTTATTTTCATATGAAAACATATACATATATTTTCCAAACAAATTACATTAATGATAGTCCAATTATATAGCGCAAAACATAACATATCTTAATTTTAATTTGTAATACAAAACTTTCTTATATTTAATTTTATAACATAATGCTAAGTAACTCAGTTTATGTCAACCCAATTAACAGTAAATTAACAAATTATTAACTTAGCATCTCCACGTCAAAAAAAATTACATAAATTCCAAGTTAAAATGAAAAAAAAAATTACCATCAACCAAACACATTTTTCATTCATTTTTCTTACTTTTTTTACTAACCAAATGCATTATTTTCATTTTCTTTCAAAACCCACTGATTAAAAAAAATTATTTGGAACTAATTGAAACATGTTTATTATTTTATTTTTTTTCAAAATGAATTTTTTTTGAAATAATTGAGTATTTATAGTGATGGATTAAGCAATCTCGGATCTAATTAATGTAAAGACAAAAAATCTCAACAACTCTTACGGAAAGAAAAATGTGCTCTCCTCCGGAAAATCTAGTCGACTTCAACCTTGACAATGATCTCCAGAAAATTCTCCCACTGTCGCCACCAGATCTCAAAAGGAGGAAGAAGATGTGCACGGAGAAAAAAGAAAAGAAAAAAATTACAAACAAATTTAGTAAAACATGCCAATATTACATTTAGTAATTGTGAAGAATCAAATATAACCCATTGAAAATGTGGAAATCAAAACATCAAAAGAATTGAAGAACCCAATTAGAAAAATTATGTATCTGTTTATAGAGAGATGAGCAAGGGCTGAGCTCATGGCGAAGGAGGGTACCCATGGAAACGTGATCAAATTCAAGGAGCTTAGAAAGCTTCTCTGTATACATGTGCTTTTTAGTGCCTGGGTCACCGATCAACACCCACTACACTCCTCTTCCCCAACCCAATGCCATTGCAAAGTTTAGTTTTGGCTCCGGTAGCCGCGAATCGGGATGCAGCTTTCCGTATTCTTCTTCAGCTTCAGAACTGTCTTTTTTGTCTTAATCATAATCGTATTGGATAGCAACCACCAATCCGTAGATACAGTTGTTCAGTAGGCATCCATAGGTTTTCAAAATTGAGAGGAGTAAAGAAATTTCAAAATTTTATTTTACAAACTCAGATCCATAAGATTTCAAACTTGAGAAGAGAGAAAATAACAGAGGAAGTGATTTGTAAAAAAATTAATGAGGTGGAATTTACACGTGTGAAATGATAATCCACATCATTTTTTCGTTAAATAATTTAATAAAAACTAAATTACGAAATTTTATATTACAAAATTAAATATTATGAAATTGAGGTAATATCGCTAAATTTTTCCTGCGGCGGACTAATGCGAAATTTCCCATTACATAAAGCAAACATACGGTCCCATCGCGCTGACATGGCAAAACAGCGACGTCTTCTGTGGCCCCGACAGTAGCAAGACACAAGATCCGTTGATTTGCTGACTTGGGGGCTTTCTTCTCTAGCCGAAAGCGACGTCGTCACATGGAGGATTTTGATTCCCCGCTTCAAGTGTGATTCTCTTGTCGCCCGGAAGAAATCTTCACCTTTGGTTTATGGATATGGAGAGAGCATTGGGGCCGTTGATTTCTGATAGTGGAGAATGATCGACGTCTCTTCTTATTTTTCTCTTGAATAGTAAAAATAATTAATTTTTGGGACAAAAGCAACGTGAGGGTCTTTGTTAAGCAGTAAGGGGTAGGAATCGAAAATAAATGGCCAGACATGTTAGTTGGTTTTTATTTTTATTTTAAAATAAGACTTTGGATTGGTGGATAGCGAATGATTGAAAGCTACTTGGCAACTTCTCACGTGGTACCCAAATATCATGCCACGCTTCACTTTATGCCTCGGACCAATAGATTTTCTCATTTGCACATGCAGAATCTGGTTATTTCACATCGAATCCTTCTAATAATTTTATATACACTTCCAAATTTGTTTAATTAATCTAAGCAAATTTTCAGAAATCAGGATTGGTTCAAATTCTATAAATAATTTTATATACACATATAAATAATTCTTTGTGTTATGAAATTCGTGATCATATCAAGAAAATAGGTGATAAAATAATCAATAATCACACAAATGCAGGGCCTCCATTCTGGTTTTGATATGACTATACCACCCATATATATGAGAGATGAGGGTGAAGATTGTATAGGTGGGAGGAAGAGAGAGAGTGGGCCACCTAAAACCAAATTTCAAAGTACATGAAGTTTTAACAAAACGCATTGATCATTTAATGGGTGGAGGCCTTAATCAGGTAGATTACTGGGGTAAAAAAGCTCATTTCCATTAACAACTTAATTATTGAGGGGGAGGGGGGGAAGAAAAAACAGAAAGAAAAAAGCGCAAAATCTTATCCAATTATCTAATTAAAAGACAGATGAGAGGAAGTGGATTGTGGAGTGAAGCGTTTGCTCAATGCTTCATTATCTAATTAATATGAATTTTTTTCTATGTACGTATAGTTTTAGCTGTTGATATTTATTTCTAATGAATTTTTGTTTTTCAAAAATAGAAATTAAAAAAATACTCTCAAGTAAAACTCATTAATTAGTTGAAATATATTTAATAAAACTGTTCGTTGGGTGTTAAGGCAGAGACTATATTTACAAAGTAAACATAGTTTTTTCTATGTGTGTGTATATATATATATATATATACAAGCTAGTTAAAAGCTATTACCAAACCCAAAAAAAAAAAGTAAAATTAATTTTTTTTAAAAAAATAAAAGTTGGGAATTTTTTATAATGCTTGATAAGTAGGCAAAAGAGGAAAATAAATATGTGAAGTAATGATTAAGTAACATGTGCATAGGGGTCGTAATTTTCAAATATGTAACTTTTCTGCAATATTCTAACTTAGACCTAATCATTTTCACACCAAGCCTTCCTCTTATATAGCTCGGAGATATGATATGATATGATAGTATAGTGTTTTTCCTTTTCTTTTTTTTTTTTGTAATTTTAATCAAGTAAAAATTGTTGGAATGAATGTGTCTCCAGGTTAAGGTCAAACCAGCACCATAATTGCATAAAATCCTCTTTCACTTTTGTCCCTACATTCACCAATACCATCATCTTCCATTGGAACTCACCCTTTCTTATTTAATCTCCAAATTTTTAAAGATTTTCTAAAATCAATGATTCTGTGGACCTGTCTTAGCTCCATAGGTTATTGGAACTCCTCGGCCCAATGATTCCTTCATTGTTGGGCGTCATTAACAATTTTCATATTGGGCTTCTGAATCAAATAAAAACTTCAGCCTGTTTGTTATCATTTTTATTTTCAAAAAACTAAATTCAGTTTCTTTTTTTTTATCTTACTTATTTCTTAAAATTTTGTTTTATATAATTTTCATACAAATTGTATCCATATATTACCTTTATAGCTTTACTCAGAGTGATAAAAATGTATTTTTTTTCATGCACAAAAAGATTAATTTTTTTTTATTTTAATTGGTGTTCGTTGAAAGTATATACAAGAATTTAAAAGCATATGTTATATCCGATTATTTTTATCTTCAATCCTATATAATTTATTTTTATATAATGATTCCTATTTCGTATTTTGTAGATCTTTATCAAATATTATATTTTTTTTATAATGTTAATTATTTTCTTTCGAATTTATAATTCCTTAATTTTTTACATTTACTAATAAAATTATGCAAACCTAAATGCGCGTTTATATAATAACAATAACAAAGGTAGAAAATTTAAGTGGGAATTAATTGTTGTTTAATCATATCTTACCAAAGTCAGTTATTCATTATATAATTTAGCTACAATCAATTTCACATACATTGATCCTTAATTTTTTTTCAGATATATGTATATATAATTTACTATTGTGTTTATGTGTGAATCTTCAAAACCAACACCAATAAAGTACTTCGGCTGTGAAAGTCAAACGTGTTCTGTGCTATCGGGCCCAATGGACTATTTGCATATTGAACTTGTGGTAAGAATAGATCAATAGAAGCAGATATAAATCATCCCCACGGACAATATGAATCACAGAAACACAATTCTGGGACTGCTCGTGAGCTATGTGGTTCAATAAAAAATTGCACAGGGCTACCAAAAGTAAAAACCCAAATAAAATATAAATATTTAGATGAAATCCAAACTCTTAACCTTTTAGTTGTAAGATTGGCAATCCATTTGCTCTATGGCCTACAGTCAAAATGTCAAATACCCACCCACAACACTTGAAAAATGTGACTATAGTAAAAATTAATTTTGTTTTTGAAAAATATCAACTCTTTGGCTCTAAATAATTATTACCCTTTTTGTTGCTTTCCCCAAAATATATCATATTCATTAGAGATAATTGGTGGGGTGAGAAGGATGAGCAGAAAAAATTACATTTATGCAGCTGGAATCACTTGTGTAAGCCAAAGTCTGAGGGTGGACTTGGTTTCAAAGATTTTCATAACTTCATTCTTGCTCTCCTAGCAAATCAAGGTTGGCTCTTGCTATCAAATCCTTCATCCTTGATAGTCAGTCAGGCTTCTTAAGGCGAGATATTTTCCGAATGGGGATTTTTTCTCTCCAAGTTTGGGTTCTAATCCAAGCTATACTTAGAGGAGTTTGCTGTCGAGGAGAGACATTTAGAGATTGGGTTGCCGCTGGCAAACTGGGAACGGGAAAGATGTTAAAGATCCATGAAAGGGTAGCTTTTTCTGCTCATCAAGTGGTTTTGCTTGCAGAGAAGTTAAGGTCTGAATTTTTAATGTTTAATCGTCCTATTGATGGGAATTCTGGCTCGGCTCTGTCCCTATAACGGTAGCTTGGCGTTGTCCTCCTGTTGATGTCATAAAACTGAATACAGATGCTGAATCCATTACACTATTTTGACATAACTTTTACATTAGATATACCATTTTAACGTAAAAATTATACTAAAATAATGTAATTAGAATAAATTTATCTTCAACACTATTTTTTATACCCAAAAAAATATTTTATACATCCATATTTATATTTTATTTTATATTCTTTTCATTCTATTTTATTATTTTACAAAATTATTCATAATATTTTTTTTACATATTCCTCCAATATAATAAATTTCATTATTTAATTTAACATTTCTTTTCTTTATTCCAGCAACTATTCAATTTTTTTTAAACTGAAATGACATTGTTACAATGTCACACTAAATATGTCGTATTACTTTAGCTAACACTAATTTTGACACTAAATTAGTGTTTAGTTGAAGATAAATCATATTACACTATTTTTGTTTTTTTTTTCTTTTTTACATAAATATGGCGTGGATTGGAGATGACCGTATAATTGGGTTGGGTGTGGTGTTTCAAAACCATGGAGGGGAGCTGATGGCTTGTGCAAGCAGAAGCATAATTGGCTAATGGGACCTTATCATCTGTGAAGCTAAGGCTGTGTCTTATGGTTTGCAACTGGCTAAAAGATCTGTGCTTCTCGAAATTGCATGTGGATTCAAATTGCAAAACGGTGGAGGAGGATCTCGCAGATGGTGTTCAACGTTCGAAATGGCTTGGGCTTTATTCTTTCATACTGCTTGGTGTTAGCAAGAAACTTTCAGCTTAGGCTTTGTGAGTGGAATTTTGTTCTTAGATCTTGCAATAACGTGGCCCACTTCTTAGCTAAACATTGCTCTATTGCTAGTGCAGGAAGTGTTTGGGTTGAGGAAACTCCTCATATATTAATGAAATCTTGATTTTATCAAAAATAAAATAAAATAATAATAAGAAGAAGAAGGGAAAGGAAATTAAAAGGGAAAGGAAATTAAAGGGACTTTTTTAAAAAAACTATAATAAATATTTACTTAATTTTAATTTTAATTTGTTAATAATTTAAACGCTTATATATACAATTTATTTCAATTAAAGAAATGCTGGTAGCAATGTGCATCCATACTGTTGGAATAAAAAATCAAATCAAATTAAACTAAACAAATCAAAATGGAATAAACTAAAATGATTAATGTAATTAAATTCAAACAAATAGATAAGAAAAAACCGACTAAAATATTTAATTGCATTAATCTTTTATAGATTCAATTTGAAGCGCTTAGAAAACAGCAGAAACAAACAGAGATATAAAAATGAATTCAGGTTCAGGAATGCTCTGTACGTATGAGTCCTCACTCACAAGCATCCCATATTCCCATGGAAGCCTCACTCCACAAACGCTTGAAATAATCAAATAAAAAAAAAAAATTCTTAGTTGGTCAGTGGTTTGGGATACATTGGAATACTGCTCACTCCACTCCAGTCCGGGAGAAAAGCCTTTTCTTTATATAAATCTCCATGTCTATCTACTCTCTATATATATAACAGTAGCCGTAAATGGGGTACACGCGGCAGCAGAGGATTAGTCTGGTTGAGGATTCAGAATAGGATAGGAAGTACCAAAGTTGCTAATCCTCTGCATAGGATGGCTTTAGGCTTTGTAAGGAAGCGGAAGCGAAAGTTGCTGCACTGCGCTGCGCTGGTGTTTTTCTATCAGCTTTTTGACGAGTCTTTTTCCACCACTTTCACTTTCACCTTCTTTCTTTTCTCTTTCTATATATTGTTTTATTTTTTTCCTCAACGCGCCATTGTTTCCTGAGTGGACAATATTTTCTTTTAAGTATTTACCCGTATAGCCAATTGACATAATTATTTCAATTAGTATAGTCACCATTCAAAAAAAAAAGTACCTATTAGAAATAATTTGAAAAAAATTAACAATTTATTTATTTGTTATTTGATAAAAATATTAATTAAGATAATAATTAAAAAAATTGAGATTTAAATATATTGTTTATCCTACAGTTACAACTATGAGTAACAAAATAAACTAAAAATTTTATAAAATGTCATTAAATTATATATAAATTTTTTAAAAAATTTACATAAAAATATCTCAAATATAGAAAAATCATATAAAATATTGCACTGCAATATTTGAAATTCATAAAGTATCCAATGAATTGACATAATCTTAAATAATATAAGATAAATTGTTAATTTTTTAAGAATTTATTTATTTTTATTCGTTAAAAAATTTCATAAAAATTTTCTGTAATTTATTAAAAAAATTGACAATTTCTATCAAATATCAATGACATATTGGTATGTGAGGAAGAAAAAGTAACTAACAATATGTCACTGATACACCTTTGTTATTAAAAATAATAGTGTAATACTATTATATCATATATTATTAGTGATACGGATGTTACATAATGATTCAAAAATTAAATTTTTTTAATTATTATTAAATTAAATTATGAATATAATTTTTTAGTATACTATAAATTATTGATGTAATAATTTTTTAATATTATGTAATAATATTTATAACATAAATAGTATATGAGAGTAATTCTACTTCAATTACAAATCATGAAATATAAAGTCAATTCTTATATTAATTCATTTATTCTTTGATCTTATTGATCATTTAAGACAATTTTATTCTATAATAAATAAAACTGAAATGAACAATACTTTTATGAAGTCAATGAATTTGATGGAATAAGTTTTTTATTTGACATATTCTCATATGAATAAAATACCAATAATCTTATATAGCACTTTTTTGTGGTGATTAACTGGTTATTTAATTTTTCAAAATATATATTTTTATAAATGTAATTTTTTATTTTGCATTTTGTTGTGTTGCTCTATGGAGTGGTTTCTTCATCGTCTTTTTTTTTTAAGATATGTGGTTTTTCACCTTATATTCATTAAATATATATATATATATATATATATATATATATATATATATATATATATATATATATATATATATATTTGCTAATGAATCATACTTGAATAATGAAGGAATTGAAGTTTGGGATAGTGTACGAAAAGAATGGACACCACCAACCAGAAGAGAAGCTGATGGTGAAGAAGAAATCCTATCAAGAGATGATTAGACAGAGCCTCAAAGAAAAGCAAATTTCAAAAATAAGAAGGCAATGACAATTTTATCAAGCTCATTATCTATTAAAGAATGTGGAAAAATACAACGCTGCTCAACAGCATACAACATGTGGAAGACATTGGAGAACTATCATGAGGGAACTAATCAAGTCAAATCCAAGAAGATTCAACTTCTAACCTCAGAATATGAGCTCTTCAAGATGAAATCCAATGAGTCAATCACTGACATGACCAACCGTCTTCTATCCATTATAAATGGAATGATGAAACTTGGGAAGCATCTGAGTTTGGAAGATGTAAACAATAAAATCCTGAGAAGTCTTCCTCTTAAATACTATGGTTCAAGAGTTGCTGGCATAGAAGAAGCAAATGAAGATATGAGCATCATAAATATTGATGTGCTGATTAGCAAACTTCTCACACATGAGATGGTAGTGAAGAGAGATATAGAGCTTGAAGCAGAGCTAGAGAAAAGAAAACCCTTAGCACTCAAAGCTTCTGCTTCAAAATCTCAAGAAAAAAGTGAAGATGATGAAGAAATGAGTGATGATGAAAATGAGGACATCGCTATGCTTTCAAAGAGATTAAAAAGAATCATTGAGAAGAAAATGAGCAATTCCAGAAAATTCAGATAAATAAATCTCAAACAAACTTCTAATGACACGCATAGAAGTAAGGAAGAGGTAAAATGCTATGAATGTGGAAAGAAGGGACATATCAAACCAGAATGTCCAAGGCTCAAGAAACATAAGATCAAATACCAAAGAGACAATGGGGAGAAATGTCACAAAGCCATATGGGATGACGAAAGCTCTTCAAGTGAAAAAGATGATAATGAAAGTGAAGAGGTCAACTTATGCTTCATGGCTATTGAGGATCACGTCTCGGACAAAGTAAGATCACTACACTCATACTCTTTTAATAATAATAGTAGTGATAATGATAGTAATAGTGATAGTGATGATGATGAGCAAAGCCTTGTAGAAGAATTAAATATAGAATTAGAGAAATATATAACTAAATTTAGTACCTATAGAAATAATATCTCTAATTTGAAAAATAAGATAGATGGTTTAGAAAAGGAGAACATAAAGCTTAAATCATCTAATGAATCTCTTCAAAAGTCATTAGGTGAATATTCATCAAGACCCTCAACAGCTTCATTGTTAAAAGAAAATAATACTTTGAAAAATTAAGTTGAGGAACTTAGAAATTTCATTTCTAAATTTCACAAAGGTAAAGAGAGTTTAGGTACTCTCATTGTGTCTCAGAGATTACTCTTAATTAAACATGGTCTAGGATTTAAGGACACATCATCATCTTCTCACAAAACTATATTTGTTAAATCTAAAGAAATATAAAGTATAAGGATGCAATAGAAGAAAAATAATATAAGTATATGGACCTGATATTCCAAATAAAGTATGAGGATCAATAAAAAAAATACTATAAAAATTTAAGAATTTGATATTATCAAATAAAAGTATGATAACTCAATTGAAAAAATTTCAAAAATCTATGTCCACCAGCGATTTTTTTTTCTAGTTTTTAATTGTATTTAATAAATGTAAAATATATAATGTAATGTCTCTAATTTACAGATTATAAAACATGCACATCCTAAGCACAAAGCTCAGTGTAAAAGTTTTTATTTCTCTCGTGTAGGTAAAAAGATTACAGAGTAGTACAAGGTAGATTGTAGATAGAGCTATAAATATTATTGAAGCTCACACTCAGATGAGCAACTTGATACCTAGGCTTAGGTCAAAATTTTTATGCATTTTGTATATTTTTTTTGGCCAAAAGGATAAATTTGTATACCCTAAAGTATGAGTTATCTACAAAATATGAATAAAATACCAATAATCTTATATAACACTTTTTTGTGGTGATTAACTGGTTATTTAATTTTTCAAAATATATATTTTTATAAATGTAATTTTTTGTTTTGCATTTTGTTGTGTTGCTCTATGGAGTGGTTTCTTCATCGTCTTTTTTTTTTAAGATATGTGGTTTTTCACCTTATATTCATTAAATATATATATATATATATATATATATATATATATATATATATATATATATATATATATATATATTTGCTAATAATATTAAAATATTATTCTATAATAAAGTTGTTTGACTTAATAGTGTTTATTATGATATTATTATAAAAATATTATTTTTAAAAAAAATAAAGTTTATTTAAGTGTTTATTAACTTAATATATTATATACTAAAATTTGTCATTCATTTTTATTGATTTATATATTTGGTTATTTTTTAAAATTCACAATATCGGTAGATGATATGATCCGATTATAATCGATGTCATTACATTAATTTTGATACTAATACATTGCAAGGTACTGGACTTTTTTCCTTTTTAGGGTAAAAAATCTTTAAATTTAGTTTTATAGTGTTTTGAACAGTTATTTCTATTTTATGATGAAATTTACTTATGTGGTAAATAAGTGGACAACTCTTTTATTAAAAAAAAAATTATCACTATACAGACAACATGTTGTCCACTTTTTTCACCCCAAAAACATAAGCAATTTGCTTCTTCATTAAGTGAACATAGAGAGTCGATCAAACTTTTTACCATTAACTGCTCCAAAATGAGTTTTTTTTTTAATCCTGAACAAGAAAAAAATTTATCAAACCACCATTTCTTAAGAAAAAATCCCATGGTACCATTATTTGAAGAATAATGTTACTTGCCTTAATTGCATTAAAATACTAGTACTAAAATATAGGTTGACTAATATAAATAAGTGAGTTGATAAAATTACAAGTACTTTAATGCATATTAGGTATAAATTGTGACAAAAATAGTTAATACAAGTAGCATTTTTCTTTTTATCAAAATTCATGCTCAATATGCATTAAAATATTTGTACTTTATCAATTCGTCTATTTATATTGTTTTATCTACATTAAAAAAAAGAGGTTAAGGCATCTATTTTACATTTTAATGTCTTATTTTTCTTCTTGTGGTGACTCCACTGTCATTTCCTCATTTGGAGATATGTCTCCATCTCCATTGTTGCTTGCAGAGCTACTTTTGCTAGCGTCATTGCCTACATCACCACCGCTTTCATCCTTATCTTCGCTTATTGTACCGGAAATAATAGGACAAAGGTATACTCATTTTCTCCTATTTTGTTGATGTTAAACATTGAGGGGTATTTCCGTCATTTTGATGATAACAAAGAAAATAACAATATTACATTTAACATATTTGTCTTCTAAGTCTATTATATAGGACATGAATTAAAATAGCAAGAATGAAGAATTGGAAGAATAATCCTTGAAAGACAAAATTCAAGAAGTAGCATGTTCACTGCCGTGACTCTACGAGTCACTCCTGTGAAAGAAGCTAACCGTTACCAAAACTAACTTTTGAAGTTCACGACCATGAAGGAAAAACAAACCGTAAAGTGAACATTTCAGTCACCCCCGTGAATAAAGGTGTCACCCCCGTGAAGATTTATGCAATTTCATCAAGAGAGCTTCACGACCAGAGTCACCACTTGGATCACGGCTGAGAAGCTTGTCACGCCTGTAAATGAGTATGTCACGCCCATGACTCTATATGTCAAAACATTCCAGAGAGCTTCACAACCAAGGTCACCACTTCAGTCATGGCTTGGGAAGAACTGTCACTCCCGTGACAAGCATAGTCACGCCCGTGAACAATGAAAGAGAAAAATGTCAGGCGCAATTTTTTGGTTGGTACAACGGCTAGTTTCGTATTTAATGCACCCAACGGCTATATTCAGCCATGAAAGTATAAATGGAAGTCATTTATGCATTAAGAACAAGAGAATGAAGAGAATAACAAAAGAATAACATATACTTCGAATTTAATTCTGATTACAAGCTATTTGTACTTTCATACTTTGAGAACAAAATATATTCTCTGTAAAAATCTTTTTGCTCTTCATATTTGAGCAATTAAGATTTGTGAGTGGTTCTCTCTGTAATCTTTACTTAAGTGAGTTTTGGGTATATCTGGGTTAAGAGTAGAACACTTTGTAAGGGTTAGGTGTGTGAGCCTCCAAAACACAAATTAAAAGGTTGTTTGTGTGAGCCTGTAAAACACAAAGTGAAGGTTGTTTGTGTGATCCTGTAAAAATACAAAGTGAAGGTTGTTTGTGATAGTCTGTAAAACACAAGGAATTGGTTATTGTGTGAGCCATTAAAACACAAGAGATTTTTGGGTTAGGTGTGAGCCATTGTGAGAAACACTATAGTTGGGAGTGAGCTTGTAAAACTCCATTGTAACACTTAGTGTGTTAGTGAAACTCCCAATTGCGATTGGGGAGAGAAGTATGATTTGTTAACACCCGAACCTCTATAAATCTTTGTGTCTGATTTTCTCTATCCCTCCTAAAATTAATTATTTATTTCCGCACTTTAAAGTTTAATTTTTTGAAACTCCAATTCAATCCCCCTTCTTGGTCTAATATCTGGGGAACAATTGGTATCAGAGTTTTGTCTAGCATCGAAGCCTAAAAAGCGCTAGTAAAGAGTAAGATATGGCCAGTGAAGGATTCCAAAGTCTCAAACCTTACTTTGATGGAGAAAATTATGTCCATTGGAAGTTTAGGATGGAGACATACTTGGATAATGAAGGAATTGAAGTTTGGGATAGTGTACGAAAAGAATGGACACCACCAACCAGAAGAGAAGCTGATGGTGAAGAAGAAATCCTATCAAGAGATGATTAGACAGAGCCTAAAAGAAAAGCAAATTTCAAAAATAAGAAGGCAATGACAATTTTATCAAGCTCATTATCTATTAAAGAATGTGGAAAAATACAACGCTGCTCAACAGCATACAACATGTGGAAGACATTGGAAAACTATCATGAGGGAACTAATCAAGTCAAATCCAAGAAGATTCAACTTCTAACCTCAGAATATGAGCTCTTCAAGATGAAATCCAATGAGTCAATCACTGACATGACCAACCGTCTTCTATCCATTATAAATGGAATGATGAAACTTGGGAAGCATCTGAGTTTGGAAGATGTAAACAATAAAATCCTGAGAAATCTTCCTCTTAAAGACTATGGTTCAAGAGTTGCTGGCATAGAATAAGCAAATGAAGATATGAGCATCATAAATACTGATGTGCTGATTAGCAAACTTCTCACACATGATATGGTAGTGAAGAGAGATAGAGAGCTTGAAGCAGAGCCAGAGAAAAGAAAACCCTTAGCACTCAAAGCCTCTGCTTCAAAATCTCAAGAAAAAAGTGAAGATGATGAAGAAATGAGTGATGATGAAAATGAGGACATCGCTATGCTTTCAAGGAGATTAAAAAGAATCATTGAGAAGAAAATGAGCAATTCCAGAAAATTCAGACAAATAAACCTCAAACAAACTTCTAATGACACACATAGAAGTAAGGAAGAGGTAAAATGCTATGAATGTGGAAAGAAGGGACATATCAAACCAGAATGTCCAAAGCTCAAGAAGCATAAGAGCAAATACCAAAGAGACAATGGGGAGAAATGTCACAAAGCCATATGGGATGACGAAAGCTCTTCAAGTGAAAAAGATGATAATGAAAGTGAAGAGGTCAACTTATACTTCATGGCTATTGAGGATCACGTCTCGGACAAAGTAAGATCACTACACTCATACTCTTTTAATAATAATAGTAGTGATAATGATAGTAATAGTGATAGTGATGATGATGAGCAAAGCCTTGTAGAATAATTAAATATAGAATTAGAGAAATATATAACTAAATTTAGTACCTATAAAAATAATATAAGTATATGGACCTGATATTCCAAATAAAGTATGAGGATCAATAAAAAAAAATACTATAAAAATTTAAGAATTTGATATTATCAAATAAAAGTATGATAACTCAATTGAAAAAATTTCAAAAATCTATGTCCACAAGCGATTTTTTTTCTAGTTTTTAATTGTATTTAATAAATGTAAAATATATAATGTAATGTCTCTAATTTATAGATTATAAAACATGCACATCCTAAGCACAAAGCTCAGTGTAAAAGTTTTTATTTCTCTCGTGTAGGTAAAAAGATTACAGAGTAGTACAAGGTAGATTGTAGATAGAGCTATAAATATTATCGAAGCCCACACTCAGATGAGCAACTTGATACCTAGGCTTAGGTCAAAATTTTTGTGCATTTTGTATATTTTTTTTGGCCAAAAGGATAAATTTGTATACCCTAAAGTATGAGTTATCTACAAAATATGATTTAGTTCTAATTAGTTTATAAAATTTAAAAATAGTCCATTTAATTCCCTAAATTTTTACTTCATTTGCATTGTTAATATGCCTCTTTTGAGTCGACTTCGTCCAATGTAAATGGTATCATTTCATTTTTTAGTAAATAAAATAGCTAAACATCGTTTCCATGAAGTATAAAATTCAAAAGTCAAAGAGCCAAATGAACTCTTGAACTATACCTAAATGTGTAAATCAAACCACAAAATTTGATTTAATGCAAAAAAATCTTTTATATTTTAATTAAGTACAAATAAAAGCCCCTAAACTCCGCTGATTTTTATTTTATTTGATTTAACCCGTTACGTTAACTTAGTTACTAATTACTGACAGACACATAATATTTTTTTAGCTCAGCTTAAAATTTATTTTTCTTTTTATTTTTGTAAATGAATGAATTATATTAAAAAATAGTTTTTTATAATAAACAAATTAATTAATTTTACATAATAAATAAATAAAATTTTAATTTAGTTAATTAGATTCATTATTAATTATATTAACTAAATTATTACATTTTCCATTTTTTTATAAAAATTAATTTAACTTTATAATTAAGAATGCAAGAATTACATATTGTACAATAATTATAGTTACATAAACCTATTATTAATTAGCCAAAACATGAACATATTTTTTCATTTGAGTTATTTGTTTTGTATTTCATAATTTTATTATAAAATTTTTTAATTAATTTATTTTCATAATATATATATATATATATATATATATGAAAATTTAATTAATTAAATAAATTAATAATTAATCTATTTATTATGAAAAATTAATTCATTTTTTATTATAAAAAACTAATTTTAATATAATTTATTCTTTTAAAATGAAAAAAATTAATTTTTGAGTTGAGCTTTAAAAATATCATGTGTTGATTTGTGAATGATAACTAAGTTAATTTAGTATGATTTATCAAATGAGATACAAATCAGGATAATTTAGGAGCTTATTTGTGTCCGATTAAAATATAAAAGGTTTAAATATACTAAATTAGAATTCAGGATCTGATTTATATTTTTGGATACTAGACTAATTTGGCTAATTTAACTTTTTAACTAATTGAACAACACCATTTCCGCATAACATATGTCAAATTTTTATTGGTTAAAAAAATTGCGTTAACTTAATAGAAAATGTTAATGGGTGCAAACGGTATCGTTTAGAAGTTCAATTACACATATTTAAATTTTAAAAAATTTAATTATACTGAATTAAAGTTTAAAGTGTAACTCGAATATAATTTAATAGCTAATTTAGCTTGTAGCCATATGTATATAGTAAAAACAGGAGTGTGTATACCTTATGAATAGGGATTGTAACTAATATTACATATTAATGAAAATGTATAAGATATGACAAATTGATAGTGAATGTGATGGATTATATATGACATAATATATTATAATAATAGATCAAAATAGATAAACAGTTTGTGATATTACCTTATTGAAAATTTTTATAAATTAATTAAACTGCAATCTATTACATATGTAAAAATATAGTAATCATATTTAAATTAGTTAATAAATTTAATTATAAAATATAGAAGTTTTTTTTATTTATTGTTATATCTATTTTTAAATAGATGTCGTTTTGAATTAAAATTTTTATTCTAAAATATTTATATTTTTTAGTTATTTATAAATATTAATTATTTTTACTTATATTTAGAATTTATTTTTTATATACAACTAATTTTAATAATTGGTAAATATTAATTATCTGAAAACAATATAATATTTCATACGTCTTAAACATATTTATAAAAATTTTAAACAACTTCTATTTAACATCATGTCGAGTATTATTTGTTGTCAAAGGTATATTTGTTAAATTCATACAGCTGAAAATTGAATTTGTGTTCCGTGAAAGGCACGTGAATGTATTACTTGTCAGAAAAAATAAATGTAATTCTACGCGCCAATAAAGAGAGTGATTAAGTAAATTATCACACGACTAGAGTCTTTTTGTCATAAACCCAAACCAACTAACTAAAACTGCTATTCCTGTAAAATGACCAAAATAACCTCCAAATAGGCTCATTGGCCGAGACCACCCCTCTGCAACAACTCTGCAACTAGGAACGAAGAATTCCTGCAAATTTTTTTTCTCTTTCTATTTTCTGTACACGCTGTTACTCTCTGTCACACTAACAATGGCTCCTTGTTTATTATCACCCTTACTCATCTTTTGCATTTACTACTTTGCCACTTACCTCCTATTTCTATCTCTGTCACTCTCTCCATCATCATTTTTCCGTACCTGCTACTTCTGCTTCTTCATCTGCTTCAACAACTATTCATTTACATTTAAACTAGTATTTCCGTAGCTCAGCCACCGAGACCCGCGGTTTAGGGTTAGGGATTAATATTTTTCTGGTGTCCCCTTTTTTACGCTGTCTATTTTTCAAATTTCGTTGATATCGAAGTTGGCATATGGACATTTCTATTTGCAGGTTTGGGTTTTTTCAACTTTGTCGTTTCGCATTGCTTTGTTGTTACCTGTGCATTTTTAATGCTAGATGTTTGAATTATCAGATTCGTTTTTTTATTAATTAATTTATTTATTTTTAACAATTTCTCTCTCCAGAAGTTTGTGTCATTTCGTGTTTGGATTGTGGAGAAATGCTGAAATGGGAATTATTTTTTGTCTTGTTTATATAGTGTTGCTGTGGGGGTAATGGCTCTGGGATTCTTTTTGTTTGTGCTTCTGTTGGAGGCAACAGATGCTTTCTTTTTTCTCCTACTGTATTTGTGAGTGTTCTTTTGGTTATTTTTTTTTTCTTTTTTGCTGTTCAATTTTTCTTTTTTGAAATATTTGATAACAGCCATAATAATAAATATGAGATCAAAATTGAATGTGCTAACATAATATGGTGTTTTTCGCTCTTTTGTTTTCCTTTTTCAATTGATTGGCAGGTTAAAAACGCATTATTTTCATTTTCTTTTATTTTGGTGTTTGAAATTTTTTGACTCAAGTTTATGCTGAATGGATGAAATGAACGCTCAAGCTCAATTTTGTGTAATATAAACTATTAAGATGCGAACAGTCCTTGCTAATCTAGTATGTTTGTTTGAATGTTTACTCTTTCAGTTTCAGGTGGGGAATACTGATTCTCCGTAGCGGTGGATTCTGAGATTTGATTTTGTTGTGTCCAAAAAGAAACTTCTTTTCTTACTGTACTTGATTTATGAAAATGACCGATGGACGGCGGCATTCAGTTGACATTCCCATTTCAAGGACTCTTATAGCGCTTAGGAGGGTGAGGTCCTTGAGGGACCCATCCACTAATTCTATGAGCAAATTCTCTACTTTACTTGAAAATGTGAACTGGGAAACTAATTCCACTAATGAGATTTCTTTGCAATTCGTGGGTGCTTGCCAGCAAGCTTGCTCTGATCATAATAATTTTGCAAGATTGAAAAATTCAGGTCTGAACGGAAAGAGGGACGACGACGTTGATGATTTTGTACTGCAATCCGAGTTGGGAAGATCCAAGCACAAGTTGTTAATTTCCTGTGAGAATTTGGGTGGAGAAAATATGGGAGCTCCTATTATGATTAAGAAACTGGATGGATTGGACTGTGCCCTTAATCAGGAAGATACTCATGGAAACAAGTCGCTGAGTGAAAGATATTATAGCAATCATAGGAACAAAGGATTGGAACTAACATGCATCTCTCCATCGAGTAGGTGCTTAGAGGATGGGGATTCAGTTAATGAAATGGTTTCAGCATCGCCAAAAGTAAAATGTGCAAGCCAGTCTATGTCAAGGAATAAATCCCAATACAAAAATCAAATGAAATCATATGGGATGGTGGGTGATGTTTTGAGTCGTGTAGGAAGTCCATGCCTCTCTGTAAGTGATGCTTTATCAAGCCATAGCATGTCAATGCTTGCGAATGAAGAGACTGATCTTATGGTTCAAAATGACCGTGGATGTGGAATAAGCTGCTGCTGGACCAGAACCCCTAGATTCCGAGAATCAAATCTATATTCTGATGCCGAAGGCCATCCCTTGTTGTTCAAGGATGTCGATACAACATCAGCTGGGCAAAGGAGACTGAAGCTTATTACTAATGAAACTCCTAGAAGTTTCAGTCAGAAGTTCAGGCCAAAAACTTTTGAGGATTTGGTAGGACAAAAAGTTGTAGCAAGGTCTCTTTTAAGTGCAATTTCAAAAGGAAGGGTAACCTCTTTGTATCTCTTCCATGGCCCCCGTGGTACAGGCAAGACCTCTGCCTCGAGAATCTTTGCTGCGGCATTAAATTGTCTCTCGCTTGAGGAGTGCAAACCATGTGGTCTCTGCCGAGAATGTGTTCTGTTCTTTTCTGGAAGGAGCAGGGATGTAAAAGAAGTGGATTCAATGAGAATAAATCGGGTGGACAGGATGAGATCTCTGATTAAAAATTCAGCAATTCCTCCAATCTCTTCCCGATTCAAGGTTTTCATTATTGATGAGTGCCACTTGTTGCATGGAGAGACATGGGCAACTTTTATGAACAATGTAAAGAACCTTTCTCAACATGCTGTCTTTCTGATGATCACGCCTGAGCTGGATAAGTTGCCAAGAAGTGCAGTAACTTGGTCCCAGAGATATCATTTTCCTAAAGTAAAAGATACCGATATAACAGCCAGATTGGTGAATATTTGTGTTGAAGAAGGTATTGATTTTGATCAAGTTGCTTTAGACTTCATTGCGGCTAAATCAAACGGTTCAGTTAGGGATGCAGAAATAATGCTTGATCAACTGAGTTTGCTTAGTAAAAAAATAACAATGGCCTTGGCTTATGAGCTTGTGAGTGCTTAATTTTTATTCCAATGTTCTCATTGCACATATCCTCATCCAAATATTGAAAATTATCTAATAAATGTGCAGATTGGTGTTGTTTCTGATGATGAATTGCTTGATTTGCTGGACTTGGCCTTGTCATCAGATATTTCAAATACAGTTATAAAGGCGAGGGAGTTGATGAGATCCAGGATTGATCCTATGCAACTTGTTTCGCAGCTGGCAAATCTCATAATGGATATTCTTGCTGGTAAATGTCAAGAAGACAGTTCTGAGGTCAGAAGAAAATTTTCCAGGAATCATGCTTGTAAGTAACATAAATCTCCATATATGTTGGTTGCTACGCTTAAGAAATTATTGTTGTTATTAGTATAAATTTCCTGAGATGCTTGTTGAATCACTATTCAAGCTTTTGTTGGAAACTCATTAAAAATTTGATCAGTAGAGCCTACTGACTTTGTAAGACAGCTTTCTGGATACCTTAGATCCCTGATTTTGAGTGTTTAATTGTGCTAATGACAGTCTACTTGAGGTCACATTGCTTGGCACCGGTTGATCTTAAGTTGGGACTATGCACAAAAGTTAGGTTTGTATAGTCTTGTGCATAATGATATTAATACTAGAGCTGTAAGGCTGCTTGTCTATAGTACACCATGTACATTCATTTCATTATATCATGCACAAATTTGCTGCTTGATAATGTATGATGTTTGCTCTAAAAATTCATGTTTCTCAAGTTGTAAATATTCACCTTGTATTTTTCTACGGGTTTTGATTATGTTATACTAATGGTTACAAGTTTTATTTTTTAGCTGAGGCAGACATGCAAAGGCTGAGTAATGCACTGAAAATACTTTCTGAAACTGAGAAACAACTAAGGATGTCTAAAAATCAGAGCATATGGCTTACTGTAGCTCTTCTACAGCTGAGCTCTCTAGAATCTCCTTCCCCGGATGCAAATGATACTAAGTCTTCTTTGATAATTTCACATGACAGAGGTCAGGATATCAATCATAAAATGCTAATAAGCGATATTATTCTATATCATATTCTTTATTTCTTTCCTTTTCAGCATCATTCTAATTAAGTAGCAGCATGACCTTTTAATAATCAAGTCCATCGGTTGCAGATGATGATTTTTACAGCACGTCATCCACAGGGGAGAGCTTGAAGCATCTTTTCCCTTGTTCATGTGAAGACCACAAGTTGCATAAATTGGGGATGCAAGTGGGTTGTAAAGCAACACTGGAATCCATATGGAAGAAAGCTACAGATTTGTGCCAATCAAATTCGCTCAAGAATTTTCTAAGGAAACAAGGGAAACTGTCTTCTCTTTCTGTTAATCAAGGTACAATCATATTGCAGTATTAAAGTTCTCTAGTTTAGCAGATCCAGATTGTGTAAAGAAAACATTGTCAAAGTATTGAAATTCAACATGTTCCGAGCTCAGGTGAGCTAGTAAAATAATTATTCTATGGTAAGCAAGCAACTGAGAACCACTTCATCTAAAACTCTAGATATTGGGGAAAAGAAAACTACAAGTAAGCATAATAAATATGAGAAAATAAAAACAATAAACTCCTTGCTAATTACTGTTTTAAAATGCCAGCTTAACATATAATTTGTTCTAATGTAGATGAATAACTGCACAATTTTCTCTGGTGAAAAAAGTGTCTCCAGTTCTTAGGTTCCAGTCAGTTATTAATCGGCCCCTTTTCCTTAAGACCTTCAGTTTATTTCTCAGGATTTGGTGATCATCCTCTTTTGTAATCATGTCTACTCTTCATGTCTTGTGAACTTTTCCATTCTACATTTTACTTGTGAATGACTGTATCATAGTAATGATACACTTAGTTGAGGATGGGTACAATGTTGGTACTCTACTAGAACTTGAGTTTGTTTTCCAATTTCTATGAAAAATTTGATATAAAAAAGTACTAATATTCAAAAATGGTAAGAAGGTGCCTAATTGCCAATCACTTCCTTACATTGTCGAATATTGTGTCCTTTACTTTAGAGTAAAGGCAGCCTGATCCAAATAATTACTAACTAGGAAGTTAGCGATCTAATTGAAGCTACGACTGGTTTCATGAAATGTTCTTTAATCTTGATTAGTTAATGGCAAGCTGCATGTAAATAAGTATTGGCTGTAAAGTATTCACAAAATTAAAAAAATAAGTGAATATTCATGGGGGCAAAAAAATGTGCCACATCATCTGATTGCTTTCTGCACTTTTTTGTCCATTATGAATATTTTAGTTTTGACCTTATCAGCAGAAACCTTTTTAAATTACTTTGCATAAATGGAGGAGTTTTCTTTGTTTTGCAAATGACTGAGCAACAACTGAAATTTCAGATCTGGCTGTAGCTGAATTGGAATTCCATCATTCTGACCATGTATCCAAGGCTGAGAAGTCGTGGAAGATGATTGCAAGTTCACTGCAGTCAATCTTAGGTAGAAATGTAGAAATCCGAATTAATCTGGTAGTTTGTGCTCCTGTATCAAAGTGTACAAAACTGAGGAAGCTCTCTTTTAGTTTCTTTAATTGTTCCCGTAGAATGCAGCAAAAGTCACAATTACCTATGGAGTGTGAAAGCGACTTCGACTGCTGTGATCATATCTCTGAAAAGCCTATAATAACAGATAAAGCTATTTTAACCTGTTCTTCTGATTGTAGATCAAAAATGCCACAGAACTTCTATCCTAGAGAAGTGGTAAAGGCTTTGAGAAATAGTGAAGGTAATGTTCTGAGCATTGGCACAACCTCTTCCCACCGATCATTGCAAGATGATACATAAAAAATCCCTGCATATGGGAATGATTCTTCAAAGGAAGAGGGATGCAGCCTTGAATATGAGGTTTTCTCCAATCAGGAGAGTGAAGATCAGTCAAACTGTTTTCCTGGAACTCTATGGCTCCAAAAGAGGTTACATTCATCTGATAGTTCTCAAGTGATTTGTATGGATAATGAACGATCAAACAAGCTTGTGCTTTCTGTTCCCAGAAAGAAACCTGGGCAAACATACAACAGTACCAGTGATTCTTATGTCTTCAGCTGCAACAAAACCAACACTGAGAGTGAGGAGATGTAAGAGCTTTTCTTAGCATTCCATCTCACGCACAACGTGCTGCTCTATGTTTTGTTTGGGTGCATGTAATAATAATTGTCATGAACACATGCAGACTATCTTGTGCTTTTGTATCACAGTACTAAGAGCCGTGGAAAACAAAATTGGTGAAATCATGTTGTTCAGTTTTTTTTTGTTTGAATTTAGCATTTTTGTAAGCATAGAAGGATTTATCATCTAAATCAGGAAAATAGGAGAAAATAGCAGGTTCATATTTTCCGAGCTACTCCAAATCCAAAGTGATACGTGGTATGAAGTTTTTTTTTTCATGTTATTCTGTACCTGGGTAAATTTGTCATCAAGCCACGTTAAATCTTCGAATTTAATGTGCAAGTGAAGCTGTCACTTAAAGAGTGATCTTATATTAGTCTTGAACCAAGAAATTTTGCACGTGTATTTTGAAGTACGTTCCTATGTGCCATTTTTTTTTGAAGTACTTATTAAACTCATGCTTTCTTTTGGCAGACTGAGGGACAACTCAGTTGCTCTATGTTGGAGAACCCCGAACTTTACTTTATGCAAGGTAAGACACTAAACCGTGGAATTATCTCCAAAACTACGAGGAGAAAAATGAAATGGAATGGTATATTGAGTAATGTGTCAACGTTGCAGACTTGGCAGTTGACGCATCAGCAACGAAGATCGCCCCTAGTTGCTTGGGTTCTTCCATGTGCATCCGCAAAATAATTCTGTGCTAGGGAAATAGCAGTGGTGTACTGTTGGCTGTGTAGGAACATAAAAAATGGCTCATACTGTTTTTTTGTATGCATATATATGCATATCTTGAATATTTTTTTGCTTATTTATTGAATGCTCGATTTGAGCCTAAAAAGGAGAACATGATACATGTTTGGTACATTTTTAATTGGCAAAATGAGCAGTTTCTTGTGTTTCATAATTTGTCAAAGAAGTATTCATATTTCATAGCAAAAAGTTATCAGCAACTGCTGTCCATCACATTCTAATTCCACTATCCCGATCTTCCTCTTATATTCAGACGCGTAGATTCATGGATGTATGTTATTTGTTAAATCTTTTTTTCCCTGAATAGTTGGGGATGGGAATTTGAACTAAAGAATATTGTTGTAGATTCATTTTTCTTTGGGGGTTCGAAATATTTTTTCAGGCAGCATAATATTATTATTTCCCATCAAACTCTCTGTCGTTTCCCACTCTAAACGACATTAGATTGAAGGTTCGTTTTATCCTTTGAAAAAACCAACAATTTCTCATATTTGTTTTTTTTTTCTCCCTCGTAGGAAGAGTCTGGTTAGGGTGCAAATGCAACTTTTCATATATATTTCTTTTGTTACGAAGAATCCAAAAAAGAATTTGAACTCTGATACTTAATAGTCTGATCATCACATGAAATCTTGTATTAAGTTCAATGATAGCTTGACTGTTGGAGCTGGATATTCTGAAATTCTTGTCAAAAAAGCTTCCTGGCTTAACTACTTTCCGCGTTTACAAATTGCACGACGTGGATAATCAATACATTTATTTAGTGGCCCAAAGCCCAAAATTCAGTAACTAACAAACACCCGCCGCTTGTAAAACTGACCGTCATAAATCAAAGGAAGCAAAAAGCGCGGTTCTCCGTCAAGAATACTTGCCATGCTGATGATTACCGAGAACACTAGCGTTAGAGTTCTGTGCACTAAGCTACTAATTTCCAGAAAAGAACCAGGGCTTCAATGGCTGATCCGATCCCCTTTTTTTCCGCATTTCACAATTTTCTCCACCTTCAGATGTATCCATACTCTGGAAAACTCTTTCTCCCCTGATTTCAGCAAAGAATCAGGTAACTTTCAATTTCGATGCCGGAAAATGCATGAATTATGAATTTATTTTTACTATTTCATGTCGTATGTGGGTTTTTTTATTTGTTTGATGGGGTAGATTCTGAAAACATTTAGTTATAATTGAGCAGAAGATATTCGAATGCTTCTATTGAAAGGATTTAATGTGATCGGAGCATTAATTTCTGGAAGCTCTGATTTCAACAAAACTGCTCGCGAAGCTATCAATGCTGCTCTTCTAATGAGGAAACTTCTTTCTGATGAAGAGAATTGGGAAATCAACAAATGATTGGAGCAGTCGCCGATTCGGACACTGGTGAGGTTCAATTTTTTGTCTCAAGAAGTGAGAATTCTACGAGCATCGAATCTCTTGCTTATCTTTTCTACGAAGATCATTCTGAGAAGTATATTTGGGAGAGAGGTTGTTTAGTTCGATGTCAACTTCCAATTAAGTTGCCATTTTGTATTCCTATAAGCAATCCTTCTGGTAAGTGTTATTCTTGCAGTTTATCTTCAAAATTCAAATAGTCAATTTGTCTGCATGCAACTCGAACGGTGTAATTCTACATATAGGCAATTCATTGGGTGTTGGTATCTTTCATGTTGTGTAAATACGTCTGCTTCTTGTGAATGACTTACTTTTCTATCCCTAGTCAGCTTACCACATATAATTTCTGTTGGTATTTAGTTTGTAGGGTACTTCAAATAATGAATATGAAGAGAAACATGAATGATAATGTATTCTTTCGCCAGTTTTGCTCATGTAATATTAGTATTTAAGGGGGTGTTTGAGATTATTGTTGGGTGTCCAAAAATCAGTTTTAAAATTTTTTTGATTTAATTGACTTATTTTTTTAATTTTTTATAAAATGCATTTCACAATCCTGCTTATGAGAAAAACATCTATTTATCTGTTTTTTTCCAAAATCAGTTTTCAAAATTAAAAAAAAAATTAAAAATTAAAATTTTTTTTCTAAATTTTTTTTTCCAAACGCAGTGCTAAATGGATCCTTAAAGTTGTTTGTCAGTAACTCCTACTCTTGGTATGGGTGGTAGAACTAACATACATGAGCGTTAAAACCAACATGAGAACAAAGATATACTGCTGAAAGAATTGATATAGCGTGGTCAAACAAATATATTAACATGGTTGGATTCACTAAATTAAAAGGTGAACTTGATCAAATCTTTTAGTGTGCATAACAAAGAAAGGCCTAGATGATGCCATCAAAGAACAAGAGGAAGAGCTGACTAGGTTTTGGGTTGAGGTGGTTGGTAAAAGGGGTTGGGTCAGTACTGATTTGGATGATTTACCCTAAAAACAGGTGATGTGGGTGAGATGAAGTTATTAGGATTGAAGACCTCCAAAGTTGAATAGAATCTTACTTTTCAAACTATTAGCTGCTCGTAAATTTGATGTTCTCTAGTTTGATTTATCTAGTTTTTACAGCCTAATCATGAATTTCTAGATTTTTGAGGTGGCTATTCATAACCATCGGTTAATTCTTATAGGATGTTCATATTTTGTGCATGTTATATATTTGACAATGCTCATTCATGTGGTTTGATTATTGTCTCTCAGATGCACAGAAGATGTATATGGTAGAAAGTTTGAGCAAAGAGTCTTCTGAAGTACCTGAGCTATCATTCTCCGTGGTACAGAATTGGATTTTAACACTGATTTCTCAGATGATCTAGTGAGTAGAGAAAATCCTCAAGATTCTGATGCCAAAATGCTAACATGCGGATACTTTTGTTTGAATAGCAAATCTGCTTCAATGGTGATTGCTGCAGATGTAAAAGAAACTACTTTGTAGTTCCTTGTCTGGCATTCTTTCATTTCAACTCTAAAATATGGCTATACCTTCCATTTTTTCTGAGAAAATTTTCTTCTTAGAATGGGGATACAGTCCAAGTGACTGTTCTTCTTAACAAATCAGGCAAGTCCCTGAAAACCACAGCACCCACTGCAGAATATTTTCCAGGTATTGGCTTTAATCTCAAATGCAAGAATTTTATAATTAATATATTTTATAATCACTATCTTACAGTAGACATCTATCTTTTAACTCATCAGAAATTGTCCTTTGATTCAGCTTTGGAAGATGCCAGACTTATGGCTGTGGACTTTGAGCTAGATGTGCTCTGCTATGCAGCCAAGGATCTTTCACTGAGATCTACTGTTTCAAATTTGATTATCCCAGGGCTAGTTGACCAATTAAATTCTATGAAGAAAGTAATCTTGCCCAACCTCTTAACACAACATCCACAGGTGAGGAGAACCTATTTGTTTAACAAATTGTATTAGCATCTTGCTATTGCTAGGTCACTAACAAACACCTTTAGTTGCAAATATAACTAAGGCAATTGTATTTCTTCTTCTTCTTCTTTTTTTTTTTCAAAAATTTATCCTCCATGTTTTTTTTGCATTATGTCCCTCTGTGGTTAAGAGCCAATTTTTGATTGCAAATTGATGACCTCCATGGTTCACACATGGGATCATATATGCCTAAGCCAAGCAACCCTTCTTCATGCATAACCCTATTGCTTCACTTCTTCTTTTCTATGTACATAATTCCAGTGGCTACACCAAATGCTTCAGTTTTCCAAAATATGCACATGATGCTGTAGCTTGGGTCCTCAAATTGAATATCTAAGCTACATAAATCTCTGGTTTTAGGAGGGGAGTGTGGAATGGAGCAAACCTTATTCTGTAGAAGATATTACATGAGTACTACCCAAGGGAAATTAAGTAACGCCTTTGATTTCTTTGGTTCAGAACCCTGCAATAAGGCTTGATTTCTTGTATAGTTTCCTTCTTCTCAGATAGCTAATATGAGATGAGAAATGTAGGCTACATCCAGATTGTATAGTTTGTGTTTGGTACTTTTGGAACCCTTGATGCTTTATAGAACGGCACTGAGGAGTATCAAATTAATAATTCAGATAAGGCTATGCTTCTCTAATCTCTATTGAGAGAATTACCATAAATAGATTGATGGAAAAATAAGAAAATAAATGATTAGAGTGCTTTGTCACCCCATTGACCTGATCTACATGTCCTCATCAAATTTACTTTTTGTTCTGTCTGTTATGTACATGGGTTTGTACATCCCGGGACAACATAATTACTTTTGCAAAAGTTTTAATTTTATGCATCTTTATTCTTCTGCTAACAAATAGGAAATTTGCTGTTTTGTTTTTTTAGCTACATTCATACCACTTTAATCCACCTGGGCTTTCGCATCCAATAACTGTCATCTATGAACTCAATTATGGGGAGATAGAATTGAAACAAGGGAAGCACTAAGCTGTAGGAGAACTAGAGTTTCTGTGACAAGCATGTAAGTATCAGCATTTGCTTGTTATAAATGGGAAAAGTGTAAAATTTTGGCATTGTAAAAAAAAAAATTCATCCTTGAAGGTTTCAAGTTCAGATCCATCAACTAACAAAGCTCCTTCAGAATTTATCCTTCTTTATATGTCATACATCAAAACTTAAACTCCAAAATAAAGAAATTGTTTGATCAGGCAGTCAAAGACATTCATTGCCTTTTAACCTCTTAATTAATATGTTGAATAGAGAATCTCTCGTTAAATTAGTGAAAAGTTTCTGCACATCCTTTACACAAGTGCTTCTGGTGCTTGTTGACGAAGAAAACCACATTTTTTGGGTAGATAGGAGATCTTTAGAGGGAACAGAACAGAAACCTAATTGTAGGCTTCTTAGTATGTCAGGTCATATTTGAGAGTAGTAATTTACTCTTAATTCACCAGAAGATTATATTCTGCAGTTGAAGTTAGAAAATCCTTACACATGAGGCTGGGGCTACCTTTTGATCTTCCTTTTCTAAGAGTTGCTAATGCACTGGATTTCTCTACAATGAAGGATAGTTCAGGGAGCAACTCAAGACAAAAAAGATAAATATCGAGTTCCAAACAGGATGCAATCTGTTAAACAGCTCAATGCTAGTTTTATTATGCTGATCATATGGACTAGTTTTGTGCTTTTTCTTGTTGTTATATCAGGTTCTCCTTTACTTAAAGATGTGCATATTGGGATCCCAAGTAGTGGGGGTGAGTGGTTGCTGTTTATTTATTTATTTTGCCTCTGTTATGTGGCTCTTTGATATCATTCCCTAAAGCTTAATCTTCTTGCAGTCTCAGGGGGAAATGTCTCTCTCATTCAAGGTTCTTATGAATACCATCACTATCTTCAAGATGGCTTTGATGACTCAGTAATGAAATCTTTCTCTCAATCAGTAAAATTTTTGACATCTGGTCTAAAAATTGGTTCACCTAATTTTGAAAAATGAACTCTTGTTCACAAATTATTGCAATCTTCTAGGAGGTATATATTAGTTGAAGTTAATCATTGTAGTTACTGTTCTCTTTTGAGTAAAATGAGTGTTTTGAACTTACAGTATCTAAGTTGTGGATATAAGATTACTAGTGTTATCTGAATATGGTATCTACAATCTACATGCTCTTTCCTATGTTGTGAACTGAATCTTTTAACTGGCCTATTCTTAAGCATTTATAATTAATTTCCTCAAGTATGTAACATCTCCTGAATTGGGATACTAGCCAGGAGAAATGGTTCTGCAATAGAACTGCATATTCTTTCTGATGTCTAGTGTGCTATTGTGCAGGAAGAGTTTTTTATGGCTTATATATATTTGGCTTTAGATCTCTCTTTTATGGTACATTACAGTAGCCTGCATTTAATAGCTGAAAGGGTACTTCAAGTTTTATTTTCCATTGGTCTTTTACTTGCTATATGTTGTTTTACCTTTGTCACATGATTTTTCCTTTAGCATCGTCCTAGACCCTGCCGAGCCAACAATTCCACAGGTTTTTTCAGGGATGGTGGGGAACTGCTATGGTCACTACAGGGTATACTCTTCCTCATCTTCTTGCCGTTGCCATATATTTATAGGCCTTCTCCAAATCCTACTTGAGTTTTTGCACTTGAATCTAAGAGATTTCTTCTCCTTTTTTAGAAGGATAATCTGTTTAATAATATCAGCATTTTTACCGTTGTTTAGAAGCACAATCACGTTAAGTATGACGTTATACTATTACAACTGAAATTGCTTGTCATTGATCATATTTGATTTTTGCAGTTCGAATTTGGTTTGTCCTTTATGTATGGGTTGTTAGGGCTGGGGTTATACTTACCGCTTTCTACAAACTATCATTTCATGGTTCAGACTTCAGCACTACACTTCCATTTAACTTCCTTCTCATAGGTATGTATGAAAAGGTCACAATTATGAATCTGAAAAATTTGTAAAGTTACTGTTATTCTGTGTTATCTAGGACTTATGGGATTCCATTAATTTTGAAAAGGGAGAAAAAAATCATTATCATATAATTGAAGTCCTTGTACTCGGCATCAATAATGTTATCTTAACCAAGCACAATATCTAGGGAAATACCGCAAGCACTTGTGGAGATTGGGGATAAAGACCCTTCTTTTATTGGATCATGTGAATGGATTGGTGCTATCAAATTGAGCTTTGTTTTAGATAAACTTCTGGGTGCAAGTGTTGCCATTTGGTTTCTTTAGCATCTTTTTTTTATGAACATTGAGGAATTCTAGTTATCATTGCAAAATATAAACATCAAATTTTTTTGAATGGAATTGACACAATAAGTTCTTGTATTTTACAATTACAGGTAACTTGCAAGATCATAAATGTAAGATCAGGAGCTGAGCTTCCTGAAAAATGTAGAGAGCTGGCCTTGCACTTCAAGAATCAAGGAATGCCTATTATGATTGGTAAGCAAGTTTTATCACGTGTTTTCTCCAATTATCGTCCGTTAAATGTAGCTCTGCCAAAAGATAAGTCAACTTGAGAGGTGCTTAGCATATTAAAGTGCACAATCTACAAAGGTTAAGGTTCTGCAAGCCATTGCTACAGCATGCTTCAGATTTTGTATAATGTTCTACTGGAGAGGAGAAAAATAGAAACATTATAACCTATTGATGAGTCTCAAACTTTGTCTTACATGAATGCAGGTGGTGGTGTTCTTGCGTATACCCTCGTGGGAGTTGATTACAATGAAGGCAGTGGAGATTGTGCATTCCTAATACTTGATCCTCATTATACTGGCAACGATGAGCTTAAGAAAATTATAAATGGGGGATGGTGTGGATGGAAAAAGGCCGTTGATAGCAAGGGAAATAATTTCTTCTTGCATGACAAGTTCTATAATCTTCTGCTGTCACAGAGGCCCAACTTGGTTTAATGTGAAAATGACGCTGCCATTCGCTCAATGCAGGGTTTGTTTCATCCATGGGAACTGAAGTAAATCTAGCATCACTTTATGGTCATCTAATTTCTATTTGTCTCATTGAAATGACAAAAAATTGCAATCGGTATCAATTGCACTTAGCATTTTTCTAGCAAAACTCGTTGGGGAGAAAAAAATTTTCAACCTTTCAAGTGCGTGTTAGGGGACTCGTAAAATTTTCAACCTCTCTTCGCATTTTCTCTCGTTCACCTCATATTCCCATTCCCTAATTCTTACTTAGCCTTCTTTCTCTTATGAGACCAATTATTATAATGTTATGACGTTTTGTTTCATGTAGTGATTACAAACACTTCATTGATAAACTTGTTATATAGTGCAAGTTTAATTTTAATTCCATATTCCGTGTAATTATAAACACCGGGTATGGTTCGCTTCAATTTTTATGCCTATCTATTTGGAGAATTACTCGAAAGGAATACCTTTCTCTGTTCTTCTTAATGGTTACAAATATATTGATTATGTAATTTTTGTTTTTGTTACAAGAAAAAGTAGTTAAAGGCCAAATTGTGCTATAGCCATAAATTCAAGGACAACAGAATTTTGTGAATTATAATATAATCTTCCACTTAAATTGTTGTAATTAATAATATTAGTGGCACCATTAACATTGGACACTAAATCTATATAATTGATACCAATTATCATGATAATTATCATGATTTCCAATTCTTTAAAACGTATAGCCCAAGATTTTCTTTGATTGATAAGGTTCGAATATAATTAATAAGGATGACCCATTATTCTTCTTGTTCTAGACACATTTAACTTTTTTTGAAATTTTGGTCAAAATTTTATTGAATTTTATGAATTGGAGGAGACGTACTAGTTACTCCTTTTTCTTGTTTTTTCTTTTTTTTTTATTGATTTAATTTTCATCTTATATATAAATATATGTCTCATAAAGAAATGAAGAAAAATAAAAGTGAAACTGAAAAAAACAAAATAAAGTAGATAAGACTGCTCTTAAAAGGAAAATTAGAAAATGATAGGCTTTCTAGAATAGCAAAAATATGATTAGCAGAAAATTTCTTCACAAAAAGGCTATCAATTTTCTTGCACCGTAAGAAGCACCATGTTTTCTGAATCTGCATACGGTACTTGCTCCCCTTTTCTATTATTTTTTTTATTTACCCTGCCAAATAACAAGTTATAGAAAAATTATGTTGAAATTTAAATAAATTACAACTAAAAATATTTTTTTTTAAAATTAGTAGTTTGAGATAATATTTATTTATTTGATATTATATTAATTTTAAATACTACAGTACAATATATTATATAATTTTTCTATATTTAAAATATTTTTTTATAAATTTTTTAAAATTATATATATAGTCTAACAATTCTTTTATAAAAATTTAGAATTTTTGCTCGTTGTTAATGATTATAAATATCAAATAATTAGCATATTTAAATTATAATTTTTCTAATTGTTATTTAAAATGATATTTTTATTAAAAGATAAAGAAATAAATTGCTACTTTTTTAAAAATTTATTTTTAATTATAATTTAATAAATTTTAAAGAGATTTTCTGTAATTTATTATATATGAAAAAATAAAAATAAAAAGAAATGGATAATTTGGTATTAATTTAAATGATGAATTCCATAAAACCCATAAAAACCCTAAACCGTATGCTACTGTGCCGGGTGGAAGCAAAGGACAGAGAACAGCCCGTATTGCCCACGCCACGTGGACACCCAAAATCAGCCCTTTTACGTACCCGTACTCGTAGCCTCCCTATAAATACTCTTTCCTCTCTCCTTTTTCGTTCTCATCCATTTCTCTCTCTCTTTTGCTCTTTTCTTTATTCCTCGACGTACAGACACTTACCTGAATTTGGAATCCACGGTTCTTTCCAGCCCCGACCTCCTTTTGATCTAGGGTTTCTCTATTGTTTCCTATCTTCCTTCTGCTTTTTCTTTCGGTTTCGAATCGGAGGCCCCGTTTTAGGAGATCCGATTGCTTCTATTGCCTTGGCTCGAGATCCGGGCCAAGCTCAGAAGTGTCGGATTCGGGTTTTGGATTGAATATTCTTCAAGTGCGTTCATCTCTGAGTACAGGTTTTCTCTATTTTTTCTATTATGTTTTCATGTTGTAGCTGTATGTTTGGTTCCTGTCAAAAGGAGGGAAATGTTTGGAAAATACACATTTGAATCTTAGGCTTTCACTTTGTCTGATGTCAGTTAGACAATTTCTGGTTGGTATAGTTCCTGCTTTAAAGAATTTGCATTTTTGTTAACTAACTGTTCGCTTCTTACTAATCCAACAATTCATTAATTACGTTTTTACTGGAAGTCATGCTTGGCTCGGTCACACTTTTCTTGTTAGTTGAAGTGAACCTTTACTTAATCCTCATGTCGTTCTACAGTATCTCGAATTAAATATAAGCAAGCAGTCTTTTGTAATATGATTTTTATAATTTATTTATTCTTTTTTTTCTTTTTCTGTTTTTACTTTTTGGTTTAGATTTAGTGACTGCATAAAATTGGCAAAGTGTAAATGGCGTCCAGTGAGGGATTTCTGACGGACGAGCAGAGGGAAATGTTGAAAATAGCGAGTCAGAGTGTCGACGTTTTGTCATCTTCACCAAGGAGTTTGTCATCATCCCCAAAATCCCCATCCACGTTTCTTTCTGAGCATCAATTAAAAGTTCCTGCTGCCGGAAAAGCTCAGACTGCTGGGATTGCAGTCAGGCATGTGCGACGGTCGCACTCAGGGAAGCTTGTTCGTGTCAAGAAGGGTATGTCTATTAAGCTATTTAACTGGATTATGATTACAAGATAGATTAGGCTAATTTTTGGAGATAGTAACTGCAAGCAGTGACTCCGATTTGTTTATATTTTTGTTTCTATAAAAATTGGATAGTGGTCTTTTGCATTTGATTGTTTGGTGGATGGATGTATCATCAACGTCATAGGTTTAATTGATCATTTTGATTTTAAACATTTTCATTTTCATTTATATCACTAAAATTTGTGATTTTTCAGCAACCTTATTATTTTCCATTTAATTAGTTGGCAACCTTACCATTTTAATTTTGATTAATTAAATTTGTGACTTATGTCTTCAGGTGCATTAAGTTTTCTTGATGCACATGGCTTAATGCATGGAAATTCTACTGGTGTGGAAAATTGATCAAATAATTTCCTACGTTTTAGCCAGACTAAGATTAGGAAGGGGAAAGTAGAAAGATCATATAGATGGAAGAGCTATATCATGAGATGTGTACGAGTTTATGTGGTTTGAATTCTCCTACATTGATTGTCTAGTTGTTTATTTTATTTTAAATTATTCTTTATAATGTATTTCTCCTTGCTTTGCTTACAGTAATTTCTATATCAGTCTCAGCTTATTGGTTTTATAATTTTTGGAAAGACATTGTTTCATAAAATGTAAAGTTTTCATTGTATTTATGCTACTGGTCAAGCGCAGAGTCTTCTTTGCCTGGTTTGATAAATTTAGTCTTCTGAAGTAGCAGCCTTTATTTTACAGTCTGATTCATTTAGCAAGTGAGTTGGGATATTCTTTTATTTCATAGAGCAAGTGTTCCTGAATTACTGCTGCATGGTTTTGTCATATTATACCAATATATGATTTTAGGGTATTAGTTCATTGGTTAGAAGCGTTGAAAATTGATTATACTACCGAGTTACAGCTTTGAAATGAATAACCTCGAGTTTTTGGCAGTTTGAAGGGGCTTCCCATCCTTTGCATTGGTATAATAGTTTGCCTTTGGTAGAGTGAAAAATGGCCTAACACCCATTCATGTGATGAGTTTGATTGTATGGTACTGTGCTTGATTTCCTCACACTCACACTCATACTCATGGGTACCATCATGTCATAATAATAAACAACAAATATCCAGCCTGGTAAATATAAATATGACTGACGAAGGAAGATAGTTTCATATTGATCATTATATTTTCAGAAATTGGTCTGATGCATCACAAAGTTTTTTCTTTCTTATTGAAGCATCATAGTTCTTACTCTAACTAAAGCTAGTGGCATGCTGCTCAGATGCATATGTTCTGCCAATTGTTCATTTATCAATATCCAGTTTGCCCTGTTTTTTCATATGTTGCATGCTGATTGCATTTAAATGAGTTTTTGGAGACAGTTTATCAGAAATGTTCATTATTTTTTATATTATTAAGACCAGCTGCAGTTCAAGCCTATAAGTGCCACAATCGCAAATCTCTTAAAGAATTCATTTTTGTTGATACTTGTCATCTGCCTTGCTCTTCTTTCGCTTTTAAAATGATTCTTTGGTGTCATATTTGCTCATTTCTCTTGCTTAATTGTTTGAACTAGCCGTGGGATGAGAACCCAAAATTTGCTTACTTGGTGGAGACAATTTGGACAATGGTATTCGCATGAACTCCTTTCTTTATTTATACTGGTTTCTTTCTTGAGTCTTGAATTGTGATTGATTGATATTTGAGTATCTTTCGTATTCATCTTATTTGTGATAAAATTTGGCCAAAAGGCTAAAAAAGCCCTTGAATTTCAGGCGAATAGTCAATCCAACCCCATTCCATTTCTTTTCTTTAAAAAAGTCAATTTGACCCTAACACTTCGAAAAACTGTACACTTAGAACCAAATCACTTTGATTTCATGGAGTTATTTTTTGCTTTTGGATGGAATCCACCAATTTGGTCATTTTCAATCTCTTTTTCTCTCTTTGACCCTCACCTCTTCTTTTTCATACCTCTACTCTCTCCATTACAGTAATTTCCTTCCCCCCTGAGCCTCTGTTCTCACTCACTTAAATTCTGCATATCCTCAAATTTTTCCATCAAAGCTCAATGCATCCTTATTCTCACCCAAGATGGTCTCAAGAAGCCAGATGCTAACAGAGCCTCTATTCTCAACAGCCATCCCAATATGGACCTCACCATAGACCACGCAGAAGAGATTGACCACCTTTGGCATTTGCACCAAAAATAACTATCATACGAAAGAAAAATACAATTCTAGAACAGATGAATGGAAGAGGATTTCCTATATGAGCAAAGAAAACATACACTTATAGGAAGCTTTGTAGCTCAGACATTAAAGAAGAGAAGATTCTTAAAGATTTTTTTAATTTGACCTCAACTGTAGACAAGAAACAGTTGCTGTTGGTTTTGGGAATGAGTAGTTAGAGGTTGAATTTGAAGAAAGTTGGAGAAATGAAAGATGATCCAGTTGCCATTTTTATTCTAATTTTCTCTCACGATTTCTATAGATAATTTTTCTCATTTCTCTGCTGTTTTACACACCCTATTTCTATAGATGATTTCTCTAACTTTCCAGCAGTGGCTTGTCCTATGCATCATGCTGCTGGTCATCTATATGTTTCTATGAAGGAGATGGCCTTTTATGTGGTTTGGTCGCATTCCCATACAGTTTGAATTGAATTTAATGGCACTTAAATAGAAAGGAGAGAGATGCAAACAATGATTTTGACTCCCCAGATTGTGGGTCCTACTTTAAGGTGAAAAGTAACTAACTTTTCTTCTTTGTTTGTGATTTGGGTGTTGGGATGCGGTCTTTTAAAGGTATGCCATGAAGGCCTCATTAGTTGAAAGAAAAAATTAGGATTAGTTGACTTTTCCTCAAAATTCGTGGCCTATTTTAGTCTTGGCCTTTTCTTGAATTACTTTATATGCCTGATTCTCATGGATACCTTTGGTTCGTTTATACCTGATATCTTCTATTATTTTCCTATTGTGTGTATATTTATGAAAATTTATGTAACTAAAAAAGAATTAAACAAGACAGGAAGATGAGAAACTGGGTGAGCTGAGCTTACCGAACTTTTGAGTAAAATTATTGCTGTTGCAGTTTAGAAGCAACCATCCACATCTACTGAGAGAATCTCATTGGTTTGTATTATTGATGTTAGTGTGTTAAGAATATTTGAACTTTTATTTTCTTATTTCTTTTTCAAGATTCTATCTGAAGCTGACTAACTTGTTTAGGATTTTATAGAGTTTTACTCAATGGTGTTGAATGCGTGGCCTGAGTTATAGTATTATCCCAATAAATTGGCTGAATTCTTTTTGCTAATCCAAACAATTTCTTGTTTATTAAAGAAGATAGATGGGAAAGAAATGGAATACTTTTGAGGTAATTCCAGAGCAGATTCATGCTGCATGAAATTACTGAAACCATCTTGTGTCAATTGTTTCCATTAATTATTCCTGATGCCATTGGTCTTGCAGTCTTGTATGGCTGGTAAATATCTTAAGTTTTTTTTTCTCTGTTGATTACATATTGATGATAACTTGCGACTTCCCTTCCTTGTTTACACTTGGTGTTATTGAAATCCATGTTTATAAGTGTATTTAAAATTAAAATTCCAATTTGTACGTGCTGATTAGTCATTGTTATCTTGAATTAATGGTTGCAGATGGTGGTGGTGGTAAGGGAACATGGGGGAAACTGCTCGATGTTGATGGTGAATCCCATATTGATAAGAACGATCCCAACTATGACAGTGGTGAGGTAATTACTTGCTTGCTATCTAACTTGTCCTCTCCTTGGCTGTGGGCAACATGAAACTTACAGTTTACTCTAGTGCTGAGTCCCTTCCTCCTTTGCTTAATGTTTCACTTATATAATTTTTGACAATGGTTGCACCAAAATTATATGTTGCTCTCTTCTGCATCTATTTGAATAGGAGCCATATCAGCTTGTTGGGGCAACTATCTCAGACCCTCTAGATGATTACAAGAAGGCTGTTGTTTCCATAATAGAGGAGTACTTCAGTACTGGTGATGTAGGAGTGGCAGCATCCGACCTCAAGGAACTTGGTTCAAGCCAGTATCATCCTTACTTTATTAAGCGGCTTGTCTCTATGTCCATGGACAGGCATGATAAGGAGAAGGAAATGGCTTCTGTTTTGCTTTCTGCTCTCTATGCTGATGTCATTAGCCCATCCCAAATTAGAGATGGATTTGTCATACTTCTCGAGTCTGCTGATGATCTTGCAGTAGATATCCCAGATACAGTGGATATCCTTGCTTTGTTTATAGCTCGTGCAGTGGTCGATGATATTCTTCCCCCAGCTTTCCTCACTAGGGCAAAGAAGACCCTTTCAGAGTCTTCAAAGGGCTTTCACGCTCTCCAAACTGCTGAGAAGAGCTATCTTTCGGCCCCACACCATGCAGAACTTGTGGAGAGGAAGTGGGGTGGTAGCATTCACACAACTGTTGAGGAGGTGAAGAAAAAGATTACTGATCTTTTGAGGGAATATGTAGAAAATGGGGATGCCTTTGAGGCATGCAGGTGCATAAGAGAATTGGGGCTTTCATTCTTTCATCATGAGGTTATCAAGAGGGCTTTAATTCTTGCCATGGAGAATCGAACAACTGAACCACTCATATTGAAGTTGTTAAAGGAAGCTTCTGAGGAAGGCCTGATAAGTTCCAGTCAGATGGTTAAGGGTTTTGCTCGGTTAGAAGAGAGCCTTGATGACCTTGCTCTGGACATTCCGTCTGCAAAATCTTTGTTCCAATCCCTTGTTCCAGAGGCAATATCTGAGGGATGGCTGGATCCATCATTCTTGAAATCCTGTAGTGAAGATGGAGAGTTACAAGCTGAAGACAAAAAGCTGAGACAATATAAGGAGGAGGTCGTCACAATCATTCATGAGTATTTTCTCTCTGATGACATTCCTGAATTAATCCGAAGTCTTGAAGATCTTGTCATGCCCGAGTTTAACCCAATTTTCCTGAAAAAGCTGATCACCCTTGCTATGGATAGGAAGAATAGGGAGAAAGAAATGGCATCAGTTCTGCTTTCATCTCTTCACATTGAGATTTTTTCAACAGAAGATATTGTTAATGGCTTTATCCTGCTCCTGGAATCTGCAGAAGATACAGCACTTGACATTTTGGATGCTTCAAATGAGCTTGCTCTCTTTCTGGCCAGAGCTGTGATTGATGATGTCTTGGCTCCATTGAATCTGGAGGAGATAGCCAGCAAACTGCCACCAAATTGCAGTGGAAGTGAGACTGTGCACATGGCTCAATCACTTATTGCTGCTCGTCATGCAGGAGAGAGGATCCTAAGGTGTTGGGGAGGTGGTACTGGCTGGGCTGTGGAGGATGCTAAGGACAAAATAATGAAGCTATTAGAGGAGTATGAAAGTGGGGGTGTTGTCAGTGAGGCTTGCCAATGTATCCGCGATCTTGGAATGCCTTTTTTTAACCATGAAGTGGTGAAGAAGGCATTGGTTATGGCTATGGAGAAGAAGAATGATAGGATGCTTGATCTGCTACAAGTGTGTTTTAATGAAGGGTTGATTACGATTAACCAGATGACCAAAGGCTTCACCCGCATCAAGGATGGGCTTGAGGATCTGGCTCTTGACATTCCTAATGCAAAGGAGAAATTTAATTCCTATGTGGAGTATGCTCAACAAAAGGGTTGGCTTGTAGCATATTTCGGTGGTTCTGTTGCAGATACATCCTCAACTCTGACTGCAGCTACTTGAGATGAAGAACATATTTCTGTCAGTTTCTCTCGTCTGTTGTTGCCCGTTGTTTGTTTGTATTGTTTAATGTCTCCGTGATTCAGAGCCGGGATAGATAGATATGGGATGTTTGATTCCTTCCGATGCTTTTTTATTTTGGTTTTCTTTTTTGTTTCATCTGATGGAGATTCTTGTGATCCCAGCCAATGTATAAAGTTGGTTCGCTGTTATAACTATTAACATAGCTTTAGGAGTATGTTCCAAGAAGAGTATGTCGAGGTGAGGTGGGGATATAATATGATGCATCAATAACATGCAATATGATGGTTAGGATTTGTAGTTTACTTTTGCCCCTCTGAGGCCATGGTAATATATTAAATTCTCATACTTTCATTTTTTTATATGGTATATTTTCATGGAATTTGTTGATCTGTTCTTGGGTCAAATTGCGGGGGGAATTTCTCTTTATCAGTTTTAAGTTGTGGTATTTTTGTCTCTATTGTCTATTTAGCATTCAACTCCTATAATAGGGTACTAAATGATTTGCCACAAGTGTTTGGGAAGGGCATGTTCGAGCTCTCCACTGCCGCTGTCTAAAACTATTTTCATTCTGCAAATTATAGATGTATCTACCTTTTTCTTTAATTTAGCTTCATTTGGCTTACATATATAAACCTACCAAGGACTTACGAATCAACTGCCAGCAAATATCATCTACCAAAATAAAACACCTTGCTTTACAATAATACATTTGTTTATTCAATTTTTTTTTTCTTGGTTCAATTTTACTGAAAAAATTACATCGGAAATTACAGCAATATTTTGGAAAATATTCAAACGTGACTTAACTATGTATAATCAGTTTTTGAAACTAATATTCAATAAGTGACCTGCGGAGATATTGAATATCTTTCATTTTGTTTCTTACAGATTAAAATTATGATAGTTCAGCAGCATTAGTTCTGTACTTGAAGTAGTTTATTTTTTTTTTCTTGTCGAGGAACTTCCATAGTTCCATTATTTATATTTGGCTTAATACAGATACTCCAAGTTGATATTAGAAATTATTCTGACATTCTGACTAAATTCATCACCTCATGAACACTTGAATTTTCAAATTTTGTTACATCTCGCATCTCTCTCTCTCTTTTTTAATCATCTTAAAACTCAAAAATCATTCTCACATAATTTCTGGCATGATCTTGTATTAAACGGGCAGTGAACTTCAGTAATTTTCCTTATTGTATTATTTAATAAATTTTGGTTATGTATAGATATATGTTTGATTGTGGGTTTTATATATTTAATTTAGATTTTTATAAAGTCCCTTTTATGTTTTTTAATATAAAATTATTAAACAAATATTTATAATGGGCATCAAGTGATACACATGCAATGCAATGTTGAGTTAGATTTGAAATGAAAGCGGGAGAGCCTCACGAGTATTCTATCATCCACTACATACAATTAAACCACATTCTAAGATCCAAATTATAAGCTGAAGCCCAGCCCACAAACATGTTACTATTATCCCCATATCCAAACATCTCCTTCAGAGAACCTAAAAAACGACCCAAACTCAGCCTTAGTCTCTTCCTCTCTCGGTCTCTCCTGCCTCCTGCTGTAACTCATATAACTTCAAGGCACCAAGAATGTCTGAAGTTTGAACCAGAGCTCCAACAGCAAGCTGCATCTTTACATAATATTAAGGCAGAGCTTGATACCGCAGACAACTTTATGGAAGAAAACTGTAATTTCTAGACATCGCAGCCTCCCAAGTTCGTCGTTTCGGCTGACCTCAACGCCAATCCTCCTAATACCGACGCCAACGCCAGAACTCACCAGGTTCCTTTTTTTTTTTTTAATTTTAGTTTGTCGTGAGAAATAGTGAGTTGAAATTGGAATAATTAAAGGTTCTGATGGTTGATAAGCTTGTAATATGATGATAATATTCTGTTTGTGGTTGTTTTGAGTTTGTAGCATTAGTAATTTAACAAAATAATGTTTTGAGGTTAAGCGCCGAGTAATTGATTGTCTTTGAGTTTTTTTTTGTTATAAGTAACGGAAATCTAATTTGCCGCATAACTAAGGACTGGAATGTGATATAGGTCGGAAAATGATGAAAATCAAGACAAAAATAGCTTAGTATGCAAGGATGGGGATACTGTGGAACTTGAAGGTAAAAGACTGAATAAACTGGGGATGTCGTTGAAGAAATAGTAAGGTAGATGCCTCTTTTGATTATGGACCTGATGTGGATCCTGATCAGCCTGGTCAAGCTTCTGTTTCTTCTCGTTAAGAAGCCTCAAATCTGTGAGTCATCCTCCGACATCATTGGTGCTTAATTTTTGTCCTAGGAAAATTGTGTAGTTTATTTATTGAATATCTGTACTCTATTAGTTTGATGGTTTTCTGGACATACTTCAGGGTTTAGTGCATGTAGCAAGGAAAATGGCCTAAAATGCTCATGCACATTTTATACTTGGTCTTATGTATCAAAGGTTGGGTCAACCACAGAAGGTAGATTTTGAAACTTAAGTCTCCATTTTTGGGTTGACAAGTATGATGTTTGTTTAATTTGCTCTTCACATTCTTGTAAGCAATTTTAATTTGGCTTTTCACATTCTTGTAGGCAGTTTTTGCTTATGAGAAGGCAGAAGAGTTCTTGCAGCGCTGTGAGGAAGTTGCTAGGCCTGAGTTACTTTCACCAGTTCAAATTCACCATGCTCAGGTGCTGTGTTATTTGATAGCTATATTTTGTTTTACGATATCATACAGTAGAATTCCAGTGGTCGCAATTTTTTTTTTATGTGTCACCATCTGTTCAGTGTATTGTCCTTGAAAGTTCTGCTGACAAAAGTTTGGATAAAGAAATTGAAGCTAAAGAGCTTGAAAATATCCTTTCTAGATTAAAAGAGTCTATGCAATCGGATATAAGATAAGCTGCTGTTTGGAACACTCTGGGCTTGATACTTCTTAAATCTGTCTGCAGGTACAATAGCTTGTTGTTTCTGTTGTTATTAATAGTGATTTTATTTTTTTATGGTCTCGCATTGACTACATATTTCCTTTTCAGAGTGCTATTTCAGTTTGGTCATCTTTGTTTGCAGTTGACCCTAATAACTGTGATTGCCTTGGAAACTTGGGGATTGCATACCTTCAAAGGTAAGATGATGACACATATGTTGCTTGCTTGTGCATTCAAGATGTAATGAGGCGAGGTAACCAGTGGAATCGTGGGAAATAAAAAGAAGAAAAAAGAGGAAAAGTTTGAGAATTGGTATTTGATATTATTTGCGAAAGCAAGAATTATAAATTTTCTGAATCTTCCAGACAGAGTAATGTAGATTGTAATTCACATAAAATAAGTGCCTGTTTTTTCATATCTTAAATACAAAATATCTCTCTACCGATTAATGGTGATTGGCTAAGAATCTTATTCATCAGCAACTTCTGAATTGTGTGGAGTAGTCTCTTCATTGCATTTACCTTTTTTTTTTAAAAGATCAAGCATGTTGTTCCTACTTCTGTAATATGCTCCAAATGAAACATGCTTATCCGTTTCAACCTTAGGAGTAAATAGTTGTCACCAAAATCAGTAAACTAATTCAGCAAATTAATATTAAATTGTGAAATTTGTGTGTGGATTCTTGTCTGAAGAATGACGAGTAATTAATCTGGCTATTCGCATCTGAGTTTTTCTGTCTTTACTTGCTTTGTATCTATAGCTGATATAATTTAAGCTGTCTTATTGTTTATGCTTTCATTTTGCATTTAGTTTTCTTGGAATTATTTGTTAATGTTGTTATGGTTGGTTGTTTTGTTATCTGGGTGCCATTCAAGCAGCGTTTTGTGTCCTTCATTTAAGGATTTGGATGTCTGTATGAACTTTTAGAATTGCAACTTGTGCAATAAAGAATCCATGCTGTGGATAGTAATTTCAGTAATATTTCTTTGAGATTTTAAGCATTAGACCTTAATGAATCGACTGATCTCGCAGTGGAAATTTGGAGCTATAAACAAAATGTTTTCAAGATTTGATTCTGAAATATCAAAATCATCCTGCTGCTTTTGTCAACTACGCTGCCCTTCTTCTCTGTAAATAAGGTTCAGTTATTACAGGTATGATTTTGGTGAGTTTGGCTCCATGATTCTTGAACTCTTTTGACTTCTGGCTTATATTCTTCACCTTGTGAATTTCCTAAGATGGTGGATGGCTGAAGGTGCCACTTTTTTAATCATATAAGGACTTGCATGACCACAGCTCTTCTTGCTTAATTATCAGGTGCTGGGGCAAATGCTGGTGAAGGTGCTTCTGCAGATCTGGTTGAAGCGGTCAATGTTGCAAACGAATGTTTGCTAGCTGCATTAAAAGTGGATTCTAAAGCAGCTCATTTATGGGCAAGTCTTGCCAATGCATACTTCTTGACTGGTGACCACAGAAGTTCAAGCAAGTGCTTGGAGAAGGTGTTCATGGCTCATTGTTACTGTCATTTATTGCTTATTTGTTGAGGTTGTTAATTGGTTTCCTTGATCTTTTGATGGGAAAACATTTTCTTTGCCTGTTTTAGCAATGAACAATTAGAAATTTCCTTTACGTTTGACATATAAGCAATGTATTATTCTTACAAAATTTCTTCTGCTTTTACGTTGTGTTAAATTAGTTGTCTTTTGCTGTATCAATTGCATTTCAGTCAGCAAAATTGGAGCCCAACTGTATGTCTACTCGGTATGCTGTGGCAGTCCACGGAATCAAGGATGCAGAAGGGTCACAGGCTCCCAGTGAACAGCTTTCATGGTCTGGAAATGAAATGGCCTCAATATCGAGGGAAAGAGAGACTGTGCCAATTGAACTTCCGATTGCACGGGCAGGACTTGGCATGTTTCACAAGTCCCAACATGAGATTGTGGCAGCATTTCAAACTGAAAAAAATGAATTGGCAGATGTTGCAGAGCATGCTCTCTATAGTTTAAAGAAGGTAAGGCTTGGGTCAGAAGGGGCTCCTTTTGGCTTTGCTAGTATTTTTACTTTTTACATTACCATTTCATATGCATGACAGAAGAAGTTATTTTCATTTCTACCCTGGCTGAAGGCAGAAGTTAAGATTTTGTAATTACATTACCATTGTTTTCTGGTGCATGAAATCTGTGTTTTTATTTATTTATTTTATGTGAGTGTGTGTGTAACTTGTTTTTGTTTTTATCATCATTCACTTGCATTACTGCATATGAATTAGGCAATAGCTGAGAAACCAGATGATGGGGTGCAGTGGCACCAGCTTGGCCTTCATTATCTCTGTTCCCGACAATTTGAAATGGCAGAGAAGTATCTTAAGGCTTCTGTTGCTCGTTTTAAGGAATGCAGTTATGCATGGTCAAATTATGGTATGTGTAGATTAATGACATTTCATCTATTTTGCCTGTTAATTCTTTATTTATTTTTAACTAGACTTGTCTTGAAGTCGTTTATATTATCTAGGTGTCTCAATTCAATTATCAGAGGAATCATCAAGAGCCGAAGGTATGTACATAAGCGGGCTTTGACATGTGCCGCATCTGTACGAGCACATGCAATATTTTCCAATCTTGGAAATTTATATAGGCAGCAAAAGCAATATGAGGGAGCCAAGGCAATGTTTACTGTCTTTGGAACTCCAACCCGGCTATGTCCTTGTGTTTTTCCGGGTCTTTTTCTTATTTACTTAAAGCTAATTCAACGTAGGTAGCTTTCTCCAGCCCTTAAATAAGGGTCATGAATTATGTGTATCAGTTGTTAGCAGTAGACTTTCATAAGAAAAATTCCTTTCCCTGTATCATAATGCTTAATTTTGATTTTGAAATTTCTATTTGATGCGGGTTATGATCTTTGCATGTAGTTGTGTACAGCTGCTTTCCGTTTTTTACTTAAGTTGCTTTTCTTTTTCATTTTTCTCCAAGTGCTGGAACAACCTAGACACCTGATTTGGAGTTTTCGGCTTCAAAATCTGATTGGGTGCATATTAGCAATGATTTATTAATCCAATAATACATAATACAGTTTCTGGCGTTGTCCAGAGAAGTGGGGCATATAAAAGATAAAAGATGGGGCTATAATCGTAATGATTATAGTATCTTCTGGAATCGGGTTTTACTATTATGCTTGATGCATTCCAGTTTCACTCATCACAAATTGCATCTCTATTATATCATACTAGACCACATTGTTTCTTTCTCCCCTTCTTGAGCATCCTCTCCTGACAACTTTCCCCTGTTGATCCTCTACTTTAAACTTGATTCTTAAGAAACCGTTGTCATGGCAATTACCATCGCAACAATGACCTTGCCCAAACCTAGCAGATGCCTTGGCATCACCAACCGCCAGGAGATATTAAAGCCTTCATCACTTCTTACCCTTAAGAAACTAACTACAAGCATCGCCAAGTCAAAATCTTGTAATTTGTCAGCTCTGTCATTTTTGCCAGAGGGAACGGCTATGGCTGGCGCCATATTTTCTTCTTTAAGTTGTTGCAGTTCTGCTATGGCTGCACAAAATGCAGATATTGCAGAAGGTGATAACCGTGGTCTAGTACTTTAGTACCCGTAATTCCAGCTCTATTGTGGGCGATCTACAACATCCTTGAGCCCGCTATAAACCAAATTAACAGAATGAGGAGTGAAAAGGGGATTATTATAGGATTGGGTATGGGAGGATTGATCTGTTTCACTACACCAAATGCTTCTGCAGGTGAAATAGCCATGATCAATGAAGCTTCCGGCGATAATGAGGGCTCGCTTTTGTTGCTCATTTTTACTGCTGCAGTTCTACAGGTACTCTATAACGTCATTCAACCAGCTCTGTTTCAAATCAACAAGGTAAGTATGGGTAGTAAAATAGTGTGTTGATTTTATGGTTATAAGTAAAATAATGCATTATTGCATTGTGGGTAATGTATAGTAGAATTTCATCTAATCATATTCATCAGGATCTGTATTATATATCCTGTATTAAGTGATAGTAAACCGAAACGAGTTTTCACATAAAAAAAAACTTCTACCAAGTAGCAATTAGACCATTAAACCACAGAGGCGCAAATCAACTTTTACCATTAAGGTACTATTGAAAAGGCAGTTAAAAAAGAAAAAAAAAAGGAGTACAAGTGAAAAAAATAATTAAGAAAAACTGACACTATTCTTCCTATAAAGATTTGCTGGTGCATGAGTGATGAGTCTTTATCGGAGTGCACAGAATACCCTCAAAATGGAGAAACTGCAAAATTCATTGCCGCCGTTGCGTCAAAGGCAGCTTACAGATCATGCATTTCCCTTGAGCTACAGAGTTTTGTAGGAATACGTATGAAACGTCTAGTCTCTTATAAATCTAAACATTAAGCCCCTAAATCTTTATAAATGTATCCATTAAGCCTCTAAACTTTTATATGTTTATATAAATTTATAAGGGCTTAACAGAGAAAAAAGAAAGTTCAAGGACTTAATATTGTCTTCTCACTAACAATTGTATTTTATTTTACTTAGTTTCATCAAACTCTCCATCATGGTTATGATGAAATAACGTTAATGCTATGTTACAAACTTCAAAAAGAAAATAAAGCTCGTGAATATAATTAAAATTTGGACGATTGTATTTTCACTTATTATATGGATTACTTTTTCTGTTTTCGAGAATCATGTATGGCATGAATTTTTTTTTTTCACTTAATAAATTAATTAAATATTGTTGGGTTGGCAGAGAGGTTAAAAGAGAAGATGCCAATACAGTTGTGTATCATTCACGTTCCAAACAAAGCCAACTATAAGAAATGTCTGCTTGCAACTCTCACATCACGAGAGCATTCCGCCACAGCGCTAACCTACCAAACCTTCATACTACAGAAATTATTAATTTCTATCTCCCATTTCTCCCCATTCAAACCCATTAAAAGACCACCGTTCTGATATCAGACCATCACCGCAAAAAACTCTTCGCAGAGACACAACCACCGGTAAAGTTAGAATTCTTTTGGAAAAAATCTCATCTTCAAGATTCTCTCTCCCCTGTAATTTATTCATTCACAGATAGATGAACATGCCTATTCCTAAACTCCCTCTCATCCTTAAACCCTTCCTTCTCTCTCTTTTCCTCTCTATTTTGGCCCTCATTTTCATCGCCTCCGTAACTCCACATCATCTCAAAAACACCCAATCCACCAAAAAAATACATCTCAATTCTCCTATCACCAACTCCACCGGAGCCGGCCTCCGCATCCGACCCGGTTACTCATCCTACAATGCTTACATCCAGCACCAGCTGAACAAAACCCTCAACCAGAAACTTCGCCAAATATGGAAAACCCGAGATTGGGAGCGCAAAGTTCGCGTCTTTGCCCAGTTCTTCGACTCCTTAAAGCAAAGAAACCTTCTGTCTAACTCTTCAAAGGCATTATCCATCGGCGCCCGCGTCGGGCAGGAAGTGGCGGCTCTGAAAAGTGTGGGCGTCGGCGATTCCATCGGAATAGACTTAGTGCCGTGCCCGCCACTTGTGATTAAAGGAGATTTCCATGCACAGCCGTTCGAGAATGAAACCTTTGACTTCGAGTTCTCAAACGCGTTTGACCATGCCTTGTATCCGCGGAAATTTGTGGGGGAAGTCGAACGGACGTTAAAGCCAGGAGGGGTTTGTGTATTACACGTGGCGTTAATGCGACGGGCGGATAAGTATTCGGCGAATGATTTGTATAGTGTGGGCCCACTAAAGGAGCTGTTTAAAGGGTAGGAGTTGGTGGAGGTTAAGAAAGTTGATGGGTTTGGACTGGACACCGAAGTTGTCTTTAGGAAAAAGAGTGAGAAATTAGCGGGTTGATTGATTTTTTTTTTTTAAATCAAAAGAAATCAATTGCTTTTATTCTTTAATTGGTTTATAGTTGTTTTCGGTGGGATATTATTATGTATATTTTTTTATTAGAATTATATGCACTTTTTTTGGGCTTTCTAAGCTATAATTGGAGGAAGGAGAGTCAAATTTGAATTCTCGATAGACAATGCTTGTGGGTGCAGAATTATTTGTATATTTTAGTTGTTGAGAAATGGTGATGATGACGAAGATGAAAATTAATTTCTAAACATGGAGGCCGGTCGAATAATGCACTAAAACTAAAGTAGTAGTAGGGAGAATAATGGCACAGAAATGAAACAGCTAAGATGTGTTAACAATTCACACCTAATCATGCATGGGGTAGTTAGCTCATGGCATGTGCCACCATTCTTCTTCTATTAGCTTTCTCTTATTTATATATATATATATATATATAATTTATAACTATATTATTATTTTTTTACATGATAGATGTTATTGGTTTGAATTGATTTGATTCATAAATGGGTTTGAGTTTCTTTAAATTGAAAGAAAAGAATTATCCCAATTAATCATGCAAAGCTTTTTTCTTTAATAAGAATACAGAGATCTTTTTAATTTGAAGTAAAATTTAAATAAGAGACAAAATAGAATTTGGAGGAAGCAGATGATTGATATTGACAATTAATTATAAATAACGAAAAGAAAAATAATTGGGGCATTGACATTTTGTTGCTGAAAATACATATTTTGTAGAGGTGACCAAATCATTTCATGTTACTGTGAGTAGCCGTTATAGCGGACGAGTTTCGGAATTTTAGCTCATAGGATGGGCTTCCTAAAATTTGTTTATTCTTTTAGTGAATCAAATCAATAAAAATATTTGAGAACTTCATTACATTTTACAATTAAAAATAATATGGAGTGAAATAGTGGAATAATTAATTCTCGAGCAAATAGTTTCAATTCTCCAAACGAGTGATCATCTAGAAATGCTTTTTTTGAACAGGAACTTAATTAGTAAATAATTATTAAATTTATATATATATTACTATATAATTGAATTATTCTAATAGACTAAATTTATCTAAATATTTTGATGGGTATACTATGGATAAGAAAAATACGTTTATGGCTACAAAATGGATAAGAACACCGCATCTTTGCTTCAATTTGTTAGGGCTTTTTCCAAACATTTATGGATATGAAGCTACATTTTCGTCTTAAATGGAAGGACCACCGCCGGTGCCCTTCATCACTTATGCTGTTATGCATGCTAAATGGCAATTTCCCCTAAAAGCACCATCCGTTAATATTCATCAACTCCATCACAACCGTCCATTCCATTTTGCAGACCAACTTCATGCAAGAGGAATTTAATCATTGCAGGCTGGCAACTTCCACGTTGATCTCCCATTCTGCCTCATTGTTCTAACGTGGCACATGCCATGTTTAGCTTGTTCAACAAAAAACAAAAACAAAATAGTGTACCAAAAAAAAAAACAAAATAGTTAACTTTTTTCTCTCTCAATTTTTCAGATTTTGCACAGTATTGATCTGTTCCATCAAGAATTCAAGATTCAAGGTATTGAACTTCACACCTAATCAGGAGCTTAGACTGAGTATGCTGTACAATCTCAAGAACTCGAACCCAAGAATAGGCTTTTAACTGGGTATCTTACTATTTCAATCCGGTGGTAATTTTCACTCATACCTAAAGAGTTCGAAGGACGAGAAGGGCAGCAAAAGCTCATTAACAAAAAATGTGATTTGGGGTTTATTTAACTTGGTTTAAGACTTTATCAAAAAAAAAAAAAAAGTTTAAGACTTGATGAGTGAAAAAATTACGTGGTCAAAAACTGTGTTTAGAACATAAATAATCTTTATTCTAGAGTTACTGATTTGGTGATCAAAACTGTAATTCTCAAGTTCAAAGTTTCCTACACTAAAAAATACAGGAAATTTCTACAATTCATTTTCCAAACGACAGAAAGAACAAATTTGTTTATATACCCTTCTGTTTTGTTTCAATTCCGATACAGAAAATAAATTTAACAAAGGTGTATGTGATCATGGATAAAGATAATAAATGAGAAGAAAATTCAAAAAGTAATCCTCAGTATAATATGATCTAGCTGACGTATTGCTTTTGAAGAAGTCTTCCACAAAATGCCAAGTCAAAGCGCTCTTCTGGAGTATATCCTATGCAATCAAACACTGCATCTGCATTTAAGAAGTCCTCATCGGCTGTGTAACTGTAAACCAAGATTAAGAAGTAAATACACTGGAAAAATGATGAGGTAATTCTAAGCCACAATAGTGATTTTCTAATAGGAAATGCGATGAAAAGGAATTTCTAAAGGCAGGTTTAATGCGTTCGTCTGAAAGAATGGTGGGAAGTTTCATATGCAATGATATGACTTATGAGCACTGCCAGTGGCTCAGACAAAGACCAGTACCCAGCAACTCATACCTCAGGGTTCATTCCTAATGTCCTCCCTTGCACCTTCCAAATGCTTTGTTTTGACGGGGGCAGTTTCGGTCTCCAAGCAAAGGCAGTTCCAATTTCGTGACTCATCTCATCCACACAGAACGTCAGAGTCAGACTTCCCCCCCTAACTAACGCAGTCTATCACAAAGGTTTTAAAGGACTAAAAGCCCCAAATTATTCTAAGGAGTCTTAAATCCTCAAGTATGGTTTAAAAAATCTCGTCTATATACTCTTCATATGGAAATGAGAGAGTAGTCAAGAGTGAAATCAAATCAGCATTATCTTAATGCCTCCACAAAATCAAGTCCCAGCAATGAGGAAAAGGACTCTTCAGCCAAGCACTCACATGATCTAAGGGCTACTGGGATTGTTTAAATCACAACACATGACAACAAACAATGAGCAACGCTGCCCCAATTTGCTTATATAATACAAAATACAGCTTTTGGCAAGAGAATTGAATACCCTTTCAGAAATTTAAAATATTGTATTCAACTTCAAGCTTTTCATGATAAGAAATATATTCTCCCTAATGAAATTGTCATTAAAATTAGCAGCCTGCTTATATCATAGGATAGTATAACTTACCCGCTCTGTCACTATACACTGCTTTGGAAGCTGCAAGACCTATTGCACCATCCTCTACCACGACGCAGCTGCAGAAATGAAGAACACGTGCGTTTGCACAAGTCAATAAAATTGTCTTACTTCTCAATTAATGCCAATTATAAAGAATGTAAGTTTGAGGAATAGAACATTCATCAAACAAATTAATGAGCAGGAAAATTGAGTACAAAATTATTAGCTCTAGGCTTGAACTAAGTAATACTTAGTTGATTGTGCCAAACTATTCATGGTAAAGTGGACATAAACTAACTTCTTCTAACTTCATTTGATGCATAATTTAAGAGAAATCTGAATGTATCACATATGAGTACATAAGACCCGTCATGCCATACCATGATCAACACCCAGAGTGGTGGCTGATAAGTGTAGATGACCTGTTAGAAAGAATAAAAAATATCTGTGAACTGCAGCACTTGAACTGTTAATAAAAAAACCTGACTGAGTGAAGAATAACAGGACATGATGACATGTCATATCCAAATAATGACTTTGATACTACAGATGCAAAACACCAAATTAAAAGGCATTACATTCACATAGCATATGGGAAAGGCAGGATTCAATTTCATGGGAATAGAAAGCATACCAGATCAGATTTTTTATCAGGGAACAACATCTCCAGCAAATATCTGGATATTCTCTGCTCGCTCAGGTCCCAGCAAAAATGAAACTATTGCAGAGACCTGAAATTAAAGCACATAGTTTAGTCGCCAAAATTAGAAGTCAATTCAAGTATTAGTAAACACAATTGATCTATGAAATGATAATGTAACCATGATAACAAGTACTTTTCAAAGTTTAGAGCACAAAAAATTTCAACAGTATGATAGCCGACATAATTGTGCTTTGATCAAATTGAAGCCATTCTTACATGTCAGTCTTAACAAATTATCAACCATTTTCTGCCTCAGGAAAAAAAAATCACAGTCTGCAGCTGTGGTCAAAAAGTGAATGTCTCAGGTTGTTATAGCCCAAGTGTAAGAATCATGGTCACTGGTCAGTGCTATCATCAATTATAGTTTTCTTATGGGAATTAAAAAAAAAAAAAGAAGGTTAATGGCAGTAAAGGGTTATTTCACATGTAATTCTCAAATATCTTTTGTGAAATGGTCTATAACATAATGGTAGGCCGAAAAATGGAGATGTAAAAGTGGTTATATCACGTAATGCCTGTTGTTTACAACCCAGCTATGCATTAGACAACGGTTTGGTTTCTTAAGAAAATGAATCTCAGAACTATAATATTTCTATTCTTATCCTGTAGTAATTACTTAAAATCTCATTTAACAAAAAGCAGAATTGTAGAACCTGGTTATGCATACTGCCTTCTCATTGGAAGTACTGCAGACAGCAACTTTGACTCCTTTTCCCAAAGCCTGATCAATTAGCCTGTAATATTCAATAACAGAACCATCTTCTTTTGATTATGATCATTCTTCTATTTGTAGATCAAATAAGACGGGATGCAAAAATTTAGTGGAGACATATAATTATTCATTAATGGTATCACAGCAACCCAGCAGCTCCAAGGGGAATTCAAACAAAGGACAACAATTTTATGTTTTTACCCATTTTAGTTTCAACTCATAAGTGACAGATGCGGCTCTCTTTATCAACTCAAGAGATTGAGTAGGATAGAAATTTATATATCAAGGGGTCACTGGTGCTTTCCGACAATGGTGACAGTGAGAAAGCCAAACTACACTGACAAGATCAATCTACTAACTGACTGGGAAACCAAATGTATATATTGAATTCACCCATTCACAAGGATGAACACAAATTGGGTTTCAAATCATTCATGCATGTTTTCAATTATAACTTTTATGCTTAGTCATATTAATGTTCCTAATGACATTAGGTATCAAATTAAAGCCATTATTTAGCTAGCAACTGATATTTTGAGTTCTTAGAAGACTTTTCAGCTCACGCTACATTTTTCTTAGCGACCTTCTGTTTTAAGCTTTGTCACTGCAAAAGATGTAAATATGGTCAGTTGGAAGTATGCATCAAGCATTAAATAAGAATAAATATGCAAAGGAGATGGTAGTGGCAAACTTTGCAACGCCTGGTCAAAGAGGCAGCAATTTCTTCTCAACGAGGGCCATGAACATCTCCGTCTTTCTCTTCTGTTCTGAAGTGAAGCAATGAATTCTTTCCGTTCTTCTTCACTCTTTGGAGCCTTTTCTGGCCAGCCAGTCTTGTTAAAGTAAGCTGTCATCCTACAAATATAAGGATCAACTAATAACCAATTCAATCAGGTATGGTTCCGATATCCTAATTCAGAATTTAGATTATACAAAGGAAAAACAGAACAAAATTAATAATGCAAAGTATGCTTAGCGTTCATAAATCAAGCTTTGGACGAAGATTGCGCAACATACATACAGGAAAAGGCAATTAAAGTATTATTCAGAAACATCACCTTTTTTTTTAGCAATTCACCATACAAATCCACATCCCAAGTAACCCCCAATTCTCTCTGCAAAATCACTTAAATTTGATATGAACCCATGAAAGTCAATAAAGTATGTAAAACAAGTCAATCACTATTAATGTAATAATTAAAACCAATTGCTCACCCTCATTACATGCGCAGATACAACCCATTAGCCTTTTTCGGCAGGATCATACAAATACTCCTCTCTTTATCACAATAATTAATAACAATGTCTTTCCAGAAAAAAAAAAAAAAAGACGAAGAATGTAAAAATCAATTCAATCAGTTCAATTGGCTGCATAAGACTTCACCGGAGTTTAAATCTCTATCCATCAAAGGAGACTTACTTCATCGTGGTTAAAATCTCTATTACCCATCAAAGCAGACTGACTTCATTGGAATTAATTAAAATCTCTGTTATCCATGAAGAAAACTTGTTTTATAGGAGGCAGATTTATAGGTGAGAATTTACATCTCTCCATTTGATTAGAAATTAAATCAAAACACAGCATGAAATTAAAATGCCATGAGCTTGGAGTCATCTATTAGAATAGCCAACTAATTCGATTACTGAAACAGAGAATTCTGCACCATCTCGGGTGCTGAGCAACAAAAATTCCCAGGCCACACACCCAACAAAAAATTAACCCACTTGCTCAAATCTGAGAAATATGTCAAAGCCCCTACTCATTAAAATCAATACCATTCGACAAACAAAGTCAGATAAATACTTCGTCGAAAGTTTCGTTGAAGGAAATCCTATGCCATCTTTCTCAGTATCAACAAGCACGCCATCGCAGTCGAATAGAAGAGCTGACGGAATAACAGATGAGGAAGCTAAGCAAGTGACTCCACCAGAAGCAATTCTCTTGCTCATTGCTTTTGCTCTTGGTGTCCTATTGGCACATACTTTTGTACCAAACAGTGCAGATGCGAAGTTATTTTCATGGGATTTAAAGGTGAAAATTGAAGTCCTAGTTTGAGAAGAGAAAGATGATGAAGAAGTAGTAGAAGAAAATGTAGCTAAGGAAAAAGAGATGGTCGTTGATGATGCCATTAGAGTCTCTCTTCCTTTTCTTTCAGTTGGTTTGGATTCTTTTTAACGTCCTTGGCTAACGAACTTATCCTGCACACTCTGAATATTAAGTGGTATTTGCCAATTCCGAATTTGCCATGTACTAATAAAAATTATATTATATTATTTTTTAAAAAAATTTTCAATTCATTAAACAAATTAAATAATTCATCTTCTACGTTTGAATTTGAATTTTAAATGCTAAAGTCAAATGTTTTCCAAATTTGAATTTTTTATTCATTTTCATATTATAACAATATAACATATATAAATATGTTAATAGCCTTGAAAGATAATATATAATCATTTTTGTTAGCTTTTTTTCCTATGGAATGTATAATAGTTATTTATTTATTTTGGTTTGTAAGGAGTCTCGATTTTTGAGGAAGGGTTAAGCCCCTTTGCCACCGGATAATTATTTTTATTTTAATTTGTCTTTTTATTAGCTGCTGGCTCAGTGAGTAATATAAAAACGAGATACTCATCAGAATACTTTGGCTTTTACTTATTTATCAATATTAGTAGTTATTAATTTACTTTACCCTTTTCTCTCGATCTTCAAAGCCTATAAGCTATGGAATGTTCCTAGTCAATTCAAGTTTCCGACCCATATAGGGTTGGTTTGGCATTCCTTTTGAAAAAAAACTTTTTTTTAAAGAAAAAAATTTATTTTTTATTTTTAAAAATTTTTAAAACTATTTTTAAAGAAAGCAGATATTTTTTTCAAAAGTATATATATATATATATATGAGAAAAACAGTTTATAAAATATTTTAAAAATCAATTAATTAAATCAAAAAAAATTTAAATATATTTTTTGGACATCTAACTATAATTCAAACACTTCATAGTCTCACTTAATCAAGCTGTTACGATGCATTCATATTTTACACGAATATCTATCATTTAGATTAATTTTCTTTTAAAATATATATGTAATAAAAAAATTTAAATTTAACATACTGAAGACACCTAAAAAAAGAAAGTCAATCAAAACATTTGAACACACTAACTTTTGAATATATGATAACCGTGACACAAGCACGAATCATTTACTAGATTACGATTCGCACATGAGTTTTTGAAAGAACTTGTTCTGTAATTGCAGCACTTTAATTGTTCAAATGTACGATTTGCATTATGTTTAAATTTAGATGGGTCTCAACGATATTAGATTTTTTAGAAACGAGTCATTTATCATTACGATAGGTGTAAAGTGGAAGTGTAGTAATGTATGCAGCTGAGGCATCCTAACACGACCAAGAAGTACTGGATTCTCTTTCGGATAGGCCCTGAAAGGAGAAGGAAGGCTGGAATGCCAATAGATGTCTATTATTGAATTCACCCGACCTTTCAATTTCTATGTGCATTAAACTGTTATAGTATCCTATATTTTGTTATAGTATCCTATATTTTATTATTTTATTTTTATACTTTATTCTTTTGTTTTTGTCGGAAAAAATATTGATCAAATCGAGTCAAGTTGATACAGTATTAATCTCGAATTCGACTTGAATTTATTTTTATTTATTTGAAATTTAACTTAAAAAATATTCGAACTATTTGAGTTTGATTCAACAAAACTTAAATGAATTAAAAATTTTAATAAATAATATATTTGGCTTGATTCAACTCAAAATCAACTTGAGTTAAATTGATTCGATTAAATTCAAATATATTTAAATACTGAATATATAAAAGTAATTTAATAAATAATAAAAAATAATTACTATATTAAGTTTACGAATTTTACGAGTCGAATATTATAGTATTGAGGCTCGACTCGATAAACTATTCAAATTATTCAAAAATAACTACTAGATATATTCGAAATTAATCAAGAATATATCACAGAAATCAATGTTAACTTGATTAATTTCGAATTGAATTCAAATATTTTACAAATCGAACTCAAGTACTCACAAGTAATTTGACTCGGTTATATCTCTAATTTGAATTACTGTTTTTATTTTTTAAAGTTCCCTATTATTATAATTTCTAAGTAACCACATGCTATTTGGTTATATATATATATATATATATATATATATATATATATATATATATATATATAGAATTGGACTCTATAAAACAAAAAAGAAAAAGAAAATTTTATTTATATTAAATGACAGTAGATACGAATTTGAAACCCCAGTTGTACATTGGCTTCAGATAAAATAAAATAAAAAGAATTTGATTTAAATTAAAATTGATAGGGAAGATAAGATCGAATTAATTGATAAATAATAGGGGCGGTGTACGATGAAGATTAAATGGTAGCCTCTGTGAAGCCCAGCAGCTGCTTCGCGATTGCTAATAAAAGGAACACAGCTGGTTGTGAGCTTGCCGGCTGAGACGCCTCATACCTGGAAAGACGTGAAGAATGTGAACTTTTTAATTACTTTGGAATCATTCTGAAGTTTTGTTTTGTTTTTAATTAATGATATATTCTGGTTTCTGTGATAGAGAGGCAGCAATAGCATGATGGATGGTATAAACAGTTTGCCGGATGAGATTCTTATTTCGATATTGTCACTTCTACCGCTGAGAGAAGCAGCAAAAACCAGTACTCTCTCCAGAAGATGGAGACGCCTTTGGAAATACCTTCAAGTCCTAAATTTTGATGGCTCAGAAAGATACTTTGCATAGGAAACATATGAAGCATATAAAACACAGAAAACTAGGTATATTAATTGGGTTAATCAAGTTTTGGATGTGTATCGCGGTACAACCTCAGAATTTAGAGCTTCTTATTTTCTGCAATGGAGTTCAAAAAGCTCAATACATAGATGGCTTGAAATGATATTTGCCCGAACAGCTGTAAGACTGGATTTGGATTTCACTAGCTACAGATACACTTGTTCTAATTCGGACTGCTATACATTTCCAAAGGAACTTCTATTTGGGAAGAAAATGTCAAGACATTGTTCTAACCTTAGGAGCCTAGAACATCTTTCTTTGAAAATCTTGAATGTGAGTGGGGAAGTTACTGAATTCTTTTTATGTCAGTGTCCGCTAGAAACATTGGTTGTTTTAGGCTCATCCCATCTAAAGAGGTTAAGGATTTGTGGTTCCAAACTCCCATTGAAGTCTTTGGCCATCTGTCATTGCTCTAACTGAGAAAGTTTAGAGATTTCTGCTGCCAATCTCGTACATTTTGAATATTATGCACCAAGAATAAACATATCTATTCACAACGTTCCTTCGCTTACTGAGGTAATCTTTGGCACTATAAGTGGTCGCTCTCTCAATTTTGCTGTTTTCCAGTTTTCCAGCATTCTTTCTCAGTTGCAGGTTTTCAGATTGATTGAGTGGGAGTGCATGCCAGTTAGTATATTTACATATTGTTTTCATACTTTCTTCCTCTTTTAATTAGTTCAAGTTTAATTGTGTTTTCTTTTTTCCTCTGTTTTCAGGAAGCTCTGAGTTTTCGTGGAGTTCCTAGCTTAACTATTCCCAAGCGTCTAGTGTTGGATTTCTGTCATCGGGCTTGGGGTCATGCGTGTCTTCTTGATTTCACTCAGCCGATCAAGGTAGCCCCTCTTTTCCATAAATTTGTCCTGCTGGTTAGAATCTTATATTTTCTTCAAGTTGAAATATGCATCGATCAAGTGTATTGTATTATTCTTTTAATGTGGTTAAATATTTGGCATGCATGAAGTTTTCGATCTTTCCGTCACCGTTTTGACAGTAATTAAAACTTGCAATTCCAGTAAATATTCAGGAGTCAATTTCTCCTATATAATTCACTCATCAAAATTGCTGATTAATTGATTATTCATACATATTGTTCATTTTTTTAATATTTTATTTTGCTTTTATAAATTGTCTGTGTTGTGTTGCAGTTAAATGGGGGGAGACCATGGAATGATTGTGAGATGAGGGACCACAAGAGTATTGATAAAAGTCCCCATGAGCACCTCATGATAGTAGAAATAATTGGATTCAAGGGAGGTACATGTGATACTGAATTTGCAATGTACTTGCTTGAGACTGCTGTGAATCTTGAGAAGATTGCCGTCAATACTTTAACTATGCAAGAAATTCAACGGAAACATGAGGTGCCAAAGGCAGAGAATAAAGAAAGGTAGGGATGGAGCCATAAAGCTCGAAACATTATTACCTCCCAGAGATCAATTACAAATTATTTGACGCTAGCATGATTCACATTTGAGGGTTTTTTTTTTAAAATAATAATAATAATCATAATTTGTTCCGGAACTGCAACACCATTATTCAAATGTATGTTTTGCAGTCAAGCACTCTTAAGGATAAGTTGATGTGTTAATATTATAGGTTATGTTGATTTAATATTAAGCTTCGTTATTTAATATTAATCATTCATTGATAACCGATAATGAATATTGAATATATATAATATAAAATATTAAACCTAACTTGAGGGGATCTAAATCTGAATTAAATATATAACTTATATATATATATGTAGGTGGATATAAATGTATGATATTATTCATGAGGTTGTGAATGAGATGTCACGAGTCTCTTGTAGTTTAATTAAAAGTTTCGAGTTCGAGCCCTAAATATACAGTTACTTTAAAATTTATAAAAAAGTAATTTATTGCTCTTGAGATCCTATTCAGTACGAGTATGATTAGTCTCAGTATGTAGTCGTAATTGACTAGTTATGGATACTATAATCTTAAAAATGTATGATATTAACTCATTCACACATATTGATAATTGTTAATTGATAATGTGGTGTAATTGAGTTATTATAAACCTGTGGTATTCTTCAAAAAAAAAAAAAAGTTGTATACAACACCACCACAATTCAATTATGTAATTGATCATTCTTACATCAAACTTCAATAATTCTTATATTTTGATTCTAAAAAATATATGTATAATTGAAAGCCTTAATTTTATATCAAACTTACCATGCATTATGAGAAAAGTAAAATACATAAGAAATAATAAATTTTATTAAAACTATGATAAATTATTATATTAAATATTGTTAAGCCTTAAAATAGAACATATTGTCTTAACTAAATTACCATATTCAACAATTGATTTTCTTTACTGAATTAAATTCCAACTTACTATGTTGTAAGAGCTTAATGTTTTTCATTTATATTTTTTTTGGTCCATTAAACTTTTTTTTTACCTATTAAATATTTTTTATATAATTATATATTAGTTCATTAAACATTAATAAACTCTATTATGTCAGTTATATTAATTCATTTATTGTATATTATCTAGCATTTATAAATTCAAATTATCTTTGAAATTACATGTTAATTTTGTCATAATAAATAATATATCCATCATTAGCCATTAAGTTTATACAGTTAATCTCAATAAAATAAATAAATAAATATCCAAATATTAAAATTTAAGTATATATTAAAATGTAATATATAATTTAAACTATAAATATAAAATATTAATATTTATTTGTTACAAAAGGTTCAATTGAAATTTAAGGTAAAACTAATGGTAAATATAACTATATTTAATCATATATTTAAACTTATATATATATATATATATATATATATATATATATATATATATATATATATATATATATATATATATATATATATATATATATATGACCGGTTCAACTTTTATTCGATTAGGTTAAATTTTTAATTTGTGATCATCTGCCTCTACGGATTTTTAAATCCCACCCAAAGGAAATTTAACATAGAAACAAAGTTGAAAATCAACCTATATTAACAATGAATTCAAGCAAAAACACTTAACCACAGTGTTGTCATCCAACTCGATTACGAGTTTATTTATTATGATTCAACCATCCATTGGAACTCAAGCTTTTGCTGAATTATAATATTATATTAAGCACCTGAATTATTATTTTATTTTCCATTGAATCCCTATTTTGAATTCAATGTTAAAAAATAAAATGTTTTTGTACCAAAAATAAAATAAAATGTTCAGATACAATTTTTTTAAAATTAGCCACAGTAATTTTGAGACCGTAGTGGAAAAAACAAATCTAATCGAGCGTGCTGACTCTTGGAGCTTGAATCCACCTTCTTACAGACTCCACTGTCACTCTGACTCTCTGCTACTAATGGCATAAAAGAAACGAAATTTTACCAATTATTTCTTTATTTTCACTCTAATACTAGGAATTTCGGCCTTCATAATCATCGGAGAAACCGCTGCGAGTTTGCAGTTTTGAGTTATTGTTGCCATGAAGCGTTTTTTCAAGCCAATAGAGAAAGATGGGTCTGCAAAGAAGCCGTCACTCTCCACCCAAAAAGAAGATGATGAAGGGAGGGAGATATCTGCACCAGAAGACAACAGCGATAACAAGAAGGAGCCTATTAAGTTTCTGACATGGAATGCTAACAGCTTGCTTCTTCGAGCCAAGAACGACTGGCCTGAGTTCTCCAAGTTCGTCTCTGACCTTGATCCTGATGTCATTGCCATACAGGTACTACCATCTCCATTTCTCATTGTTGCCCATTTGTTTTTGTTTTTGTTTTATGACTATTTGATGTTCTGGAGCTTCATTCTATTGCTATATTATGTACTGGATTTTTATTTGTTTTGTTAGATTTGCATTATGTGAAGTGGCTGGTACACGATTGTGGCTACAGAAGATGGATCTGTGTATAATGGCAACTGTTTGTTTAATCTTTTATTGGAAAGCGTGTATTGAGATATAGCTCTTAGATGGCAACTATATGGTTGTGTAGTGAGAATAGGAACTGTGGTTGGTTGAGTAATCAAAACACTAAATGTTGTCTAATGGCCCAAAATGACAATGTAGGGAATTTTGATGCTATAACTTCCTACACTGTAAAGGTGAATTTTTTTTAGTTTTTTCTCTTTATAACTTGGTGGAAAGGGTTTGTCATTTTTCACATGGATTTTAATTAGGTCTGAATTTAAGAAAGTTGTGGTGCTATCCGGTGTGTAGAGACATAAAGGTATTCATCCGTGTGCTCATTAATTTTGGGAGGCAAGGTTGGCTTTGCTTGAGATATGATACTGAAACATGAGGTTAAATCCCAAATGCAGAAAACCAGTTTTGAAGGAACTGCAGAAAATTTTCTTTCTTCTTCCAACTGGATTAATCAATATAAAAGACTTTACATCACGAGACTTTTATTGAAATTGTTCTATGATTGTTCTCCTTTGTTGGTAAAGATCGTGGGTTAATTGGTCATCTTAGAGCTATCTATTGCATAATGTTGTTCATATTTCTGAACATATATATGATGCCATATCTGTTTATTTTAGTCACATATATATGTAATTCATTCTCAGCCAAATGAACTTTGATTACCATGTTTGTAATTATCTAATAGCTTATTAATGTTAGGAAGTAAGGATGCCTGCTGCTGGCTCAAAGGGCGCACCCAAAAATCCAGGTCAGTTGAAAGATGATAGTAGCTCTTCCCGTGAGGAAAAACAGGTAATATTTATCCTTATTATTATACTTGGGACAATTTTTTGAATCACGATCTGTAATGTGAACTTAAGTTCTTTATAACTTGTGCAACTGTGTATTTCATAAAGTTTCTTCTTTTGTGTATCATAGCATTAGATGGCAGCGGCGTGTCTCGAACATAATGGTTTTTTTCTTTATATAAGACAATGGCTGGTCTAGATACCTAATATTTGTTGCTCACAACCATGAGTTTTGTTTTATCTACGCCATCTCTATCCAGTGTCTAATACAATTAATTTATGTACAGGTTCTAAGTATAATAGTGAATAAGAATGTTCGAAAAGTGGTCTGATAAATATTAAATTTGATATTGTGGATTTGCTTGGCTATAATAACAATTTTGTTTTCCACCTGAACTCTGGCTGACTCATGGTTAAAAATTACAAATATTAGCCTTTGAACATCCTCAATATAATAATTTGTCTAGTGAATTGTCTTGAATTTTGGATTAGTAGCTGTGCCGAATCTCCATTTCAAATGGAAAAGTGTGCATGAGTTTAAGACCTCTTATTTATTGGTTATTTTTAATGAAAAGTTTTAATCACATACCCACATTCGTGGCACTTAAACCCTAGAGATGGATCCTTTACAATTCATCTTGTATCGATATTTGAAAATTTCATCACCTTCTTTTCTTCTAATTGTTCAGTGAACTGTGATACAAATTGACTTATGATATCAGTCCATGCAAGTCTGAGATTTTTTAGCTTATAATATTTTATTATAGTTTGTACTGACCCTTGGTTTTCTGCTTATTTAAAAAATTACGAATCCATCCAATATGTCCCTATGTTATATCTTAAGTAATGATATGTTGGATGTCAAGCAATCTGAGAAAAAAAAAAAAAAATGGTCTGTGTGGTAACATGCAGGACATGGTTGTTTCTGAACAGCTTCACAAATATCACTTTCATGCTTGTAAAATGCAAGCTGTGTTTATAGATGTCAAATTTTTAAATATTTACTGAAAAACTGTTTTTATTTTTGTCAAATCATGCAGATATCGATGCGTGCACTTTCTAGACCTCCATTTGGAAATTATCACATTTGGTGGTCCCTCGCAGACTCAAAATATGCAGGGACAGCATTGTTAATAAAGAAGTGTTTTCAACCAACAAGGGTCACTTTCTCTCTTGATAATACAGGTACTTAGTTCAAATCTTCACTGTTTCATTCTGCTTGATAGGACTATTTCTCACTTTGGGACAATAAAACTCATTCATCATGGTTTGGATATGTAAGCTTTATTTGATCAGAAATGTGTAATTTTTTTTTCTCTTATCTTAGATTAGCATATCAAGAGATGCTCACTTCTACAATTTTCTTTGCTCTTAGCTTTGAAGCATGAACCGGATGGCCGGGTTATTTTAGCTGAATTTGAGACATTCCGTTTATTGAATACATATGCCCCAAACAATGGCTGGAAAGAGGAGGAGAACTCATTTCAAAGGAGAAGAAAATGGGATAAAAAGATGCTAGAGTTTGTTTTGCAATTATCAGATAAGCCTCTTATTTGGTGTGGTGATCTGAATGTTAGGTTAGTAGTTCCTTTTCTCTTCATCTTTCTTTTATTTTAGGTTGGTGGGCTGAGGAAAAGTCTGTTCAATTCCTTGTATAATGTGTATAATGTTCTGTTCTTTGTCTTAATACATTTTAACTAGTAGTACGCCCAAGCTTATTCATGATCTATTGGATCACCTGAGAACCATGTGTGCAAATTTGCTCTTTAAACTCTACTAGGATATTAATGCTTAGTGCTTGGTGTTTTCTTTAATTATTGCTGCCAATACTTTCTGTGGATTGGCACTTTATGTAATTAACTCACGTCTTTCAGTTCAAGAAACTAAAGATATCATTGTCAAACTGAAAAAGAAAAAGTGGACACATTGACTTATGTGCATGATGAATCAATTCAATTGTGTAGTTGATTTATAAGTAACTCACTATTAGAGAAACTTCTCTTGAGTTTTCTAAAAGGTGCTCTTGCAGTGGATCTGCTTTATATGATCTAATAAAAGTTTCAATTTCTGTATTCTAATGCAGCCATGAAGAGATTGATGTGAGTCATCCTGAATTTTTCAGTGCAGCAAAGCAAAATGGTTATGTTCCTCCAAATGAAGAGGTGTTATTATTTTGTCTGAACATATTATGGCATGTTTCGATTTCAAGTCAACTTTGATTCATGCATGATCTTGTTGATCTTTTCCTGTGGCAAAATATTCTTGACAAGCCGTCATCTCCTGTTGGATATCTACATTTTGTAAATTGAGAATTTGTTGGTTTTTTAAATGAAATTACTTCATTGTTCAGAGCATTCAAAGTCTTAAATATAAAACTTGTAGCCTGGAAGGAGCCATTATCATACTACATAGGTAATTGGATCAATTATGTCAGCAATGAGATGCTGTCAAGTAGTTGGTCTTCACGTTTGATCTGACTGTTATTTCTTATATGCATGTGGCATGTGTGAGTTATTCTTAACATCCTGTTTTTTTTTTCTTTTACTTTTTATTTACACTGCTTATTCCCCTCCATAGTTAAATAGTTGATATGGCCTTTGACTTTTTGTTGTTGCAGGATTGTGGACAGCCTGGCTTTACCTTGAATGAGAGGAAGCGATTTGGTGCCATTCTGAGAGAGTGGGTGCTTCCACTGAATAAGTTCCCACTATTATATCAATTAGTAATTAGGATGCTGAAACCATACATCATACAATCATAACTTTTCACTAAGAGATTAGTAGATTAACGTTACTTAGCAGTTCATATTACCAATTTGATTCACTACCATATTCAGAATTACATTTCATCCTATTTCATTATTTTTTTACTGATCTCTCCAGTTGACCTCCTTATTTTGCTGATTTCATTGTCTTACTCACAATTGAAGGTTTTGTCCTCCTTTTGTTAGTTTCCGAATTTTTTGCTGTTGTTAGTTGAGATCTTTTTGGATTATGCTTTAGGGGAAAGCTGATAGATGCATATCGATTTTTGCACAAGGAAAAAGACATGGAGCGTGGCTTCTCATGGTCTGGACACCCTATTGGCAAGTATGAAATTAGTATCACACTATCACATGTTTTACCATGCATATGAAATATATGCCTTGATGGTCTCTTGGAATTGAACTCTTGATGTCGTTTATTGTCTTTTTTATCTTGCCTTGTATTATTTGGAATTGTTTTAAAATTGTAATTAGCTCAAATACTTATATTTCCTTATGGGTGGTTTTCTTGTAGGTATCGAGGGAAAAGGATGCGGATTGATTACTTTATAGTTTCAGATAAACTCAAAGATAGAATTATTTCGTGTGAGATGCATGGACAAGGAATTGAATTACAAGGTGTGATTTTCTCATCCCTTTACCTCATGCCTTGCAAATTCTTTATGAGAGTGAATTTAAGGTAGAAAATCCTGGCATCATTATTTAATGAAATACTGTGGCCTTGGGCATGGGAACCAAGAGGGCCTAGATTTTATTCCTAACAAGTGTGGTTTGCAATTCCAGCATAACCATTGACGCGTGCTAATTAGCATCTTCTACTAAAGCTCTTTTCACAAACAATACATTCATGATGCGGTATAAGCTATTTAAATGACTTTTACTTTCTAATGCTTGAAAAGGTAAACAGAAGTGAAAAACATATATATTTTTGTAAATGCGTGCTTTGGCTTTGGCTCTTTGTCTGTGTTCAGTTGTTGCTTAGGAGAAATTTGGCTACCTTGATTGATGTTGGATTCTTGACAGGTTTTTATGGAAGTGATCACTGTCCAGTTTCTCTTGAGCTTTCACCAGTTAGTTCTAATTCTATTGAGAGCTAAGTTTGTCTACCTAAATTGTAGATGCAATAGATGGAATCGCTTTCAAGGTAAATCTTATGGTGTTTCTCTAATACTGTGATACCAAACATGAATGATGGATCCATTGCTTAATTACAATTAGTAGTTTCATTTAGTGCTGAGTTGCAATTTGGTCACTTTTTCCTATATGGATTTTTTTAAAATTTTTCCAGATATTTTGTTGGATTTGTAATATTGCACATGCAATCAGCAGTCAGTCAGCAGTCTTTGTTCTGATAAGTAATATGAGAGAAAAAAAAAAGAATCTTAAGGTAAATGGGGTGGTTTGTCCATTGTTATGGGTGTGTATAATATCATTTTGAAAAGAAATACAAGTTCTTTTTGGTGGGACCAGGTTCATGGATTTCCACGTTGATATAGCAAAGGAAAGAGCACTCACACTCATGATTGGGGAGTGCTGTTTGTATTGGAATCTCAAGATTATAATTAAAATCTGCTTACGAGTTTTGCATGCCCTTCTTTCATTAACAAATTAACACACTTCACGTGTGACGTGCATGCAATATAATAATAACTTCACATTTTACTTTATTCACGTCCAATTTAATTATATTGGTAGGATATTATTCGTTTGTATTGACTTAAGTATTTATTTTATTTTACATAAATATATATTGAAATTAATCAATTAAATATAAATTGTAATTGGAATATATGATAATATATTTAACAACATTTTTTATGAATTTTTTTTGAAACAAAATGGAAGCTAGAGAAATTACAGGAGTTCAACTTAAGTAAATTTTTTTTAATTAAAGTTCAACTTAATTTTTATTTAATCAAGTACGTGTTTAGAAGACGGAAAGGTAAAATTTGAACTTAGTTTGCTTGGGAGATTCTGATCAAATTCAGCTATTTTTCTAGATGCTATATGTGATATCGATTTTTGAAAGGTGATTTTTCTTTTTGTTTTTAAAAAAAAAATAAAACCCTAATATATTAAGTGGATGAGAGAAATAAGAAATCACCGAGAGAGTGATTAATTCGTGAAATGTATAACTCATCTTGGTAATTATGAAGTCGGCGTCTGTATATCGACCATCGCTATAGGTTGTTCTGGAATTTAATTATTTCGAATTTTAGACAAATTTTTTGTTTTTTGGAAAAAAAATTGAAAAGAGCCAATTTTTTTTAATTATATTAAATAAATCATGTCAAGTTATTTAGGTCAGAATTAATTTCTAAATTAAAATAGGTTAAAAGCTCGTAATTGGTTAGTGAAAAAAATAAATTTTATTTTTTCTATGCTAATCAATGAAAAAATAAGTGTTGTATAATATTGAAATATGTTGAGTGTGTTTAACGTTAATGATCGAATTTAATCTGACGTGAAAAGTTGTTGAACTATTTTTGATCCGTCCGATCGAGGTTTTCTCACATCCATTAACTCTGTTACTCAGTAGATTAACTGAATTTTTCTGTTTCTTTTTTTCTCTTATTGCTTCATTTCTGGTACCGCGGGGTACAACGCTGATTTTCAAAGTTTACACCGCGATGAGCTAAATTACAGCGCGAGCATGTTTACTTATTCGCTACATAAATGTGTTGCACAATACCAATAATATTATGACACGCTGCACAATTTAAGGAATATTTGTTTATTTTGGTTTATTTTCTTTTCGTGAGCCAGCCAACATTAATTATTAATTACCCGTGGCTGACATGTCATGCTGTGATTAGGTTCATCGTGGACCTTGTTTGACCTCAGTCCAAGTCAAGACCATTAGAACCTTTTTTTTTTTTAAGGAAAAATTACAAATTAGTGAAAGTAAGAAAGAAATATAATTTATCTCTCCAAAAAAATAATACTCACTTCTCTTTTTACATAAATTAATAAAAGTTAGGTGTTATAGTTATGTGATAAAATTCTTTATTATTTTTCTATTATAATCTTTATTTAAATTAAATGAAAAATTTAGATTGACATTAATATATTTGACAAATAGCAAATTAGACTAACTATATTGAAATATCAATGGATTAATATAATTTTTATTTAAGAAAGCAAAAAACTTAAATAAAAATTTATTGAGTATAAAGCAATTAAATATGAGTGTAGAAGATAATTTAGAAACTAATTTAATATAAAAACATTTAGTGAGACGTAAAACTATTTTTTTTTAAAACGAGAATTTATTTTTTGAATAAAAAAAGAATATCATTAAACCAAATGCAGGACATCAAAATTAAGAGACTCCTCTAGGAAATGAGGATTTCTCCAAACACAAAGAGAACCATTAGAAATAACAGCTTTAGCCCATTTTCGGGAAAACTAACTAATAATTTAATTTTAAATTAATAATCTAGTAATAGTTGATAATTTAGTAGCTAAAAATCTAGTAGATAATAATTTAGTTGATTCAATTAAAAATATTCGGTAAAACTAGATGAAAAAGTAGCTGAATAATGACATAAAGAGATATGTTTATATTATTTAAAAATATTATATAAAATCTATTTAAATATATAATATAAATAATTATATAATATATATACATATTAAATGATATAAAAAATATGTTAATTATTTTATACCAATATAATAAATACTTATTATATAACATTTTATTATTATTATTATGATGTACATATTAAATAATTTAATAATTATATTATTATTATTATTATTATTATAATAATAATAATATAAGGATAAAAAATAAAAGAAAAATCATAATCTACTAGCTTATAAAAAAATCTAATTCTACTAGCTTTTTATTTTGGAAATTATAATCTAATTTTTTTTCCAAATAAATTATTTTACCAAACATATATTTTCCCAATAAAAGGGGCGGTCACTGCTCAAAATGATTAACTAGAATATTCTAATCAACTCATTTCTTTCCTCATTTATCTTTCTTGGTCAAACTAAATTATTTTTATGGTGATGTTATCAAATAGTGTCTTAGCCAAATTGTAAGCGGCTAAAAATAATTTAGTAGACATCAAGGTTAGATAATCCAAAATTATTACATTAAATTTAGAGAAAACCATCTTTGGATGGAGGATTGATTGAATCAACAGTTATCTTAGCATCACACTTCACGTATAACAGAAAAATCTTCCTGCTTAAGCCTGCTAAGAACCTTTCTAAGACACAAAGCTTCAGCACCAGAAGAATGAACCCAACCATACCGCACCCTTGAGAATGCAGCCACAAACTCACCACAAATCATTACGAATAACAACTCACATTTTAATCAACTGATCATCAGGAAACATAGTTGCATCAAAATTACACTTCAAATAAGAATAAGGAGTTAACTATCATCTTACTAAACGAGTAGACAAACAAGGCCTATAAATGCATTAGATTAGCATTACTCCATTCAGCCAAGAAAAAGAGAAAATGAAATAATATTCGGAGCTAAAATCACTTCCTTACGCCAAAATCAACTATTTCTTAGATAACCCAAAAAATCGTACAAATCATCAAAATTTGAGTAAAATAAAAAATCTTTAAATCATAACAAAATACATCCCTGTTTGTCCTAATGCTATATTATTTCATGATTGCCAAGCGTAAGTTTCAAAATCTCATCAACCTCATGTTCATCAAACACACTCATACAACAACTCAATATCCCACTCTAAAGTACCAGGAATCCTTAAATCATTAACAATCAAATCCTCGAATCCAGGAACAACCGAAGATGAAACTCTAAAATTTGATTCCCTGCACAACTATAGATCCTTCCAAACCTTGATGTTTAATCTATCACCAATTCTCCAACCACATCATTTCTTCAAAACAAATTTAGCAGTTTAAATACTCTTCCAAATAGGCTGGGATTGGTCCCCAATTGAAATAATAATTTAACTTTGCTTTGTTTTCCATCTCGGAAGTCATAACTTGTCATCATTTATTGCTATTATCAACGAATTCCATTCTTAGCAGCTATGCTTAAGATGTTCTTTCGCAATTATCTAAATTAAATTGAATTATAATTATGTATTTTAAGGACTTTCTTGGTATTTACTCCCTTTCATTTAATACCATTATTTATTTTAGAATTTTTTATTATCTCAACAGCTATTCATGTTATGAAAATAATATATATATTTTTATTTTGAATTCTATTATTTATTTTAAAAAATACTTATAATCAATTATTTAAATTATTAATGTTTTATATTGTAACTCATGTTAACAAATAAATAATCTTATTAAGACATTGTTTGATAATATCAAATTAGGTTATGATATAGTTTGAATATAAAAATAATTTAGTTTAACCGGTAAAATAAATTATTTTGAAAAAAATCTATATTATAATCTAAAAAAAACTAATATAATAGTAGTTTATGATTTGTTTTCTTTTATACTTTTTTTTTTGTTAAATGACATATTATATCCTTTAATTCCAAATTTGAATTTTTAATTTTTAACATTGAATATGTAATTTTTTTTATTATTTTAGATATATATATAATTCTTTTATATTATGTATTTAAATATATTTTATTTTCTATTAATATAATCATTTTATATATTTTTACTAATTTTATTAAATACAATTAATTATTACCAGTTAATAACTAAAATTATTAGCTTACAGAACATAAAAGTGATTAATATTTAATTAACACCGCCACTTTGTGTACCTCTCACCCAGCAAAAATGTGCTAGAGTAAACATGTTTGATTGCTTACTAATCTTTTTGAGTACTTTTACTATAACTTCTTGTATTACAATCTAATAATCCAAATGTTAGAAAAAAAAATACGAAATTGATCATATTTTTAATGGGTTTATTTTGACTGATTTAGCAAATTATAAATTTTAAAAGAATTACCAAACAAACGTAGCCAATAAAATAGAAATCAAAAAATGGCAGGAACTGTAAATAAAAAGCAAAGTGGTGGCATTTATAAAAAGAAATCCAACACCAGAACCCCACTCGCATGCTATCTATTCTCTCTCTGCTCCAACGCTCGCCCCATCCTCTGCCCCTCTCCCTCCATTTTCACCGCTCTGTAATAAACAGAGCAAAATCAATAACCAAAAACAACCCACCACAAAGACCAAAAGCCCCAAACCCATTAATCATATATAAGTAATAATATATATAAAGAAAACAAAAAAGGAAAAAAGAAAAGGAAAATGAAGCAAAGAATCTGATCAGCTTCTCTTCTCGTCTCCTCCTCCTCTGTTTCTCTCTCTTCTGAGTCCAACAATGGACTTTGTGTGAGAAAGAAACCCGAAAATCCAAAACTAGCCACGACTAATCTCTTATATTCTTTCTGTGTTTTTCATGGCAGCTTCTGGTGGGTTAGTCTCAGAGCCAACATCATCACAGCAAGAGGTTTTTCAGTGGCTCAAAAACCTACCATTAGCACCAGAGTATCATCCTACTCTAGCAGAATTTCAAGATCCAATTGCCTACATTTTCAAAATCGAGAAGGAAGCTGCTAAGTATGGTATTTGTAAAATCGTGCCTCCAGTCCTTTCGGCTCCCAAGAAAGCCGCAATTGCTAACCTCAACCATTCCCTTGCTGCCCGTGCTGGCTCCTCTGGTTCCAAATCCCTACCTACATTCACTACCCGCCAGCAGCAGATCGGGTTCTGCCCGCGGAAGCCCCGGCCGGTTCAGAAACCCGTGTGGCAGAGCGGAGAGAACTACACTTTTCAAGAATTCGAAGCCGAAGCCAAGTCTTTTGAAAAGAGCTATCTTAAGAAATGCTCGAAGAAGGTAGTTCTTTCTCCTCTAGAGATCGAAACCCTTTACTGGAAGGCTACTGTCGATAAGCCTTTCTCTGTTGAGTATGCCAACGACATGCCAGGCTCTGCTTTCTCGCCAAAGAAGAGTGGAGGGAAGGAGGTGGGAGAGGGGGTAACTGTGGGGGAAACTGATTGGAATATGAGGGGAGTGTCGAGGGCAAAAGGGTCGTTGTTGAGGTTTATGAAGGAGGAGATACCAGGGGTTACTTCACCGATGGTGTATATTGCGATGATGTTTAGTTGGTTTGCTTGGCATGTGGAGGATCATGACTTGCACAGCTTGAATTACTTGCATATGGGTGCTGGGAAAACTTGGTATGGTGTTCCCAGAGAGGCTGCAGTTGCTTTTGAGGATGTGGTTCGGGTTCATGGATATGGAGGAGAGATAAATCCTCTTGGTGAGTTCTTATGGTAATAAAGCATTTTTTATGGTGCTTACTGTATTATAATAACGAGACCACTAACTGCTAGTTAGGCTCCTCTGTTTTTAGGTATGTTCATGTCCGTAGTGTGTTGACATGATTTTAGTTGTATGGGAAGACATATTGAAAAGCACTATGGTTAGCACTAAGTAATGAATATGATGGCTGGGACAATAATATGATTTTGCAAATTGTGAGAGTTGAGAATATATTGAGTAACCAGTATACCTTGGTAAGATGGTGTACTGAACTATGTAAGTTATGAGAGTGGTGAGAATTTAGTGCTTTTAATATATGATTTAACTTCTGTACAGAGCACTGGTAAGTGATGTTATTCTTGTTTAGCTGCAAGGTAACTATATTTTCGGCATGAGTAGAATGATGTTTGGCATTATGTTTATAGATAAACTTATAATGATTTGTAACTTCCATTTGCCTTCTATGATTCGATCAGTTACATTTGCTGTTCTTGGTGAGAAGACAACAGTTATGTCACCTGAAGTATTTATTAATGCTGGAGTTCCATGCTGCAGGTGCCCTTTCCATCTCTGTTCTGCACCATGTTGAAGTAATTAACTTGCATATTTCACTTTGTTGGGAATTTGTTTATGATGACTTTTGGGCTACAAAGCTATGTATCTAGAAACTACTTTGAACTTTGATGTCATTTTATTGATAGCGGTTCAAGATCTTTGATGAAAAAGAACAATAATCAGCTGTGAGAGAATTATTCATTTGAAAAGGACTCGTTTAAGACATAAAATCACTGTCACCTCTTTTCTTCCCTCCACTAACAGGAAATTGTTTATTAACTTCAAAACTAATCTTAGAATAGTCTTAATTTGTATAAGCCAATATCTTCAATGTGTCTTGGGTTCATCTACATATTCAGTCACTCTTAGTTGTTTCTGAATCAGATTAGTGCAAAACGCTGGGGAGTTTGTTGTCACATTCCCAAGAGCCTATCATTCAGGCTTCAGTCATGGTAAGTGATGTTTCCATTTCAGTTAAGTATACCTTTTTAAGAAGTTACTGCTTCTTCTTCTTTTAATTGTTATCTTTCCTTCTGATTAATGAGGGCCCTTTTGAGTTTTGACATTTAGGGTTTAATTGTGGGGAGGCAGCGAACATTGCAACTCCTGAGTGGCTAAGGGTTGCTAAAGATGCTGCTATTCGAAGAGCTTCAATTAATTATCCTCCCATGGTGTCTCATTTCCAGTTACTTTATGATCTTGCACATGAATTATGTACAAGGTATGCTTTGTCTAATAAACTTTCATTTTGCATATTGAGTTAGCAACTTATTTTTTTCATTAACTTCCTGGTATGCTTCCGAAGAAATTCTTCCTTAATCAGATTGGTTTATTCTAAACTGAAATATACAGAGTTCTTAATTGGCTACACAGGATTTATTAATTATTGATCTAAATTTTGGCAAACTTTGATTGAATTGAAGTGGTCAATCATAAGCTGTTGAGAAGGCCTTCACATGAAAACTGACTCCATTCTATATTTATGGAAAATTCTGTGTTTTCATGAGAGTAATTTTCATCATTATGTTTCCTTGTTGTCACCCTCTTTTTCTGATTCCCAGTAAATTCTGCATTTTTATGCACAAGTTGGAAAATAGAAAGCCGGCAGAAAGTTTCTCTGACATAGGAACTGTGCTGCCACATGTTAATGTGATTGGTAGCATGACAAATGCTGCATAGAATTAGTGGTTGTAATCATTGCATGACTCATATTTCTTATCTTATTTCACAGAATGCCTGTCAACTTCTGTTCTAAACCACGGAGCTCCAGACTAAAAGTTAAGCAAAAGGGTGAAGGAGATATCCTGGTTAAACAGTTGTTTGTAGAGAATGTAGTTCACAATAATGACCTGCTTCATAAACTTGGAAAAGGATCTTCAATTGTGCTTCTTCCTCGAAGTTCTTCAGACATTTCTGTTTGTTCAAATCTTCGTGTTGGATCTCAGTTGAGAGTCAGCCCCTACAAGGGGATTGGGAGGTCTTCAGAAAGTTCAGTTCCTGATGAAGGCATGCCAGAAAGGGACCATGGAATCAGTCAAGTAAAAGGCCTCTTTTCAATGAAAGAAAAGTTTGCTTCTCTGTGTGAAAGAAGTAGGTTTTCCTCATTCAATGAAAACGACCATGCACCTACAATGGACCCAAGCACTGACAATGGGAGTAATGTGCATGGTGAGAAGTTATCCGATCAGAGACTATTTTCATGTGTTACTTGTGGAATTTTGAGCTTTGATTGCATTGCTATCATTCAACCAAGAGAAGCAGCTGCTAGATACCTCATGTCTGCTGATTGTAGTTTCTTTAATGACTGGATTGTTGGTTCTGGAGTAACTAATGATGGGTTTACCATTGCCAATGGAAGCACAAATACTTCTGAGCAGAATCCGTTTGCAAGTATGTTTCAAATTATCTTCATACAATGTTGTCTTGCCTTTTCATGATATAAAATATTGGTCAAAGTCAAGTGTGATATGGTATTCTGTCATTAACTAGATTGACCTCTACTGTGTGTGCTGAACTTTTCATGCATGGGTTTGATTGGATGGTCATGCATTCCATGGATCAGCTGATACAGGCCCTTATAAGAAATGTGTTATTGTTGAACTCCACTGGTTAAGAATTGATCTTGAAGGCTGGGAATGGGGTTGGGAGGATGTCTGTTTAGGTCGAAGACACTCTTTACATATTTCTTTTAAAATACATTTTCAACTCTTTGTAGGATAATAGTGTTGCATCAAAAATTACTATTATTATTTATTTTTATTTTCTATGCAGCTTTTCCAATTTGTCCAAATCTCAATAGCTGGCATTAACAGAGTAGTACTTTTTAATTTCATAGATTAGGATAGGGATGACCTGATTAGGTATATTTATTTTAGATGTAAAACCAATAATAAGAGCACATGGGGATAATGCAGAAGAAATATATTACTTTTAATGTGAAAACAGTTTTCTTATGTATATCTAGTTTTATCTATGTGTACTTTATAGGAGATGGTGCCTATTCTAATGTTAGGTTTCAATAAAATCCTCTATGGATGATGCTTGGATAGGAAACACCTCTACGAATCTCACAATGATGTTAGTTAGGCTGTGTATATGGCTAAAAATCAATCATTTCATTGACATGGTGAAATAATGGTGCATGGCTCCTGTTTGAATCACACTACTTACTGTGCTACAAAGTTCATTCTCACATTATCACAGCTCTTTGTGCAGCTAAATTGTCAATTCAACCTGCATATCATATAATCTTCAAAACAGCCAGAAGCTTTTTTTTATTGATCATCTATTCTTTTCAGTTATGTGGGCCATCTTATGCCGGTTTCCTTTTCAAGGTGCTAGTATTGAATGAATTTTTGTTCTTAAAATGCAGAATTGGTAGAAAAGAATGTTGCAGATGGTTTATATGATGTCCCTGTTAAGTCCATTAATTATCAAATTCAAAAGTCAGGTCAGAATGAAGTGGCTTCCAATGCTAAAACACAGGGGGACACTTCTGCTCTAGGCCTATTAGCTTTTAATTATGCAAATTCATCTGACTCCGAGGATGAGCAGGTTGAACCAGTTGCATCCCACAATGAAAATGAAAGTAACACGACAAAATGTTCAACAGAAAGTAAATATCAGTCTCTGAATTCTGGTTTGCCTTCTTTTAAGCATGAGTGCGACAATAGTGAGACTGTCAGTCATACTCAATCTTCATCAAGGCTTGATAGTGGAGATAACTTTCCTATTCAAACTTTTGATGCTTGTGCAGAACATAGACATGGGCATGGACCTGCCAATTTCAAGGATGGAGGTGATAAAAAATTTTGTTCTGTTGATTTTGAAACTCAGAATCTGACTTCTTTGGAATCAATGCCATGTATTACTTCAAATTGTTCCTCAGTTGTCCATGATACTGAAATAATGAAGTTTAGCAGAGCTGTGCCAAGAGATAATATAGATAAAGCATTGTCCCAACGATCTGATGAGGATTCTTCTCGTTTGCATATGTTTTGTCTTGGGCATGCTCTAGAAGTGGAACAGCGATTCAGTCGAATTGGAGGAGTGCATATATTGCTTCTTTGTCATCCAGGTATGTTATGATAACTCAGCCCATCTATTCAGTGTTCATAGAATGGATAGGGTCTTTCCCTTCTTTCTTCATGCTCTGTTTTCCAATGCCTTTTAATTGCCATAATCAAGTTTTATACAGAATTTTCTGCAGTGGTGATGCAGAAATTTGACATTTAGATAAAGGAGTGTTGTCAACATTGGTGCACACATTGATATGTTCATATGCTGCTCAATATTTAATGATTAGTTCTACCAATCGCATACTTAGAAAAGCTGAGTTTATTCTCCTTTACGTTATAGAGAAAAGGCCCCATAACCTTGCCCTTTTGCAGTAACACTCTTTAACATGATGGAGAAAGTATGGCACAGGATTTGCTTCTCAGTAATAACGTATAGTGCCATCGGTCTTATAGTATGAGCTTGCTATTTTGGAGTAAACAATCTTTCTAAATATGCTGGAGAAAGTATGGTCGACCAAACTAATGTGTAATTGTAATCAATATGCTAACTCCACTGAATTCCTATAGAACTCTTTCCTTGTAGTGGTAGATTTTTAGATTCATGCTTGTTTTCTAGCATGTAAAGGCACGCTATTGTTTATGTGCTTCCTTGTAATTTCTATGAAAATGTTTGCAGAATATCCCAAGATAGAAGCTGAGGCAAAGTTAGCATCTGAAGAACTGGAAATTGACCATCTCTGGAATGATATTACTTTCAGGGATGCCGCAAGAGAGGATGAGGAGAATATTCAGTCAGCTTTGGATAGTGAGGAAGCCATACCAGGGAATGGAGACTGGGCTGTGAAGTTGGGGATTAATCTCTTTTACAGTGCCAATCTTAGCCGGTCTTCCCTTTATAGTAAGCAGATGCCATATAACTCTGTTATATACAATGCATTTGGTTGTCCATCTCCAGCTAGCTCGCCCCTGAATTTTAATGTTTATGGAAGGAGGTCTGGCAAGCAAAAAAAAGTTGTGGCAGGGAGATGGTGTGGAAAAGTTTGGATGTCAAATCAAGTTCATCCTTTCCTGACAAAGTGGGATTCTGAGGACCAAGATTATGAACATGAACACGAAAGAGTCTTCTGTGATAGCACTATGTCAGATGAGAAGATTGGGAGAAAACCAAAAAACATTGACAAGGCCAAAACCGCCTTGGCCACCACAAAAACCGGGAGAAAGAGGAATAAAGCGGCAATCAGTGGGCCAGTTAAGAAAGTGAAATGTCAGGAGACAGGAGATGCAGCTTCAGATGATTCAGAAGAGGATGTTTCTCATAAGCAGCATATAAAAGTTTATAGTAGGAAGCAATCAAAGCATATTCAGAGAGAAGTTTCTTTTGATTCTTTAAAAGATAAGCAGCATGGTAGAATTCACGGAAGCAAACTGGCTAGATTTGATGAGAGAGAATATGAAGTTTCAGATAGTTCGCTGGGAGGAAAGTCTTGTCAGCAGCGCAGAAGATCTCTTAGAAGCAAACAGTTCAAATCTATTGAGAGCGACAATGATGTTTCTTTTGATCTGATGGAGAACAGTGCTCAAAAGCAACAAAGCAGATTTTCTGGAACTAAAAGTAAGCAAGCCAAATATGTTGAGAGGGAAAGTGAAATTTCAGATGATTCACTGGAAGGGGATATTCATGATCGGCATGGAAGGGTTCCTAAAAGCACACGAACCAAATTCTTTGAGAGGGAGGATGCAATTTCAGATGATTCACCTGAGGAGAGTTCTCATCGACAGCTGGGGAGGTTTCATAGAAGCAAACAGGCTGCATATATTGAAAAGGATGATGCAATTTCTGATGATTCGGTGGAAAATAATTCTCTTCAGCACCATATGAGGATTTCTAGTGGTAGCCAAGCCCTTGAGAGGGATGATGAAGTTTCAGATGATGTGCTGGAGGAGAGTACATATGAGCAGCACAGCAGATCTTACAGGAGTAGGCCAACCAATTTTAGCGATAGGGAGGGTGAGGTTTCTGATGACATACAGAGTACTCATTGGCAGCGGTTGAGGACTCTCAAAGATAAGGAAGCCAAATTTGATGAGATGGAAGATGGAGCTTCAGATGGTTTGCTGGAGAACAATAGTCAGCATCGGCAAAGGATTCCTAGAGGCAAAAGGACCAAACTTGTTGAGAGTGAAGATCCAGTTTCAGATGATTTGATGGAGGATGATGCTCGTTTGAAGCACTGGAGGATTCCTAGAAGCAAGAAGGCCAAATTTTTAGAGAGGGAAGATGCAACAGATGATTTGTCGGAGGATGATAATCAATGGCAGCCAAGGAAGACTTTCAGGGGGAAGCAGGTCAATTTTATTGAGAGGGAAGATGTGTCAGATGATCTGCAGGAGGAGGATACTCATTGGGTGCCAATGAAGACCTCTGGACGTAAGACTGTCACATCTACTGGTAGGGATGATGTTTCAGATAATCTGCATGAGGATGATGCTCATTGGCAGCCACGGAAGACTCTTAGAGGCAAGCGAGGTAAATTAACTGGGAGGAAAGATGTGTCAGATGATCTGGACGAAGAAGATAGTCATTGGCAGCCAAGGAGGATTCCTAAACGTAAGCAAACAAAACTTACTGAGATGGAAGATGCAGTTTCTGATGATTTGTTGGAGGATAATTCTAGTAAGCTGCTAAAGAGGAATCTCAGAAGCAAGCATAACAAAGCTCCTCCCAAAATTAAACGAGAGACTCCTCGGCATGTAAAACACGTCACTGCACAGCTGAAAAGGAAAGTTAAACCTCAAGCAACCAAACCAGAGAAGCAAATGAAGCAAGGTCCTCGGCTTCGAAATGGTAAAAGTGAGCATAATGCTAGACAATTTGAGGTTCTTGTTGAAGAGGAGCTGGAAGGTGGACCTAGCACTCGCCTTAGGAGAAGGCCCTCAAAGCCCATAAAAGAGTTAGAAACAAAGTCGAAAGAGAAGTTGCAAACCAACCGGAAGAAAATGAAGGGTGCTTCAGCTGTGAAGCCTCAAGCAGGCCAGAAGAATGCGAAAAGCAGGTATGAGGATGCAGATTATCAGTGTGACATTGAAGGGTGCAGTATGAGTTTTGGCTCAAAACAAGAACTGGCTTTGCACAAAAGGAATATTTGTCCGGTAAAGGGGTGTGGGAAAACGTTCTTCTCACACAAATATCTGGTGCAGCACCGCCGAGTTCACATGGACGACCGACCCCTCAAGTGCCCCTGGAAGGGCTGCAAGATGACATTTAAATGGGCATGGGCGCGGACTGAGCACATTAGGGTTCACACAGGTGCTCGCCCTTATGTCTGCACCGAGGAAGGTTGTGAGCAGACATTCAGATTTGTGTCAGATTTCAGTCGCCACAAGCGGAAGACTGGTCATTCAGTGAAGAAAAACAGGGTTTGATTTTTAGCGAAACGTTAGTTAACGTTGCTAATGCAACTGTTGCTCAATTGACAGGGTAGGACTAGGGATAGGGTTCTGTAATTGTAATTGTAATTGTCATTGAGATTAGCATTGTTTCTGTTTCGTTATGGGTCTTAATTAGCCCCATTTATTCACTGCAACCTGACCAAATTGCACGGATCCTGTTTTTGATTACTCCAATGAATATCACTGGCGAATTCTTGTTTCAAATTGTGACGTGAGTGCACTGCCTGGATGGTTGCTTGTTGGCTGTTGCTGCAGCTTGATGCGGCAAATGTAATAAGCTGTAGCACTTATGAAAATATCTTATTTCTTTTATTAGTGGATCCTTAGTTGGGTTAATTATATTAATGGTGTTTAATTAACTTATAACTGATATATAGCTAATATAGTTGACAGTTTCTTAACTTCTTTTTGTAATTTAAACATGAAGGAATGTGTATGTTAGCCCTGTACAGCGGATGTTTGTTCTATTGAATTTCAATTGTTCATTTTTATTTTTTTAAGAATAAATTACATAAAATCCTCATGAGATTATAATTAAAAACGAACTTTTAAAAACTAACAATTTACTTTCTTATATTTGATAAAAATGTTATTTGAAATAACAATTTGAAAAGTTATCATATAAATTTATTGGTTGTTTTGTAATTACAGTTATTTGTAACGAGTAGAAATCTTTAATTTTTATAAAAAAATTATTAGACTGTATATAAAATTTATAAAAAAAATCTAAAATATAAAAAAATTATATATTATATTGCACTTCAATATTTGAAATTCATATAATATCAAATTAATGAATATTATCTCAAACGACAGGTTGAAGATAAATTGTTAATTTTTTAAAAGTAGTTTTTAACTATAATTTTTGAAATTTCAAAGAAATTTTGTGTTCATCACTTTTATTTAGAACCCATCAATTATAATTTTTTAAGTAAAAACATGCATATGCAACACATGCATTTAAACGTGCAATGTATTGTAGAATAATAATAATTTTTTAATTTATATATATATGTATTTGTCTCCCTACTATGATTTATTGTTCTATTAATTCCTTACATATTTTCCGTTTTGTATCGAGCACTTAAAACTCGTTTAGGAGTGGCTTAGACATTAAAATTGTCGAGAGGGTTGGAGTTAAAATTAGCCACTGCTTCTATTAAAAGTATCGTTGTGGAGATATATGCAACTAGCTTTGGAGGACTTTTATGCTTAGTAGAAATAAACCAGACCATCTACTAATAAACATTTGTTGAATCCGGTTATGGAAAATATTTTTAGATTGTTCGTAACTCAGAAGTAGGATTAGGTCATTTTGCATCCCATCAAGTATGAGGACATGAATAATTGCAAGAGCTAGTGGTTAGTTATAGTTATGATACGTTGATGTTGAATTGAGTTTTGTGCTCTTATTTTCTTGGTATTTGATTAACTATTTAACTCCATAGGAACTCCATTAGCATATTGACTAATATATGAAAGAAAAAAAAAAAAGTCCTCGGCAATTTTAGTTATATCATTTATGATTTTTTTTCATCAACATAGCCCAATTCCACCAATAATTCCGTTTGGAATAGAATAAGTTTAAGGCATAAGAACCGTAGTCATAAAAGCAGCCACTGCCTCCTTCACATCTATCCAATTTATAACCTTCGCCATCTTCATCATTGTAATACAACTATCAATAATGATGGTCCTATAGCCCAAAGCGGCACATTAGTCAATAAAAGAGCAATAATAATAATAATAATAATAATAAGGAAGCAAGTCACATTGAGTGCCCCTAATCCATGTAACCAATGTGACAAAAAGAATACCATATATCGTTCTGTCATTTATCTCTCACATTAACCCATAACATGTAATTAGGAATCTTAACTGACCCTAGTCAGAAAGTTGACTATATATGCATTCTTCCCACAATTGTCTCTCCGGTCACCGGATTTGTTCTCGAGCAGGCTGTGACAGTATTTAAAGTCGAAGGATATGGGCTAATGAGACCCACACCCTGGTGGACCTGTAAACCACAAATGAAATTAAAAGCCCAAGGTCTGTTGCACAAAAAAAGCCCAACAGATCGGGGTATGAACTTAGCAAGCTGTTCTCTGGGCCCAGGAACAGCTATTTCAAGAAAGGCACATCCCTCGACTAAGATTTCAGCTGTCAGTCCATGGCTCCGTTGAGTTTTTTGAAAAAAAAATTTATTTTTAATTTTTTTGAATTTTAAAAACTGATTTTGGAGAGAAATAAATAAATAAATATTTTTTTCAGAAATATATTAGAAAAAAACAGTTTATAAAAAATAAAAAAAATCAGTCAATTAAATCAAAAAATTTTAAATATGCTTTTTAACACCTAATAGCAATAAGGCCACAGATCACTCAAGCTTGGAGTATCGGCCAGGAGCTATTTCTTGTTTGTATCACATTGCCATTGTTCCTGATGGTTTAGGCAGCCATTGCTGTTAATTTATCAGGAACAAAAACGGGACACAATCACTGAAAATGAATCCCCTATTGAGCTGTGATAATGGCCCGTGATCAGAATAGACGTCTCAAATTGCTTAGCAAATGGGCCTACATTAACTTAATTTGAAATGAAATAACTGAAGTGCCCCCCGAGACAAATCCAAAAAGGGCCAGTAATAAGGGTAAAATTGTAAAAGAATGACATTTACATCACCAGAGAAATAGAGGGAGGGAAATTCAGTTAGAAAAGTTTGTTTTGAAACGGTTTTAGTTTCTCGATGTCCCCGGGGACCAAACATGCGTCTTTTCTTTCCCACCAATTTCTTTCTTTAAATTCTCCATTTTTTCTCATTTTCTCCCCGGATAAAACCACACTGTTTATCTTCCTTCGTTCTCTGTGCAAAAATATCAACGAGACTCATGCTTTTGCTTCTTTGCTCTCTAATGTTTCAGGTGCAATTTCAGTTGATTTTTACTCTTTTATGTTTCGGTTGCAGTTCTTAAATCAATCAAATCTATCTGATAGTTATGTGATCTTTTTCATTTCAATTACAATGGTTATAATAACTTTGTCTTTTTTATTTTTGTTTTAGTTAAGAAACCGTAGTAGTCAGCATAAAATGTCTTCAAATATCGATTTTCTTGTATTTCTTTTTTTTATATATATATTTAATTTCTTTAATATAATTTGTTTAGATAGTAATCAAACTTGTATTATGAGATAGAATATAAATTTAAGCATAATCTCGTTAATGCTTTGTGTTCTATATCGCTGATATCAATTTGTCGATTCTTTATTGCATTCTGTAGCGACAGTTTTGGATCAAAAGAAAACTGTATTTTACGTTTGTTATAGCGGTTACATCTTTCTTATCTAATCAATATAGCACTCATCATTCAAAGTTTGCGAGTCAAGGTTTTTATTGTTTATGAAATCTTATGATAATCACCTTTTCTCTTTCTTCTCTCTGCACCAAATATGAACGAGACTCAAGCTTCTGCTTCTCTGTTCTCTACTGTTTCAGGTGAGATTTCAGTTGATTTCGACTCTTTCATGTTTCAGTTACAGTTCTTCAATTAATCAAATCTATCTGATATTTATGTGCTCTTTTTCATTTCAATTATGATGGTTATAGGAACTTTGCCATTTTTATTTTTGTTTTAGTTAAGAAATCGTAGTATTCAACATAAAATGCTTTTAAAGATCGATTTTCCTGTATTTCCTTTTCTTTTTAATATAATTTATTTAGATAGTAATCAAACTTGTATTATGAGTTAGAATATAAATTTAAGCATAATCTTGTTTATGCTTTCTGCTTTACATTGCTGATATAAGTTTGTTGGCTTGCGCTCCATAGCGACAGTTTTAGATCAAAAGAGAACTGTATTTTACGTTTATTATAGCGGTTACATCTCTGATATCTAATCAATATAGCTCTTATTATTCAAAGTTTGCGGGTCAAGTTTTTTATTGGTATGGATTTTATTGTTTATGAAGTGACCTTTTCTCTTTCTTCTCTCTAGGATAAAACATATCAAAAAAACTCAAATTTGTTTGGCATTGCATTTGGAAAAATGACTTTTAGAAAAAAAAATAATTTTAATTTTTTTTTAATTTTAAAAACTGTTTTTAAAGATAAACAGTTAAATAAATATTTTTTTTCAAATCATATTTAAAAAAACAGTTTATAAAAAATTAAATAAAAAAAATTTAAATCTATTTTTGCACACCCAAAATCAATGCCAAACACCTACTCAAACTTCTACTTATCTGTTCTCCACTGTTTCAATTGAGATGTTAGTTGAACTTTACTCTTTAATGTTTCGGTTCCAGTTCTTTAATTAATAAAATCTATCTAATGTTTATGTGTCCTTTTTCATTTCAATTATGTTCTCTGTAGGAACTTCGCCTTTTCGGTTCTTATATAGTATCATAACTTCATAAACCTGCAACCTGTAACTCAATATGAAGGGTCAGAGTTACTTGGCTACTTTATATACTCACCTTGTCATGATTTAGATATTAAATTATGAAATTGTTTTGTAGCTAGGTTAGTTTCTTTTGATTCTGACTACATCTACACAACTATTCCTCGAGAAATTCATTGTAATATGCAAGTATAATATCCTATTGAACAAAGTCTAATACTTATTCTTCTTTTATAAATTGGTCCCTAATTGAATGCCAAGTAAAATTTTCATAAGCTTCTAGCCAAATTTTGGTAAAATAAGTTTACTAGCACAAGAATTATAGTCAAATCACAACAAATTAAGATGTACTAGTTTTATGTTATCTTGATCCAATTTAGAGAACGAACGAAAGAGAAAAAGAAAAAGTAGATTTAATATACATTTACAACTGATAGATAATATAAAAAATATCGAGAAAATTAGGAATTCTAAATATCTAATATGTAAAAGTAGATTTCTTGTTGTTGTTTTAGAATTTGGGGCCAGCCAAGTCACTTGCTGAGAAAGCCAATTTTATGTTCTGTGACTATTGCGGGACAATGTGGGATTATAAAAATCCGGAGTATGTTCAATGTTCTTTATGCAAATTTAAGGAAAGCGCAGAAGGTATATTGTATACATTTGATTCTTCGAATCACAACATTTACATGTTTTCTAAATTTGTTGTTTCAGAGATAAAAGAAAAAGAAATTGCATACAGTCTTATCATGCAAGCCTGAATAAATACATGTTGAATTAAAACATTTATATTTCAGTGAAGAGTATCTTCACTTTTATTACTGTACAAATATCCTAATTATATTTCATATTATGTTTGTGTAGGAATTGAGAAAGGGGTGGCCATTTCCAGAGCAGAAGGTAACCCAGTCTAACATTTTTTCAGGTTTTTAGAATTTGGGCTTCCTCTGTGGTTTTTAGAATGGATGCTGATATGCCTACAATTTTTTCTGTTACAGCATTATTCAGATGAGGCTGTGGCTACTGTTCGGAATTATTCGATCAGTTTGATTAAGAAGCGTCGAACCTTTAAGAGACGCTGCAGCCGTATTATGAAGAAGTTGAAGGGATTAATAATATCCAGACGGCTCCGGCTCCGGCTCTGGCTCCGGCTCCCCAAGGTACATGTTGTGACTAGCTCTTCTGTGTAAATCTGTTGACATGGCGCGGCTGAGGCGAAGGTTGTCCCGGTTTTCTTGCTGGAAGAGGAATTCCAATTCCAAAGTTCTCCTAGATAAGATAAGAAGCACGTTTCAGGAATATATTGGCATGAAGGGTGTCTATGACAGGCTTCAAATTTCGGGTCGTTCAACTCTGCTTATACCGCCAGATTTTCCTAAATATATTAGAGATGCTCTATCTCAACTAGCAGTGGAAGTAGATCATGGCATTTCAGTTGAGATAAGGCAAGAAAATCCTGTTTCACCAGAATCACCACCCGCGCCCCCTCCTCCTCATGTTTCTCCATCAACTATTCCTAAGCCCAGTCATTGGCGGTACAACGACCATTGAATTGGAATTTCTATTCATATTCAAAACTTAATTGACAATTTTACTTAGGAGTGGCTAGAACTTTTGAGATTAAACTTTTTGAGAGGGTTAGGAGCCACTACTATTAAAAGCTCCAATATAGATTTATGATGCAAAAACTACTGTTGCAAAATGAATATGCTAACCATTTTGCAAATTGGGCAACTAGCTTTGGGGGTCTTTTATGCTTAGTAGAAATTAAAATAAAATAAAATAAAAACCATATACTAATGAACTTTTGTTGAACCCGGTTCTAGAAAATATTTTGAGATTTGATCTATCATTCACAATTGTTACAAAATTTAAGTTGAATCTAAAAATGTAAGCTTTAAAGAACTACTTCTGTTACTGGATGTCATATTTACTTTTAGGGAAGAATCATATATACACACATATCAATAGGACAAGTTCTTCTGTAGGATATATTTTCCTGGTTGAGAACCAGAAAATTTGCCTTTTTTATTTTATTTTTCTTCTTCTCTTCTTCTACGGCCGGCAAAAAAATCCAAGAAACTGTATAATCGGTCTGAAGAAAATCGATGGGCTGATCAATCAATTCCAATGGACTGCTTAAATCAATTTCAATCGACTAGTTAATAGTTAAATAATTGTATAAGGCTGAGTTATATGGACTGATTAATGAAAAATCTTCGGTGGACTAGTTAATTAATTGAACCGGTCCATAACATACAGATATACATAATGATAACACAACTGTATATATCAGGATGAATCCAAAATTTATCTTATGTGATGACAAATTTAATTTAATAGATAATAAATTAAAAATTATATAAAAACAATTGATGTATAGAAAAAAATACAAGTTTTTGAAAACTCATATATTTTAGTAGATAAAAAAAACTCCACATTCATAAGAAAGTTAGAAAGGGAGTAAAAGGTGAATTAGGAAGAAGAAAGGTTTAACTGTTTAAGATTAAAAAAAAGTAAAAAAGATAAAATAAAATAAAAAGACTAAAAAGTAATTTTTCTCTTTGCATTCTTTTAATAATTCACTGTATAAAATATATAAAATTAAGTTTTACTTTTTCAAATAGGGATAATATACTATATATATTAAAAAAAATTATAGACTAAAAGGAGTACTAAAAAATATTCCATTGCCCCTAACCTAGATTTGTCTCTGAGATATATAGTTGTGTAGTTTGTATTAATTTAAATTTTTATGGTTGTATTATTGTGTTAAACTTTTTTTATTTTTTAACTTTATTATTATCAATTTTTGTTTTTTTAAAAAAGATAGGTGAATTGTTTATGATATAATATATTTATTTATATATGATTTTTAAGATTAGATCTTATTGAAATGAAATGTTTGAATTTTTGGTGAGCTTAGCTTCATGGTTAAAACCGATAACAAAACCGAATAAACTGAATCTATTAGATTTGTTAACCAATTTTAATGGATTGGTTAATAGTTAATTTAAAAACAACTCAATGAACCAATTAAATTTATGCACACCTCTTTTTTTTCGGGATTAGGAATGGTAACAGGACGTAATTTTTCATTTTCATCCTCCACCCCAAATCCCACCCTATCTCTCGATCCCCGACAGAAAAAATTTTAGAATTTTCGTCCTCGCACTACACAGGGATGGGGATCCCTGACCCCTCCTCGTTGCCCCGATTTTTATTTAAAATTTTTTATTTTATTTTAATATTAAAATTTTTTTTATTTTAATTAATTAATTGAATATATAATTATTTAAGTAAAAATATATTTTTTATTTTAAATTAGTGTTATATTTTTTATTATTTTTAAAAATATTAATTATATTAATAATCGGGGTGGGAGGCAGGGTGGGGAATACCATTCCCGACAAAAAAAATTTTGGATCAGAGAGGAGAAAAAAATACAAAAAAACGCTCTGTTCTGTTGGAATGTGTGTTTAGGACTGCTGTCCACTTGTATTTCTTTTATTGAAACTAGAAATGTAAATCTATTAGTTCCAGTTTTATAGGAGGTAGTTAACTTTTCTGTTCTTGATCATGTTCATATCATGGCACAATTGTAGGTCCATGATTTTTGTGGTTATTTTCAGTTTTAATAAAAGTTTGTAACTAAATGAATTAAATATAGAAGTGAATTACTGCATTTTGAGCAGAAAAGACATTGCTGCATTATTCTGGTTTTTTTCTTTTTCATTTTTATCATTCTAACAGTGGTATCAGAGCCTTCATCTTTAAGGGATCTGTATTTGTTTCAACTCCATGGAAACAGAAGCTAATTTTACAGCAATGGCACCACAAGTGTTTGATGGATCAAACTACCAAATGTGGGCAGTACGTATGGAGACCTATCTTGAAGCCATGGATCTTTGGGAAGCTGTGGAAGAATACTATGAAATTCCAGTTCTCCCAGCAAATCCAACAATGGTTCAGATGAAGACACATAAGGAGAAGAAGACAAAAAAATCAAAAGCAAAGGCTTGTCTCTTTGCTGCAGTCTCTCCCACCATCTTCACTCGAATTATGGCCCTGAAATCAGCAAAACAGATTTGGGACTACCTCAGAAGTGAGTATGCAGGAGATGAAAGAATCAAGGGTATGCAGATTTTGAATTTGATAAGGGAATTTGAGTTGCAGAAAATGAAGGACACTGAAACTATAAAGGATTATTCAGAAAAGTTACTTGCAATTGCTAACAAGGTAAGACTGCTTGGAGCTGAGTTTTTAGACTCACGCATTGTTGAAAAAATCCTTGTCACAGTGCCTGAAAGATATGAAGCCACAATCACTGCCTTAGAGAATACCAAGGATCTGTCAAAAATCACATTTGCAGAACTCTTGAATTCTCTACAAGCGCAGGAGCAGAGGAGATTGATGAGGGAGGATACAGAAGTAGAATGAGCTTTATTTGTCAAACATCATGGTGCAGCTAAGAACAAATGGAAGGGTAAGAAAAAAGAAAGCGAAGGTAGTGGCACAAATGTTGTACTAATAGATGCAAAAGGAAAAAAAGAGGCTCAGAAAAGGTCCTACCCACCATGCCAGCATTGTGGAAAGAAAGGCCACTCACCTTTCAAGTGCTGGAGAAGACCTGATGCAAAGTGCTCTAAGTGCAACCAAAAAGGTCATGTGGCTATTATCTGCAAATCAAAGAACGAGCAGCATAATGAAGAAGCCAAGACTGCTGATCAAGAGGATGAGGATCAATTGTTTGTAGCAACATGCTTTACCAGCATTGAATCAAGTGAAAGTTGGTTGATTGATAGTGGCTGCACCAACCATATGACCTTCAACAGGGAGCTGTTCACTGAGTTAAATGGAGCAAGCTCATCAAAGGTCAGAGTGGGAAATGGAAAATACAATGCAGTAAAAGGAAAAGGTACTGTTGCCATTCTAACCTATTCTGGTACAAAGTACATTTCTGATGTTTTGTATGTGCCTGAAATAGATCAGAATCTATTGAGTGTAGGCCAATTAATTGAAAAAGGAAATAAATTGGTCTTTGAAAATGAAAGTTGTCAGATTCTAGATTCAAATGGAAGATTAATGTTTAGTGTTAAAATGAAAGGAAAGAGTTTTGCTCTAAATCCATTGGAGGAGGAGCAAACTGCTTTCTCTGTAAAAGAAACTAACACTGAATTATGGCACAAAAGGTTAGGGCATTATCATTACCAAGGATTATTGCAGTTACAGTCCAAAGGTATGGTGATTGGACTTCCTGAATTTGCAAGTCAACTCTCACATTGTAGAGCCTGTCAGACAGGAAAGCAAATTAGGAAGCCTTTCCCTAAAACAACATGGAGAGCATCTAAAAAGCTACAACTTGTTCACACAGACATTGCTGGTCCTCAGAGAACACCTTCCCTAAATGGTAGCTTGTATTATGCTGTTTTTATTGATGATTTAACCCGTATGTGTTGGATCTTCTTTTTAAAGCACAAGTCTGATGTAGCTCAAGTGTTTTGGAAGTTCAAAGCTAGAGTGGAGACTGAAAGTGGCTGTAAAATTCAAACACTCAGGTCTGATAATGGCATGGAGTATACTTCAAAAGTTTTTGATCATTTTTGTGAGACAGCAGGAATTCATCATCAATTGACTGCTCCTTATACTCCACAGCAAAATGGAGTAAGTGAAAGGAGGAACAGATCCATTCTAAACATGACAAGGTGTATGCTGCATGAAAGAAATTTGCCAAAAAAATTTTGGGCTGAGGCAGCAAACACATCAGTCTTCTTGCAAAACAGGTTACTCTCAAAGTCAGTAGGAGATCAGACTCCTTTTCAAGCCTGGTATGGTTATAAACCTTCTTTAAAGTTTTTGAAAGTGTTTGGCTGTGTATGTTTCTCACTGGTTCCACAAAACAAGAGAGATAAGCTTGATGAGAGGGCAATGCCAGGGATTTTCATTGGCTACAGCACTAATGCTAAAGCTTACAAAATCTTTCATCCTCAAAATGGAAAGATTGTTGTGAGTAGAGATGTGCACTTCTTGGAAGAAGAAGCATGGGTCTGGAATGATGAGAAGTTGGTCAAACAAAAAGGGCAGCATTTAGAGATTACAGAGTTAAGGCCAGCAGACCAAGACTTTGAAGATAGTGAAACTGACTTAGCTGATGACAGACCTATTAGAGGAACTAGGTCACTTTCAGATGTTTATCAAAGGTGCAATGTGGCTGTATGTGAACCTACCAGCTGTGATGAAGCCATGCAAAGTCAAATTTGGAGAGCAGCAATGGAGGAGGAGCTGTTTATGATTGAGAAAAATCAAACATGGCAGCTTGTTGATAGACCTCAAGCTAGGAAGGTAATTGGAGTCAAATGGATATTCAGAACTAAACTAAATCCTGATGGAACTGTCAATAAGCATAAAGCTAGACTTGTTGTGAAAGGGTATGCACAAATACCTAGAGTTGACTACTCAGACACTTTTGCACCTGTGGCTAGGCTGGAAATCATCAGACTCATTCTTGCTATTGCTGCACAAAGAAATTGGAGGTTCTACCAGCTGGATGTCAAGTCTGCCTTTCTAAATGGTTACCTGCAAGAAGAAATCTATGTAGATCAGCCACAAGGTTATGAGAAGAAGGGAGAAGAAGATAAGGTTTATCTCCTAAAGAAGGCTCTCTATGGGTTGAAGCAGGCTCCTAGAGCCTGGTATAGCAGAATTGATGAACATTTGAAGAGTCTGGATTTCTCTAAGAGTTTGTCAGAGTCAATCTTGTATATAAAAAAGGTTGGAACTGATATTCTCATAGTATCACTATATGTCGATGACTTGTTGGTAACAGGAAGCAAATTAAGTCTTGTTGATAAGTTTAAACAAGAAATGAAGGAGCACTTTGAGATGACAGACTTGGGCATGATGACCTTCTTTTTGGGAATGGAGGTGAAGCAGAATGACTTTGAGATTTTCATCTGTCAAACAAAATATGTTAGAGAAATTCTAAAGAAATTCAGGCTTGATGATTGCAAAGGCATGAATACTCCTATGAACTCAAAGGAGAAACTCAGCAAGGATGATGGGACAGAGAAAGTTGATGAATTTCAGTTCAGGAGCATGATTGGCTGTCTGATGTTCCTAACAGCAACCAGACCTGATATTCTTAATGCAGTAAGTGTTCTTTCACGTTTCATGCATTGTCCAAGTGAGTGTCATCTCAAAGCAGCCAAGAGAGTGTTAAGGTATGTTAAGGAGACTTGCAACTTTGGAATTAAATTTGAAAAGTGCAAGGAGATCAAGCTAGTGGGGTATTCAGACAGTGATTGGGGTGGCTCAGTGGATGACTTAAAGAGCACTTCAGGGTATTGTTTTTCTCTTGGTTCTGGTATGTTTTCCTGGTGTTCAAAAAAGCAAGACATTGTTGCACAATCAACTGCTGAGGCTGAATTTATTGCTGCTACAGCAGCTGTAAATCAAGCTCTATGGCTGAGAAAAGTTCTTATTGATTTAAGTTTAGAACAAAGGGATAGCACTGTGATTTTTGTAGACAATCAAGTTGTCATAGCTATTGCAAGAAATCCAGTGTTTCATGGAAAAACAAAACACTTCAACATCAAGCTGTTCTTCATCAGAGAAGTTCAGCATAATGGAGAAGTGAGGCTGGAGTACTGTAAATCAGAGAATCAGGTGGCTGACATCCTTACAAAGCCTCTACCAACTAGCAAATTTGATGAGTTAAGACAAAAGCTTGGTGTTTGCAACTCCTAAACAAGGAGGAGTGTTGGAATGTGTGTTTAGGACTGTTGTCCACTTGTATTTCTTTTATTGAAACTAGAAATGTAAATCTATTAGTTCCAGTTTTATAGGAGGTAGTTAACTTTTCTGTTCTTGATCATGTTCATATCATGGCACAATTGTAGGTCCATGATTTTTGTGGTTATTTTCAGTTTTAATATAAGTTTGTAACTAAATGAATTAAATATAGAAGTGAATTACTGCATTTTGAGCAGAAAAGACATTGCTGCATTATTCTGGTTCTTTTCTTTTTCATTTTTATCATTCTAACATGTTCAAAGAGGAAGCAAGAAACCGCGGATTGAATCTAAATTATCATTCTTGTCTGGAATATCTTAGCTTTAGTGGGTTTTTATGCTTAGAAGAAATTTGCCGGGCCATTTACTCATAATTTTTTGTTGAATCCGGACTGGAAAAATAAGTAAAAAAAATGCTACGGTGAAACTCTTCTTGATGCAAATGAATATGATTTTAAGCATTCTAATTTCGTAATTTATTAATTTTAACACTTGCAGTTTATCCCGTTAGTTGACATATTACAATCTTTTGATTGGAGGCCTAATGACTTCCCGGATTTGCTCTTGGAAAAAAGATTTCCAACGAAAAAGTTACAAATATTGACTCGGTAGAACGCATCTAAATGTGACAATTTGATAAAATAAACTCAATATATTCAAAAAGATTTAACAATTTTTCTTTCATTATAGGAGTAATTCTCATGCCAAATAAGCTCGTTTAAAATGGTCTACAAACATTTTTAAAAGCATTTGCCTATTTGCTAGTAAATCCTGCCTGGAAATGCACAGAAACATTAACGATGGTGATGGTGATGATAGTAATGCAAAACAAGGTATACAGTTAACATGGACACCTATCTCCTACTGCACTTTCCAAGCAAATCATGACAGGCGACGATGTTCATTTCCCAGTGAAAACTGAAAAGTATCAGACTGCTTCCATTGCCAGTTTGGAAAGGACTAGGTAGGACATTTTAAAGAACACAAGAACTAATATAATAAGAAAAGAAATCTCAAATGATATGAAATGAAACATGTTGAAGGATTTAATAATATAAGTACCAATTAAGTTTAGTTATTTTAAAACAAAGTGAAACTCCACATGGATGAAAGGGAACTACATGACATGTGATGCCAGTATAAAGTTACACCTCCACCAAGGTAGAAATATTACTGGCTAGCTCTAGAGTCTTGATGATTAACCGCAACTCACAGACAACCCATAATGTTATGCGAACATCAAGCCCCAGTCAACTAACTTTCTAGTACGGAAACTCGAAACCTTTTCCAATTAGGTTTCTTCAAATCAGAGGATCACTAATTCAACACCTGGAGGCATTCTATTTTTCAGACTTTCAATACAATCTCTTGTAGCAAATTTCACTTCCTGATCAAGTATATCAGGTTTTGTCATGTCAAATGTCATGCGGGGGGCAATTATTATCTTTTCGAGTGCTAGAGTATTACAAACCACATACCATCCAAGTCCAACGTGAAATTTAGATGGAAGAAAACCAATAAATTCAAACACTTTCAGAAATTTGTGCTGATATTGTTGCTTGGGCTCTTTTGCTTTTAAAGACTTCCACTTCAGCAACTTTGCTTTCTCCTCCGAAGAGACGAACCGTTCCCCTAAAAACTGCCAAGAAAAGTAGTGTTCATATCATGCTTAATAGAGACAAGAAATTAGTGCAAGACATACACTGAAGTTTCAATGCCATGCACAAGATTCTCATCAATGTGTTCTTAATGAAACTTAAAGTAGAGCTTCAGCCAAGTCGACTTTGGAAAAGAATTGGCCCATGCTACATCTAAAGAATGTAGAATGACGATATGTTGTATAGATGAGCCAGAACAAGCAAGTTTGGAAATGGCGTAAACTAGAATGCAACAGCTCAGGTTTAAATTCTCATTTAAAAATTGTTAATCAATATGAAATTGAATATCACCAACTAAGAATGAGAAATATTTTAAATGTTGGAGCAAGGTATTGATCAGCTTCTAAAAGACCTACACAGATTATTCAGACTGACGTTTTTGGTAGTAAGTGATTTTTTAAGTTTTCTAAACCACAAAATCTTGGGTAGTAGAGTGTTTTTTTATTTCCTAAAAGTTTTTTATCCATCTGTTCTCCTTTTTCAATACTCCCCTAGTTTATCTACAACCTGATTAGGTCTATCCATAAAGTCCAGAAAAGCAAAACACTCCAATGTTTGGCACACAACTAGATTACCTCAAGTGCACCTCTGCAAATGCACCTAGCAAAGGGCCAAAAGATAGATCCTTGCGACTCTGACCTTTACATTTAAGGCACACTTTTGACAAAATAAATGCAAGCCCGATTAAATTGAATCCCTTTAACTAAGGAGTCCAAGAATAATTAAACCAAATCCAGTGATTACCATGCATTAACCACTATATCCTGAGATTTATGACTCATATGCCTGGGATCATCAAGGAAATAATTGAAAAAGAGAAAAAAAGTAGCTATAGACTCTAACAATAATCATACAGTATTTGGGTTGAAAATCTTCATATGATCAAAATTCCATAGAAATTTTGAACTCCATTAATTTTAGGGTACAAATTACTATATATAACTATCAACAAATTCAAAAAACACATAAGAAAATAGACAGAGAATCATTAGGATTAAAACATATGCTCAACTGATGATTACAGAGTTCCAAACAAGAGTATTCACCTGAATTGAAAATTTATGCAAGCTAGGAAACACCTCAAATGTAGACATCCAATTGACCTTGTATCCCTCCAGTTCATTTAACACCAGCTCTAGTTGATTGAGATTCTGTAACAAGGGAAAATTGGGAATTCTACCAAAGCTCTGAACAAAGCCATCAAGAATTAGAGAATGTAACTGTAATAGCAAATATCTAAACAAATCCACCAAGAATAAAATCATGTAAGGCTTACAAAGTAAATTCATTTCTCCACACTAACCTCTAAACTGATTCCAATGTCAGTTTCTTCAATTGATAAAGATAAGGAAGTTCCCTCTGGATATTCCTTACCAAAAAGGAAGAATAAGGCCCAATGAACGACACCTCAACAAGACAGGGAACCTCTTTAAAGGATATGCACACATTTGGTCCACTGTATTTAAAGGAGACAAGATTAACAGCAGAAATCTCAACACTTTTTAGAGAGTGACAATAAATTATTTTTAGGGATTTCAATTTTAGTGGTGGGCCACAAACTTTAGCACGCACAAGTGATTTTGCATATGTGACATTTAACACTTCCAGAAGCAGGCAGCTAGACAAAATATGCTCAAGAACTTCTGCAGTCAGATCTACAAATCTTAAACGACAAACAGTTAAATGATTTAGGTTGTACTTGCGAAGAAATTGAGCAGTAATTGCATAATTCCCAGCAGATGAGTTTTCATTGCAAGGTGCTAAGTCGAACTCTATCCTTTTAGCTTTCTTTTCAAATGCTAACTGCAACCATCTATCAAGATCACATTTATCATTTTTCTTATCCACATCAAAACAAACTCTGAATCCATCCAAAAGTAGAATCTTATGTACTCTCAAGACCTTATTTACCCAATTGACGAACTTATGCCGTTCAACATCAGCTATATTATCCTCATAACCAATAAACATTCCATATGCCAGTTGTGAGTTATCAAAGTCCAAACTACTAGTAAATGTCCACAAACACCTCCAGCGGCAAGATAGGACACTAGTTCTTCCAGCTTCTTTCATTGTCAACCGCAATAATATAGAAATAAGGATTTCATTAGGCAACATACTGATCCAGTCCTCTGAAGACCCATTGTTCATTACTAGTCTAATGATTTGCAGAAGTCGTAGAAAAACATATAAAATGTCAAAATACTGACAGAAAACATCAAACAAGGAAAATTCAACACAAACATGGAACATATTTTCATCCTAATAAAACTGAGAATCTGAGAAGACAGGTATATAACTCTTATAAAGCATTTGATTAGGGTAACAAGCCACCTTCTTTAGCTTGAATATGGAGCCAGGATGCATTGCTTTTTCTACCTTATCAGTATCAAAGATTCACACAAGTCAATGACTTCTTGCCAGAATGATCTGCCAAAGAAAATAAAAAGAATAAATTTGATCAATGTATGATATAAGGAGCCAACAGCAATAGTAACAAGTTGACAACCTAAATTTTCACATTTAAAACAAAAAATCTCAATAGAACAAAAAAACATATACAACATATCCAACTCCTAAAATCCCCAAAAATCGCAACTTTCAGCATCTTGGTTTGGAATTGAACATCATAACATTACAAATAGCAACGCAAAATTTTGATGAGATTATAAATTCTGGAAACACAACCAGGTAGCATACAACTCAAATTCCAAGACTTCCGGGAATTATTAAGAATATGAGAAAAAAAATAATTTAAAAAAACATTATTGGATTTACTTTAACCAGCCCCGGTTGTCTCCTAAGTGTGTACAGTAGCCAAAGAAGCCAAATATTAAATACTCTCGAGTCTCTCCTTAATTCGCTTATGTTATTGTTCAGTTGCAGAGTGGTAATATGAACTCCCTCGGTCAATATATTTATGTACTTATACTACCTACTCCTTTTTTCTTGGGTCTCAAGATATACTCTTACCTACTATTTTTACCATAAACTCAATATGTAAATTATCTTTTTATATTCTTATTTAATTACTTTATAATTAATCATATTTTATATATTTTTTAAATTAAACATATTTTAATCCATGTAATATTTTTTTGTTTGATAAAAGATAACTTACATAAAATCAAAACAAAATAAATAAATATAGAAAAACTATAAAAAAAAATCATTCTAAATCCGAACTAGTAGCTACACCCTATACACCCAACCTTAGGGGCGTACATGGTCTGGTTCAATCTGGAGATTAGAAAATTTCAAGTATTATCTTAAAAATTCAGGGATTTCAAAATTTAAGTCTTGTATTGTATTGGAAAAAAAAAATTCGTATTTTATCGTCCCAAAAATTTGGGACAGTTTGATACAATTCTTTGGATCTTTTCATATTAAACAATACAATACAAAATAATTCAATATTCAGATAATTTAAAATTTTTAAGAAAAATAAATTCAACTAATTTCCAAAAACCGAACACTTGCAACTATTTACTAAATAGTCTATGGTATGCAGAAGCGTATAGGGCGTTTTCCATTTACTTAAATTTTTATATTGCAGTGTAGAGAGAAGGATGGGTATAAATAAATATTATATACCAATAACAGCTTTTTATTTTCGGCTCTCCTTCTACCTTTTTAGTTTTTTATTTTCCATTTCTCGAACTGCAATTTTATGCTTTACCATTCTCTCCTTCTTTGTTTGCAATTAAAGTTTTTCAGAATCGAAATGTGGAGGAGTTAGAATTATTGATTTTAGCATGTTGTTTTACTCATTTTTATTTATTAAGGGATGTAAATGAAATTTTATGACTATAAACATGAGTGATATTTTTTTAGAAAAGTATTAAAACAATTTTTTATAATTTTTAGTAATTAAGGATCATATATTATTATATTTAATGTGAATATTTTTTATCAATAAAAAAATTTAAAATATTATATATATTTATATATATTATTTTAACTATAAAAAAGAATTTTACTAAAAAATTAAATTTTTTTATTTTATTGGCACGCAAATACAACTAGTGTATAAATATATATAAGAAGTCTTAGATGAAATTTTAGGACATTTAGATTTAGATTTAAATTTATTTTTTAAAATTTATGCAAGTAGAACTTATTTCAACTAGCAATGGAATTCCAGCAATATTAATTCATCATATTATTTATATCTCAATCTCCAATCCCCCTGGAATATTTTGTCAATTTCTACGTACTGCATGCCTAGTGAATTTTAGAGTTAAATTCATAAAAAGAAAAAAAGAAATTTCACATGATCAGAATGGATTGGATTTGATTAATGATCAACCTTATTAACAAGACATTGAAATAATGAAGTGGGTTGGAAGCATAGACAGGGAAGATTTTCACCAAAATTATCATTGTTTTATTATTCCATTCCCTATAAATAAATAAAAAAGTATCGTTTTGGGAATGGAATAAGGAGGACTAGATATTTTATTGAGAAGCATATATGCTTTTGGGTCAATGGAATTCTCATCCCAACTTTTATTTTTTGAACTAAACATTAAACAAAAGAATAGACCATTCTTTTTTTCATTTATGGATTTTTTTACTCGATACAAAAAGGAAAAATTTACAAAAATAGAAAAATATGTTAAAATATTTAAAAAATACCGGCACATAAAACTTCATTTTAAAATTACAAAAAAAAAATAACTTTTAAAATTTTAAATCTATAAAAAAAATGAAATCTTGTTCAATTATTTTCTCCCAAATTAACAAATCTAGCATGATTTTTTCCATTACAATTTTCTTCTCAAAATTATTTTTTTTATCTCCCGAAATACCTTTATACAATAGCATCAATACTAAATTATAAATATACTGGCATTTATATTTTTTTTAAATTATTTGATAAATTTTTTCTTTAGTAAAGGTTGAGTATATATTTATATAGAAATAATACAAAACAAATGTGATATGACATATTTCACATAAATAATAATTAAAAAATTGTTAAATATTTATCCAAAATTTTACCAAAAACGTACTCTAACATTTAACCAAAATTTACTCAATATTTACCCAAAATTGACATACGTTTACAAATATCAACCATTTATCTAATATTACCTAATATTTATTTAAAATTTGACTAATATTTACCCAACGTCAAGGATATATGATATACTTTTGTTTTTTTATAAATAATATATTTACATAATATTTATCCAATCCAAACAAGCGCAGACTTATCTCCAAGTGTCTCTTCTATTACGAAGACCACCTGATCTTGAATTTACATCACATCTCTAAACAAAAATAAAAAAAATAATAAACCTAAAAAATACAAAGAAATATTGAGTGAATAATATTTATATTTTATTTGAAAAAACAAAAATATATATCTCAAGCAAAATTCAAGAAAAATTAGAAAAACAGTATTAAAAATTTTCAAAAATATAAGAAAGCAAAGGAAAATAAAAGAACAATAAATCAATATGAAAATTAAATGAAAAAATAATGGAAAATATTAAAAAAAACCATAGAAATGAAAAGTTAAAAAATACAAAAGTTAAGTAAAAAGTTAACCAAAAAATCATTACGACATAAAAAAAGATAAAATAGTATTTTTAAAATTAAAAAAAATCATAAAAATGGTACAAATAAAAAAAGAATTTTGATAAAAATGATTAAAAAATGGTTTTTTGGTATTTTTTAAATAAAAAAGTTAAAAAACCGAAAAACATCAAAAACTATAATAATGCACAAGAGATGGAAGTAGGATAATCCTTCTTTCTTTCTCACGCTCTCTTTTTTCCAAATCAAAATATATCATGCACTAATTTCTTGTTAAGTACATATTCCAATCATAAGGCAAACAACTCAATAAAACTAAAGATTTTAATAGAAGCGAGAAAAAATACATTTTCCAAAATTTAAGATATAATTTTTCCAGCTTAATTAAACAAAAATAAAAGTTACCTCCTCCTGGATAAATTGAATTATAAAGCACCTCTGTCCAAAAGCTCAAGAAAATTACTGCCCACAAACAATTCCACAATTACCACCTTAGAATCTAAAAACATCATAGCACAACATAAGGTTAAATAAACCAGGCAAAACTATCTAATAACATCTTCATCTCCTTTAAAATACATTTTCAAATGCTTACGTGGCAATTTGTAATTGCATGGTTAAAAGAATTGATTGCAGATTTGTGAGCTTGCAAATTTAGAAATAGGTGAGAGAATTTCAATTGATTAAAATATTCAAATAGGTCTACTTTTCTTTTTTTATATATAATAAATTTAATTAAAATAATTAAATATGATCTATTAATGTACTTAAAATTAATTATAATGAAATTAATAATTAACCTATTTAATTAACTAAGTTAATATGATTAATAAAAACCTAGTTTAAATAATATAAATATAATTATTAATGAATTTAATATGAATATATTATTAATATAATTATATAGTATATAATATAATATAATGATGATTAATATATTATTTTCAGTGGATTTTAATTAAGGTTTATTATAATTTTCTATGTCAATTTTTTTCATAAATGAAATATCGTGAGCTTACTTTAATTTTCATAATTAATTTTTTAAGCAATTTATTAATTTTAATATTAATTAATGGTTATTCCTCTTGAAGTATTTGAACTTCTTGTATTTCTTTTGGAATTGACTATTCTTGTATTTGTACTTCTTGCAGTGCTTGTCATTCTTATAATATCTGCAATCACAATTTCGCTTATCTGCACATTTGATTGTTAGATTTGGTCAAAAACATATTGACTTCATACTCTTATTATTTGACATCCTCAAAGCTTCTTTAATTTGTTTTCTGCTGAAACACAACGCATTAAGGTCAATCATCATTTTTTGATAGATTTGCGCTAATGAATAATCTTTTAGAGCAGTTTCATGCTTTCTGAAATATCTGAGAGTAGTTTCACTTAATTCTTCTGGAACATAATTAATGAATTGTTGCTTCAAATTAATATCACCAAAACCAATTTGGTAATATCTTTCTGCTACTCATATGTAATGCTTTTCAATATCTTTCATTTTCAGATAATATCTTAATTGAACAAAATTCACTTTTTGTTGTTGCTAAAGAATCTTGAGGAGTTCCAATGAACTCAACTTCAACATAAACTAATATTGCAACAATAGTAGGAAGTTGACAAAAAATCAGTTTTTCATACTCACTTACTGTTATCCACCATTATCGCAAACTGCTAGTAAATCTGATAGTAAACTCCAACTTGAATTCTGATTTCTATCCACGCATATATTTCAAGGATTTTAGCTCTTTTTTTATTGGAAACAATATTGTCCATAGAGAACCATGAACCATTTGAAGTTTTTGGATGATAAGATTGAAATTCAGATTCAGATTCTTTCATAACTTTCTCATCTTGTGGTTCTTCTACAATTGGTGTAGGTGATGAAGGTGCAACCTGTGTTTGTCCTGACCGAGTTGAAGATTTTATGGGACCGACCATTTTTATTGATGGAAAAAATTCTTCAGTGCTTATAAACTCATCTTCTAACATTGTTTCAGAAGTGTCAGATTGTCAGTGAGCTTGATAAATTTTCTGAGGCTGATTTTGTTCAATATCGGTTTGAAAAAGAGAAGTGATGTCATTTTTCCGCGTTTGAACTATGTGTTGATAAGGATCTTGTAAATCCTAAAAAGGATCCAAAATTGTTTGTTTATTTGGTTTTTTTGGAATAGGTGTAGTTTCAGAAGATGAGATAGTCGATAAAGAAACAGTAACTATGGGTTAAGCTTTAATTTATTTCTTTTAGGTGACATTTTTTGTGAAAATATTTTTGCTCTCGTCATATTTTGAAAATTTTCATGTTGAAAAAGAATTGGATCAATATGTGGTTAAGCAAAAGTATTTTAGATAACAAATTCTGGTAAATGGTGACTACTTACAAAGGCAAATGGTTAACTGGTGTTTTAACTTGTAAATCTTTTTCAACCTGAGCCAATTGAGCTTTCAATTGTGAGATCTCTTGTTGTTTCTGTAAGAATTGAGGTACACTAACCTGATTCTGGATCATCTACATGGTCCATTGATGGATTATTTATTTCTGGAGTCGAAGCATAAACTCATGTTGCCAACTTAATTGTCTATTAACATCAGATCTAAACTGGTTAACTTGCTAAGAAACTTGATCTACCTTTTTATCAATTTTCTCAAGAACTTTGTTTTGGGCCAAAACATTGTCTGTTTGCTAGTTTAGAACATATTCTCCAACTGTGATTTCTCTAGATTTTCCTTGAGCATCCGGACTTGAAGATTTAACCTATGGAATCTTTTTGACATGTATGTTTGGATTGACTGTTTCTTGTAGAGGTAGAAACTCATGTTATTGAGGATGGAACATGCACACTTTTGGGACTGTGTGAACTTTTGATTTTTCTAGCTAGATCTGAGTAATAGCTTGACTTTGACAAGATTTTGAAATCCACTGCTTATATGGTTCATGTTTTTTAAACCATTCTAATCCTTTTCTGTAGATAAAAAATGGAGCTGATGAAGGTGACTCATATCTTGGAGGTTTTATTTTTGACTCATCCTATTGAGGGACAGATAGAGTAGACATCTTTGATCTGAATGATGGTGGTTGTAAATAGTTGACTACATAGTCCTACTTTCCATAATGTTGACCAAGAAGTCTAACCGATGGATTATTATCATCAAATTTCTTTTCCAAGTTCCTTTTTGAGGATGTAGATGCCTTCTTTTTACTCCTTTTTTGAATTGATTATTCTTTTTTCGTAAAAATCATAATAAGGTTATCGTCTGCAATATTCACAGTCATAATCTATGTCTAGTATCTTATGTGATCCTTGGTACATAGAATAAATAGGTTTTCCATTTGTAGTAAAACCTATGATAGCAAGATTTTCTTTTGCTTCATATGGCTGAATCATAAATTGTGTAGTAACCATGGAAGTGTTTGGACTTGATTCTGTAAATTGAAGAAATTTTATTTCCACAATTCTATTAGACTTTTTGACAAACTTTGATTCATGTGATTGGACAGGTTGAGCATTGCTTTGAATTTTCTCATAATTTGTTACCCAAAATTTAGGTAACAATTTAATGAGTTTATTCCTTGGAATCTTTCTTGGAATATACACACATGTACGAATATTTTGTACATCTGCTACAATGAATAAAACATAATTAGATACTAGAAAATCTAGATCAAAGGCATGATTTTGTACCCTATAAACCAGTTGGTAGTGAAGTATTGCTGTTGTAGTGGCCGACTTGTACTTTTAAGGTTGAAAGTACATGAGGATTATCAAGTGTTATATTAAAGTTAGAAAACATAATGAATAACATTGTGCTTGCATTTAATGATATTTCTACAGTACCAATAATAACATATTGTTACTGTAAATATCTTATATCAAGCAGGGCAATTCGAGCTGTAAATGGAAGACCTTTGCTTCCATGGTATGAAATTGCTAATCTGATGGCTCCAAAATAAAGTTGAGAATATCCATCACGTCTTCACAAAGTGAGAAATTCTGAGGGAATTTCTAATGAGGTGAACTATTTTTCTCCTATAACTTTAATAGTACAGTGATCAAAGGAATATGATTAAACATATTCCTTTATAAGTTTTTGTTCTATTTTGACAAATGTTTTGATTTGGGTTTCCATGAGGATTTGGACTTATTATATGCATCATACGGATTGAGAAATGAATCTTAGTAATCAGAATTTTTTGTTCATCATGAATGTGTTGGATTTCATATAAGAATTCTAAACTGTTACTGGTAGAAGTACAAAAAGGTGAAGAAGATGATGAAAAGGAAGAACATGAAAGTGTAATAGGTGCTGAAACATAATCAGAATGTGTTTCCATGATTGATAAGTGAAAGTCTCTTTCAATCTATCAATAGTTACATTATATACCATATCATACATTCTTCTGATAGATAACTTTGGCTCTGATACCATAAGGACCTGTAATGACCACTATAAATGCCACAACATAGACAATAGGTATGCTAGCCGACACAACCTCTTTTGGGCACTTGGCCTTCCATTTAGCTATCTACTTTGGTACATCAATAGCCTCATCCGGAGGACCATAAGGAACTTTCACTAGGGATATCTGAGAAAATAAGTAATAATAGGGATATACAGTAATTATCTTGAGATTGAATGAAAAGATAAAAACTTAGAAAGATGTAGTTTAGAAAACACACAAAGTTTTTATTTCTCAAACTCGTTATGCCTATTACAAAAGATTGAGCCTTTTTATATAGAATGCTCAAAGATAATCAAACAAACTTACATTATTAAAGTAAAGATTATCAAAATCTTTATTTTTCCAAAAGTAATGTCACATCAATTAAAGTAAATATTTGCAAAGCATTCATAATTGAAACAAATATAATTATACAAAAAATAAGATGAGCCACCTAATCCTTATAATGTATTGGTTCATGACTAGGTAACAAGTTTATTTCTCTGTAATCATCTGAGTCGTAATCCATAACAGTTGAGGGTCCCTGTTCATATGCTGGTGGAGACATTTATTCAATAGAAATTATTGCTCTATGTATTTCTTCTTCTCTCTTTAATCTTTCCATGTAAACTGATGGAATAGCCTTTCAGGGTGCATCATTTTGGAACTTTGCCATATTTCTCTTGGAATATATTGATTTATTGCTGCCAACAACCTTTAAAGTTCTCTTACCTCTAAATGGTGAAAATCACAATTTTCCTAGAGAAAGTAAAGATAAGTTTTATAAATTTCAAAAGTAGAGAAGTGTTCATCCCAATGTAAGATGATAATAGAATGCATCTTATTGACTTATACACTTACATCCCAGTTTTCTTGGAGAAGATGAAATAAAGATTGTTGCCAAACTACTATGGGTTTGAACCATCCTAGAAATTTTCTAGCAATATCCTTGATATAATAGCATTATAACAACGAACCGGACATAATTCAAAAGCTATGTGATACATGACACACATGTACTAAAGCATTTGAAGAGATTCTTCAGGAAATTGTCCAAAAAAAATGGAGTTTAAAAACATATATAAAAGGGTAGTTTGGATGAAAAACTCCTGATTTCATGAAAGGTTTTCCATATTTTCTTATGGAAGTTAACTGAGTATTGACAATGAGAACTTTTCTTTGTTCCTTGTTCATAACTCTAATGGAAGAGGATGAATATGAAGAGAAACTTGAACTTGGCATGAAGATTAATGGAATGGCTTGTGTTTCAATGATCAAATTGAGTTGCTTAGATAATGGTCTGGATAGAAAATCAAGAATGGGGTTTCTATCTCCTTTTATATACTCCATATTGAAACTATACTTATAAAACCAATCATTCCATCTCAATAATTGTAGCCTAAAAGCACATGGGTATCATCAAGTGTCATATTAAAGTTAGGAAACAAAGTGAATAACGCTGTACTTGTATTTAATAATATTTCTACAGTACCAATAATAACATATTGATATTACAAATATCTTGTATTAAGCAGGGCAATTCGAGCTGCAATTGGAAGGCCTTTTCTTCCATGGTATGAAAATACTAATTTGATGGCTCCAAAATGAAGATGAGAATATCCATCACATCTCCATAAAATGAGAAATTCCGAGGGAATTTCTAATGAGATGAACTGTTATTTTCATGTAGCTTTAATAGTACAATGATCAAAGGAAGATTATTGAACATATTCCTTTATGAATTTTTAATCTCTTTCAACAAGTATTTTAATTTGTTTCCATGAAGATTTGGATTTATTATATGCATCATACGGATTGAGAAATGGAATCTCAGTATTCAGAGCTTTTTGTTCATCAGGAATATGTTGGATTCCATATAAGTAATCTAAACAGTTACTGGTAGAAGTAAAAAGAGGTGAATAAGATGATGAAAAGGAAGAACATGGAAGTGTAATAGGTGCTGAAACATAATCAAAATATGTTTCCATGATTGATAAGTGATAGTCTTATTCAATCTATAAATAGTTACAGTATATACCATATCAAAGGAGAAGAGAAAAACCTAGAAAGATATAATTTAAAAAATACACAAATTTTTTATTTCTCAAATTCGTTCTGCTTATTACAAAAAATTGAACCTCCTTATATAGAATGTTCAAAGATAATCAAATAAACTTACATTATTAAAGTAAAAATTATCAGAATCTTTACTTTTCTAAAAATAAAGTCAAATAAACTAAAGTAAATCTTTACTTTTACAAAGCATTCATAACTGAAACAAACATAATTATACAAAAGATAAAATGAGCCACCTAATTCTTATTATGTATCGGTTCATGACTAAGTGACAGGTACATTTCTCTGTAATCATATGAGTCGTAATCCATTTTATTTTTCTAACAAAATAGCTCATCAGTATTCATCACTAGTATCTGTCTGAAATATTCTTTTTTCTTCTGTTGGGATATGCAATGGTGGAAGATCTTCACATATTTTCTTTATCTATTTTTGCAGTTGTTAATTGTGCATGTGACCATGGTGGGACATCTTTTTTCAATAATTGTCGAAGTAGTTGAGCAAATTTTGTGAAGTGAGGAATAAAGTTTATGAAATAATTTGCAATTCCTAAAAATTGTTGTATATGATTTTGTGTCATTTCACTGTTATAAAACTTTAATAATTCAAAATTGATGTGTGGATAAGGTCGGTATGTATTATCTTTAAATTTTATTCCTAAAAGTTTTATCTCATTTTTTGTCAAGTGCATCTTATTTTCAGAAATCATCACTCTATATTGTGTTGTCAATTCTATAAATTGTTTTAATAATTCTCTGTGATTGTTGTTATCTTTTAAAAAAAACAAGATATGATCTATGTAGATTAGTGTTGAAGATAATATCGGAACACAAATTTTTATCATTGTTTTTTAAAAAAGTGATGGTGCAACTTTAAGACCAAAAAATATTACTATTTATTGGTAATGATGATTTTGGATACAGATGACTATTTTTTGTCTTTCATCGTAATGTATTACTAATTATCAAAATCATGACTTAAGATCAAAATTGAAATTTTTTTTTACATACTTTAAGAATAAATATAGTGATGAAATTTTAAATAGATTAAACTTATCATCCTTTAAAAAATGATTTAAAAACTTGTAATTGTTTACTAATCTTTTCTTTTTTCTGATTTACTCAGAATATTTATTTACATAAAATATTTTACATGCCAAATTTGATTTGGTCGACTCAATGAGATTTTGTTAAAGAAACTGGTAATATTCTTGAACGGCTATTTAAAAAATATAATATTTTAAGTTAATAATAAATATTATATATTAAAATATTTATTGCATCCCACGAAAGAGTAATTGAGAGGCTCTGACTATTACTGTAAAAATTTCACTTTTCCTAGAAACACCAGAGCTCTTCACTCTTTTATTCTGATTCTCCATTAGAAAAAGATAACATTTGTAACTTGGGTTCTGCTTCTAGATTTCTAAACCTAAAGTCCATATATCCTCATCAGCCAGCGATCGCGCTCTCCTCAGTCCACACCAACCAGCCGGCAATCGCGCATTTAGAAGGTGTGTATGTTGAATATGTAGCTCGGTTACTTCTTGTTGTTGTTGATAAGGAGAAGGACCCATTTAAATGTTTTTCGTGCCTGCTTGTTGAGAGCTGTCTAGGGGAGAACCAGAATATAATTTAATGCTATTTCAGTTATACTGAAGCAAAAGAGTAAAGAGTTCTGGTGTTTTCAGAAAAAGTGAAGAACTTTTTACTGTGCAATCTAGGCTGATTAGTTAGATAGCTTTGCCTCGTTTATTTAGCCTTATGTTGTGCTATGATGTTTTAGATGCTAAGGTGGTAATTGTGGAATTTTTTGTGGGCAGTAATTTTCATGAGCTTTTGGACAGAGGTGCTTTATAATTCAATTTGTTTAATTGATCTGTAAAAATCATATGGTAAATTTTGGAAAATGTATTTTTCCTGGGTTCTATTAAATCTTTAGTTTTATTGGGTTGTTGGTAGAAAATAGAATGCTTGCCTTATGATTGGAATATAGGCTTAAAAAGAAATTAGTGCATGATATATTTGGCTTTGGAAAAGAGAGAGCGTGAAAAAGAAGAAGAATCCTACCGCCTTGTCTTGTGCATTATTGTATTTTTTGATGTTTTTAGTTATACGCATCACTGTTTTGATAAATGTTGGTCATCTAACTCAAAAACTACTGCGCATTTATCCGTTTAGATTGTGTATTTTCTGGAAATTATTTGTAGAGAATTGGTGAAATAATGGATGTATTTCTCAATTTCTCCTCTTTTCTCTTTTTATTGCTTCTTTTGAACAAATCGATTTGCCAGCTTTAGTGCTTATAAACATTTTTCAGAATTTTTAAAAATTATTTAGCATTGTAGTGGTCATAGGAATTTAATGCATTCTACCTTCAATAATCTCTTTACTGTCTTGCCTTTAGCTACACCTTTTGATGTGGGAACTAGAATTTCTCCTTATTCATCTATCTGGTACTGGATGTATGTTCTTAGATTGCATATGTATTTTTTGTTGATAATCTTTGAGAGTCTGTTGATTTGTTTGTCTTTGTTTATAAGTCTTTGACTCTCTGAGGGAAAGCATCTGCTCACGTCAATTGTGGAAATTGCCAGACAACACTCATTTATCCATATGGTGCTCCCTCCGTCAATTGTGCTTCCTCCTGCTTTATTAGTAATTTATTTGTAAGTGCATCCTTTACTAACAGTAGCTTTTTTTTAACTTGTGTATATATTTAAATATGTGGTTACTTAAGCTTTAAATTATTTTTCAATTCGGTGGAATAGGAACGAAAAGAGGGGGACAGGGGTGGTTAGTTTTGACATGTCATGTCATAGATTGTCATTTTATTAATATTTATTGGTGCTTGCTCAGGGATATATTTTACCAAATCTAAAATGGTAAAAGTCCATGCATGTAAGTCATAAAATAATTAGACTTAAATGTCTATCTTTTCACCATGTCCATAATGGCCTTTGCTGTCTTGTTGAGATATCGGAATGATTGGTTGCCTATAAAGGATGAATAAAATATAGATTGTAAACTTGATTCAATCCCTTGTTAATAAAAAACTCTCTTTCCCAACTTACATTGCTAAACTTGAGAATAAGCTCATAGATTGATGTTTAAATTGATAAAAATTATAAGGATTGACCAGAATTGATAATTAACATTGAGATATTATTTTGTCAATTGGGCAATTTTTTCATCGTTTATCTCATCTTTGTAATTGTTGTTGCAGCTATAACTTGGTGTGTGATATAGTATAGCTGGTTTTGATGACTCATTTGTTTATTCGGTTGAAAGGGTTTGAATGTGATAACTTTTTCAACAAAAGGTGTCACTTTTTTTGCTATATTCCAATCTCTCAAATTTTATATTTAAGAGAAATTTCATTTAAAGGAGCTTGGTATATAATTTCAATTTGGACCAGCAACCTATTCAGGAGCTATTTGAGTTTTCTGTATGGAAGATGTGAATCTGAAAGTTTTTCGTACAAAGTTTTTGTAAAAGCAATTAAGGATGGAAATTCTGAAATGAAGCGTGAATGAATTAGTCATTTTGTAATGGTCTGCTGATCTATTGATTATAAAATGAGGTTTTTATTATGTCTAAATGTATATGGCGTAGACAGTGTTTGTTGGCTAAAATTGCATATGTTAATCTAGTCAAAATAGAATTATATCAGTTATTTCATATTAGTTTACTTGTGTTTGAACTTATAATTTTTTTCTTAATTAATTGCAAGTGCATATGTTTTGAAAATTAGTTTAATTAATTTTTCTTTAAAAATTTGAATTATCCGAGTAACGAATTGTTTTATTCCGAAATAACTGAAAAACTGTACCAAATTGTTCTAAATTTTTGGAATAATACAAATTGATTTTTCAAGATAAGATTGGACAATCTGGATGGGACCGGACCATGTATACCCCTACTCTGAAGCATTCTATTCTGTTACAGATACTTGAGATACAGAAGATCCTCATATAGGGATTCTTTTCCGTCTGATCAGACAGTTGTTCCGTCTGATCAGATAGTGGAGCTTTCTATTCCGCCTGATCCGATAGTGGAGATTCTTGCACAGCTGCGGAATGGGATGCATTTTGAAGAAAATGATGGCATGGACGAGGAGGCTCCACCTGGTTTGACGGTGGAAGCGGAAGCACATGAAGAACTAGAGAACCAGCAGCTGTATTTGAATGACGATGTGGAGGATAAACATTTGATTAAATGGAATCAAGATGAAGACTTTAACAGGGGAGAGAGCAATGGTGGATACGATGAACACAGCTATGATAATGGCAAGTCAGGTAATGAGGTGGAAAAGAAGGATGAGATAAGTAATGGTAACAGAAGGCATCAATATCCTGTAAGACCTGAAGCTGAAGATTGTTCCTACTACCTGAAAACTGGGACTTGCAAATTTGGATCTAATTGCAAGTTTAATCATCCTGTTAGAAGGAAAAACCAGGTACTAAATATGCTTCTTTCCCCCTGTTTCTGTATTTAATGTCGCCTTAGTTGACGATATTATGTTGTCATTATGATTTGCAAGGGGATTTGCTGGATTTGGAAAAATTATAATTATAAAATACAGAGGGGATTTTGTGTTTGTGAAAAATGGTAAATGTGTCTTATGCTGTTATTATCAGTGACAGTTGTTTCTGCTGATGGAAAGTAATTATAGGGTTTAATTTTTCTACCAGTATGGCAATTGACATTTACCTGCATATCAAGTCAAGGACTTTGATATTTTTTTGTTTTAGAAAGTGTCTGGAAATTGGGTCTTCCATTGTCCTAAGATCCATAAACCGTATGGTTAATAATGTAACCCAAACACTAAACTCTTAAAGCTTTTTTTATTTTTATTTTTTTAATTTAAAATTTTGCTTTTTGTAAGGCTGCCGAGGAGAAGGTGAAGGAAAGAGAAGATGCAATAGAGAGGCCTGGCCGGACAGAATGCAAGGTTATATTTGATATACTTTATATTTTAGATCTCCTTTATATTTTAGGAGAAGAAAAAAAAGCCTGCTTTTGAAGAACTCTTTTCTGCCTCAGTCATGTTATACTCCACCACCCTCTTGGAAAATGTTTTGATTTGTTAGCTAGTTGAGTCTTCTGAATCCTTTCTTGTTCATTTGACCTGATCAATTGTTCTTTTTCTACTCATTTGATCAGCCTATGTATATTCTTGGTTCATTATCTTACTTAAGATTCAGGCATTAATGCCTTATCCAAGCTGTTGTTGGACAGGAATTTCCTTGATCTTAGTTTGCTAACCAGGATATGTTAATCATGCTAAATCTATATAACAGATTTTGTAGTTTATTTATTTTTTGGAACTTCAACTGCTAGTTTATTGGTCAAGTTGATTTGTTTACCCTTTGTCCCTTGAAAAGTAAATGTCAAATAAGCTGGTTTCGTCACTTAGCTCTGTGTATGCGCGAATATTGAATAGCAGTTTCTGCTATGCTATTTTTTCTTGAGTTTGCTGCAGTATTACTTGAGGACAGGAGGCTGCAAGTATGGAAAGACTTGTAGATACAACCACTCCAAAGCAAAAACTTCAGTGCTTCCAGCAAAAACATCAATTTTACCCATTTCAGACCTTAACTTTATGGGTCTGCCAATCCGACCGGTATATCTCTAATAAATATATAGAAATATTTGGTATATATTTGCTGATTTTTCAGAATATCTTTATCTTAACAGTGGATATTTGAAGCTGTTAATAAATCTCATTAATCACAGGGTGAGAGAGAGTGCTCATATTATATGCGAAATGGCTCTTGCGGGTATGGAGCTAATTGCCGTTTTAATCATCCAGATCCCACTGCTGAGGGAGGAAGTAACCCCACTTCCGTATTCAATAATGCTGGCTCTGCTTCTTTACCAAGTTCCTCACAATCAGATGTAGCATCATGGTCTTCACCAATAGGAATAAACGAGGCTCCTCCTATTGGGTCAATTATGTTTCCACCAACACTAGGGGCTCCTTCACAAAGTCCAGACCGGAATGGATATCAGGTGTGTTATCTACCTCCATATGGGACTGTTTCCTTGTGTTTGTTATCTACAAGTATTTCCTATATCCAACAGCTCTCTTTTGTTTCACATTTTTCTGGTTTATGATGTTATTATTTAATGTGTTTACTACGTGTGACTGGAATTGTCCTAAAGTAGGTGTTTATTCTTTAAAGTAATTGGTTTTAAAATAGACAGTGTGGTGTCTAGAGAAGGTAACTCGATAGAGGAGATCATATAGGATGCCAAAAATTGAGCACTTTCATCAAAACTTCTTTCTGTTCCGAGTATCGAAGGATTTTTCTTTTCACCTGATGTAGTTCCTTTACATGTTTTGAGATTGCTATTTTTGTTCAGTTTATACACACCTAGTCAAACATCTCCCACTCAGCGGAATTGCATTTTCTCAGGCATGCTTTTGCTCTTTATTGTAATAATTGGGTAGTAGGACTCCTTTCTGTGTTATTCTTGATGCAATAGATGCTTTAATTACTTTAAAATTCGACTCTATCGAGAGTTATGTTCAGAGAGAATATTGGAACTAATTAGCACTGAAGACAATTTGTCAGCCTGGTCGAAGCAAAATATAGCTACAAATCTATTGATTAATAAAGCAGTAGTGTATTTCTCATGATGTTAGTTCACCCAATGATTAATATTTTCACTCGACATTTCTTTTTGCAAGTCACATTTTCTTTTAATTCTCTTTATATTTTCCCTTCACAGTTGATGGTTATGCTGATTTGATGTCAAAAATTTTAAATTTAGATCTTACTTTGTTAATTTAACTTTAACATTCCTTTTTTGAGTTGTGATCAAATTTTTTTAACACAATTGTATTCTTTTGTGGCTTGCCAAGGCTCCTATATATCGACAAGAAAGGAGTGTACTTCCAGCTCCAGCATATCTCTTAAGACCTGCTACGGATACCAATATCTACGCACATCAGCAGCAGATGTCAGTTGACGAATTTCCAGAACGGCCTGGTCAACCAGAATGCAGCTATTACTTGAGAACGGGGGACTGTATGTTTAAATCCAAGTGCAAATATCATCATCCAAAGAATCATATTTCAAAATCACCTCCATGCATACTAAGTGACATGGGTCTACCTTTGAGACCTGTAAGTTTAATTCTTCCTCATGGAATTCTTCTTAAGAAGGATAAATTCGCGACTGATATAATGAATTAGAATAAAATCAATTGTGTATCCTATTGATGAAAGATGCCTTTTGATTTATATTTAACTAAGCTATAAGATTCGAGAGCAATGTCAGAAATAATATATGCTCCAAATTATTTATCTTAACATTTATATTTCTTGACCAAGTATTTGTTTTTCACGTCCAGGGTAAAAGCATTTGCTCTTACTACAGCCGCCATGGTATTTGCAAGTTTGGTCCTGCTTGTGAATTTGACCATCCAATACTATTATGATCTGCCGATGATCAGAGTATGCCCTTTGCCGATTCTGTGGCCAAAGAAGAGGCTAGAATGGCAGAAACTGGAAATGGAAGTGATAATGCAATTCAGTTGCCTGTATAAAAAAATTTTGCATCAAACAATCTGGCTTTTTTAGGATCAAACAATACAAAGGGCAGGAATATTTAATCCTTCTCTCTGCTTCAAATGCCACACTCTTTTCAAACGGTGTCATTTTGTTTATTTGTCTTGTGTTACGTTGCGGGAAGCCCAAATTGAATCTGGATATATATATTGTGTATTTTTATGTTAGTTACCACCAGCTTTAGTTATTCTTATTTATTTAACAGACCATTTAGCAATTATTATCCTCTTTTGCATATGTTTTTAAAACCCTTGACCTAATTATCGTGGCTAGCCATGCTAACAATATTTAAATTATGATAAGCTAACGGAGACATGGGTTACTTGATTTTTATTGAAAATTATGAAAATTTTACAGAATAAAGCAGAAAACTTTGAGAAAAGATTTAATTTATGTGAAATAGAGAAGGAAGACAGGGATTTGACATATTTGTGAAATCCATCTCTACGCGCAACGTTGCACAGAATTTTGCTCTTAATTATTCAGATTAGTTTACAGTTAGTTCAGTTTTAGTTAGTTTAATTCCTATGAACCGATGATAAATATCTTGCTCCTTAAGCCATAAATTAGTAATATCCCGTTCTCTCTGATTATCCTGGTAAGATTCGAAACCGTTTTGCCTGAGATGTGAAGAATACAATTGTGCATAACTAGCACTATATGCCTCGGGTAAGTTTAAGGCCCAGAAAGCCCATAATAAGCCTAATAACATTTCTGTTATATGTACACTTCAAAGAAAAGAAAATAAATAAAATAGACAAGCCCAAGGAAGAAATACTCAATCCTCTTACAGATACATTCAAAGAAATACAAACTGATGTTATATCAATGATAACTCGTGACAGTACATACTATTCTTTTTTTACCACTGTGAATAATACATGTATAATCCTTGAGGAAAAAAGCATGAATAACCATGTGGACTAATTATAACAATACGATAATATTTCTATATTACATAAGGGGTCCTATAAGGAAGGAAAATACAGGGAATATCCACAGTATATAAGATTAAGAAGAGGATACCTGAGTTTGCCTGCTAAGGTGGAAATTCTAATATATTTTTAGGACAAGGATGGTTGGCCTGATTTAGATAAAAAAAAATTAGAAGAAATTACTTGATTAGTCTGTTGTTATTTATGCTGTATTGTCTCATCAAAAAGGGCTTTTTACATTTTTGAGCATATTTATATTTATAATTGATAAGGATTTATAATTGTATTGATATTATTGTATAGAAGATACATATAGCACATATTAGAGATAAAATAAGGGAAAGTCATTTAAGAAAATAGACACAGGCTTTTAGAGTCGGTGGTTTGTAGATTATGGAATAATTGTAGATGCGGATAGAAATAAATATAGAATTACGGAGAGAGAAAAAGTATGTAAAGATGTACAATCATTTGATATTGAGATAAACTTAATATTGGACAGAGAGATTTGGAAATAGAAATATTGTTATTATATTATTGTGTTGACAAATATATAATTATTGTTTTTTTTTGTTCCCTTGATACCCAAAATAAAGAAGAAATTCCAATCATTAGGGAAGAAAGGAAGGAGAATTCCAATAATTAGGGAAGAAATCTCAAATGATAGGAAATGAAAAATGTTGAAGGATCCAATAATATAAGTTATAATTAAGTTTAGTTATTTCAAAACAAAGGAATACTCCACATGGTTGAAAGATAACTACATGACATGTGATATATGATGCCAGTATAAAGTCACACTTCCACCAAGGTAAAAATATCATTGGCCAGCTCTTGAGCCCTGACGATTAACCGCAAGTCAGACAAATCATAATGTTATGTGAATATCAAGCCCCAATCAACTAACTTCCTAGTACAGAAGCTCAAAATATTTTTCAATACCTTTTATATTAGGTTTCCTCACATCAGAGAATCATTAATTTTGCACCTGAAGGCAATATATTTTTTAGATTTTCAATACAATCTCTTGTAGCAAAATTCACTTCCTGATCAAGTATATCGGGTTTTGTCATGTTGAATGTCGTGCAGGAGACAATTATTATCTTTTCCAGAGCCAGAATACCATCCAAGTTCAATGTGAAATTTAGATAGAAAAAAACCAATAAATTCAAACACTTTTAGACATTTGTGCTAATATTGTTGCTCGGGTTCTTTTGCTTCCAAAGGCTTCCAATTCAGCAACTCTGCTTTGTCCTCCGAAGAGATAAATCGTTCTACTAAAAACTGCTAAGACAAGCAGAATGTCCCTATCATGCTTCACTAAAGACAATAAATAAGTCCAAGACATGCCACGCTGAAGTTTCAATGTCATGCACAAGATTCTCATCCATGTGTTCTTAATGAAACATGAAGTAAAGCTTCAGTCAAGTAAACTTCAAAAAAGAATCGGCCCATGCTACATTTAAAGAATGTAGAAAGATGATATGTTGTACAAATTATAAATAAAGGGTTTTAAAAATTTGATCAATTATTCATTTAGACAGAATTTCATTTATTAATTAAATATGAAATATTTAATGCGAGCTTAGATAATAACATGAGTATGATGGATAACTCATAATTATTATATGTCAATGAGTTAAATATCTCTTATTGCTAATTTTAATCATCAAACTCATTTATATAAGATGGGATAGAGGTTAAGAAAATGCTAAGAAAATAAAATTCAATCATTTTTGAGTTAAAAAAAAAAAGAAAAACTTTTAATGCAAATTTTTTTGAATTGTTTCTACGATAGTAGATTCGGCCAAATCAGGTATATATCTGAGTTATAACCATATTTGAGTTTTTCTCACCATGATCTAAAGAAAAACTGAGTTTAATTGAGATTTTAAAAAATATATAATTTGGTTAATCATATGCTTGATTCTCTGATTTTATTGATTTCTGATATTTTTTGTTGATAAAATCAGGATTATATGTTGTTACATGTTGATTTAAAGTAAAACTTTAAAAGAAATTGGATTTTAGAGTGAAATTACATTTCTAGAAATTTTCGAAAGAAAATTGCAAAGAAATTAGAGGAGTGCGTTAGAGGCGTGCGTGAGACATGTTGAGATGACTAGAGGAACGTGCCAGAGACGCATGTGGCATATCGACAAGAAATGGAGCTGTTACGATACATGCGCTAGACAATTGGCACGATCATGTGTGATACACACGCGGGCATGTGTGATGTGTGTAATCCACACACGTACCTCCTGCCCATTTTTCTAATTTTTATAGTTTTACCCCTGAATGTTTTGATTTTTTAATTTAGTCCATAATTTGTTATTTTTTACTCTATGAGGCTATTTTTGACTCGATTTTTTCTGAAATTAATTTAAATTTTCTAATTAATTTTTAAAATCCATAATTGAGAAAAATTGTTACATTTTAAGAAATAAATTGTTATCTCATAATTTTATTTAATTTATGCAAATGACAAAAAATGTCACATCTAGAAATAATTTTTCTCTTGTAAAATTGATAATGTAATTAAATTTGAGTGATAATAATTTTTCGAGAAATTTAAGCCCCATGTCCATAAGGAATGAAAAATTATGTTTTCAAGACAATAAATAAGGTGTATCTATACAAAAATTTCTTTTAAAATCGGCTAAAATATAGTCGTCAAAGTGATATTTTTATCTGAGATTTTAAGAAATATCTGGTTTTATATGTTTTATGGATGTCTTATATTTAATTTTTAATTATTCGATCCAAATGTGTTTATTATAAATTCAAATTTTGAGATGATATTATAAGATATTTGATTGAGAGTGAACCAGTCTGAGTGATTTATTTTGCACAAAAGTGTTTAAATTTGCAAAGATTGTGAAAATTCTCATATTGTTCTTATATTGAAGAATTATATATTGCATGTTATATTTTTTGTCCAAAGGTAATTATATAATGATGCGCTGAGATTTTTTGGATTAATACTCTTTTATGGCTTTGAGTATTATTATTGACTTGAACTAAACTATTACATTATTGATTTTTTCTGTTACATTTTTTATCAATAATTGTACTATGACAATTGAGATGTTAACAACCTCAAATTTCAATGAGTAAAAAAGAGATGTTGAAATGACTATGAAGTTGGTAGATATTGATCTTGCCATGACTACTCCTAAACCAATCGACTTGACTTCTAAAAGTACTGATGTGGAAAAAGAATTGCACTCAATATGGTATAAGATGAATTGCATGTGCTATTTGACACTTAAAAGGTCAATTCCAGAGCATCTATTGAGTGGTCTTCCTGATACTCATATGCTTAAGAGTTTCTGATAGCTGTGTCTCAGATTTATTAGGTATCTATCAATGCTGAGATTGGTACCTTTCTGAAACAACTATACCCCATGAAGTATAATAGAGTAGGAGGTGTTAGGGAGTACATTTTAAAGATAGTCCACATACATAATGAGTTAAAAAGTATTGACATTGTTCTCTCTGATATTTGTATTGTGCATCAAGCTCTCAAATTTCTACCTCATGAGTTTGGGATGCTTATTATGACTTACAACTCAATGGAGGATCCTTGGACTGTTAATGCTTTCATTGCCATTTGTGTAGCTGAGGAAGAGAAGCTAAAGAAGGGACAATCTAGTATTGTGCTTCTTGTATCCGGTCCTCAGTATCAAGGTAAATGGAAAGGTAAGTGGAAAGGTAAGAAAGCTAAGTCTTATACTTCTACTTTTGTTCAAAGACATGAGTCTTCCTGATCCAGTGTTGTGAATAATAAACAAGGCATTGAGAAAAAGAAAATTAAATATTTCTTTTGCAAAAGAAATGTCATAAGAAAATGGATTGTCTTAAGTATAAAGGTTGGTTAGAAAAACATGAGCCTACAGGTAACTCCTTTGGTCTTGTTATTTATAAATCTAATTTAGCTAATGTCACATTCAATTCTTAGTGACTTAATAGTAGAGTGACTAAACATATTGCTTTCACATTAGAAGGATTTACAAACATGAGGAAGCTAAATAAAGATGAGTCATTACTCATAGTTGGCAACAATGCTATGGCTGAAGTTCAATTAGTTGGAAATGTTTGTTTGAACTTAAATAGTGATTATGAGCTATTTTTATCAAATGTATTATTCATACCATTTTTTAGACGAAACTTGTTATATATTTCTGAATTAGACAAAATTGACTATGTTTTTGTATTTAAATACGAACTTGTAAATATAACTCTTAATTTAAAGATAGTTGACTAGTGTATTTTGTCATATAGTTTGTATCAAGTTTCATTAAGTTTAAATAAAATATATTTCATATCTTGTAATATTGAACGTGTTTTTGCCAAAAGACCTATAATAAAGAAAATGTCATCCATGTTGTGGCATAGACGACTTGGCCATTTTTCTAAGAAAATGGTAAAAAGACTGATTAAAGATAATATTTTGTCTATCATTGATTTCAGTAATCTAAAAATATGTGTTGATTGTTGTAGGGGTAAGCTAACTAAAAGTAAGAAAAATGAATTTATTAGAAGCTTAGATCTTTTAGAGATAATCCATACAGATATATGCAGACTGATTCACCCATAATATGCAATAATAAATATTTTATAATATTTATTGATAATTTTTCAGATATGGTTATCTGTATTTGATTAAGAAAAAGTCTGAATCTCTTGAGAAATTCAAGATTTTTATGACTGAAGTGGAGAAACAACTGGAAAAAATTATCAAAATTGTTAGATCTGATCGAGATGGTGAGTATTATGCAAATACAGTATCACAAGACAACTACAAAGTCATTTGCCAAATACTTAGAGGACTGTGGAATAATTGCTCAGTTTACTATGCTTAATAGTCTCGAACACCATGATATGGCTAAAAAGCAAAATCGGACCTTAAATGAAATGGTTAGAAGTATGATGTCGAGGTCTAATCTCCTAAACTTTTTTTATGGGGTGAGACTATTAAAACGATATTATATATCTTCAATAGAGTACCTAGTAAGTTTGTGGCTAAAACATCATTTCAACTATGGACTAATAGAAAACCTAGGTTAAGTCACCTCCATGTTTGGGGTTGTCCTTCAGAAGTACACTTTTATAATCCTACTAAAAGAAAATTACAATCCAGATATATTCATTGTTATTTTATAGGATACCTAGATCATTCTAAAGGCTACAAATTTTATTGTAGAGAAGAGAGTTCTAAAATTGTAGAATCACAAACAGCAAAATTTTTAAAGTTCAATATAGTCGATCAGTATGAACACTCTGAAATCACTAGTATGGAACAATAGACAAAAGTTATACATATATCTATTCTCAAGCAACCTGCAATATTGGTTTTTACACCTGTGATTAATTCAGTAATAAGGGATGAGCCTATATAGTTAAATGAGACTTCATCATCACAAGATGCGGTTGCAAAGACTCCTCTTAGGAGATCTACCAGGGAAAGAAAATTTGCTATTTCATCAGATTATGTATTTTATTTAGGAGAAAGTGATTATGACATTGGTCATATTTCTGATCCTATATCATTTGAGGAAACTGTTTTTAGTACCCAATCAGATCTGTGGTGAAAAGCAATGAGAGATGAAATTCAATTTATGGATTGTAATGGCGTGTGGGAGCTTGTTGAATTACCTGAAGGTTGTAAGTCTATTGGCTGTAAATGGATTTATAAGACCAAAAAAATACTCTAAAGGGAATGTTGAGAGATTTAAAGCTAGATTAATTACCAAAAGATTTACTCAGAGAAGATAAATTAATTACATTAAAAAAATTTTCTCTTGTATCCTCAAAAGATACATTTAGAGTAATTATGACACTAGTAGCTGATTACGATTTAGAACTATATCAGATGGATGTTAAAACCACATTGCTGAATGGAGAATTAGATAAGTAGGTGTATATGAAGCAACCTAAAGATTTTTAAGAATATGGTAAAAACCATATTGTTTGTAGATTTAATAAATTTATTTATAGTTTGAAACAAGTCTTACAACAGTGGTACTTGAAGTTTGATAATGTAATCACTTCTTTAGGATTTGTTGAAAACAAAGTTGATAGATGCATATATTTCAAGATTAGTGGGAGCAAATATATCTTTCTGATATTGTATGTAGATAATATTTTATTTGCATGTCATGATTTAGGTACACTACATGAAGTTAAGTAGTTGTTAGATATTGAAAAAATTTAATATGCATGATTGTAAATCTAGGGATGTGTCAATTGCTAAAGATGATAAATTGAGATTAGTACAATGTCCTAAGAATGAGTTTGGGAGAAAGTCAATGAAAGTGGTGTCATATGTTAGTGTAGTTGGAAGCTTGATGTATGCTAAATTCTGCACTACAATGGATATTGCATTTGCAGTTGGTATTTTAGGTAGATATCAATCTAATCCTATAATGAACCATTGGACTACGACTAAAAGAGTTTTGAGATACCTTAAGGAGACTAGTGATTATATCTTAATATATAAAAAAGGTTAAACATCTTGAGTTAATTGACTATACAGATTTTGGATTTTACTGTTTGCTTAGATGATAAAAAATCCACATCAGATTATATTTTTATGTTGACTGGTGAGGTTGTATCTTAAAAAAGTGTTAAACAGTCCTTAGTCTCTTCTCCCACGATGCAAGTTGAGTTTGTAGTATGTTATGATGCATCCACACAGGCTATATGACTACGAAATCTCATTGTAGAAATGTCAATTGTTGATTCTATTAGCATACCCATAAAGTTATATTGTGATAATCTTCCAGCTATGTTATTTGCGAAAAAATAACAAGAATATCATAGGGTCTAAGTATATGAAAGTCAAATATTTGACATTGAAAGATTTGATAAAGAAATATGACGTTGAGACAGATAATATCAGTACAAAAGATATGACTACGACACAATGTTTATATAAAACATGTCACTAGTATGAATCTAAAGTTTGTTATTAATTTATTGGATTAGTGGGAGAATTTTAAATTACTTTATATAATTTTTATATGTGCTTTATATATTAGTATAAATGTACATTATTGTATTTTGATTATTATCAATAAAGAGACATATTTTCATTGGAAAATATTAGATGTTACATTTTTATGGGAACATAAAAAATTATATTTTCATTAGAAAATATTATGTGATATATCAGATATGATATTTGGTAGTCTTAAAATTAATGTAATCTTAAAATTAATGTAATCTTAAGCTAAGGTTTAGAGCATTGATGTTCATAGTTTTAAGTGTATGCCTTATGACACATAAAGTATTTCGATATATAAAGTTTTAAGATATACATATTTCATTTGAGGTCATAAAAAATTTCTTATGAGTAACTGTATTACATAAAAATAGAAATCTGACTGATAAAAAAATCAACACATCAAGTTTTGATCATAAAATGAGCATTAAGTAATTCTTACCTCATTACTACATTGATACTCATAATGATTGGTAGGTTTTTAGCATATGTGACTATGGAAAGTACCGTGTTCTTGATTATGTAGTTTCCATTATGATCCTATGTTAATAATCTTTTTAAATCGAGTGGCAATGTGAAGTATTTTGTAATTTGTTTTCAATTCATGCGTCTAAGTGGGAGAATATAAGATATTTTATTTTAATATCTTATATTTGTCGGTTTTTAATTGAGACATCAGGATAAATTATAAACAAAGAGCCTTAAAAATTTGATCAAATCTTTATTTAGGCAATACTTCATTTATTAATTAAGTGTGAAAGATTTAATATTGACTCATATAATAATATGAATATGATGAATAATCCATAATTATTATATACCAGTGGGCTAATTTTCTCTTGTTGCTAACTCTAATCATTTAGCTCTTCTATATAAGATAGGATAAATGTTAGGAAAATGATAAAAAAAAAATATAATTTCATTATTCTTGAGTTAGAAAATGAGAAAATATCTTGGTACAAAACTTTTTGGATCGTTTCTACGATGATAGATTCAACCAAATTATATATATATCTTCCTCTTTATCAATTAAACTCTTTGTTTTGTATTCTAAGTTGCATGTATTAGATCCTAAGGTTGAGATCTTAAGATTTTTGCTATAGATCTCTCTATTACAGGTGACCTAAAACAAGCAAGTTTGGAAATGATGTAAACAAGAATGTTGCAGCTCAGGTTTAAACTCTTATTTAAAAATTGTTAAAAATATGAAATTGAATATCACCAACTAAGAATGAGAAAGTTTTTAAATATCAAAGCAAGTGTAGACACTATTGATCATCTTATAGAGAAGCTACATAGATTATTCAGACTGCCGCTTTGGGTAGTAAGTGATTCTTTTAAGGTTTCTCAACCATAACATTTTGGGTAGACAAATGCATTTTTTTTTTTAGAAGTATTTGATCCCGTTGTTCTCTTTTTTCTATACTCTCCCATTTTCTCTATAACCTAATTAGGTTTATCCATATAGTTTAGGAAAGCGAAACACTCCAATGTTTGGCACACAACTAGGTTACCGCAAATGCACCTTTGCATATGCATCTTGCAAAAGGGCTAAAAGGTGCATCCTTTGCACTCTGACATTTGCTATAAGGTACACTTCTAACAACGCACTTATGCAAGCCCGATTACATTGTCTTTCATTATCTAAGAAATCTAAGAATAAGTACACCAAACATAGTGACTACTATACATAAACCACATATTTGTGGCCTATATGCTTACAGTCATCAATGAAATAATTGAAAATGAGAAAAAAGATAGCTATAGACTCTTAATTATAATCTTATAGTTGTTGGGTTAAAAATTTGATACATATGATTAAAATTTCAAAAAAATATTGAACTCTATATATTTTAGGATGTAAATTGCTTTATATAACTATCAGCAAATTCAAAGTGTAGCTTCTAGGTCGAAAAACACATAAAAAAAATTGACAAAGAATCATTAGGCTTGAACATATGCTTAACTGATGATTCTAAAGTTCCAAATAAGAGTATTACTTGAATTGAAAATTTATGCAAGCTAGGTAACATCTCAAATGGAGACATCCAATTGACCTTGTATTCCTTCAATTCATTTGACACCAACTCTAATTGATTGAGATTTCGTAACAAGGGAAATTTGGGAATTCTACCAAAGGTCTGAACAAACCCATGAAGAATTAAAGAATGTAAATGTAATAATAAATAACAATTATCAAAACAAATCCACCAAGAATGAAAGCATATTAGTCTTACAGAGTAATTTCATTTCTCCACACTAACCTCTAAACTGATCTCCAATGCCAGTTTCTTCAGCTGATAGAGATAAAAAAAAAAAAAAAAAAAAAAAAGAAGGTTTCCTCTAGATATTCCTTACTAAAGAGGAAGAATAAGGCCTAGTGAATGACACCACAACAAGACAGGGAACCTCTTTATAGGATATGCATACATTCGGTTCACCGTATATAAAGGAGACAAGATTAATAACAAAAATATAAACATTTTTTAAAGAATGACAATATATTATCTTTAGACATTTCAATTGTAGTGATGGGCCACAGACTTTAGCATACACAAGTGATTTTGCATATGTAACATTTAACTCTTTCAGAAGTGGGCATCCATATAAAATATGCTGAAAAACTTTTGCATTCAGATCTACACATCTTCAACTACAAACAGTTAAATGCTTGAGGTTGTACTTACGAAAAAGTTTAGCAGTAAATGCATAATCCCCAACAGATGTGTTCTTATTGCAAGGTACTAATCGAAACTCTATCCTTTTAGCCTTCTTTTCAAATGCTAGCTACATCCATCTATCAAGATCACATTTATGATTTTTCTTATCCACAACAAAATAGACTCTGAATCCATCCAAAGGTAGAGTCTTGTGCGCTCTCAAAACCTTATTTACGCATTTGACGAACTTAAATCTTTCAACATCAACTATTTTATCCTCGTACCCAATAAACATTCCATATGCCAGTTATGAGTTATTGAAATCCATACTACTAGTAAATGTCCACAAATACCTCCAACTGTGTGAATAGGACGCTAGTTCTCCCAGCTTCTTTCATTGTCAACCACGATAATATAGAAATAAGGATTTCATTAGGCATTACTAGTCTAATGATTTGCAAAAGTCACAGCAAAAACACATAAAATGTCAAAATACTGACATAAAATATCAAACATGGAAAATTTAACACAAATATGAAACATATTTTCATCTACATAAAATAAAAAATCTGAGAAGACAGGTAAATAACTCTTATAAAACATTTGATTAGGGTAACAAGTCACCTTCTTTAGCTTGAATATGGAGCTAGGGTGCATTGCTTCTTCCACCTTATCAGTATCAGAGATTCCACACGAGTCAATGACTTTTTTCCAGAATGATCTGCCAAAGAAAATAATAAGAATAAATTTGATCAACATATGATATAAGAAGCCGACAACAATATTAACAAGTAAGTTGACAACCTAAATTTTAACATTAAAAACAAAAAAAAATCTCACTTGAATAACATATCAAACTCCTAAAATTCCTAAAAATCGAAACTTTTAGCATCTAAGTTTGAAATTAAGCATCACAACATTACAAATAATAACGAGAAATTTTAATGAGATTATAAAATCTGGAAGCACAATAAGGTAGGATGCAATTCAAAGTCCAAAACTTGATGGAATTATTAAGAAATATGAGAAAAAAATAATTTAAAAAAAAAAGTGATTGGATTTTCTTTAACCAGCTTTTGTTGTCTCCTGAATGTGTATGGTCGCCTAAGAAACTAAATATTAAATACTCTCGAGTCTCTCATCAATTCGCTTACGTTATTATTCAGTCACAGAGTGGTAGTATACACTCCCTAAATCAATATATCTACATACTTCTACTACCTGCTAACTCCATTTTTCTTGTGTCTCAAGATACACTCATATCTACTTTTTTTTTTCCCATAACATTAATTTGTAAATTATCTTGTTATATATAAATAATGAGTATAATAAGAAAATAGAAAACAATTCAAAATATAATTACAATTTAAAAAATTAACTCACTTTTATTCTTATTTTATTGTTTGATACATATTAAATAATTTAATTAATATGATTAAAAAATCAATAAAACTCATTACATATGAGTATAATTGTCTTAAGATAAATTAAAAATTACAATTAATATTATAGATATTAATTGAAAAATTATTATAATATTTATCGACTAATAATTGAAAATTTTAACAGTATTTTAAGCAATTCAAACTCAAGACATATTAGTAAAATTTCCATCTAATTCATGGAAGAGGAGATTAATTATTAATTGCACAATAACATGGAAGAGTAGAAGCGTATAAGGGGTTTTCCATTTCCTTAAATTTTTATTTTTCGGCAATTGTACTTTTTTCGGCTCTTCTACCACCTTTTAGTGTATAAGGGAATTTGTAGCTTGGGTTCTGCTTCTAGAATTCTAAACCTAAAGTCCATATATCCTCACCAGCCAGCGATCGCGCTCTCCTCGATCCTCACTAGCTAGCCGGCAATCCCGCATTTAAAAGGTGTGTATGTATTGTTGAATATCTGGTTAGCTTACTTCTCGTTGTTGTTGTTGTTGACAACGAAAAGGACCCATTTAAATGTTTTTCATGCCTGCTTGTTGAGAGCTGTCTAGGGGAGAACCAAAATATGATTAAATGCTATTTCAGTTATACTGAAGCAAAAGAGTAAAGAGTTCAGGTGTTTTCAGAAAAGTGAAGAACTTTTTACTGTACAATCTAGGCTGATTAGTTGTATAGCTTTGCCTCGTTTATTTAGCCTTATGTTGTGCTATGATGTTTTAGATGCTAAGGTGGTGATTATGGATTTTTTTTTTGTGGGCAGTAATTTTCGTGAGCTTTTGGACAGAGGTGCTTTATAATTCAATTTATCCAGGAGGAGGTAACTTATATTTTTGTTTAATTAAGCTGGAAAAATTATATTTTAAATTTTGGAAAATATATTTTTCCTGGCTTCTATTAATCTTTAGTTTTATTGAGTTGTTGGTAGAAACTAGAATGCTTTCCTTATGGTTGGAATATAAGCTTAAAAAGAAATTAGCGCATGATATATTTGGATTTGGAAAAGAGAGAGCGTGAAGAAGAAGAAGAATCCTACCGCCTTGTCTTGTGCATTATTGTATTTTTTGATGTTTTTAGTTATACGCATCACTGTTTTGATAAATGTTGGTCATCTAATTCCAAAACTCTTGCGCATTTATCCATTTAGATTGTGTATTTTCTGGAAATTATTAGTAGAGAATTGGCGAAATATTTGATGTATTTCTAATTTCTCCTCTTTTCTCTGTTTATTGCTTATTTTGAGCAAATCCATTTGCCAGCTTTAGTGCTTCTAAACATTTTTCAATTTTTTTAAAATTATTTAGCGTTGTAGTGGTCATAGGAATTTAATGCATTCTACCTTCAATAATCTCTTTACTGTCTAGCCTTTAGCTACTCCTTTTGATGTGGGAACTAGAATTTCTCCTTATTCATCTATCTGGTACTGGATGCATATTCTTCGATTGCATATATGGATTTCAATCTTTTAATATATTTTTTGTAGGTAATCTTTGAGAGTCTGTTGATTTGTTTGTCTTGGTTTTTGAGTCTTTGACTCTCCGAGGGAAAGCATCTGGCCAGGTTGCTCACGTCAATTGTGGAAGTTGCCAGACAACACTCATTTATCCATATGGTGCTTCCTCCGACAATTGTACTTCCTCCTGCTTTATTAGAAATTTATTTGTAAGTGCATCCTTTACTTACGGTACCCTTTTTTTACTTCTGTATATATTTGAATATGCGGCTTCTTTAGCTTTAAATTATTTTCAATTCCAGCTCAGTTTTTGAATTTTATTTCACATTTTCCACTTTGGAATAGGAAGGAAAAGAGGGGGGCGGGGGTGGTTAGTTTTGACATGTCATGTCTTAGATTGTCATTTTATTAATATTTATAGGTGCTTGCTCAGGGATATATTTTACCAAATCTAAAATGGTAAAAGTCCATGCACGTAAGTCATAAAATAATTAGACTTAAATGTCTATCTTTTCACCATGTCCATAATGGCTTTTTCTGTCTTGTTGAGATATCAGAATGATTGGTTGCCTATAAAGGTTGAATAAAATATAGATTGTAAACTTCATTCAATCCCTTGTTTGTGGACTTTAATCGGTGAACATGTTGTCGGCTCTTGATGCTATGATTGGTAAAAGAATTGAACAGGGCAGATTAGTCTGAAATCAGAAAGTAGTTTGTGATGCGTTGTCAAATATAGGGAAACATGGCACTGATATATGATTCCCATAGATTGCCTTGCCTTTCTGGATCCTTTATTGTTGAAGGCCAAGACTGGGTCTAACATTGAATTACTATGGTTTCTTATAGGCTACGGGCTAAAAAGACAGCAAACTTTCATCTCTACAAGAGTGTCACTACAACAATTTTGTTACTTAAGTGCCATAGTGAAATATTGATGCATAGCATGCATAAATAGTTAAAAAAATCTTTATTTGATTTATGAGGTAATTGGAACTTAATGTACGTCTAGGATTTGCCTAATGTTTTATACTTCTGGTTGAATCACTGTGCTGACCTGTCTGTGCAAATTCTCTTTGTTGGTGTTTTTTGTCTACTGACTTCATAACTTACCCAAGCTTACCCTCGAAAATTTTTGGCTTTCTCAACCACAATATCCTATTTTTTAATTTTTTATCATTTGGTACCTTAACCTTTGCCGTTAGTATCAGTTTAACAATTCAACTACAGTTGGTTATCCATATAGATTCTGAATACCAATTTTAATGAATTTTAATTTGTAGCTTCTGTTGTTAATTTTAATTAATTGTTAAAAAAACTCTCTTTCCCAGCTTAATCGCATTGCTAAACTTGAGACTAAGCTCATAGATTTAGGTATAAATTGATAAAAATTATAAGGATCGACCAGAATTGATAATTAACATTAAGGTATTATTTTGTCATTTGGCCAATTTTTTCATTGTTTATCTCATCTTTGTAATTGTTGTTGCAGCTATAACTTGGCGTGTGATATAACTGGTTTTGTTGACTCATTTATTTATTCGGTTGAAAGGATTTGCATGTGATAACTTTTCCAACAAATGGTGGCACTCTTTCTGCTATATACCAAACTCTCAAATTTTAGATTTAAGATAAATTTCATTTGAAGGAGTTTGGTATATAATTTCAATTTGGACCAGTGACCTAATCAGGAGCTATTTGAGTTTTTTGTATGGAAGATGTGAATCTGAAAGTTTTTCTTACAAAGTTTTTGTAATGGCGATTAAGGATGGAAATTCTGAAATGAAGCGTGAATGAATTAGTCATTTTGTAATGGCCTGCTGATCTATTGATTATACCTTGAGGTTTTTATATGTCTAAATGTATATGGCTTAGACATTGTTTGTTGGCTAAAATTGCATATGTTAATCTAGTCAAATGGAATTATATCAGTTATTTCATATTAGTTTACTTTTTTCTTAAATAATTGCAAGTGTATATGTTTTGAAAATTAGTTTAATAATTTTTCTTTAAAAATTTGAATTATTCAAATATTAAATTGTTTTATACTAAAAAAAATTTATAATCAATACCGAATTGTTCTGAATTTTTAAAATAATACAAAAATATTTTTTTGCAAGACAATTTCAAGACTTTAATTTATGAATTTCCGATTTTTCAAGACAAGATGGAAGATCTTCCAATCTACTGATTGGACTGGACTGTATATACTCCTACTCTGAAGCATCCTTTTCTGTTACAGATACTGGAGATACAAATCCTCATATAGGGTTTCTATTTCGTCTGATCAGACAGTGGATTGTTCTTTTCCGTTTGATCAGACTTGGAGCAAGGATGAGGAGGTTTCACCTGATTCGGTGGTGGAAGAGAAAGCACATGAAGAAGAACTAGAGAACCAGCCGCTGTCTTTGAAAGACGATAAGGAGGATAAACATTCGATTGGATGGAATCAAGTTGAAGACTTTAACAGTGGAGATCGCAATGTTGGATACGATGAACACAGCTATGATAATGACAAGTCTGGTAATGAGGTGGAAAAGAAGGACGAGAGAAGTAATGGTAACAGAAGGCCTCAATATCCTGTAAGACCTGAAGCTGAAGATTGTTCCTACTACATGAAAACTGGGACTCGCAAATTTAGATCTAATTGCAAGTTTAATCATCCCGTTAGAAGGAAAAACCAGGTACTGAATATGCTTCTTTTACCCCTGTTTCTGTATTTAATGCGGCGTTTTGTTTGGGCAAAGCATGGCTCTTTCAATGATAAGCAGAGTGTTCTGTGTATCCTTATTATAGTCCTGTTGTTATATGAGAGGAATTTTCTTTTTAATGTGAGGAATTTTCTTGTTAGTTGACGATATTACGGTGTCATTATAATTTGCTAGGGGATTTGGAAAAAATATAATTATAAGAAACAGAGGGGATTTTGTGTTTGTGAAAAATGATAAAGGTGTCTTATGCTGTTATTATCAGTGGCAGTTGTTTCTGCTGATGGAAAGTAATTATAGGGTTTAATTTTTCTACCGTTATGGCAATTGACATTTGCCTGCGTATCAAGTCTAGGACTTTGATATTTTTTGTTTTAGAAAGTGTCTGGAAATTGCGTTTTCCATTGTCCTAAGATCCAGGGCTCAACTAAAACTCTGTAAAAGATTCTGGCTCAGCAATAATATAGAAAAAATAATCTGAATTTCGCTAATCGGTTTATAGATTTTCAAAGTAAGTAAAGATCTTACAATTCTCAATACAAGAACACAAAATAATCAATCCAAGGATATCCAATTTTGATAACCTCCGCAAATCATTGAATAAACCAAAATACAAACATAAAAGCAGCACATCTATACAGCCCAGTGAAATAATAGATGCAAAACAAGAGAAAGATCAAATCAACCCACAGTTATGGACTAATATATAATGATTAGGAGCAGTATAATTAGGTGCTGAATACATGTTTGGAACCTCCAATAGTTAAGGCTTCAGCAAAGACATGAACTAGCATTTTTCTATGTGATTGAATTATAACAGCCAACATTTTCACTCAAATTTTCCTCAATAGTAGGTCAATATATCAGCAAATTCAAAAGGGAAGAGAGTCCAGCTTGTATTGCTATTAATCATTTCATATGCCTAACTAAGCTACTAGTCATAGTACTTCCTGTCAACCAAAAAAATATTCAATATTCCTATGGCATTCAGGGCACTTGTGCAGAATGTAAATTTATTTTCTTAGTTTAGGTTAGGAGCATCAAAATAGATTCGAGTATGTATATTTTTTTGTGGGTTTTCCCAGAAAAAATAGAAAGGTGTAAGTTTCTATTTAGGGTTCATGTCCCATATAAGTATTAGAAATTGAGGATGTTTATCTGTTGGGGAAGCCGGAGAGGCTTTGTCTAGTGGCAAGAGTTGAGGCCCTGGAACCATGAGTTAACAGGTTTGAAATATTAATTTATAAATTAATATATAAATAAATAAATAATAAATAATAAAAATATATAAATAATAAAAATATATAAATAATCAAATAATCAAATAATAATAATATATAAATTAATAAATAATATTAATAAATATTAATATATAAATAATATTAATATAAATAATATTAATAAATAATAGAAATGAATATTTAATAAATGAATATTTAATATTAATAAATAATTATTTAATATTAATAAATAATATAAATAATATAAATAATATATTAATATATTAATATAAATAATATATAAATATATAAATAATATATAAATAAATAATATATAAATTATAAAATTAGAAATAATATTTAGAAATAATATAAATAATATATAAATAATATAAATAAATAATAATATATAAATAATAATAATATATAAATATAAATATATAAATATAAATAATAATATATAAATATATAAATTAAATATTAATAATTATTAAATCACGATGGCATTTTCTTGTTCCTGAATGGGTTTTTTCAATTATTTTAGGTTTGTGCTCTACTCTGAGTAAAGATCTGCCCAATTTATACTCATCACCAATACATCGCAGGATTTATCATGATAGGAGCTTTTGCTCATGGAGCTATATTTTTTATTAGAGATTATAATCCGGAACTCCCAACATAGTTACTATTTTGATCTATTTGATTGATGGTTATTTCTCTTCCACTTTATCCAATTTTAATTTGATTAATCATGAGTATTATAAATTTGTACCTTGTACTTCTATCTCCCGGAAAAATAGTCATTTTGGAAAGTTAACATATCCAGAAGTTTAAGTCAGCAAGTAATTATTCACTTTATAAGAATTAATATAATAAAAACTGCAGAGAATTCTCAACGATTCTGCTCCTTTGAATAATATCATGCAACGCAACATTATGTGCTGCACTGCCATGAACTCTGATTGTGATGTGTTAGGAATTCAAAGCAAAAAGCTAAGAAACTTCTAATTCTTTTACAGCAATAAGATCTGAATACCTATCATGAATTGCAGATTTCAGCCTCCTTAGAATAATATCATGCAACGCAACATTATGTGCAGCACTTCCAGGAACTCTGATTGTGATGTGTGAGGAATTCAAAGCACAAAGCTAAGAAACTTTTGATTCTTTTACAGCAATAAGATCAGAATTCCTATCATGAATTGCAGATTTCAGCCCCTCCATGTTCTTCTTCTTTGGATGTGACCTTATATTGCTGTTTTCTGTTTTTCTAGATAAATAAATAAAAACTGATTGTTGCTACTTTCTATTGCGCAAGCATACTTTATTACATAAATTCCAGTCCAGATGCCAGCCAAACAGGGTTATCCTATATCACTTCCATAAGGTTAGAAATCTATACACACACTAAAATGGGATGCCAAGAGAGACAATTAATTGGAGATGCAGAAACAATTGGAGACTGACAGAATGATTAAAATAAAAAGTAGAAACCAGAAATAGTAAGAAAAACAATATCAAGCATAGTTTTCAAATCATAAGGATCATAAAACTGAACAAACCTATGTGATTAAAATTATAGACATATATTAATCTATAATTTTGGTCAATCAGATTTGCATGCCCTTATTAAATTATTTCAGCTTGAATCAAATCAAATAATTATATTAATATCTTGTGATTAATGATATTTGATTTGATTCAAATATTATATTTGATTTGATTACCTTCTGAAATATCTTAACAATGGATATTTGAAGCTATTAATATATCTCATTAATCACAGGGTGAGAGAGAGTGCCCATTTTATATGCTTAATGGCTCTTGCAAGTATGGAGCTAATTGCCGGTTTAATCATCCAGATCCCACTGCTGTGGGAGGAAGCAGCTCCCCTTCAGCATTCAATAATGGAGGCTCTGCTTCTTACAGAGTTCATCACAATCAAATGTAGCATCGTGGTCTTCACTGAAGACAATTGTCAGCCTCGTCAAGGCAAAATATAACCGCAAGTCTATCATCTATATGATTAATAAAGCGATGGTGTATTTCTCATGTTGTTAGTTCACCCAATGGTTAATATTTCCACTTTACATTTCTTTTTACAAGGCACATTTTCTTTTAATTCTCTTTATATTTTCCCTTCACAGTTGATGGTTATGTTGATTTGATGTCAAAATTTTTAAATTTAGATCTTACTTAGTTGACTTAACTTTAACATTCCTTATTTGAGTTGTGATCAAATTTTTTTTAACACAATTGTATTCTTTTGTGGCTTGCCAAGGCTCCTATATATCCTCCAGAAAGGAGTATACATCCAGCTCCAGCATATCTCGTAAGTACTGCTACGGATACCGATGTCTACGAGCATCAGCAGCAGATGTCAGTTGACGAATTTGTTGAAATATGACAATCCCACATCGGAAAGAGATGATTTTTCCACCATAGCATTAGGCTATAAAAGGACTTCATCCCCTCTTAGCAATTCATCCCAAAAACACCAATCCATCTACTTCTAAGATTGGTTGTTTTTCCTCTCTCTCTTGTAATATTTCACTTTGTAATATTTCTTTGAAATAGTGAAATATTATTTTAGTAGTGTCCGAGGACGTAGGCATAATTGGCCGAATCTCGTTAAATTCTGGTGTTCTTTTTATTTCTATTTAATAGCTATTGTCGGGTTTTTTACTTTGTGATACATTGTGCTTTAAATTATCTTAGAAAAATTCTGTCACCAAGACTCAAGAGTCTAAGGAAGTTGGTTTTTAAGGGAGACCATTTGTGACTCCACCAACTACCTGGGAATTTTTATTTGTCTTAATTTTTGGCACAATTATTCATTTTGGTGGAAACAAACCCGATTTCCACAACAATTGGTATCAGAGCCAAGGTTACTGAGTTATATGCTCTGTGGTTGCGGCGTAAGCTGATCTTCCACATCAGAAAGGTTTCCTTGGATTCTTGGGTATTCCGCATTTGAAAGCTATTAAATAGTCTTAAAAAGGAAATGGCAAGAGACGGACAAAAATCCACAATGGACACAACAGCTTCTACTTCATCAATTTTGGCGAGAGCTGTTGTGGCAAATACGAGAATTGCAGTGGAGATTTTTGATGGTACAGGCCATTTCGGCATGTGGCAAGGTGAAGTTCTAGACGCCTTATTTCAGCAAGGCTTAGACATTGCCATTGAGGGAGAAAAGCCAGAAGGTGCAGATGAGAAGGAATGGAAGACAATCAATCGTTTGGCATGTGGTACAATTCGATCGTGCCTGTCCAGAGAGCAGAAGTATGCCTTTTGTAAAGAAACTTCTGCAAGTAAATTGTGGAAGGCACTGGAGGAAAAATTCTTGAAAAAGAGCAGTCAAAATAAGCTTCATATGAAGAAAAGACTGTTCAGATTCACATATGTTCCTGGTATCACGATGAATGATCACATCAGCAATTTCAATCAACTTGTAGCAGATCTGATGAACTTGGATGTGACATTTGAAGATGAAGATTTGGCCCTAATGCTGTTGGGATCCCTTCCTGAGGAGTTTGAGTTTCTAGAAACTACTCTACTCCATGGGAAAGCTGATGTGTCTCTTAGTGAAGTATGTGCTACACTATACAGCTATGAATTGAGGAGAAAAGACAAGAAGGATAGCACCAGTGGAGCAGCAGAAGCTTTGATAGTAAGAGGCCGTTCGAAAAATAAGAATAGGGGAAAGAAAGACAGATCAAAGTCCAGAGTGGGCAAAGATGAATGTGCCTTTTGTCGAGAAAAGGGGCACTGGAAGAAAGATTGTCCTAAGTTGAGAAGCAAATCTGGAAAAGGCAAGGTTGTTGCAGATTCAAATGTAGCTGAATGTGATGATTCAGATTTTTCATTAGCATTGATGCCATCAATAAGCAGTTCGACTGCTTGGATCCTGGATTCAGGCTGTAGCCACCATATGTGTCCCAATCGGGAATGGTTTTTCGATTTTAAAGAAATTGAAGGTGGAGTTGTCTATACAGCAAATGACAGCCCTTGCAAAACAACTGGAATTGGTTCAATCCAATTGAGGAATCGTGATGGATCAATCAGAACTCTGACAGACGTAAGATATGTGCCCAGTCTGACAAAAAACCTCATTTCTATGGGAATCCTTGGGAGAAAGGGTTTCACTATAATCATTAAAAATGAAATAATGAAGGTTATATCTGGAGCACTTGTGGTGATGAAAGGAGTTCAAAGGAGCAACAACTTGTATTACTATGAAGGCAATACAGTTGTTGGAACAACAGCAGCAGTTTCTAGTGATGACCAGGAGCTAGAAACAACCAGATTGTGGCATATGCGCTTGGGGCATGCAGGCGAAAAATCGTTGAAACTTCTAGCGAATCAAGGATTATTGCAAGGAGTGCGAACCAGCAAATTAGACTTCTGTGAGCATTGCATCAAAGGGAAGCAGACGAGAGTGAAGTTTGGCACTGCAATCCATGATACCAAGGGTATTCTGGATTATGTTCACTCAGATGTATGGGGTCCTTCCAAAACTGCTTCAATGGGAGGTAAACACTACTATGTTACCTTTGTTGATGATTGTTCAAGAAGAGTATGGGTGTATACAATGAAGACAAAGGATGAAGTGTTGGAAGTTTTTCTCATCTGGAAGAAGATGGTAGAAACTCAGACGGGCAGAAAGATCAAGTGTCTTCGAACAGACAATGGCGGAGAGTACACAAGTGATCCCTTCATGAAAGTTTGCAGAAATGAAGGAATTGTTCGACATTTCACTGTCAGAAATACACCACAACAGAATGGGGTGGCTGAACGCATGAACCGAACTCTACTGGAGAAAGTTCGGTGTATGTTGTCTAATGCTGGATTAGGCAGACAGTTTTGGGCTGAGGCTGTAACATACGCATGTCATCTCATTAATCGTTTGCCATCAACTGCTATCAATGGCAAAACACCTTTGGAGGTGTGGTATGGAAAACCTGCTACAGATTATAATTCCTTACATGTGTTTGGTTCCACTGCATACTATCATGTTAAGGAATCAAAGTTAGATCCAAGGGCAAAGAAAGCTATCTTTATGGGGATATCCTCTGGTATCAAAGGATATCGACTATGGTGCCCAGAGACGAAGAAAATAATCTTTAGTAGAGATGTTACCTTTGATGAGTCTACCATGTTAAAGGTAACAAAGGAGCAGACGGATGGTTCTCCACAGCAGGTGGAGGAAACTCCCAAACAGGTGGAGTTTGATAGAAGAAGAATTGTTGATCCAACAATTGTAAAGTCTGATAAAATTACTCCTACGGAAGAAGAGGAGATAATGGTAGAAAATGGATCAGATGAGGAAGCAGAGGTTTCAGCACAAGAACCTCCTCAGCAACTTGAGCCAATTGCACTACGAAAGCCGAAAAGGAATATTAAAAAACCTGCTCGACTTGAAGATATGACTAATTATACATCTTCAGTAGATGATGAGATTCCTTCCACTTATTGTGAAGCTATTCAAAGCTCAGAAGAAGAAAAGTGGAGAAAGGCTATGGAAGAAGAGATGCAGTCCCTTGAAAAGAATCAGACATGGAAGCTAGCAAGTCTGCCAAAGGGAAAGAAAGCGATTGACTGTAAATGGGTTTATGCAAAGAAAGACGGATTTCCTGATAAGAATGATATCCGCTACAAGGCAAGATTGGTAGCTAAAGGCTACGCTCAGAAGGAGGGAATTGATTATAATGAAGTATTTTCTCCAGTTGTAAAACATTCCTCCATAAGAATACTGCTGGCTTTGGTAGCACAATTTGATCTGGAACTAGTTCAGCTGGATGTAAAAACTGCATTTTTACATGGAGACTTAGAAGAAGAAATCTACATGACTCAGCCAGAAGGATTTAAAGTTGCTGGAAAAGAAAATTTGGCGTGCAAGTTGAGCAAATCGTTGTATGGATTGAAGCAATCTCCAAGACAGTGGTACAAACGATTTGACAAGTTTATGATAAGTCAGAAATACACAAGAAGCAAATATGATCATTGTGTATATTTACGCAAGCTACGGGATGGTTCCTTTATCTATCTCCTCCTTTATGTTGATGATATGCTGATAGCTTCAAAAGATGAAGGAGAGATTCAGAAGTTAAAAAGCTCAACTAAATCAGGAATTTGAAATGAAGGATTTAGGGGAAGCTAAGAAGATTCTCGGTATGGAGATATGCAGAGACAGAAAATTGGGGAGACTTTGTTTGACTCAGAAACAATATCTGAGAAAAGTACTAAAGCGTTTTGGGATAAATGAGAATACAAAACCAGTTAGTACTCCACTTGCTCCTCATTTTAAGCTCAGTGCATCTTTATCTCCGAAAAGTGATGAAGAACGAGAATATATGTCAAAGGTTCCATATGCAAATGTTGTTGGTAGCTTGATGTATGCAATGGTGTGTACGAGGCCTGACATTTCACAAGCAGTTGGAGCTGTGAGCAGGTACATGCATGATCCTGGCAAAGGACATTGGCAAGCTGTGAAATGGATTCTACGGTATATTCAGAATACTGTAGATGTTGGTATAATGTTTGAGCGGGATAAGAAAAGTGGTCAATATATAGTTGGATATTGTGATTCCGACTATGCAGGTGATTTAGACAAACGTCGATCTACTACCGGTTATGTGTTCACACTTGCAAAGGCACCGGTTAGTTGGAAGTCCACCTTACAGTCAACAGTTGCTTTGTCTACAACAGAGGCAGAGTACATGGCAGTTTCAGAAGCTGTTAAGGAGGCAATTTGGCTTCAGGGGTTGTTGAATGACTTGAGAATTGGTCAGAAGCATGTCAAAGTGCATTGTGACAGTCAAAGTGCTATTTGTTTAGCAAAGAATCAAGTTTATCATACAAGGACGAAGCATATCGATGTTCGATATCATTTTGTACGGGAAATTCTTGAAGATGGTGGGATACTTCTTCAGAAGATTTTGACTGCTGAAAATCCCGCAGATATGGCAACGAAAGTTGTGACAAGTGTCAAGTTCCAACATTGTTTGGACTTGATAAATGTTATTAGAATTTGAAATTGGGCGCTTTGAAGCGCATTTGGAGACATTACTGAAATTTGTAATATAAGAGTTTAGAGGATGTTTGTTTGGAATTGTGAGATTGTCAAGGTGGAGATTTGTTGAAATATGACAATCCCACATCGGAAAGAGATGATTTTTCCACCATAGCATTAGGCTATAAAAGGACTTCATCCCCTCTTAACAATTCATCCCAAAAACACCAATCCATCTACTTCTAAGATTGGTTGTTTTTCCTCTCTCTCTTGTAATATTTCACTTTGTAATATTTCTTTGAAATAGTGAAATATTATTTTAGTAGTGTCCGAGGACGTAGGCATAATTGGCCGAACCTCGTTAAATTCTGGTGTTCTTTTTATTTCTATTTAATAGCTATTGTCGGGTTTTTTACTTTGTGATACATTGTGCTTTAAATTATCTTAGAAAAATTCTGTCACCAAGACTCAAGAGTCTAAGGAAGTTGGTTTTTAAGGGAGACCATTTGTGACTCCACCAACTACCTGAGAATTTTTCTTTGTCTTAATTTTTGGCACAATTATTCATTTTGGTGGAAACAAACCCGATTTCCACAACAGAATTTCCAGAACGGCATGGTCAACCAGAATGCAGCTATTACTTGTGAACGCGGGACTGTATGTTTAAATCCAACTGCAAATATCATCATTCAAAGAATCATATTTCAAAATCACCTCCATGCGCACTAAGTGACACGGGACTTCATTAGCATAGTGACTAATATAAGAAAGAGAAAAAAAAAAGTACTTGGCAATTATAGTTAAATCATTTATTTCAGATTATATCATTTACAAGAGTTCCAAAATTCACAATATGACCACAAAATCCCCTCTTGCGCTGTGATAATGGATCCTGATCAGAACCGCCGTCTCAAATTGCTCAGAAGATGGGCCTACATGAACTTAATTTAAAATGAAGTTACTGAAATGCCCCCCAAGACAAAGCCAGAAAGGGGCTGTAATAAGGATAAAGTTGTAAAGGGGCGACATTCGCATCAAGGAGGGAAATTCGGTTAGAAAAGTTTGTTTTGAAACGGTTTTAGTTTCTCGATGTCCCATGGCACCAAACATGCGTCTTTTCTTTCCCTCTAATTTCTTCTATAAATTCCCCATTTTTTCTCATTTTCTCCCCCGATAAAACCACACCGTTTATCTTCCTTTTCTCTCTGTGCTAAAATATCAACGAGACTCAAGCTTCTGCTTCTCTGCTCTACTGTTTCAGGTGCAATTTCAGTTGATTTTTACTCTTTCATGTTTCGGTTGCAGTTCTTAAAGTAATCAAATCTATCTGATATTTATGTGATATTTTTCATTGCAATTACGATAGTTATAGGAACTTTGCTTTTTTTATTTTTGTTTTAGTTAATAGTCAACATAAAATGTTTTCAAAGATCGATTTTCTTGTATTTCCTTTTTTAATATATTTAATTTTCTTTAATATCATTTGTTTAGATAGTAATCAAACTTCTATTATGAGTTAGAATATAAATTTCAGCATAATCTTGTTAATGCTTTCTGCTCTATATCTTTGTTATCAATTTGTCGGTTCTTTATTGCGTTTCGTAGCGACAGTTTTGGATCAAAAGAAAACTGTATTTTACGTTTGTTATAGCGGTTACATCTTTGTTATCTAATCAATATAGCTCTCATCATTCAAAGTTTGCGAGTCAAGGTTTTTATTATTTATGAAGTCTTCTGATAATCACCTTTTCTCTTTCTTCTCTCTGCACCAAATATGAACGAGACTCCAGCTTTTGCTTCTCTGTTCTCTACTGTTTCAGGTGAGATTTCAGTTGATTTTTACTCTTTCATGTTTCAGTTACAGTTCTTCAATTAATCAAATCTCTCTGATATTTATGTGCTCTTTTTCATTTCAATAACGATGGTTAAAGGAACTTTGGCTTTTTGATTTTTGTTTTAGTTAAGAAATCATAGTATTCAACATAAAATGCCTTTAAAGATCGATTTTCTTGTATTTCCTTTTCTTTTTAATATGATTTGTTTAGGTAGTAATCAAACTTGTATTATGAGTTAGAACATAAATTTAAGCATAATCTTGTTCATGCTTTCTGCTCTATATCGCTGATTCCATAGCGACAGTTTTAGATCAAAAGAGAACTGTATTTTACGTTTATTATAGCTCTTATTATTCAAAGTTCCGACTCAAGATTTTTATTGGCATGTATTTTATTGTTTATGAAGTGTTCTGATAATCATCTTTTTTCTTTCTTGTCTCTGGGCTAAAATATCAACGAGACTCAAGTTTCTACTTATATGTTCTCTACTGTTTCAGGTGAGATTTCAGTTGATTTTTACTCTTTCGTTTTTTCGGTTCCAATTCTTTAATTAGTCAAATCTATCTGATATTTATGTGCTCCTTTCATTTCAATTACGATCTTTATAGGAACTTTGCCTTTTGGGTTCTTATTTTAGTGTCATAGCTTCGTAAATCTGTAACTGTAACTCAATTTTAAGGGTCAAAGTTACTTGGCTCCTTTATACACTGACATTGTCATGATTTAGATATTAAATTATGAAATTGTTTTGGAGCTAGGCTAGTTTCTCTTGATTCTGATTACATCTTCACAACAGTTCCTCAAGAAATCCATTGTAATATACAAGTATAATATCACATTGAACCAACTCTGATACTTATTATTCTTTTATAAATTGGTCCCTAATTGAATGCCAAGTAAAATTTTCATAAGCTTCTAGCCAAATTTTGGTAAAATAAGTATAATAGCACTAGAATTATAGTCAAATCACAACAAATTACAAAAAATATTGAGAAAATTGGGAAATCTTAATATCTAATATGTAAAAGTAGATTTCCTCTTGTCGTTTCAGAATTTGGTGCCAGTCATGTCACTTGCTGAGAAAGCCAGTTTTATGTTCTGTGACTATTGCGGGACAATGTGGGATTATAAAAATCCGGAGTATGTTCAATGTCCTTTATGCAAATTTAAGAAAAGCGCAGAAGGTATACTGTATATACTTTATTCTTTCTTATTTTTGATTCTTCGAATCACAACATTTACATGCCTTCTAAATTTATTGTTTCAGAGGTGAAAGGAAAAGAAATTACATACACAGTCTCTTATCATGTAAGCCTGAATCAATACATGTCTTGAATTAAAATATTTATAATTCAGTGAACAGTATCTTCACTTTTATTACTGCACAAATATCCTAATTATATTTAACCCAAAAAAAATTCTAATTATATTTCATATTATGTTTGTGGAGGAATTGAGAAGGGGGTGGCCACTTCCAGAGCGGAAGGTAACCCAGCCTAACATTTTTTTCAGGTTTTTAGAATTTGGGATTCTTCTGTGGTTTTATCATGGAACTCAATGGATGTTGATTTGCCTTTAATTTTTTCTGTTACAGCATTATTCAGATGAGGCTGTGGCTGCTGTTTGGAATTATTTGATCGGTTTGATTAAGAAGCGTCGAACTTTTAAGAGACGATGTAGCCGTATTATGAAGAAGTTGAAGGGATTCATAATATGCAAACGGCTCCGGCTCCCCAAGTGGTTATATAGGTACATGTTGCGACCCGCTCTTCTGTGTAAATCTGGTGACATGGCGCGGCTGAGGCGAATGTTGTCCCGGTTTTCTCGCTGGAAGAGGAATTCTAATTCCAAAGATCTCCCAGATAAGATAAGAAGCACATTTCAGGAATACATTGGCATGAATGGTGTCTATGACAAGCTTCAAATTTCGGGTCGTGCAACTCTGCTTATACCGCCAGATTTTCCAAAATATATTAGAGATGCTCTATCTCAACTAGCAGTGGAAGAGGATCCTGGCATTTCAGTTGAGATAAGGCAAGGAAATCTTGTTTCATCAGAATCACCACCGGCACCCCCCTCCTCCTCCTGCTTCTCCATCAACTATTCCTAAGCCCGATCATTGGCGGTACAACAACCATTGAATTGGAATTTCAATTCATGCTCAAATTAGCCACTACTTCCATTAAAAGCTCCAACGGAGATTTATGATGCAAAACTACTGTAGCAAATGAATATGCTAATCATTTTGCAAATTGGGCAACTGGCTTTATGCTTGGTAGAAATAAACCAAGCCATCTACTAATGAACTTTTCTTGAATCCGGTTCTGGAAAATATTTTTAAATTTGATCAATCATTCACAGTTGTTAACAAATTTGAAGTTAGAATCTAAAAATTCAGTTTTAAAACTTATACAATTTGAATTTTATAGTCAAGAACTACTTCAGTTAGTGGCCGGGGCGGACGCACTCCTAAGGTTGTGGGGTCCAATGATCCCATAATTTTTTCCAAGTGTCACAGTAATAGTATAATATAATCCCACTAAAAAATAGAGAGTACCTCAATAAATTAAAAAAATAAAATTTCTTCTAGCTACTCTTATAAAAAATAAAAAATTTGATGGAAAAAAATAAAAAAATCTGATTATGAAAAAATTAAGTTAAAAATTTGATTTTTTTAGTTATAAAAGCTTTGGAATAAAAAAATTGTTGAGCAAAAAATGAAACCTTCTAGGAGATTCATTGCCAGTGTCTCAGCGTCATCCTCTCACAGCTGAAGCCGTCCTTTTAGTCACAACTATCTTTTGTTATTTTATTATTGCATATATATTTTTATAATTAAAATATATATTATCTATATGGATTCCACTGTATAAAATTTATGGATCCGCCATTAGTTACTGGATGTCATGTTTACTTCTGGGCAAGAATCATATATACACATATCAATGCGACAAGTTCTTCTGTAATATTTTCCTGGTTGAGAACCAGAAAATTTGCCCTTTTTTTCATCTTTTTCTTCTTCTCTTCTTCTACGGCCGACGAAAAAAATCTAAGAAACTGAAAAATCGGTCTAAAGAAAATTGATGGGCTGATTAAATCAATTCCGATGGACTAGTTAATCAATTTCAATAGACTAGTTAATAGATAATAATTTTATAAGACTGATTTATATGGACTGGTTAATGAAATTGGACTAATTAATTAACAGAACCCCACTATAATATACATATATACATAATGATAATATATATATATTTATATAGTAGTGTAGTTTGTGTTAATTTAAATTTTTATGGTTGTATTATTGTATTAAACAATTTTTTTTTTTACTTTAACGTTATTAATTTTTTTATTTTAGAAAAAGATAAGTGAATTGTTTATGATATAATACATTTATTTATATGAAATTTATTTATGGATATTAAGATTAAATCTTATTGAAATGAAACGTTTGAATTTTTGGCAAGATTAATAGTTAATAATCATATTTTAAAAATTAATTAATTTAAAAACTCGATGAATTAGTTAGCCAGTTTATGCTCACCCTTATCATTTTTTTCCCATGATATCTTAGCTTGGGCGGGACTTTTTGCCTAGTTAAAATACACCAGACCATTTACTAATAATTTTTTGTTCAATCAGGTTCCGGAAAACTCTTCTTGGTGCAAATGAAAACGATTGTAAGCATTCTAATTTCATAATTTATTAATTTTAACACTTGCAATTTTATCATGTTCGTTCACACACTACAATCATTTAATTGGAGGGCTAATGATTTCATGGACTTGCTTTTGGTAAAAAGATTTTCAATGAGAAAGCAACAAATATTTACTCAGCAGAATGCATCTAAATGTGACAATTTGATAAACTCGATATATTCAAAAAGATTTTAACAACCTTTTTACTTTCATTATAGCAGCAAGTCTCTAGACAAATAAGCTCATTTAAAATGGTCTATAAATATTTTTAAAAGCATTGGCCTATTTGCTAGTAGGTCCTGGAAGTGCACAAAAACAGTAACAATGGTGATGGTGATGATAATAATGCAAAACAAGGTATACAGTTAACATGTACGCCTATCTCCTCCTGCACTTTCCAATCACATCATGACAGACTATATTGTTCATTTCCCAGGGGTAAGTATCAGACTGCTTCCATTGCCAGCTTAAAAAGGACTAGGGAGAGCATTTTAAACTACACAAGAACTAATATAAGAAGAAAAGAAATCTCAAATGATAGGAAAAGAAAAAACTTGAAGGATCCAACAATATATTTAGTTACTTTAAAACAAAGTGAGTTGAAAGGGAACTGCATGACATGTGAAACATGGTGCCAGTATAAAGTCACACCTCCACCGAGGCAGAAATATCACCGGCAAGCTCTTCAGTCTTGACGATATGCGAACATCGCCCAATCAACTAACTTCCTAGTACGGAAACTAGAAACATTTTCCAATACCTTTTAAATTAGGTTTCGTCACATCAGAGGATCACTAATTCAACACCTGGAAGCATTCTATTTTTCAGACTTTCAATACAATCTCTTGTAGCAAATTTCACTTCCTGATCAAGTATATCAGGTTTTGTCATGTCAAATGTCTTGCGGGGGACAATTATTATCTTTTCGAGTGCTAGAGTATTACGAAGCACATACCATCCAAGTTCAATGTGAAATTTAGATGGAAGAAAACCAATAAATTCAAACACTTTTAGACATTTGTGCTGATATTGTTGCTTGGGCTCTTTTGCTTTTACAGACTTCCACTTCAGAAACTTTGCTTTCTCCTCCGAAGAAATGAGTCGTACCCCTAAAAACTGCCAAGACAATCAGAGTGTTCATATCATGCTTGACTAAAGACAAGAAATTAGTGCAAGGCATACCACACCGAAGCTTCAATGCCATGCACAAGATTCTCATCAATGAGTTCTTAATGAAACTTAAAGTAGAGCTTCAGCCAAGTCGACTTTGGAAAAGAATTGGCTCATGCTACATCTAAAGAATGTAGAAGGACAATATGTTGTATGGATGAGCCAGAGCAAGGAAGTTTGGAAATGGCGTAAACTAGAATGCAACAGAACAGGTTTAAACTTTCATTTAAAAATAGTTAATCAAGATGAAATTGAATATCACCAACTAAAAATGAGAAATTTTTTAAATGTCGGAGCAAGCTATTGATCAACTACTAGAGGACCTACAAAGATTATTCAGACTGACGTTATGGGTAGCAAGTGGTTTTTCTAAGATTTCTAAACCACAACATTTTTGGTAGTAGAGTGTTTTTTTATTTCCTAGAAGTTTTTTATCCATCTGTTCTCCTTTTTCAATACTCCCCTAGTTTATCTACGAACTGATTAGTTCTATCCATAAAGTCCAGAAAAGTAACACACGACTAGATTACCTCAAGTGTGCCTCTGCAAATGCATCTTGCGAAGGGCCAAAAGGTACATCCTTGGCACTCTGACCTTTACTTTTAAGGCACACTTTTAACAACGTACTTATGCAAGCCCAATTACATTGCATCCCTTTAACTAAGGAGTCCAAGAATAAGTAAACCAAACCCAGTGATTACCATGCATTAACCACTATATCCTGAGATTTATGACTCATATGCCTAGGATCATCAAGGAAATAATTGAAAAAGAGAAAAAAAAAGTAGCTATAGAATCTAACAATAATGATACAGTTATTGGGTTGAAAATCCGAAACATATGATCAAAATTCCATAGAAATATTGAAATCCATAAATTTTAGGATACAAATTACTCTATATAACTATCAGCAAATTCAAAGAGCAGCTTCCAGGTCGAAAAACACATAAGAAAATAGACAAAGAATCATTAGGATTAAAACATATGCTTAACTGATGATTCCTGAGTTCCAAATAAGAGTATTCACCTGAATTGAAAATTTATGCAAGCTAGGAAACACCTCAAATGTAGACATCCAATTGACCTTGTATCCCTCCAATTCATTTAACACCAGCTCTAGTTGATTGAGATTCCGTAACAAGGGAAATTTGGGAATTCTACCAAAGCTCTGAACAAATCCATCAAGAATTAAAGAATGTAACTGTACAAGCAAATATCTAAACAAATTCACCAAGAAAAAAAAAACATGTTAGGCTTACAAAGTAAATTCATTTCTCCACACTAACCTCTAAACTGATCTCCATTGCCATTTTCTTCAGCTGATAGAGATAAGGAAGTTCCTTCTGGATATTCCTTACCATAGAGGAAGAATAAGGCCCAATGAACGACACCTCAACAAGACAGGGAACCTCTTTAAAGGATATGCATACATTTGGTCCACCATATTTAAATGAGACAAGATTAACAGCAGAAATCTCAACACTTTCTAATGCGTGACAATATATTATTTTTAGGGATTTCAATTTTAGTGATGGGCCACAAACTTTAGCATGCACAAGTGATTTTGCATATGTGACACTTAACGCTTCCAGAAGCGGGCAGCTAGACAAAATATGCTCAAGAACTTCTGCAGTCAGATCTACAAATCTTAAATGACAAACAGTTAAATGATTGAGGTTGTACTTACGAAGAAATTGAGCAGTAATTGCATAATTCCCAACAGATGAGTTTTCATTGCAAGGTGCTAAGTCGAACTCAATCCTTTTAGCTTTCTTTTCAAATGCTAACCGCATCCATCTATCAAGATCACATTTATGATTTTTTTTATCTACATCAAAACAAACTCTGAATCCATCCAAAGGTAGAGTCTTATGTACACTCAAGACCTTATTTACCCAATTGACAAACTTGCGCCTTTCAACATCTACTATATTATCCTCATAACCAATAAACATTCCATATGCCAGTTGTGAGTTATCAAAGTCCAAACTACTAGTAAATGTCCACAAATACCTCCAGCGGCAAGATAGGACACTAGTTCTTCCAGCTTCTTTCATTGTCAACCGTGATAATATAGAAATAAGGATTTCATTAGGCAACATACTGATCCAGTCCTCCGAAGACCCATGTTCATTAATAGTCTAATGATTTGCAGAAGTCATAGGAAAAAATATAAAATGTCAAAATACAGAAAGAAAACGTCAAACATGGAAAATTCAACACAAACATGAAACGTATTTTCATCCCCATAAAATAGAGAATCTGAGAAGACAGGTATATAACTCTTATAAAGCATTTGATTAGGGTAACAAGTCACCTTCTTTTGCTTGAATATGGAGCCAGGATGCATTGCTTCTTCTACCTTATCAGTATCAAAGATTCACACAAGCAATGACTTCTTGCCAGAATGATCTGCCAAAGAAAATAAAAAGAATAAATTCGATTGACGTATGACATAAGGTGCCAACAGCAATAGTCACAAGTTGACAGCCTAAATTTTAACATTTAAAACAAAATATCAATAGAACAAAAAAACATATCGAACTCCTAAAATCCCCAAAAATTGCAACTTTCAGCATCTAGGCTTGAAATTGAACATCACAACATTACAAATAATGACACGAAATTTTGATGAGATTATAAAATCTGGAAACAGAACCAGGTAGCATACAACTCAAACTCCAAGACTTGTTGGAATTATTAAGAATATGAGAAAAAAATCATTTTAAAAAAAAAAACAGTGATTGGATTTACAATAACCAGCCTCGGTTGTCTCCTAAGTGAGTACGGTCGCCAAGGAAGCCAAATATTAAATACTCTCAAGTCTCTCCTCAATTTGCTTATGTTATTGTTCAGTCACAAAGTGGTAATATGCACTACCTCAGTCAATATATTTACATACTTCTACTGCCTACTTACTCCCTTTTTCTTGTTTCTCAAGATATACTCTTACCTATTATTTTTACCATAAACTTAATATGAAAAATATCTTTTTATATTCCTAGTTAATTACTTCATAATGAATCATCTTTTATATAATTTTCATATTTTTACTAAATAGTCTGTGGAGTGCAGTTAGTGCTATTTCACATAAGAAAAAGAAAGCAAGTGCTTAACGCAACAAGAAATCATATGTGAGAAACTTATGGATTCAAAAATAAATTTATTAGAGGGGGCCTGGGTGGGAGTGTGAAACTAGCTAGACATCTTGAAAAATGATACTTTTTTATAATTGTAAAAGAAAAACTACAAAAAATCAAGGAGAAGACAGACTATATAGGCATCAGCTTTATGAGAATAACTTCTCAACCTAGTATGAAAACCACAAAAAACTTATCACTGAAACTCAATCATATAATAAGCAAAAGAGATAAAATTGCTAGACTTGTTATAACATTCAGTAATATATAGGTAAAATTTCACTAAATTTTACATAAAAAGTATCTCCGACCTTAAACAAAATGGCATAATTATAATAGCTACAACTTTTGGTACAACATTTGAGCTTTCCTTAATTGGTATCAGAGTTGGATAATGACAAGATCAAGAATGATCATTGAAGGACTCCAAAACTGTTAGAATTGAATTTTGGGATTGGCAATTCTACTTAATTACTAAAGCAAGTTTTGATTCAGTATTTTGAAATCATTGGAAACAACAAGAGTTCAATTTAAACTCTGTAAAAGATTCTGGCTAAGTAATAATATAGAAAATTCATAATACTAAGTCAAAATTCTCATAAATATAAAAAAAAAAAAACTTCACTCAAATTTAATAATGCTAAGCATGTTAACATGCAGATTTCAGATTTTAAACAACAGAAAAGTAGAAGCAACAAAGCAGTGAAATTTTGGCATTTTAGCACAACATTGGGGGTCACAAGGTTAGCAACAATTCACATGGTTAAACAAGGACAAGAATCAATAATGCATGTGAAAATGATTGAACACAAACACCTTAATGGTTACAAATGCAGCACAAAGAACATACACATAAATAAGAAAAACCATACATATAAGAACAGAATGAAGCCTTAGAGAAGCCACATTCATAATTATATTCAACCAAAAAAAAAAGTTGATTTAGCTTATGTCCCACCCAAAATAAAAAGCCTATGCCATAATCCTAGTCCTAGTCAGTCTTGAAGAGGACCTTTTCATTATTACTCTTCTTCTATTAGCAAGAGGAAACTTAAAAATAATTTGTTCTAATAAGGTTATTAATATATTTTACAATTTGGTAGGAAATCAGAGCAAATTTGTGGGCTTTATTTCTCTATATAAGGTTGTCGCCTATAAAGGCATATTTGCTTTTTGGACAAATATTCCCTTGTTTGAATCACATGCTAGACTCCCAACTTGTCCATTCCAATACTTCTTATATAATCTAAACTTGATCATAGACAATCCCAAAGCATCATAATTCAGCCCATAGAATTATAGAGTATTCATTTTCTTAAAAGTGGTACAGACTAAAGGCAAATAAACACGTGGAGGTTCTAATATGAGTCATTCATCTAATCATTTGAGTTTTCAAGCCCATTTTACAAATGATCCAAAGAAAGTCATAGCTTATTTTACATTATCAATTACTTGTAAATATACTGATTGAATGACATTGTTAGCAATCAAAAGACATTAGGTTCAGGCTCATCCAAGTTATCTTTAATCTCATTAAGGGTAAGTGAATCATACACAAATGAAAAAGAAGATCTGTTGCATTTTTATCATATGATTGTGAGATTGTGTGCTGCAAATGAGGCCTAGTCTGGTAGTTGTCCCCACTCCGAAAAAGTTCAGGGTTCTCAAGTTCAAGGTTCCCCATCATTGGTGGTATAGTTGGGGTCAAGAGAGGGGGAATTGCTACCCTCGGTAACTTTATCCAGGCCCCATTATCCCAATAAACCAAATCAAAAGAGAGTCTATACATCAATAATTTCAGTGCTTTAACAACACTAGCACATTCCATAGTCGCTCACTAATTACTGGAATGATTTATAGGGCTTTAATTTCGGCTCTACAAAACCACATCTACAGATTTTAAATCCAGCTCCCAAAATTCCTCTTTCACTTGATGTTTACACAGAGTTACAGATGTGCAATTAACATAGGTAGCGAGAATCGAGTTACAGAGCAATGAGAATATAAAGAATAAATTAATACAGAATTAAATTACTTCTGTAATCTAAAAGCTGATATTTCAATTAAATGGCACTGAAAGAGCAAACAAAATTTACCCCTCATTATTATACCAAAATGGACAAGTTTCGAACTCCGTAAACAGGAAATAATCATAGAGAACCAAACCCACCCAATAGAGTCAACCAAAAAAATATTGCAATTCACAGTTCCAATTTAGGGTTTTCCATGAAACCTTTTTTTAAAAGAAAAAGTACCTTCTTTCTTTTGTCCTTGTTTCTCTGCCTAGTTGAGATCAGTACAAACTGAACCGCTTTACTCCTAAAGGTCTTGCGGTGTGTGGCTGCGGCATGTAGAAAAAGAGGGAAGTGCGACTGCGGAATGTAGAAGAAGAGGGAAGAGCAGATGCGGCGTGGAGAAGAAGAGAGAAGTGCGATTGCAGTATGGAGAAAAAGAGTGAAGTGCGGTTGGGGGCCCTGCGGCTGTGGCTGTGGAGACTGGAAAAGATGGAAAAGTTTGCAATTGGGCTTTAGGGTTAAGAAGAGGAACTAAATGCTTAGGTTTTTTTTAATAATATTAAAATTATACATAATAAATAATTATATGTATATTTAAATATATATCATAATAAGTGTAAATTTAAATTATTTGATATATAAATTTATATGTATAAATTATAAATACATAAAATTATAACTGTTTAATTTTACTCTATATATAACTCTAGTTTTTACATAATATAATATTTACTTTCTACTGTAATTTTTAAAAGAGAGAGAGAGCTGACTCCATCTTTGCAAGTAAGGCATGAAATTGGCGGATTAGAATATATTATTTTAAGATATATAAATAGTAATATTTAAAATTTAAATTATTAATTATATAAATGTATAAATAAAAAACGTAAATATAAGAATATAAATATATAATTATAATATATGTACAAGATAATAATGTATATATTACTTTTAAATATATATTAAAGGTTGAAAAAGATTGGTCACGCAATCCCCAATCCCCATGGAATATTTTTTTTCAATTTCCACGTACTGGCTGATGAATTTTAAGAGTTAAATTCACAAAAAAACAAGGAAGAAAAATTCCGTGCACAGAATGGATTGGATTTGGTTAGTGATCAACCTTACTAACAAGACGTCCAAATATTGAAGTGGATTGGAAGCATAGGTTGGGAAATCTTACACCAAAACTATTATTGTTTTATTATTACTCTATTCCCTATAAAAAAAAAAGTATCGGTTTGGGAATGGAATGAAGTGGATTGGATTGGATTGGATTGGATTTTTTACTAAGGAGCATATGATCAATCAGATTTCCATTTCAGCTTTTATTTTGTTGAACCAAACTTAAAAAAATGAATAGACCATTATTTTTCTCATTTCTTGACTTTTTTTAATTGAAACAAAAAGGAAAAATTTACAAAAATAGAAAAACCCACTAAAATATTTTAAAAAATACCGATACTTAAAATATCTTTCAATAACAACGATTAAAACATTTACTAAAAATTAATAACTGTTTAAAATTTTAAATCTACAAAAAAAACTAAAATATAGGTCAATAATTTTTTTCAATTATTTCAGTACAATTTGATTAAAAATAGTTTGTTGCAATTCAGTACAGTTATTAGTTCAGATATCATTATAAAATTAAGAACCGTTAAAATTAAAATTAATAGTATAATTCAATTTAAATTTAATATAAAAAGTTAACGGTACAATTCAGTTTTGAAACTTTTTTATTAGTTATTTGGTTTGGTTCGAAAATATTTAAATTCCGTGTACAGTCTTACTACAAATCCAACTTATGATTTTTTTGATAGAAAAATCGACATAAAAAATATTAAGCTCAAACAAAATAAGGCAATTTAAATTTATATTACATTAATGTTATTATTAATTGTAGTTTTGATTCTTAAAATAATAATAAATCATCTACTAATATAAAATAATGAGCATCATAAAAAAGTAGAAAAAAATTCATCATGTAATTACAATTTAAAAAAATAAATTCAATTTTATTCTCATTTTACAGTTCACACATATTAAATAATTTAATTAATAGAGTATAATAAAGAATTAATAAATTAATTATATTTTTAAATTTGAATTATAGGCTCTAATTAATGGTAGATGAAAACGGAAAGAGAAATACAAGAATTGGCATGATGCTATTTTTATTTCTGCAATGATATAACGGTAGCAAGATAAATTAAAAATTACAAGAATATTATATATATTATTATAATATTTATCATCTAATAATTTAAAATTTTAAAATTATTTCAAGCCATTCAAATTTTAAAATATTCTATTATAAATTCAAATTAAAAATTTTATAAATTTAATAATATAACAGTAACGTTAAACTAAAATTTATTAGAAAAAAATTATTAATTGCAAAACGAAAAGCAAGAATAGAAGTGTACTTATATTGCAGTGTAGAGAAAACGTATGACCACATGGTACATATAAATACATATATTATATACTATGAACAAATTCGTACTTTAGGCTCTTCTTTCTACCTTTTTAATTTTTATTTTCCATTTCTCGAAATACAATTTTCTCCTTTACCATTGTCTCCCTCTGTCTGCAATTAGGGTTTTTCAGAATTGAAATGTGGAGGAGGCGTTATGGAGCTCTCTGAAGCATCCGATTCTGTTACAGATACTGGGGATACAAGTCCTTATTTAGGGTCTCTATCCTCTCTATCCTCTTCCAATGCTGATCCGGATGCTATTCCGTCTGATAAGACGGTGGAGCTCCATGAAAAGCTAGGGAATCGGCTGTATTTGAAAGAAATTGATGGAAACGACGAGGAGGTTTCGCCTGATTCGGAGGTGGAAGAGGAAGCACATGAAGAAGAACTAGAGAACCAGCAGCTGTATTTGAAAGACGATGAGGAGGATAAACATTCGATTGGATGGAATCAAGATGAAGACTTTAACAGTGGAGAGAGCAATGGCGGATACGATGAACAGAACAATGATAATGACAAGTCAGGTAATGAGGTGGAAAAGAACGAAGAGAGAAGTAATGGTAACAGAAGGCATCAATATCCTGTAAGAACTGAGGCCGAAGATTGTTCCTACTACATGAAAACTGGGACTTGCAAATTTGGGTCTAATTGCAAGTTTAATCATCCCGTTAGAAGAACAAACCAGGTACTAAATATGCTTATTTGCCCCCTCTTTCTGTATTTAATGAGGCCTTAACGTTTGGGCAAAGCATGGTTCTTTCAATGATAAGCAGAGCGTTCTGTGTAATCTTATTATATTCTTGTTGTTAGATGAGAGGAATTTCTTTTCAACGTGAGGGATTTTCTTGTTAGTTGACGATATTACGTTGTCATTATGATTTGCAAGGGGATTTGCTGGATTTGGAAAAATTATAATTATAAAAACAGAGGGGATTTGTGTTTGTGAAAAATGGTAGAGGTGTCTTATGCTGTTATTATAAGTGGCAGTTGTTTCTGCTGATGGAAAGTAATTCTAGGGTTTAATTTTTCTACCGGTCTGGCAATGGACATTGCCTGCGTATCAAGTCAAGGACTTTGATATTTTTTGCTTTAGAAAGCGTCTGAAAATTGGGTCTTCCATTGTTCTAAGATCCATAAATGGACCCCTTATGTTTAATAATGTAAGCCAAACACTAAACTCTTAAAGCTTCACCTTTTTTTTTTTTTCGCTTTTTGTAAGGCTGCAAAGGAGAAGGTGAAGGAAAGGGAAGAAGCAATAGAGAGGCCTGGCCAGACAGAATGCAAGGTTATATTCAATGTACATTATATTTAAGATCTAGTTATAGGAGAAGAAAAAAAAGGCCTGCTTTGAAGAACTACTTTCTGCCTCAGTCATGTTATGCACCGCCACCCTCTTGGAAAATGTTTTGATTTGTTAGCTAGTTGAGTCTCTTGTTCATTTGACCTGAGCAATTGTTCTTTTTCTCCACATTTGATCAGCCTGTGTATATTCTTGGTTCATTATCTATCTTAAGATTCAGGCATTATTGCCTTATCCAAGCTGTCGTTGAATAGGAATTTCCTTTCTCTTAATTTGCACCATAGGTAACCAAGATATGTTAATCATGTCAAATCTATATAACAAATTTAGTAGTTTATTTTTATTTTTTGGAACTGCAACTGCTAGTTTATTGGTCAAGTTGATTTCTAAACCCTTTGTCCCTTGAAAAGTAGATGTCAAATAAGCTGGTTTTGTCACTTAGCTCTGTTTATGCATGGCTATTGAATAGCAGTTTCTGCTGTGCTAATTTTTCTTGAGTTTGCTGCAGTATTACTTGAGGACAGGAGGCTGTAAGTATGGAAAGGCTTGTAGATACAACCACTCAAAAGAAAAAACTTCAGTGCATCCAGCAAAGGCATCAATTTTACCCATTTCAGACCTTAATTTTCTGGGTCTGCCAATCCGATCGGTATATCTCTAATAAATATATAGAAATATTTGGTACATGTTTACTGATTTTCAGAATATCTTTATCTTAACAATGGATATTTGAAGATATTAATATATCTCATTATTCACAGGGTGAGAGAGAGTGCCCATATTATATGCGTAATGGCTCTTGCAAGTATGGAGCTTATTGCCGGTTTAATCATCCAGATCCCACTGCTGTGGGAGGAAGCAACCCCCCTTCAGGATTCAATAATGGTGGCTCAGCTTCTTTACAGAGGTCATCACAATCAAATGTAGCATCATGGTCTTCACCAATTGGAATAAACGAAGCTCCTCTTGTGCCAATTATGTTTCCACCAATACGAGTAGTTCCTTCACAAAGTTCTGAGTGGAATGGATATCAGGTGTGTTATCTACCTCTATATGGGACTGTTTCCTTGTGTTTGTCGTCTACAAGTATTTCCAATATCCAACAGCTCTCTTTTGTTTCACATTTTGCTGGTTTATGTTGTTATTATTATTTAAGGTGTTCAATATGTATGACTGGAATTGTCCTAAAGTAGGTGTTTATTCTTTATTTTAATTCCTCCAAATTGTCAGTTGATTTTAAAATAGACAGTGGTGCCTAGAGTAGGTAACTCGTTAGATGAGAGCATATAGGATATGAGAAATTGAGTAGTTTCATCAAAACTTCTTTTTGTTCTGAGTATCAAAAGATTTTTCTTTCAACCTGATGTAGTCCCTTTACATGTTTTTAGATTGCTATTTTTGTTTAGTTTATATAGGATATGCTTTTGCTCTTTATTTAATAAGTGGGTACTAGGAATCCTTTGATGCAATAGATGCATTAATTACTTTAAAATTCAACTCCATCAAGAGTTATGTTCACAGAGAATATTGGAACTAATTAGCACTGAAGACAATTTGTCAGCCTTGTCAAAGCAAAATATAACTGCAAGTCTATCATCTATATGATTAATAAAGCGGAGGTGTATTTCTCATGTTGTTAGTTCACCCATTAATATTTCCACTTCACATTTCTTTTTACAAGGCACATTTTCTTTTAATTCTCTTTATATTTTCCCTTCACAGTTGATGGTTATGTTGATTTGATGCCAAAATTTTTAAATTTAGATCTCACTTTGTTAACTTAACTTTAACATTCCTTATTTGAGTTGTGATCAAAATTTTTTTTGAACACAATTGTATTCATTTGTTGCCAAGACTCCTATATATCCACCAGAAAGGAGTATACATCCAGCTCCAGCATATCTTGTAAGTCCTGCTACAGATACCAGTGTCTATGCACATCAGCAGCAGATGTCAGTTGACGAATTTCCAGAACGGCCTGGTCAACCAGAATGCAGCTATTACTTGAGAACGGGGAACTGTATGTTTAAATCCAACTGCAAATATCATCATCCGAAGAATCATATTTCAAAATCACCTCCATGCGCACTAAGTGACAAGGGTCTACCTTTGAGACCTGTAAGTTTAATTCTTCCTCATGGAGTGCTTCTTAAGAAGGATAAATTTGCCTCTGATATAATGAATTAGAATAAAAGCAATTGTGTATCAAGGTATAGTCTGGTTTTTCCAATTGATGAAAGATGCCTTCTGATTTATATTTAACTAAGCTATAAGATTTGGCCGCAATGTCAGAAATAATATGTGCTCCAAAATATTTATCTTAACATTTATCTTTATTGACCAAGTATTTATTTTTCACGTCCAGGGTAAAAGCGTTTGCTCGTACTACAGCCGCTGTGGCATTTGCAAGTTTGGTCCTGCTTGTAAATTTGACCATCCAATGCTATTGGGGTCTGCCGATGATCAGAGTATGCCCTCTGCCGATTCGGTGGCCAAAAAAGAGGCTGGAATGGCTGAAACTGGAAATGAAAGTGATAATGCAATTCAGCGGCCTGTGTAAAAAATTTTGCATCATACAATCTGGCTTTTTTAGGATCAAACAATACAGTGGACACGAATATTTAATCCTTCTCTCTGCTTCAACTGCCACAATCTTTTTATACGGTGGCATTATATATTTGTCATGTGTTGTGTTACGCGAAGCCAAAATGGAATGTGGATATGTATATTGTGTATTTTTATATTAGTTACCACCAGCTTTAGTATTCTTATTTATTTAACTGAACATTTAGCAATTATTATCCTCTTTTACATATGTTTTTAAAAGCCTCGTCCTAATTATCCTAGCTAGCCATGCTAACAATATTTAAATTATGACAAGCTAACGGAGCCATGGGTTACTTGCTTTTTATTGAAAATTATGAAAATTTTGCAGAATAATGCAGAATACTTTGAGAAAAGATTTAATTTATTTGAAATAGAAAAGAAACACAGGGATTCGACAAATTTGTGAATTCTATCTCTACCCGCTAACATTACACAGAATTTTGCTCTTAATTATTCAGATTAGTTTTAGTTTGTTTATTTCCTATGAACCAATAATGAATATCTTGCTGCCTACGCCTTCTCTCCGTAAGCCATAAATTAAGTAATATGCTGGCTGCATTACCGTTCTCTCTGCTTATTCTAGGTAGGAATTAGAAATGCAATTGGGCTTGTCTTCATGGTGTTCTATCCTGATGCCACTCTGAATGGAGTAGTTTTTTTTTATAATTTCCTCCATCCGATTCCAAATTTTTTATGACGAGAATGGGAAAAAATGATATATACATCTCCCTCCTTAAATATTATATTTATATATTATTGTATATATATTATTTATATATATAATAATTATTTATATTTTAATATAATTAATATTTAAAAATAAAATAAAAATATAACACTCATTTAAAGTAAAAAATATATTTTATTATTTAAATAATTAATTAAAATAAAAAAATATTTTTAATATTAAAATAAAAAAAATTAATAAAAATCGGAGAATAGAGCGGAGTTAGAGATCCCCGTACCCGTGTAATGCAGAGACAGATGATCTAATTTTTTTCCCACGAGGAACTGGGGCAAAGTCAGAAAACGAGACAAAATTTCAAGGTTGGAGATGGGAATGGGGAACTCCGCCCCAAACCTTTTCCATTGTCATTCATAGTAAGAATCTAGGAGTGTAATCAAATAAAGTCGAATCAATACAGTGTTTTGCTCGAGTTCGATTCAAACTCAATCGAGCTTCTTTTTAATTGTTCAAAATTTTATTTGAAAAAATTTGAATCAACCAAAAAATTTAATAAATAATATATTTGGCTTGACTCGACTCGAAATCAATTCGAGTTAACTTGAATCGATTAATCTTGAATATATTTAAATATTGAGGATATAAAAATAATTTAATAAATAATAAAAAAATAACTACTCGATTAAGTTCAAAAATCTTATAAATCGGATATTGTGTGACTTAAATTCAACTAGATAAATTATTCGTGTTATTTAACTCAATTAATTCCGAATTGAATTTGAATATTTTACGAATTAAATTTGAGTAATTTATGAATAACTTGACTCGTTTATACCATAAGTTGGACTAAGGACCGAAACCGTTTTTCCTAAGGAGATATGAAATTGTGCGTGTCACCACACAACCTAGTGGCAAGTGACTAGCACTATATGGTCCGAGTAAGTTCAAGGCCCAGGAACCCCTAATAAGCTTAATAATATTCCTATTATATATACACTTCACAAAAAATAAAATAGACAAGCCCAGGAAGATATTAAATCCTCAATCTTCCAACAAATTTATTCAAGGGAACTTTACAAAAATAGAAAAATACACTAAAATATTTTCAAAAATATCAATGCTTAAAAATTCTTTGAAAATACCAAAAATAACTTTTTAAAATTTCAAATTCATAAAAAAAAACTGAAATTTTGTTCAATAATTTTTTTCTAAACAAATTTAGCACGAACATATCCTAAAATATAACATTTTGTTATCATTATTTTCAAATCATTCACAATTTTCTTCATAAAATCATTATTTTATCTCTCAATATAACATTTTTTTATATAGTTTTTTAAAAATTTATTTAAATTTTTTTATATAAATAATAAGTAAATTTTTAGTAAAAATTAAGTATATGTTCGCAAAAATATTGATAGAAACAATACAAAACAAATATGATATAATGTATTTAGGTAAAAGATAATTAAAAAGATTTACCAAACATTTATCTAAATTTTACTCAATATGTATTTAATATTTACCTAACGTTTATCTAATATGTAAGATCTACTATTAAATATCAAATATCAAATATTTGTCTAACATTTACCCAACGTTTACCTGTTGTTTTTTTATATATATGATATACTTTTACTTAACATTTAGCCAATATTTATTCAAAATTTACCCAAACATTAACCCAACAATTATCTAATATTTACTTAATATTTACACAATATTTATTTGTTGTCTTTTTTATATATGATATACTTTTATTTTTTAATAAATAATATATTTATCTAACGTTTACATCACATCTCTAAAAAAAAAGACAAAAGGTAATAAACCTCAAAAAATTTCAGGCAAATATTGAGTGAATAATATTTATATTTTATTTGAAAAATAAAAATATATGTTACATATAAAAACATGACAAAAAGGAATTAAACTAGAGATTATATATATGAATAATATGATAGGTTAAAATTTATTTGGATGTCAGAAAGGAATTAAACTAGGGATTATAAATTATAATTTTGACTCGTAGACTCATAGTGGATGAGTTGTCAAATTTTGTAAAAAAAAAAATTTCATTAAAAATTAAAAAAAATGTTAACAGAACTTAATGTTCATTCATCATTCTTTTATCATTTTTTTTCAAGTCAATAGTCATTCAGATAAAAATTGATTAGGTCCTCGTTCTAGTATGAAAAATTAACATAACATAAATCTTATGACTTTTCGAAATGATTTAATATATATAAATATACCTGCAAATGTTTAAAAAAATTTCACTTTTTTTAATGTCTTTTTGTTAATATTTTGTGATGTTTAATCCTTTTGTTCCTTGCAAAAATAAAAGAGAAATTTACAAAAATGCTACAAGAGAAATTGAAGAGATAAGATAAAATGATAAATTTGAAATACAAAAATGATAAAAAATAGTAAAATTGAAAAGACACTTTAGCAAAAATGATAAAAAAAAAATTTGTAAGTATTTTTGAAATAAAAAGTTAAAAGTAGGTGTTAAGTGAAATTTCCTCTATATTCAACAACATCCAAAGGTGCCATATAAAACGGAATTTCATGTTTATTCTGGATAGAAAACGTGGCAGGAGGATATTTATCTTGTTATAACTCTTAACAATACATAGTTTTTTAATCACTCTCAATAATACATACATAATCCTTGAGGAAACAAGCATGAATAACCAATAACGACAATATTTTTATATTACATAAGGGGCCTTATAAAGAAGGAAAATACAGGGCACACCCACAGTATGCAAGATTAAAAAGAGGATAAAAAGAAGAAATTACATAATTAGTATGCTCTTATTTATGCTAGATTGTCATGTCAAAAAAAGCCTTTTTACATTTTTAAGCATATTTATTTTTACTAATGATAAGTATTTTTAATTGTATTGATGTATAGAAGATATATTGTAGCACATATTGGAGATAAAATAAGGAAATATTGTTTAAAATGTTACGGGCACGTATTACGTAGGCTCTCAGAAATCTCGATTCATAGATGTGATAAATTGATTTTAGATGCTCGGAAGAAGAATGGAGATAGACTTAAAATCTCATAGAGCAAAAATAGTATGTTAAGATCTACAATTTCTTGATATTAAGGCAGATTTAGCCTAGAATGGAAAGATTTGGAGGCCGATAATTCATACAGTTAAGCTTATTTAGTATGAGATTAAGACTTATTAGTCATTATATTATTCTGTTGACAAATATATAATTATTATTTTTTTCTTCGTTTCCTAAGATAATAAAGCGGGGTATGAGAACGATGATATCCAGAATAAACATGAAATTCCAATAATTAGGGAAGAAAGGAGGGAGAATTTGCCCTTTCTTTTACTCTTGCCTTTTCTTTCTTATAAAATAAATAGATGCAACTCCTTGCATGAATCGCATGAATAGCAAGAAGTTGATGTATTTCTCAAAAAAGTCGATGGGTCTTTTAGGGCTATATATAAAGATCTACCAGGAAAAACAAAAGCTGGAAGTTGATGTATTTGTCAAAAAAAGTCGGTGGATCTTTTAGGGGTATATGTAAAGATCTACTAGGAAAAATATATGAATGTGGAGAGATGAGCTGTTCTTAGACTAAAACTAATACAAACCTTGAATATCATGACAATGGCGATCAATACAATCCAGGAGAAGCCATAAATCTAGACAAAAGAAGTTCTTAACATTAATAAACAATAAGCAGTAACATTAAAATGTAAATGAATCGCATACATATATAGTGAATTTTATTTAATGTGGGATGTCCATAACCAAAACCCATTAGTATATGAAACAGTCGTAAAAACTTATTCTGATTTTAACCTTATGATTTTCTTGCTAGGAAGTGAGAAAAGAAAAGACAACTAGGTTTTTTTGGTCATTGAGCTCCAAAACATAGTAACAATATTATTACAAAGTTACCAAAGCAAGGGAAGGTTCTCATTGTTATATTGGAAATTTTAAGAAAATTGCCTTTGGAAGGGAAGGTGGGGCGGCGAAAGGAAAAGCCAAAAGAGCAGAACAAAAGAAAAACAGATTATCGCAAGAGATGTTTCATTTCCTATGAGAAGAAGGTTGTACACAATGCCATATTGAAACAAGAGGAAGCGTAAACTTAAAATTGTTTCCAATATAGGACCTCTCAAAGTTTGGATGTGTATCTGAAAAAGAACAAATTGCAAGAACAAAAAATTTATTGGTCAAACTACATATGCACTAGAAATAAAAGAAAATAAAAATAAACGGTGTATCTTTTGTTGAACCAATTAATAATTAGTTGACAAAATATTTGGTAGGCAAGACAGTAGATGTAGATTAATTTTAATCCTCCATTTGGTGGGTAATATTGACCATCTATTTGGTGAGTGAGGATTAATCTAGATCATTCATTTGTTAGGTAAGACGGTATGTGAGAAATGATCTCAACCATTCATTTAAGTATGTGATAATTAATTTTGGTCGTCCATTGAGGAGATGAATGTCTATATGTAGTCTTATGAATTCATTTGTAATGTATTCCATTCAAAAAGTGATAGAGAAAAATAAAAGTTTTAAAAAATTTTAGTGAAAGGTTATGAATTATGAGTATTTATAAATACTTTGTAAATTTTTCTTAATTCAGTAAAAAATCTGCGATAGTCCGGAGAATAGATATAATTGGCCGAATTCCGTTATCAATTTATATGTATCTTATTATTCTACATTTTTTTCGCTTTTATAAATCTGATTATAGAAAAATTGACATTATTTTCCAACATAAAACTTCACAAACAACATAAAACCCTTTTTTGGAAGAAAACCTTAAACAAGTTAACATGATAAATATATCTAAAACATACAATATGATACTTATTGCCAGCAGGGAAAATTATTCTCCATTTTAAAATACAAAGATCGAGCAAAAGCAACATATAGTCTTCTTTTATCACATAAGACAGAATGCCAAGAATAACTAGTGTCGTACAAGTTATTCATTTCTAACACGAACATCAGTGTGGCTTTTTGTAAAACGAATCAGAACACTACGGGACATTTGAATTATTGAACTGAACTAAGACGAATCCATTATCTACACAAAATGACAAAAAAACATTTATATTGAGGTGCTAACTTGCTTAGGCAAAATGTACAGAATCCAAAGAACTTATTATAGATGCTACAAAACAACGTAGACATTTGCAAAAACATAGTAAAAACAACAAACAAATATGCAAATATTTTAAGAGGAATTTAATCAAACATGTAGTAGGCACAATCATGCTGGAATTTTTGTATTGCAAATTGCATTTACTCACCAATTGAAAATGCATTTCTATAGGGTTTACAAAGCAACTGAATATGTAAGTAGAGGGAATTGTGGTTCGACAGTGTCATAATTCAATTGAAAGGTTTGCCAATTTTGAGACTGATTATTATTTTAATTGGTTTTAGACTATGAACTGGCCTGGTTTTTATACTGATTCTCGATTTATAGTGGAACCAGCCGGGCAAGCCCATTTTTACATCCACAATTATATAAAGTTATTTTTTTTGAATAAAAGTTACATAAAGTTCTATTTTTCCGAAAAATGAAGTTTATCAGGACAAAAAAGGTTACATATCTTAATTTAAAATTTAATATCCTTAATTTATGCTCATATATACACTTCCCACGATATTATATTAATATTTTTTTGAATTTTTAATTAATTTAAAATTAAATTATGAGATTAAGGAAATTCACCTTATTACATAGTAAATAGGTCTTTGAAATTATTGTTGGGTGTAAAAAAAATAGATTATATTTTTTTAATTTACTGATTTTGAAAATTTTTTATAAATTATTTCCCTTAAATTTATTTATAAAAAAATGTTTATTTTATTTATTTCTATATAAAAACAGTTCTAAAAATTAAAAATTATTAAAAAAAATATTTTTTTAAAAAACAATTCTGCAAAGGGTAATGCCAACAAGGACCTAATAAAATTTATACAGACTTTGCAGGTCCATAACTCCAGACAGCCAGACAGTACAATGAAATAACGACAGCTTTTTGTTTACTAGGGGTAATTTGTGGTGTGGCTCGTGGATAGAATGGCAGTTGGAATATTAATTAAAAGAGTAGCAATTTAATTGCCTCACCGGTCTTAATTAACTTCCACCAACGTCCAACTACTTTTGAGACCAACTGCTTGGCCATCTTTGCCTCCTAAATATCAATTTCCCATTTCAAAATTCATTTACTTTACCAATGAACTTCATTTTCATCCATCCAACCTTTTTATTTGTTTCTCATATTTTTCAAATTTTGTTTATGGATAAATTTCTAATCCTATAATTTTTAAAACGCTTTCTAATGTTACCAAGTTAAAAATAATTTTCTGTGTATATCATGAAAAAAGAAGGAGTCCATTCTACTATCCATTCTGCATGCAAACGTGTGTGCTATTGTAATTTTGTAATAGATTATATTTATTTAAATCAGATCTATAAATAAATTTAGTGATCAATCAGATTATATTTTTTTTTTTAACAGAAAGGAGGCAACAAGCCCAAAGAGATAAGACAATGCAAACTCTAGAGAACCCATCACACTTTTTTTGAGGACACACTCTTTCATTTAAACTTCGTTTGTTGTTATTCTTTAGTGATCAAATGCTAACCAAGATTTGAAAGAAACTGACAAATTTACTATTCACACAACTATCATAAATATACATGTATATATAGCTGTATTTGTGCAAGCACAAGAGAAAAGCAGGTGCTATAAGCCAGAAAAAAATTTCTCTAATGGCCGCTTCTCTTACATATTTGACTTTCCAAATCATACTCATTGTTTCACTCATATTCTCTTCTCCTGTATTTGCTTCTTCTGCTAGTGAAACTGAGACTAATTCACGTCCTTTCAAGAAGATCTATGCTTTCGGTGACTCGTTCACCGATACTGGAAATACAAAGTCTTCATCAGGTCCTAGTGGTTTTGGCCATGTCTCCAACTCTCCGTACGGAAGCACCTTCTTTCACCGCCCCACTAACCGGTACTCAGATGGGCGGCTGATGATTGATTTTGTAACTGAAAGGCTTTCCTTACCATACTTACCACCATACCTTCACATCAAGGATGCAACTTATGGGGTGAACTTTGCTGTTGCTGGCTCCACAGCTATAAATCATGCCTTCTTTGTTAAGAACAATCTTAGCCTGGACTTTACTCCTCAGTCTATCCAAACTCAGATTCTTTGGTTCAATCAGTTTCTGCAAAAGCGGGGGTGTAAAGGGCCGGTGTCCTCAAGCCCTGAATGCAGAGCAGTATTAGATGATACATTGATCTGGGTTGGCGAAATTGGAGTCAATGACTACGCATATATCACTGGATCTTCTGTATCTAGTGAAACCATCCGTAAACTAGCAATCAGCAGCGTCACTTCATTTCTACAGGTGATTACACAAGCACTTACTAGTTTTAAATTCTAACAGTTGCAACAAGATAGCAAGATCATATGCAGCGATGGTTAATCTGCTGCAGCAGACTAATGACTTGATTTTGTAAAACTGCAGGCCTTGATGAGCAAGGGTGTGAAATATGTTGTTATTCAAGGTCTACTTCCTATAGGATGCTTGCCGTTGGCGATGACACTGGCGCCTGAAGATGACAGAGACGATATAGGGTGCGTGAAGAGCGTAAACAATCAAAGCAGTATACACAATGCTGTTTACAAAGCCAAAATACAAGATCTGAGGAGGCAGTTTCCTAATGCTACAATTGCTTATCTTGATTACTGGAATGCATACCGTACAGTAATGAAGAATCCGGGGGGTTATGGATTTAAGGAGCCATTCAAGGCATGTTGTGGATCGGGAGATCCGCCCTACAATTTTGCGGTGTTCGCTACATGTGGGACACCTTCTGCTAGAGCTTGTCCGAACCCGGCTCAGTTCATCAACTGGGATGGAGTTCACCTCACTGAAGCTATGTATAAGGTGCTTACTGACATGTTTCTCAATGGAACTTACAGTCAACCTCCATTTAAGTACTTGCTAGATGAGAAACAGCATCAAGGATGAATCTTTTTGTTTTTTTGTTCATTTTTGTCAGCTTTCATAATGGTGTTTCTTTCATTTGAAATTAACTTATGGGTTTAATTCGTATAGAACTTCACCAGATATTCTTTGAGCTCATATTTGTTTAAATTTATTAATATTGGTCTGTTGCAGTAAGTTTTTTGAATTCTTGATCTAATGTACATTGCCATGGAAAATATTTCTGAACTGGTAACTGATGTAACCATGCCCTCTCGACTTTAATATAAAAACGAAGAGAAACAGAAGATGGGTTTGAATGAACTTGTCTATTTTTTTTTTTGTTACAATGAACTTGTCTATTTTCCTTTCGAAAGATGAAACTTGAAAGCTGAAGTAGAAAAAGTTTTTCACCACAGAATAACTTCCATCAAAGCTATATGTAATGTTAAGTGAAAATATGTCGTTACTTTTCCGGATTGTGACTGATCAAAACTGGTCAAAATAATTTTATACACTAATTTCTATAAGTTCAGGTATTTTTGGGTTAAAAAAATTATTTTCTGATTTTATCTCAATGAGGTGAACCTTCGGTGAGCAGGTGTAATCGTTTTTTCTTTTTTGGTCTAATAAAGTAAGGTATGACCCGTTGGGCCACCGACTACTTTAGATGAATGTCTAATATTGGTAATATTTTTATCACGACGTAATTACTCTCTTCCAAAAAGATTAATCTGTTAGGATGTGCAGCGCCTTCCGTTTAGGTGGATCCATGAGTCAGGTGGGCTATTACCTTCTCTCCACCTTGGGGTGTGCAGTGCGCCAACCAGGTTCTGATACCATTTTGTCATGTGATCATTACTCTCTCTCTAAAAGACCGATCTTGTGGGATATACAGCGTCACCCGCTTATATTCAGAATTCATCCCCTTCACCTATCCGATGTGAGATTGAAGTCTGTGTATTTAATTATGGGGGTGTAATTGAGTATCACGATAAAATTTAAATTTAACTAAAAAAATTAATAAATAGTATATTCGGTTTGAAATCAAATTGAATTAAATTAACTCGATTAAGTTTAAATATATTTAAATATTGAGAGTATAAAAGTAATTTAATAAATAATAAAAAAAATCATCCGATTAAATTCGTGAGATTTATGAGTCAGATATTATAATATTCGAATTCGACTTAATAAACTATTCAAATTCGAGTCAATTAACTCTGAATCAAATTGAAATATTTTACAAGTCGAATTCGAATAGTTCATGAGTAATTTAATTCATTTATATCCCTAATCTAATTATTAACATAGTATAGCAAAATATGATAAAATTAATATATGGTGGACTCCACCTCGGTCTTGCATAATAAGAATTTTCTTTGTTTATTTCTAGAAATAGAAATTCTAGCAACAATTTATTTTTAATATTTTTTTAGGTATTTATTCTATAATTAGTACACAACTTCAAAATTTTAATTTATAAAATTTGATATTTTATTTAATAAATTAAATTTGATAATATTTAACAGTTAAAAAGCAAGTATTTATTAGCATTTCCTTTATTTCTAATGTCTCACCGATGTTCGACTTCTATACTCATTAATGCCACAGTGTTAGTTGCATACGAGTTGTTCAATTTCCATACTTTCTCATTAAATTGAATGATTCTGTGAGGTGGATTTGTGGCTGGTCGCTAGCCTAATAAGCATCTTTCCACCAAAACTCAATAATGACGCACAATATCCTGCCATTATAATATATACCTACCACTCTGATATTGCCTACCATATTCATTGAGAAATTGTTAATTTGAATGACCTCGTCTTAATTACTTCTTCCTTTCTCTTCACCTATAAGGTAGAGAATGCCCAACAATTTTTTTAGCCTGTGGAACAGGACTCAAATAACATTCTACTCATATATACATAACAAATTTTCTTTCTGCTAGTCAAAAACAGGAGATCATATGATATACAGAGGTGCGGTCAAGTGAGAGAATGATACTAACTATGAAACTCCACCCAGATGCATACATGCCAGTAACCTAAGCAAGAGAAAGTAAAGGCAATTACACAGTAGCTTTAAGTGATATGAAAGCAGCTTCCTATAATACTATCAAATGATATAAGATGAAGAATTAACAGTCAAATATATCAAATGCACGCATAAGGATCAAGATATGAGGTTAAGAATAGACTCAAATTTGTCCGTCTCTGAATTAATATGCAGGAATGAACAGGCAGCTACAGACAATAAACTCAGGAATGCAACATATATCAAGCATTGAAGCACTGCTTTCAGAAATTCAGTAATCACGTTTCCAAGCTTATCCACACACAATTATTTAAATTCAATCTTCAAACAGACAACTCAAGCCTGACTGCATGAGACAACTCAATCTTGGCTATATCAGAAAGGATAATAAAATTTAATTTTATAGTTTATGTAAAATTATCATTAACTGTTCAAGCAAATGAAAAAACAAGCGATATTTACCGGTGCATTTCCTTTAACAAAAATAGATTTTCGTTCTATTTTTGGACTCCTTTCAGAAAGCATGTGTACTTGATGGATTGAAACAAACACTTTTTCTTACAGTTCAAAATTCTAGGAAATTAAAGAAATCTACTTAAAATTAGGAAAATGGAAAAGTATTTCAATGCAAAGACATTTTTACAAAAGAAACGTTTATGGTCTGATAAGCAAAGGAAGTATGCCAAGGTCAAGCATCTCAAGTGTTTTTGGAAATGATTATTCCAACTTGCTCATGTGAATTTTTTCAACTGTTCAAACATATCAATTAAAAGCATAAAATACTAGAAACCTATTCAAAGATTAGTGAGTAATCAACTTTTGGCAAAGGTGATTCACTGATGTTGGAATGGAAGAAGCATATCACAGTTTCATATTATCTTTCTGTATTCAGCCTTTCTTTCCCTTTGTACATTTCATCAAGAAAACATTATGCTATAAAAAGATAGTATTAGAAACTGGGTCTCTTACGTGGAGCATGTACATTATTATGAACAATTATCAAGCAGAATGGAATTTTCAACACGAAAATCCCACCAGATTCTTATGTACTGGATTGGCATTTTTCATCTATACATTACTCTTCTTGTTTGTCAGGTTAGATTAGGTACTCATAATACATCAAGAAAAGAGCATCAGGGATATCCTCTGGCAGGCTGTTCATATAAAGATAGTAGCGTAACATATCCTCCTTTAACACAGTATTAGTGTCAACCACATCATTACTGCATGTGAGAACCCATAGATCACCTGAATTCACTCTTTTCAAACTCCCCCGGCAAAATGGGCACGATTCTGATCTTGTGCTCCTGTACCATTTCAAGAGGCATTGAACATCAAATGTTAAGAGGCTGACTAAATTAAAATAGAAAGAAGGTAAAGTGATGTTGTATACCAGTCACGGTAGCAGTTAATACACATTGCATGGCAGCAGCTTGGCACAACCATTTTTGTACAAGGCTCCAAACAGATTCCACATTCATTTTCCCTCTCTAGGTCTGTATCCAAAAGTTTCCTCCTATCTTCTAGCTTCCTCTTAGCAACCATCTCCATACAATAACCTTCATCTTGAGTCATGTCCAACTTAATTGAATCACCGTGAAGGCGTTGAAGTGATGGTAATATAACAGCTGTAATTTTAACTTAGTCATACTATGAATGAATAAAATTATGCAAAAGAACCAGAACATTCAGGCAATATTATAAAAAAGCTATTCAAAATTTCCTACCAGAAAATTACATTTGTTTCGATGAGGTCATAGTCCCAAATATGACATGAAATAGAATGATTTTGAATGTTGATATTAGATACAAAGAAGATACTACACACCATAGAATTCCTTGATGGTTGCCTTCCTTCTGCAAGAAGAGATATTTGGCTTCCCATCTGAACATATCTAAAGAAACAAACAGAATTTTTCAACAAAACTAACTTCAAAAACTGCAGTTTATCACAGAGAGGGATATGGAAAACAGCAAATGTAAACCTTCCAAGTCACATGGGTAAAGCATAAGCAGGCAAGTGAGAACCAACCTGATATACAACTATGTGGAATAAGTTTAAATAGCTTGAAAGTAGACATGCATATGAACAATCCATCCACTGAAGTAACAGCAGACAAATGGGTGCCAAGTGATTGTAAACCAGTTTCATTTGAAGACAAGAACCACCCTTCCCTCTCTGTATAGAAGCCGCCCTGCAAATGTAATTCAAATTCAATTCACTAGTAAATGAATGCATTATCTAACTTCAGATAATCATATCATACAGTCAAACAGTCCGTTCCTGCCTTAAACCGCTTCTAAAGAAACTAAAACTATTAACATAAAAAGGGTAAACTATGAAGATAGGGGAGACAGATGCAGCAAGAGTTAGATTTGTGTTCTTCAATTTATAAGATGGATGTAAAGGGAGAAATCACATCATTCGTTGTCTACAAGGTTATTACTATATATAGATTATACATTAACAGGAATTACAGACAAGCCATAGATATTACCATAATCTCAGAAATGAATACTGCAGTAATTGAAATATGTTAAATGAAAGAATTACAGACAGAATCCTAATGGAACAAAAATTCATCAAAATCACATATCCTTAAAATCCCAAGAGGTAAATATATCTGATTATCCACAGCAAAAATAAGTTACAAGCTTTATCAAACACACAAGTTTAAAAACAAAATCCATTACAGAACGCAACCCAAAATTTCATCAGTAACAGAGCATCAGGCAAACCAAATATAACATAAATGAACATGAACAACAACAAAAGAGAAAGAGAAAGTAAAACTCACAGCACATTAGCATGTTGGATATCAGCCTCAAGAACCTTAAGTGAGTCTTGGTAAGATGACCTAGCAGAAAGCTCATAATAATAGTCCATTATCTCTCCCACTAGGCAATAGTATAAACTGAACTTATTTGATTAAATGCGTATAGAAGAAAAGGAAATGATCAAAAGAGGAGGGAAGAAAACAAAATAAAAGAAAGAAGAATAACTGAAATTAGAAAGAGTGGGTGGACTCCACCCTGAAATTTCTTGTTTGTTGAACAAAGGGAAGTTCTTTGGATTCTAGAAGGAGTGTGGGATGGTCATGATAATTTGATTACCCTAATCATACACTAAAAACATGAGATGAGATAATCTTGAATTCTTGATTTTGAATATTGTTTTTTTTTTCTTTTTAAATATGGAGTTGGATTTTACTTGGTAACAGTTAGCAATCAACATGTTCAGACTTTTTGACTTTATTCTTGGCCTGAATTCAATGCTTTTGTTGTGCAGTTATAAAATACGTGATTACTTCTTCCAATCAAATTCCTTCTTTTTTGGTCAAGGGATTTGGAAAAGATACTCTCCATCTTTACTAAATCATTTTTTTAATCATGTGTCGTTAGGCATTTAATCTTCATGATTAGGCCTTCAATTGTGGGCCATATTATTATATTGGCCTAGTTTATATTATATAGCGTTTCTGATTTTAGATTTTTTTTGTTTTTAATTTTTAAACTGAGTTTTTAGTTCTATAACATTATATAATTAATTTAATTGATATTCTTAAATGCAATAAAATAACTACTTTTATTGTATAATCCTTGGGTATGAATAAAAAAATTACATAATTATTGGTTAACTTTAATATTTTAATTTTATAAAAAATCCAAAATCTTTATTTAACTATTTCAGAGTCTTTCTCTACACTTTGAAATTTTCTCTCTTCAACATTACCGCACAACTTTGGATTTTATGAGAATGGGGCACTTTAATTGCTTTCAGATGTACATGAATTAGTAAACCCATTGGTATTTAAATGTTACAGACTGTGGCTTTGAATTTTAGCACATAATGCTACCTAGTTAACCCAATTAGTACTTCAATCAAAGTTTATTCACTTCCTGAAAGAAAAATAATACTATTTTTTACATATTTTACAAATTATGATTTTATTATATTTCATGAGGCTAACTCGATTGATATATCTATTATAAAATAATTATGATAAATATGAAAGATAATGAGATCAATGTTAGACTATACAAAAATATATCAAAAAAATTTATTCTACTGTAAAATATTAGCAATATGTTTGAACTTTGAACAAATATGAGTCTCGTATCAAAGCTTATATTAAATTGTTAATTATTTTGCTCACCATGAAAAAAACAGTACCTAATCCATTTTGGAGCGAATTTTGCCAAAAAAAAAATTATATGCTAGAAAAACAATATTATAGATAAAATTTTATTTACTGCATCAAATTAATGTTAAATTTGCAAGCATGAAGTTTTGAAAGAGACTCAAGCAACGGTAAACTAATAATTTATCGGTATAGAATATATGTTTATCGAGTTTGAAGAAAAACTTAAAATAAAAGAAGCCCAATTGAAAATCTGCCCAGAAACAAGTTGATGCGGTCCGGTCTAGCCCACTTACTCATTGCCTTATAATTGGAACAGATGAAACGATGTCGTATGATGAATATTTACTAGTTTCGATCATGCAAAGACTGCAGTGTCGGAGTCACACTCACAAATGTCCTGACCACAGTACTGAAAGAGGGAATCAGAATCACGGAACTGAAAGTTTTCCTTTAAGCCCAAGTCATGGTTGGCACCTCCTAAATAAGTAATGATAGACCCCTGTTTTAGTTTTACAAGTAAACTATAACATACAATACAACTGTGAACTGTTACTGTGAGCTGTTCTCTTAGGAGTTTCCCCGTCAGCTCTCTGGTAAGTTCTCTCTTATCTATGAACTCTTTGTCACAACTTTTTTTTTTTCTCTTTTATGGAATTTTGTTCACCCTTTGATACGCATACTGATTCCACCGGTGTGTTAAATTTTCCTTCTCCATTAAAATGTACACCTTTACCGTGGAAGTGAAACTAAGAGTAGTGTATGTTGAAAACTGAAAAGGGAAAAAGCTTTTTGAGTCCACTCCTTTTTTCCTTGAAAATAATATCTGGAAAGTCTTTCCAGGAAGAAAAGTTTTTCCCTTTTTACACATAAACACGAGTTAATGCATATAAATCGCATGAGTTTGGTTATATTTCCTGCTTTAAAGTAACATTCATGGGTTTGAGCTGTCCTTAATTATATCGGACATCTCTTTAGCATACATGGGACTTAAAGTTTCTTCCTTTGCAAGAATGTACATTCTTTGTTTCCACCTTATTCACGGACGATATATGGGTTATTTCAGCAACTTTTAAAGCTTTGATCTTTAAAGAACATCTGTTCTGATCTACTTAGATGAGGATGAAATCATGGTTTTTTTTTTAATTTTTAATTTTATATTTTTATCTGGAGTACGAATTTACTATACTATAAATTTCCTGTTTCTCCTTCAAGTTCATTTAATTGGCAGTCCCTGAGGTTAGGTCTTACTTTCTGTACTGGTCTTTTAATCAAGCTGTTTAATAATTGCAGTCCAAAATTAAGGAATGAAATGAGTCAGACTTTTGGGGTGCAACTAAGCAATATGTATTATTCTTCATTGAATTCTTGATCCTAAGAGAATTTAGCAGATTTGCCATAGGTGGCTGAAAAATGGAAATCCTTTTGCTTTTGTTGACTGGATTCCTAAACCTCACGATTGGGTGGCTTAATAATACGTAAAGACTTTCAAATTTTAAAATTATTTCATTTTTTTTAAAATCTGATCCTTTTCTTTCTCCTCTATTTTTCAAGGAGTTCTTCGGTTGGGGCCTTCTACTTATTGCTATCTAATTTTCCTGATGCGCTTCTTTGTTAACAAAAAACAAAACTGTTGCAGGAGTGGAGAGTGAGAGAGAGCTAAGATGGGTTCCCAGATAGAAGCTTGTGCAGAGTGCAAGAGAAAATGTTTATTGTGTCATGTGGAGAAGAGAAACTCAACGCCTCTTGTTTTATCTTTCTTTAAAGTTATGATTGCGGATAGGTTTTCTGAAGTTATGGTATGATCATGTTCTCTCCATTCTCCTCAAGTTAGTCAATTTTCCTTCAGTTTTATTTCCTTTCTCTGGCTGCTACATGATGACTTATAATTTAATCTTTTCATAATTACCATATTGATAATGATTACATGTAAATTTTTGTCTCAAAATTTAAACATTCCCAGTAAATGCAGAATTTTGTTTGCTTTTACTTTGATCGCTATACCTTTCTCTTTCTATGGTTGCATTTTGCTGGAATTTGTTGATAAAAAACCTTATAGAACTTCCCGCAGGTTTAGTTATTTCTGGTCTTGACTATATTGCTGATTCAACAATTCTAATCTTGGCATTTCTTGCAGTTCGTACCTCCTTATTTTTCTCCTAAGTTGTCAACACTAATTGACCAAGAAATCCCCCTTGAGGATTGTAGAGGACTGCAATGGAAAGCAAAGTTAACTATCCTGAAAAATTCCGTTGCTTTACATCAAGGATGGGATGCATTTGCATTAGATCATGGGTTGGAAATTGGGGATTTTCTGATATTCCACTATATTTTAGCATCACACTTTGTTGTTCAAATCTTTGATAAAACTGGGTGTGAAAAGCTAGATTTTTCTGAGAACACAAATCTGAAGAAAACAGCCAAAGCTGATAGAAACTATACCAAAAAGAATGGGCCGTGTCATGCATCTGATAAAGGTTCAATAGGCAAAAATGGATCAAATTCTTCTGCTTTCTTCAAGTTAAATGTGGAAACTGTTCAAGGTCAATGCGAGATAAATGATGTGATGAACGTTGAGATGATAAAAAGCAGTTCTCCAGATAATGAAAATGGGGTAGCGAGGCCTCAAGAAAATTCTAAAGCAGGATTCTTTGTAGAGCCATGCTCCATAATCAATAGAGAACCTGCTGTCAAAGAAGCAGAATATCGAACTTCAATATATGACTTATCTAGTCTGGAAATGTTGAAAAACAACTTGGACAGTGATGGAAGCAACAAAATCTCTATAGGAGCTAAAAATTCCCCCCATATGGTGGATACATCTCTTAATGCTGAAAATGAAGCTGGCTCATAAGATAAAGGATCAGTAAGTAAAGTGCCTTTTCTTGCTTCAATGTCATCAGTGCAACTAGAAAAGAATTTTGGAAGCCACTCTAATTGGTCTAATGGAGTAAACAGGAGATGCCAGACTGATGAAGGAACAGAAATGGCACAATCAAGTAAGTCACTTGTGTCTTTCTGCTGAATATATGTGAAGGTTGGGGCTGTGCCTATTCATTGGTCTAACATTTGTGATTTATTTAATTGATTTCCTACCCTTTGCAGATGAGTGCTACATTTTGTTTTTCTATTGTTATATATAACCGCAACCTACTAAATATAGGGAAGATGGCAAAGGTAACTAGAATGGAGCAGGTCGACCCGATCTTTGTTTTACCTATGGGAAGCAATGATAAAGTTGATGGAGAGATGAAGCTTAAAGCTACCAACACAAGTAGTTTACCAAATGCAGACACTATCTCTTGTTTGATTGCAGCCCATAAACAACCTTTTCTTGTAAGTCAATATTCATTAATGTGTTGCATTTAATTTTCTTTCATATAATATCACTGCTAACTTCTTAGCTGATTTTGCACCAAATATATTGTATTCCTTTGGTTCCAACTATTATTTATGCATTTATTTTCATATATTTCCTCAGCTCTGATGCTATTCTCTTGGTTTTACAAAATTTTTGCTTATTTTGTGGAGGGCTATGCTATCTTAATCTTGCATTGATGCTGTGAAGGAATTGTCAGAAGCCTTGCCATCATCTTCTAGCAAGAGAATGATAAAGGAAAGAAGACTGGTGTTTCTCAAGGACCTAGAGATGAAGCAGTGGCCTGTGCTCTACTATGAAACACCGAAACTGAAGCTCTTGATGAGCGGATGGGAAGCTTTCTGCGAGGCCAACAACATCCAGCCTGGAGATAAATGTATTTTTGGAATTGAGAGTGAAACTGAGGCTATATCTCGAGTCAGCATTGTTCGTAACTCATTAGTGGGATTAAGTTGCTTTGCACCCCATCAACAATAAGCCTGCGTATTAGGCCATTTATCTTCTATAGAACTCAAAGAATTGCAAGAGCTACTGATTATCAATAGTGTATTGTGATAGGATGATTTTTAAATTTGTGCTTTTTTTTTTTCTTTTTTGTCTAAACTAACTCCTCACAAAATCCATTAGCATGGTGACTAATATATGAAAGAAAAGCATACTTGGCAATTATAGTTATATTTGCGAAGTGCTTTGCAGTCGGTAGCGGAGCAAGTGCCCCCGGAATCGGCAAGGATGGTGGGGCTAACGGTGATGATATGGGCCATGGTAAGGAAAGCGCAGTGCCAGAGCTATTTCTTGATTTTGGCTTGAAGACAATTCCGCACTTTGAGGTTGCATCCATTTTCTTTAATGAAGTTGATAGTTTTGACCATAACCCACTTCTCATTTTCTTCTTCTTAGTGGGGTTGCAAATTTTGTCAACTGTATATAATATATAGTAAAGTTATAGTGAGCAAGTAATATAAATAGAATACACTATCAATTGGTATTTTAGTAAGATTTTTTAGATATTAATAACATATATAATAAATTCCTTCTGACCAACAAGAAATTAAAAGCTAATAATCAAGAGGAGAAATGCAAAATTCATCTCATAAAAAGAGCAAAAACATATAGCATGTCTGTTGATCTTTCTCAAATTCCTTTAAGGATGGTACAACTTTTTGAATCTATTACTGCCAATACTATCCTATAGGTGCACTAGATAACAAAAATGAAGTCCTAAATATCACATAATTATAATTGAACTAACCACAAAAACCTGACTATATAATTTCAACTGAAGGGTGTTCACCGGCTGTAGCAGAAACTTGATTTTGTTCTTCGGCCACCATTCTTCTCATCTTGATTAACCATCTAATGATCCTCACTATATAGTCATACAAATTAAGAGCAATATAAAGCCCAATTCCACCAATAATCCCATTTGCTATTGAATAAGTTAAGGGCATAAGCAACATTGTAATAAAAGCAGGAGCAGCTTCCTTCATGTCCACCCAATTTATATCCTTAACCATCTTCATCATCATAATCCCAACTATAATTAGTGAAGGCCCAATAGCCCATGGAGGTACGCTAGCCAAGAGAGGGGTAAAAAACAATGATAGGAAAAAACACAAACCAATAACTACTGCAGTTAATCCTGTTCTACCCCCTTCTCTAATCCCCGCTGATGATTCTATATATGTTGCAATTGGTGAAACACCTAATGCAGATCCCACAATTGTGGAGCCAGCATCTACCATAAATGCCATGTATTCACCTTCAAAACTTCCTCTTTCGTCCACAAATCCTCCAATTTCTGCCATTGTGTATAATGTGCCCGTGGTGGCTAGCACATCAACATATAATAATGTTACTAATGCTATCCATACACTGCTTCTATTGAAATTAGCGAAACTAATAGCCCCAGCTGTGGATTCAATTTTGTGAAAATCTACCACTTTTTTGAAGTAATTGTAATTTGAATCACCAATTGGAGTAGATGGGAAATATGTGACAGCAGTGCCTCTGATCCATGAAATTAGTGTTATAAAAAGAATACCGTATATCATGCTACCTTTAACTTCCCTCATTAACCCATAACATGTGATTAGGAATCCAATGGAGCCTAACCAAAATGTCGGGCTATGCATTTTTCCGGCAATGCACTCTCCGGTTACCGGATTTGTACTCGAGCAAGCTGTGACGGTCACTAATGTAGATGGATCAGGCCCAACAAGGCCCACACCTTGGTGAACCTGCAAGCCGACAAAAGCAATGAAAAGCCCAATACCCACTGCGCAAGCGAGCCGGACCGGATGGGGTATGAGCCTAGCAAGCTTTGCTCTAAGCCCAAGAGCAGCTATTATAAGAAAGGCGCAGCCCTCAACAAAGACAACAGCCATGGTTGTCTTGTAAGAAATGGGCCCAGACCCATGAAAGCCCACCAAATTATAAGACAAGTAAGCATTAGCGCCCATGCCGGGGGCCAAGCCCAAAGGCAAATTGGCCAGAATTCCCATAGCGAACGACCCAATCATGGATGATAATATCGTAGCTACAACAAGATCATTCTTGGCTCTATCAAGGCAACTTTGATAACCATCATTGGGTTTAAGCACACAGTCAGGTCCAGCCGTTTGATTAAATGGAGCAGAACAGTCAGCAGCGGAACAGGTGGCACCGGAGTCGGCGAGGATGGTGGCGTTAACGGTGATGATATAAGCCATAGTAAGGAATGTGGCAGTACCAGCACGTAACTCCCTAGTGAAACAAGTCTTTCTTGCTTCAAGCTTGAAAAATCTACCAATCTTGCTCTTAGAAACAGCATCATTCAAACCAGTCTCCATTTTCTTTAAAGAAGAAGACAATCTTGAGCGTAACCCATAACCTATTCTTGGACATAGCTTATCTCCCATTTTTTTTTTTTAATATTCTTTTCTCTTTGTGGGTTATGAAGGGAGGCTTTATTAAATTTTATAGGAAACAAGTGTGGTTCATGAAGGAAGAAGATGATGAAGATTGACTACTGGTTTTAGGGGAAGTGCATTTATTTTTGTTTAAGGGAAAATGGGTTGTTTTTAACCTGGGTTTTGCTTAAGAGGGAAGTGATTATGAGCAATAAGGTTGGCAATTTGCATATAAGGCAAGTTCATAACCTGTACTGCCATATATGTATATTATATTTTCCCATCGGTTATATTTTAATACGAATAATTATAATCAGCATTAACGCTAGATAAGATTCTGTTTCACAGTTTGACTACTATATTGCTATCTAATTAGTTTGGTTTTGCGTGTGTGTATATATATAAAAGAGCATGCAGTGCTTATATGCATATCTAAATTATTTGTTGGATAATGATAGGGCCACCAAGGCTATTATAAAATTTATTAAAATTTTATAATTGCGGTGAGATGAATTTCAAATTGGTTTAAATTATTTTGAGAATATCACAAGTTTTGCACTAATTCAAATAATAACTTGGTTCTTCTCTGTTTTATTTCATTCTTATGACTATAAATTATAAATTAGTGTTTAAATATATATGTATAGGTCCAAAAAAATATATAGGTGTGTTATTTAGATGAGCTGGAGTGGGATCATTTTCCAAGATTTAAGGGTGCTCTGATATATATATATATTGAGATGGAGCATCAGGTTACATATTTGATGGGCTCCATTGTCCATATTCTTGCTTTGAAAATTTAATTATCATAATAAAAAAAATTATAACCATAGATTATGCTTGCCAACTAATACTTAATTAAAAGGAAATTAAATTGCTTAAAGCCACTTGATATTCTACTTAAACCCTTTTGTGTTGCTACGAAATTGCTTCTTTTTGGTAGTTGTTAGAAAGTTCCAAATTCAAAATCTTTGAATGATATCCAATAATACTTTCATAGTCAGAAAATTTTATACATGTGGGTTCAAAGGAATCTATTGAATTTCATGGACCACCTCTGTATATGGGACATCAAAATTTAGTTGTAAATTATGCGTAGCAGAATTATCTCAATCAGTCCAAAATCTCACATGAATTATAATCTGTACGTCTAATTTGGATTGGTTTAGAATGATTTCTTCCTCTTCTTTTTGTTTTTTTGTTTTTTGGGAAAAGAGTAATATGTCTAACATTATGTACAAGGTGACCAATGTCGAGCTTAACTTATTTTATTTCTAATCCGAATGTGTTGGCAGTATATGATGAAAATTGGGACTACCCTTTCTAATGAAAATCTTATTTGATTTCCTAACAAAAAGGTAACATTGCAAAATAGTTTTCTTCAACATTCATTTCTAATCTTATCATCTTGTACTTGCACTAAAAGGAAAAAAAAAAATAGTTGTCCAGCTGGGTAAGTATGATAATTTAGGCAAGTTAAGAACATAAAATTGGAAGAAATCTTCAAATCATATGGAGCATAGACAAAATTGGTTTTTTTTTTTAATAAGAAAAAATTAGCGCATGCATTTCGATATAATCAAAAGCTTTTATTCTTCTCGTTAGTTGCAATATTCCCATCTAAACAATTTTAAATTAGGAAGAAAAGCATTTCCTTTTAATGATTTCTTTCTAATATAAACAAAAAAAAAAAACGAGTTACTAAGAAGCTATGCATGGAGCCACGCATGCCTGTGGCATGTGGCTACTTTATTATTACTTGAGGCCGCTGGGCGCTGGGCGGCCTATCTTTACAGGGGATGTTTCTAATTCTATCTCTAACAAACCTTTAAGGGTGATGATACTTTTTTACATCTTATGTTTTTTGAATGAGTAATTTGAAGTCCACAATTATAGATCTAATACAAATATTTTTTTTGCAACGTGACAGAGATGGAAAAGTTTTATTAATTTATTTTTAAGGATGTTGGGACTTGAAGGGGCAGTGGGTTCTTCTTTTGAGAGACAGGGGAAGTGAAAAAGGAGGGATGTCAAAGGAAATAAAAGAGGGAATATTGTTCATTTGTTAAAGTTTGGCATTATTTAGAAAGGAAAAAAAAAAAGGGTTCTAAAGGGGAAATTGAGAGTAGCTTTTGCCAGCGGGCTAACTGCTAAGAAGTCGGAACTTTGAAGAGAAGGCTCTGCTTTTCAGGGTATTAATTTTTGTGTTTTTGTCCATCATTTCTTCCATTACCCCATGTGAGAAGTGAGATTTGTTATCATGTGCTTTCTCAAGCTTAAGCACTTCACTATCTACGCCCTCTAAATTATTTTTGGAAAAATTACATATATATATATATATATATATGTATTTAAAAAAAACTTTAACATATCCGAATAATAAATCCTAATATTTTTTTTTCTATCAATTCAAATCATAATGTTTATTTTTCTTTCAGTTTCTACCATTTTCATTTATCCAACATCTAATTGAAGGACATTATGCTGAGTTGATATGCTGATTAAATTAAAAGTCATATTGAGCTACTATTGTGTAAATATGTCAATTTTTTCTTCTAAAATGTTGAACTGACATACTGTAAAATTAATTAGAATCTTCTTTCAAATTGTCGCATATTATAATATTGAAAAAACTTATTTTTAAAAGTTTTGTATGATCCAGTTAGCAGATATATATGATATTCTAATTTTATTCAGCATGTTAAATGTTGTAAATTGAAAGTAAAATAAATGTTAGAATTTGAATTAATATTTAAAAAAAATGTTAGGATTTAAATTAAAAGTATGTTAGTTTTTTTTTTGGGTAATTGTCCAATAATATTCTATCTAAGAATACCATTTGATACTTTGAGTTGGCTTTGAAAATGATCAAATTTTGTTTTGAGATAATATATTTTAGATATAAAACGGAAAGTAATGAAAGTAATATTTAAAAGTAGGATGTTGCTATTGACCTTTTGACACTCCGAATCAGGTTTCTAGGCCTAGCAATTTTATTTGAAAAAATTTGGAAAAAAATTAATGAGAAACTTCAAGTGAGAAAAAACAAATAATAAGAATTCTAGATATTTGATTTAGATCGCCATCCTCAGAACCATTAAATTTTAAAAGCATGTATAATTTTCAATTGAACTAAAATCAGCTGAATACAGCATTATTGTAATGTTTGAATCACCAAGTAAGAAAATGAAACCTTAGGATTGCAGTATTGTTGCCCTTTCCTAGATTAGAGATGAGCTCAATTTTACAACATTCAATATAGCATTTTAAATTAACTATCAAAATGAGAAATTTGAATGCAGCCAATATTATCTCTCCACAACAATTTTCATGTTTTGTTTGTTTTGGAAATGATCTCTCTTGTTCTATTGCAATTCATCAAACTTCATATATATTTTCGAATTACAATCTCACTATTTTAGATACAACACCATGGGTCCATGAGTCAAAACTCGCAGGTTTCACCAAATTACCTTCAACTGTTGTAGACAAATTAGACTCAAACTCGATCTTCCACTTCATTGATAGATGGAACAAAGACTTCAGCCCAATTAAGTCCTACAAGGTTCGAATTAACAGCAGTAGCTTAACTCGTTTCTTTTGCACTGGTAAATGATCAAAACATGTAGCTCCTCAATAGTTTTCCATTGATCCATGAAAGCTACTGATTAAAATGGGAAATAAGCTGAGACCTTGTTCAGCTCCCCGCCCTTATCTGGTAGGGCAGATCTCCAATCCTAAGGTCCAATCCCTTTCACTCTCCTCTTTATAGAGGGGCGAACCCAACTTATAAAATACTTCATAATGATATATGATGCAATTGCTCACAATAATTTAGAAAACCTTTTACAGATTACAGAGTAATATTCTTCTTGATGTGTCATGCAATCGTTATCAAAATTCCTTTCCCACTTCTAATCGATCATACATTCTAGCCCTAAATTTGGTACAATTAAACAAGAAATATTTAAAAACAGTTTGAAGGATCGAAAAAGAAAGAAATAATTTAACATTATGCTTATAAATGAACTAGTTCGTAGAGCTTTGGTAAGCAAAAAGAACTAATAATAGCATCATGTTACATTATTTGATAGCTTGAGCTATTGAGAAGCTATTTCTTGTTCTTCTTCTTGCCTCTCTTTCTTGAACTAGATTCAGCCTCTTCTTCTTCTTCAGCCTTTTGCTCTGCCTCTAATACAGCCAACTTCAATATAGACAAACAAAAATGTGACCATGACGAGACTTAACATTTCCAACAGAAGCCTGATATGAGCAGTGTGATAGGAAGTTAATCGATTACCTCATCAAGAATTGGTTTAAGTTCCCTGTACCGAGCTTCAGCAAGATCAAAACCATCCCTACGAAGTTCCTGCAATGCCAGTGCCATATTTATCTCACATTCTAGGATATTCATAATTATTGACATTGTGAGTGTGTGCGCACTTCCGTGAGAAAGATGATACATAACAGGAGTCCACATGGCCAACAGCATGAAGCAAGATGAACACAGCAAATGGTACTTCCGTAATGTTTCTTGTTTTATACCTATAACTTTCAGTTTTTTTTTTCCTTCCAAACATGATAAATCTCCAAGTCATTCTCACCCTACAACCCCTTTAATGCAAAGGTCTTTAAAAGGAAGTTATTTTCCAGAACTTGATATTCCCACATCTTAAAGGTGTTGTACTTGCTATTTGGCCGAGAGAACATTGACTTGGCTGCGTTCCTTACAGGAGCATCTCTCCCTTCTATTTTTTTCCCATTAGCATCTCCTGGCTTGTCATAAGGCAATGGGCATTGTGTGACAGTCAAATGGCACATACTTGCCTATACAAGTTAAATTTTCCACTCTCCCTATTTCCCAATCGAGGTTTTCAGCCCAAAAGGTAATGATCCAAGAACCATAGACAGCAGCCAGCACAGAAAATTTTATGCTGTCCTCCACCTCAACCATGAACTAAAGAAGAAAGTGAAACCCATATTAAAAGGCTTTGAAAGTACATACTCTCACGTCTCTAGGAAAAATAAGAATCAGACAACTTTCTCAGCTTAATTAAGTTCAAGCACATATACATATGCTACAGGAAACAGACTTTGAATTCTTTATATATATATATACTGGTAATAGACCTTGCGATTAAATCCACCAAAAGATCAAATAAGATCAGCACAAAGTCTAAACTCAACTTAATTCCAAGCATAATTGAAAACTACCCTGCACTATTTTTCTACCATAGAGGTGGTTTTAGTCTGCATGCTAACCAGACTCGAGTCTAATTTGCAAATCTTAATCAACCAAGGACCGAGGTCACCTTAATGAGCACATTTTATTTACTAAATGTCTTTGCAGCTGGAATTGGAGCCTTGATGAATAAGCTAAGTGTAGGTTAAAGGTTAGAAGTTAAAAGAGCCAAGCTTGCTCTGATGAACAAATAGTTGATTAACAGACAAGTAACAATAGAGAACCAGAGGTAGAATATAATTGATCACTATGTAAGTTAATATATAATCTACTCTGAGTAGGAAACAGACCTTTCCAGTATGTTGAGTATGCTCATGAGCTGCCATTTGCCAATACAAATTTGTCCGTCTATAGAAATCCCTGAGAGATTCTCCAGGCTTTGCAAAGTAAGAAGTTAAAATCGATCAGTACATAACATAACAGGGCTAAGACAAAGGAACTTAAATGGGAAGCAGAAACCACCATTGGATGCAAAAAGTAAAACTTGATTAACTGGCAAGCACATTCATAACTCATCCCCACAGAATAAGATCTCATATCGTGCTTGCTTCTCAATCAAACATTAGAAAATCAAGCTCTTCTAATATGGAATAACAGTAGAAATACCACTGGTGTTCTTTGCGAATCTGAAAGGCCAAGGTTGGCCCTGATCTGCTCTATTCTGGCTCGCTTTTCCTTCCTTCGGAGATTTTTTTTCTCACCCTTTATTATAGCAACAGCATCTCCCACTTTAACTGACGCAGGACCCTCATTCCTAGCCTAAATTCAAAAAAACAGTGACCAAAAATATGGGTTAACACCAATAAAAGGGAAACTAACAAAGATCTTAATCAAGAGAATATTTGTCTCAGTGGCCTAGTTAGTTAGTTAGTGTGTGTGTGTGTATATATATATACTTCTCTTTTAACTCTTTCTGGCATCGTATAGAATAAACATCTTGTATACATGCTATACACTACGATGCTCAAACATGATGTGCAATACAGAATAATTTTAGACAACTACAATTTCACTTATTTGCATATAGATAATAAGCACATAAATTTGCTAAAAATGATGAAGCACCTCTGCATCATCACCGTCATCATTATCACTCTCATCACTGTTGTCATCACTTTCATCTTCACTTGCATCTTCATCCTCATCGTCATTTTCATCCTCTGAGGCTTCCACCCATTCTGATTCAGAGGCCTAGGTTAAGAAAGAAAAGTCAATACAAGGACCACATTGCTGTAATTAATCTTTGCAATCACTGAGAAACAGGCAAGGGATTGTCACAGACTCACAGTGCTATGTATGTGTATGCCTAGAGCTATGGACTAACTACAGATTTAATTAAAAAATAGTTTCATATGTTTATCAGAGCTAATTTATAGGACCAAATCTTTCTCCATTCAAATTAAAATAAACAAGAACTTCTACCAGTGCTAGAGTGAAAGAGTTAGGGCTAACGACTAATTTGTCACATGCATGCGAACCATAGCACCTGCTGACTCTCTTGCTCCCCCCTTTCCTAAAGATTGAGATTAGAGAGAAACCATTCTTTGATCATTGCCTTAGGTCTCTAGGGATCATCACAGTCTTGTAGAGAGGACATTATTTAAACATGAAAGCTGATAAAAATGATGCATTTCTCGCCTGCAGTAAAGAATTCTGTGATACAACTATCTCCTGAGTTAGAATGAGAACTTTACGCGTCGAAGAAGAAATGATGTTAAATGGTCATCAGATTGGACGGATTAACAAATAAACTTGTACTTCCAAAACCATAAATCAACAAGGAAATATAAATTGCAGCAGAAATGTAACATACCAGAATAATACACTTCCACTCATCAAGTTTGCTAAGATTAAGAGAATACAAGTCATCAAGTGTAATTTCTCGGTCTTTAATCTCCATCATGCCCCCATATATGTATAATGTATCTTTGCCAACAACCATGCAGGAATTTATACGTCCGCAGGGCTTCACTATCTACAAGTTCAAACTGGGGTAAACAAAATCTCAAACTAAATGTGTGAGCAAATCACTCTAACCCCAACAAACCTCTGGCACAAAAGAATCTTGCACAACCAATTTAGCTTTAGATGCATCAGGCTTTCCATCACTTTTGGCTGCTGAAGAACCATCACCAACCAAAACCATGTTTGTTCTCACATTCTGAGATATTTCATCAATGGTGCTTTCTGCATCAGCTGCCTCTTCACAGTAATCTTGATTCTCATCCTCATTCATGGCATACTCTATTTCTATTGTGTTCATCTTGTCCACATCAGATCCATTAGACATTTGTTGAGAGCTCTTTTTTAACTGCAAAGAAGCAATTGAAAAGCATATATTCAACATCATGACATAAAAATAATATAGAAGGGAAAAGGGATCTTTCCGTTGTATTCAAGGACAGTAAGAAATTGAAAGCAGAGACACCAAGTTTCAAGATCTCCCAAATCTAATAATAATAATAATAAACAATCATCATCATCTTGCAAGGACCCTACAGACCCAGTGTTTTGGAAATAAGAAAATATCCATATACAGGTTTATTCATGAATATACCTTATCTTTTGTGGACTTTTCCTTCCGTAGCTCCAAGGGATACCTACACCAAAAGGGAGAAACATAAACACAACATAATTCCATAAACTGAATTAAACAGCATTTTACACTATGCACTGTGCAGACACATATATTTGGTGTTCATGTCAGGGGAGGGGGAAGTGTCAGTATGATCATTATAGGTGTGAAATTAACACAGAACTAGTCACTCTGTTGAGAATTCTTTGCACTCAAACAATACTGTATCTTGAAATACAGGATGGATGGGAAAAATGCTAGAAATGCTTCATCAACATGATCATGATAAGAGTGCTATGAACATTAACTAATTGTTCTGTTGTGAATTCTTTGCACATAAGTATTACATCTTAACTGTATTAGGTCATTGACAATAGCCTACATAACTTTAACCACTATGGAAAATGACCCGAAGAAAATTACCAGCGATAGTTGTCTAATTGGAAGCCATAAAGTTCGTTCAAGAACAAGCTCATCATTACATCTCCTGCGCCAATAAATAGAACCCGAAAGAGGAATTAAGGAAAACAAAGGATAAGGTGAAAGCCAAACGAGAAAAAGTACCCTAACTGGAGCAATGCAACAAAGCAGATGTGAAAGTTGTCATTTCAACCAAGGACGCAGTAAAATGATTGACCCAGGACAATTGAGTCAATTAAGCTTCATAGTATACAAAGACAAACAAAAAAGGCAATGGAAGATAAAATCCAGAAAATTATGCTAGCCAGAAACGTAATGAATCAGTATACAACAGATTAAGATACATTTTTTTTTTTCACCCAATAGCAAATATCCAGGTAAAAAAATTAAACCTTTATCTATGACCACAAACTACAGATAGATGACTTTCGATGATAGAAATTTCAGTCAAGGGTTTCACAGCTTCTTCATTTTTCAAGCTACCAAGAGGATAATTCCACAATCATATTAGATCAATGCTAGGAACATACAGTAAAGAAAAGGGCATCCTCAGAGCAAAAGGCTACACAACATAAACTTTTTAGTCCTCACAATTCTGTAATATGCACATATGCAAAACTTTGAAAGCATAATTTGGTCAAGATTCCAATGCGCTGTTAGGAAGTATGCCCAGTGTTTAACACTTAATTTAAAGAATAGTTATTAGAGTTAGTCTTACAATTTCTATTTCTATTGGGAATCAACTATTCACCCATAGGTCACACTTTCAGCTTCCAAATTACATATATTAATAAAAGGTCCAGCTTTCTATTAGGCATTCAACTCCTTATAGATATAGGATCACTTAGCACTCAATGCATGAGCTTGTAATGCTTTCAAACATCATCAAAGACCAGTTTACAAGAATCATAAAACTGTTCTGTTTTGATTCTTCTCTCATATTGATGGCACGTGGGAAAGACTAGTGAGATGGGCCGATCCTTTGCAAGCAAGGTACCTTTTATTAAGGGACAAACCACAAGAGAGAGAGAGCAAATAATACCTCAAGTAAATATGCCAAGAAATCATAGAATTAGTGAAATAATAAATACGAATAGTTTGGAGTATATTAGCAAACTCTAAGGCTACTTAACTTTCTACACTGCATTCCAAAATCTAACAATTTTTAGGCACGAGAAAGAATATTGACCTAAGAGTAATATTTGAACACCATCCAGATGACCAGAATTTTGAAATGCTTATGAAAGATCAACATCTCACAAGTGGGATTCTTCTGATATTGACAGTCTACACAGAGTTGCATCCACCAAAATGCAAGTATGTGATGGCTATTTGTCTATTTACAATGGCATCATATGAAATGCATATGCAAAGGATTCAATACAATGGGCTTTATTTTCATATGAAAGATACATTTACATTTTCTCATTTCACTCAATGATACAAGAATTAATACACATATAGGCATATGTAAATGATGTTATTAAAAAGATTGAAGACATTCAAACAGCAGAATCTAAAGTAAGATAAGAAGCAAATGCAAAGTAATACACATATGTCAATGACACATAAAAGGTGACCAACCTTCCATTTCCATATCCACTACACCTCCAAATAACACAGCACGCTTCTTATGGACACACATGGAAAATCCAGCACGAGGCCCTGGAGGCATCCCACTTTTCTTAACCTATCACAAGGAAACAATATTAGCACGGGAAACACATTGACCACAAGTAATTGGAATTTTGAAAGGAGGGAAGCAAAAGAAAAGAAAGGAAAAAGGTCATTGACCTTTGATTTTTATTCTAGAAAAGGAAGAAAAACAAACCTTGTTCCATTCCCAAGTCCGAGGATCAAGGGACCACATGTCTGAGTGAATAATCCCTTTCTCGGAGCTGCTCTTATCAGATGAAACCTCTTTTGAGTAGCCACCATATAAAAAAATCTATAATGTCAAGGAAAAAGCATGGAGTCCATCATAACACATTGCGGATGAAATATTAAAAGAGAAAAAAGAAAGAGAGAGAGAACCTACATAAGAAAGTCTCTAAAGACAAGGCAGTAATAAGTTTTTGTGTTTTGGGGGCTATCCTAGCTAGCAAAAGTCATGTGCATCCACATATAAGAAAAGGTCAGCAGTCAATTAGCGATTTACTTGATTGAAAGAGTTAGTCTGAAAAAATAATGTTTATAATACACATTCAGTATAAACTCAGAGAACCATGGATTGAAGTTATAGTTATTTCATCTTCTCACATCAACAAGGAAAAGAGGGGAAAAAACAAACAGAAATAAATCCTTTTCTTATCAAAGGGCTTGGATCCATATTCATGTTCATTTTACAAGAACAACAATAACAACTGTCTTAATCCCATACTAGATGGGGTTAATAAACCAAATTACAGGCCACTAAGACAGCATTAAACCAAATTAGAAGCCATGAAGACTCTGAAGGTTAATACTCTATTCAGCGCTGATGAAAGGTGAAGAAATATAAAAATGACTTGTGCAAAGGAAAGGTGGATCTAAATGGGATAAAAAGCAGCTAGACATCTAGGCAAAGAAAGAACGCAGAAATGAAAATGAAATCTGACTACTCACATCGAAATTTTGCTACAGCTTTTAAATCAAACAAATTACCAATGAAAACCCAAATCACCTGTAACAATTATCAAATTACCATTCCAAGAATCTAGCACATGCAGTATATAAAACCAATAAAGCATCACAATAGAGCTTAACAATTCCATAACTAGCAATCACTCAGAATTGGTGAAAGATGAATTAGAAAAAGCCCCAAATACTCAAATGATAAATTCATATGCAGCTCAAACAGTATTTGACAATTTAGTTATTAATTATATTAAACATATAAATATAAAAAAAAAAGTATAACAATATAATTAAAATGTAAAAATATAATTTAAATTTAAATATATATATATATATATAGGAATCTGGGTGCTCCTGGCTTGATATCATTTGTTCTGTTATAGCTATACTTTCACTTTTTCTTAGGTTGTAGTGTAAATAGTACATGATGAAGCTTGAGTAGAAAATATTGATTTTTTTTCTTAGGGGCAAGAATCTAGGGTTAGTCCTAATCAATAAGTTGAAACAACTTCGTAATTATATTTCAATATTGAAATAGAAAGGATCCAATTTGAGCAAGTTTCAAATCCAATCATTTTCTTAGAATTCACCAAATTATTTTGATTAAAAAATAAAGTGTATCATGCAAGAACCCGTCATTAGTCTAATTCTATGCATACCCCACATCTTGGGTAGAATCCAAGAGATAGCTAAACAAAAACAAGATTTTGAGCATCATCAGTGCTTCAATTAGCACTAGCATAATTAAAATCTCCAGTGGACCTACAAATCTCCAGCAGCATTTACCTACCTCGTCTTGATAAACAAAAAACTGAAAACCACTCCGTGCACTTGGCCACATTGCTCCAAGCTTTGGTTTTATTTCTTGCCACTACAATGCGACATATAATTTGTCTAAGATTGTAATGCACAGAATCTCAACAATAACAGTACAGCAGTTGACCGACAAATTATTATCTAAAATAAGAACTTCACCTTGAATTGATCCAGGTCAAAGACATACAAATCATTGTAGTATCTGCACAAGTAAGAAAAGCTTCATCAACCATCAAATTATGGCTTTTTCATTGGAAAAATCAACAAACTATGCCCAACAGAAGTAAGCAAGGAATATAAAGCTGAAAAATGGGAGGGCAAAGGAGGGGCTGGGGTGGGGAAGAATAAGTTGGTGATGCATATTGAAAGTAACTACCAAAACCATGGCAATGAAAACAATAACTGTAAACAAGTTTTAAATTTTGATCTTTTTGATTCTTAATTTGAAATCAAAACTGTCATGATGCTGCCTTTTGGAAATCTCAAATTTTGATAGAGAGAAAAGATAACAATTCAATGTTCCAGGCAATAAGATAAACAGTGCTAACAAGGATGAATTTAAGTGGAACATCATTCATCTTATGCAAGCAGGATATATTTACTTGTTGAAATCTCCAAGTCTGAAAGTAATCAACTAACAAGCATGTATCCTCTTCCAACAAATGCATCTCTTATTATGATACAATATATCACAACTGAAATAGAATGCTCATTCTTTAATATCTAAAATATACAAGCTCATATTTCTTATCCTTAACCATAGTAAGGCTAGCAGTACTAAAGTAGACTGTGCATTAAAATCTAAGACACAATTCACTTGTAGAGTCATCTTTTGAATTGCAAAGAGATTAAATAGACAAATTGGCCAGAGCCCTCCAATAGACAGCAAATAGATCAGGAGAACACGAAACAGAGCTTCATCAAAAAATTGCAAAAATTTCATAATAGTTTCTGACACTTTATATGTTAATTCAAGAACATAAATAACAAAAAATAGCATAAGCAAATAATTTATTGGTTATAAACCCTTGAACAGTTTCTTAATGAAGACCATCAGCAACCTCACTTCTCTAAGTGTGTCATAGAAACCACCAAAGAGAATAATTTTGTGCTTGTATAAAACCTGCAATAGAATTCCCAAAAGGCAGGAAAGAAGTTCACATGAGATGAAGAGTAAACTATATTTGTCCAATGAAGATGAGCAAGTAGAATTAAAAACCCATTGAATGAAAATGAAGACAAGATATGTATAGGATCAAAAGCCTAGATTACCACCTGTTAATGTGACTGATTGGTATTCTTTCGCTTACAAGTAGTAATGTATTTACAGTTCAATGATGTGATTTGCTTCCAATTTATTATTTCTTCCTCTTTTTCTGCTGAATGACCTACCTACTGAATGTTCAGAGTTAATTTAGCTTCTTTTAATGGATGCTATAAATTCAAATCCACAGATAGGTTAAATGCAGAAAAACCAGGGTCAATTGTATCGATTAAGTTCCTCAATCTGCTCTTTAATTTCACTTTTTTCACCATCCAGACAATGTTTGCCTATTGTTTGCTTAAAAGATCCAATTCCATCAAACTCCTTGATTATATTTAACCAGCCCTACCATAAAATGGTGCAAGGATAGAAATGTTTTTCTTTCCGTAATAATACTTCATGTTACAACCGATTTCAACAGGTACGCCCTTTTGGTACTAAATATTTAGCAATATAAATTAAAAAAACCCATTAATTAATTTTATTTTAATGCTTGATAAAAACTAAAAATGGGAAAAGCAAAATCTTTTCTGCTCAAGGGAATGAGTACATCAAACTAAAAGAAGACCTGAACCAACCATTCGATGACCTGAACGTGGACTAGGACAGCCTTTGTAGTTCAACTGTTCCCATTGATTTGTTTTGAGGTCCAGTACCCAGAAATCCTGTTGAAGAAACAAATAATAAATCCAAGTCCCATTATAAGCATAAATGTTGCAATATCCATACTCTAATTTAACTGGAAAATACAGAACTAATTATTTCTCTTCTCGAAATAAGCACAGATGCAGATAGATGAAACAAGTGTCACCTTGTAGTGATGGAAACGCTCCTGATTCGGTGATGTAAATTCACCACCTATTAACAAACAAATGCAGTTATATACATACTGCAAAAAATAGGAATTGATATAATAATACAAAAAAGATCAGGGGCCAGTTTTTTGCGGATGTTGAGTCCAAAGTTTTATATGTTACCAAATATATAAAGATAATTCTTCCAAGCAACTGCCTGATGAGCACTACGAGGAGGTGGACTATTGGGGCTTGAAATACTCTTCCATTCTTGCTTTTCCACATCATAACGGTAAAGGTCACCATATACAAATGTCTGCATTAATCCACAGCAGCATAATCCAATCAAATTATGGTTACACTCCTATTCACTTAAAAAAATATAGATAGATAGGTAGTAGTAAAAAGTGTCCTGATATATAACCTTGCTACCATTGTAGAATTCACCGCCATAAAGGATCAATTCAGCGTCTTTCAAGGGATTAATGTTTAGCTACGCAGTCATTTAAGAAATGTTTCAGCTTAAAATGATAAAAATGCATAAAAAAATACTGATTGGATATTAAAATTTCCAGCAATTGCATAAGGTTATTACCGTACAATTGGATCGTGGGGATGGTGCAGAGACATTTTCCTCCACATGGACTTCCTTTTTCTTGGCTTCTTCTTTTTGTATGCTCAACTATGGAAGTAAAAATATCACCAATCTTGAACATGGAGGCTTATTTTGACAATAAAATCTGCTAAAAACTCATAGACCACAGCGTTATAAGCTTACAAATGCGTCACTTACGAGCATGCTCCTTTTTCACATACATAGACAGTCATTAATAATAAACCTGATAATCTAATTTTTAGCCAAAAGTACTAAAGTCTATGATAACGATGATTCTTTAGCCTGTAACGCACTCAATTTAATTGCATACAAAAAATCCGACGACGTTTTGTTAGTTACCAAAATGGCGTCAATATCATCTTCGGGAGAGACTTTCTTCGTTTCTCGGCGAGCTCTCTTCTCCTCAGCTTTTGTTGTTTTCCTTTCAGTTTTCTCTTTGCCTTTTCCTGGTTTCTTCGTTTTCTTCCCCATTCTTCTTTCCTTCAACTGCGCTAAAGCATATCCTTCCTTTTTCTCCTTTTTCGGTCCAGATTGCAGACTGCAGGGCAGTGCGGCAAGAGAAACAAATCCGTCTCTGTAACTAGGCGAGACATTTTTAAATGACTGCAATTTCTACTGCAACGATGTCGTTTTATTGGATGCAAACGCGCCGCTTTTCACAGCTTCTAATTCTATGCCTTTGCGCTAGGACGGGGACGGCAGGCCCAAATCCAATTTGTTTTCTTATTTTTATTATTGCAAGATAATTTCCCTTGTAAAATTTAACGGCAACAAAATTCATTAAAAATAATTAATAATCATAATTTCACTTTTAAATAATAATAATAATAATGATAGTAAATTTAGCCAAATTACACTTCATAAACCAACTAAAACCACTCAGATGGATATAGGCATGATGAAATTTGTTTTTCTATTTCCTAATAAAAATAGAAGATGGTGGAAATAGTAAAGAAAAGTGTGATAAATTAATATGGTAGAATTGTGCATTCAAAACATATATATAACTACAAATATAAAAAATCACTAACTAACAATTTAATTGGGTTCATAAATCATCCACATTAATTTATTAATTGATAAATCACCACAATTGAAAGAAAATACACATTTTAAATAATTAAAGATTTTGATATATATATATATATATATATATATGAAAACAATGACTGAAAAAAATAAATTAAAAGCAGCTTTTATTGTATGGCTAAGTTAGATTTAAAGAATATATAGAGGAGAAATTTGGGAGGAGGCCTAGATATAGAGCAGCCATGCAAGAGAAAAGCAAAAGCAAGAATCCATGATAAAACATGACAAGAAATGAATTGGGGTGGAGAAGAAGGAAGATGAGAAGCAAAATAAGGAACACATTATTCATAGACATTTACCAATTCCATGTATCAAATGATAGCATCTATGATCTTTATATCAATTGTAGTCTGCTTCCAAACCTAAATTCATAAATTCCACCAAAGAGGATCACTTTGCTTCCAAGTTTTATCTTCTTTTTAAATTACCCAATCATGAATACTGTGCCATGCAAATATTACAATATTTTAAATTCATGTCATACCCAGCAAGTGGAAAAAACTGCTGGGTGTTGGTTGCCTATGGTACTAACTGTTAAGCTAACCTCAACAACTGTTGCAACTTGCAGCCATTTAGACAATAATTTTTAGAAGCCAAGTCAAGTTTAACACTTGACTAATGTATGTATGTGTTGTTCTTTTTTTCTTTTTACAAAAAAAAAATATAATAATATTTTGATGTTTATGAATTGTGTAATTAAATTTTTTAATTTATTCAGTTAACTCCATTTATTACAAATTTGAACTGATTAATTTTCTAAATTGAAATCCTATTAATATCTATGATTAATTGATGCCAAGTGCTCTATCAAAATATGCCTTTTTTCTATTTTTTAAAATAAAATTATTAAAGCAAAGGAAATTTGGAATTGAGTGGTCAGAACTTGGGTTTTATGTTTTCTTAATCAGGCTAAATTTTTATACCTAACTGAATTATTTTAATGCTCAATATATAAAAACTAGGAGAAACATGTTGGAAACCAAAATTACATATTTTTAATTAATATTTTATAATTTTATTTACCCATATGATTTATAAAATAATTTAATATTAACACAATTTTAATTTATGTACAGAAAAAATAACTAAAAGTGATATTTTTGTAATTTCTTAATATCTGAATTCTCATCCAATGTTATTTCCCCTCATCTTGGGGTTAAATGATGGACAAATGCACGAGGACAGGTAATCAATCTCCAGAGTGAGTTTTTCAACCCAAGTTTAATTGGGCCGATGCATATTCTTGTCTGGGTGCTAGGACGTCCTTGGTTCGAATAGGAAAAGCACTTAGCATCGAGAGGGAGCATCAAACCACTTCTTGCCAAACAGGCCGAGCCGAAGCATTACCAACAGAAATTTGCAGAGATCGCTGATTCGCATAGCCGGAAGAAGATGGAGAAATACACAGCGACGATTCTAATTCTTCTATTAATTTCAATTGTTCTGCAACAAACATTATCCCGGGTATAAATATCCAAAACTAATCCTATACGCTTTACAGTTTCTCCTTTCCTCCTCTTTTCTTTGGTCTAAAATTTATTATTCTGTGAGATGGGTTTCATTAAGCCATGCTTTAATTTAGTTTGAGAGAATTGTTTGTTTATTTATTTTTTTTCTGCAATTTAGGTTTTATTTTCATCCGTTTGGCTTTTGTTTGATTGTTAGTTTGGTTACAGTGGAGCTCAATTTTATTGATTATAGCATCAGGAAAGTATTGGCTTATACTCTAATTTATTGATTTGCGTCAGGAATTTGGACAAACTACAGCTGCAAGGTTAGGACTTGATCCTGAATTTTGTATTACTGGAAGATTAGCTGGTTTTTTTTTTTTTTGTTGATTTGATAAGCAGTATTGAATGCCCTTCTCGTATTTGGTAATTGGCATCGGTTAATTTTACGTTGAAGGTTACCCGTTTAAAAATTGCCATCATACTTGTGTTCAGAACTTTTAAACAAGAAAAAGAGCGCATACTTGAAGTACATTGCTCGAGAGAGAGAAGCAAGGCTGCCTGGAAAGTTATAGAGGCGGTAAAGAGAGATGTCATTTTTTTTTCTCTAAGAAAATTCCTTGTGGACAAACTGTGATAGAGTTGTGTTGTGTTTTCGTATAGTATTTGATGCCATTTGAGGCAAGGGAAAAGTACCAGATTTCGAGCAAGTGTAGACTTCATCCAAGCAATGATCTTTTTAGGGATCAGGAGGAGCATAAAATTCACGTTGACATCAATGATTGGAAGTGTGGATATTGTAGGAAGAGCTTCCGGGCCGAAAAATATCTTGATCAACATTTTGACAACAGGCACCACAATCTTTTGAATGTTGTGTGTGAATTTCAGTCCCTTGTCTTGTTATGGGCATTAGATGCTTTCTTTAACTGGGGCTTTTTGGATAATGGGCTTGAGACTTTGAGTTACTGTGACATGGAATTTTTATTTTTTTTAATGATCTCAGAGTGATGGCAAGTGCTTGGCTGATTTATGTGGTGCATTGCATTGTGATTTTGTAATGAATTCCAAATCACCAAAGACCAAATGCAATCCTGCAGCTGCTGCAAAGAGTCACCACCTTTGTGAGGTTTGTTACTGAATGCTGTACTTGTTTCACTATTGATTCCAATTACTTAATGTAATGCTTATCTTCTGTGTTCAGAGTCTTGCAAATAGCTGTTTTCCTCTCAATCAGGGCCCTTCAGCTAGCCGGCTGCATGGTATTTCTCAGATCAGCAGATAAACTATGCCTTACTTTTTGTGAAGTCTGATGCTATTATATAGACAAATTTTTTGTTTGTGTAAAAATTGAATTACTAACTTGCAATGACATGCTCTCTTGTAGAATTGTTTTTGCGCCAATTTTGTGATGCTCACACTTGCTCAGGGAAAACAAAATATTTTCCTAAAGGTGGCAAGGTAAGACTTCCGTCTAGGCACAGGCACAGCAGTTGCACAAGAGATCAAATTTGCAGTCAAAACTTTGCACAATATATGTGCTTGTCAGCCCTTCTAGGATCCTCTTTGCATAAATCTGCTGCCCAAAGTAGATTTATTTTATTACTCTCATCCTCCAAAAAACTCAGTAAAAAGATAAAAATGAAATGATTCTAAAATCCGATGTTTTCCCCCCGACTGTTTCTTTTGGGATGACCAAAGGATTCTAAGAGCACTATCGGACTAAGTGAATTGCTTTCTTTCTTTGATCTACAAGACCATTAAGATAATTATCTACATCTGACTCTTATCTTATTTTTGCTTTAGATACTCTATGGTTCACATTTGTTTTTCCTCTTAATCATTCATGCAGAAGCAAGCAAGTATAGTCTACCTGGCTACGTCAATACTGTCCTTGATGTTGTTGCCAGTCTTCTATCTTATCGTTTGTTTATATCAAAGGTATCACTACTAGTTTGGAATATTCCATATTTCCCTAGCTTACAGTTGCCTGAGCTTTTTTTTTCCATTGGCAGAGAAATGAGACAGGGAAGCCAAGTGCTGAGGCGAATCCCTAAAATTGGGAAGAAGACCAAATCATCGTAGTTAACTGGTAAATCGTTTCTAGGGTTTTCAGTGAAACTTTATGAATCAATTTCAAGGTTGAAAAGATGTCTATAGACTTGAAAAGCTGAATCAAGTATTAGGATTAGGGACTTTTTTGGTTAGTTGAGTGAGTACATTGTTATAAACTTTCAATCTAGCAGTTCAGACAAGTGCTACGAAGGCTTTTTCTTTTTAGAAGCCCTGTTCTCTTTCAATGTCTTCTGATGACTATATTGATCATTGCGTGACGTTATGCTTATGTCCATCCAAAAAAATAAGATGAAATACAAGATGTATACACTTCTTAATTTCATATTGAATGAAAATTAAGCACATTTAATCTTTGCGCAGGCATCCTTATTGAAATCCATTTCCTACAAACCATCAAATATCTTCTAAATTTAGAGAGGGCTCTGTTAAATTGACTGAAGTTGATAGATTATCTCTGTTCAAGTTGACTAGGAGCCGTCATGCAAATCACAGAAGGCTGCGGTAAAGGGAATCAAGTCGACAGATCATCACTAGCCAAGCTGAGCAGAACATTATCCGGAACATGCCTTGAAACGGCATCCAGCTCCTCTTTTTGCCCTTGTTTTCTGGAAATTTGGACATATTCGGTATTCCTTTTTTTTTTATTATTTTTTTTTTCTTGCGATGGTAAATATTTTACAAATTGAGGCTTGATGATAATTCATTTCACAGAAAAACGACTGACCATGTGACTTTTTTTTTTTCAAATCTGTTTACTTTCACATTTAAGTAAAGCTATCCTGATGCATGTAGGTATTTTCTGTATGATACATTGCCCTTAAATGGGACAAATGCATTAATCATTTGGCAAATCATCTTTACAGTCTAGCTTGATAAATCCAAAAGAACCTGCATTTACTTTTATAACATCTAGAAGCTGCACCAGGTTTGTTGCTCATATGATAAAAGATTACCGCCTATTGCTTCTTACCAGTAAATAATAATTATTGGAAATTCTGTGATGTATATTCTGTGATGACATATTCCTAGATTTTGAAACAACCATGTAAGAAATTTCTTTGTTCGATACATAGAAATAGAATATATTCCATGAGACTGTGAGAGAGACTTTAATTTCATGAATTACAAGAAATCTTTTTTCTGTAATTCTGTTAATTGGGAACAATAAAAAATCTTTATGTGCTTTTCAAACAATAAATCACCAACTTTCCCCAATTGTCTATTATTTGCGATAAAATTTTTCCTCCGACGCATTGGATCGGTTCGGTTGGGAAAAGGATGACAGTTGGTTAGTTACTTTGTTAATCAATACAGCTCGTCGTTGGGACTCAAATCCACAACTAGGAAGGAAGAGCCAGTTAGTTGTCCGGCTGTTCTTCTTGCCTGACTTTGTTGCTATTCCACTCTTCTTGTGTCACGAATCCTTAAATCTTTCTATCTTAGTGATTAGTGAAACTATTGTGACCTTCAATCATGCCTTAAATGCACATATATTATTCTTAAAAATGCCCTTAGAAGTTAGAATCCACGGTGTCATGTAAGAATGCATTAAATAGTTTAACTTTTTTATTTTATTATTTTTTACAAAATAAAAAAAAAACACAACTAACATTTGAAAAAAAAAAAAAAATTTTTTTCCTAACCTCTATCCGGAAACCGATTGGCATTTCTAATTTCTTATTACATAGTTACGTTTCCTAATTTTCGAACTTATCTCCATATTTTTTACGTTCTCGTTAAGTTTCAGACGTAAAATCTGAAATTTTTTTGTTGTCGTCTTTTGCTGTGTCTCTAAATTGGGTTAAGATAAACTATTATTTGTGCCTCTTAATTCTTGCGATTTGACCATAATTTTATTGTAATTAGACTTATTTCAACAAATTTCAGCAAGAAGCCTATGAAAATTAACATGGCATTAAATTAGAGATCAATTATATAAAAATAATAATAAAAGGAAGAAAAAAGCGAGATAATAGTTTTTACAGTTTGATGTTGCACTTGTATATTACATTTGATTTGCTGTGGAGAAGTTGTGAACATGTAATATGAATCAAGGTAAAACAAGTCTTGGCTACAACACGATTTCATAATTTAGTATTTGAATAATGACAATGCAAGTATGTAAGGTCACGGCAGAAGCAGCATTGCAGTTCTAGGGAGCTATGACCCTAAATGCATGGGATATCAATTCATTTGACAACAGGAAACCATCTGGATCGCTGAGCCGGATGTATGCCACTCTACTTGCAAATGCAGTCTCATCCTCAAGCATTAACATGGTCTTAACTTCATCTGCAGATATACTTCTTCTCTCCTCATCTAAGCAAACTACATGCCCACTCTCCATATAAGGTTTATAGATGTTGCATAGAGAACAAACAAGTGAAACACCAAATGCATCTGCAAAAGACCTCAAATCAAGACCTCTTGCAGTTCTAAGAGATAGCATCACAACGTCCATGGCTAAGTCTTTGGCATCGACTTGATTATTCCCGTATAAATCCACCGTCCCATTCTCTAAATTGTGCACATAATTCGTGTATTCTCTCAACTTCCTTGGCCGCGAAAACCTCAATCCGTTTATATAGCTAGCAGATCCAAGGCCAAAGCCATAGAAAGGCATGTTCTTCCAGTAAGTAAAGTTGTGCTTACATTCATAATCATATTTGCAATAACTGCTGATCTCATAATGGCTGTAACCAGCATCAGAGAGCATCTGCGAAGCCATTTGATAGAAGTCAGCAGATTGTGTCTCAGATGGCAGAGGAAACTCTCCTGGTGTATACCTGCACACATTTAAATTGTCTCAAAAACCATTTGCAAAACCAAAAGCCAACATATTTAACAATGCTTCTTAATTACTAGACTTACAAGATTCCAAATTTGGTGTCTTGTTCAACCTGCAAATCATATACAGAGACATGTGTAGGCTGTGCTTGGACAGTGAGCCTCAAGCTCTGCTCCCACATTTTTGTTGTCTGATGAGGGAGGGAAGATATAAGATCCAAGCTCCAATTCTCAACCCCATATGATCCAATAATCTCAATTGCCTCGTACACTTCCCTAACTCCATGTGCTCTTCCACAAGATTTTAGCAACTCTTCTTGAAACGCCTGTACACCCAGTGACACTCTATTCACACCCAACCCCATCATCTCCTTCAATTTCTTACCATCAAAAGTCCCAGGATCCATTTCCATTGATATCTCAGCATCATCACAGAGCCCAAATTTCCTCCTCAACGCATCCAAAATTGATGACACGAGCTTCGAAGACACTAAAGAAGGCGTGCCACCACCAAAAAAGACAGTTTCAAGATGTGGATGTGCATTGAACTCTGGTTTCGAAGAAAGTATTTCACGTTGAAGCAAGTCTACGTAGTTGGATATTCGTGGGTCGGTATCAGTTAGGGTGGCGGAGCCAAGGGCAATGATTGGAAAGTCACAGTAGTGGCAGCGTTTGCGACAGAAAGGAAGGTGGACGTAAGCTGAAGTTGGAGGGCTGTGATGATGAGGAAAAATTGTATTGGCTGAAGTGACTGAGGCATTTTGGTGAATAGGTGGTGGATATTGCGTGATTGCGTTGGAGATAGCAGCACAAGGCGGAACTTTGAGGTTTGTCGGTTTGGTGGGGAAGATCGAGAATATGGGAGCGAAGGTTGATTTCAGCATAACTCAAATGTGATTACCAGCAGCGATTAGGCGGCCGAGCCTTTCGATTTACTGTTATGATTAATTTTTTATGCTGGAAGTTGCTGTATAATATTAATATATGATTGGTTAGTCCATCGACGTGCAAAAATAGAGAAATAACAAAATGGCGGCATTTTCATCAATTTCAATAGGACATTATTTTGGTGTTAAAAATGTCATTAGCTATAATAATGTATCATATTTCGCGTGATATAGGGAAAAAAATTTTTAGTGTTGGAGGGAAGTTGTAGGAAGAAAGGGAAAAGAAGGAAAGAAAATTTTTTTTGGTTAAATATTTTTATTTATATTTAAAAATAAAATTTTTTATTAGTTAAATATTTTTTAGTTATGGATATCTTTTTTTAATTAGTAAATTGAACTTTAATTTATATTAAATGATTTTTTAATATTCTTTTTGGGTAAAAAATGGTATAATAAATTAAAGATAAATTTATTACATTTTAGTATAAATTAAAGATAAATTTATTACATTTTAGTATAAAAGTCACATGTAAAAGATTGGAAATGAACTTGGTACTTAATAGTTAATATCATGAACAGCAGAGAGTACAGAACTAGGTGGGCCAATACTTTAACAATGCAGAAAAATTGCGGTAATTACAGGATCATGGTCATAGAAAAATTCTCTAATCTTTAGGTTTGGATTTTTTTTTCCTAATTTATTAGATTCCTAAATAATATATATAATTTTGATAGATGCCGATGAATTATTTACTTTATACATCAAGATATGAGATAAATGGTTAATTTGAAACTTCCAATCAAGCATATCATAAAACTATAAAATTAAATCGAGTAAAATCCTTGTAATCCAATCCTTTTTTCTGGTAATCCAAGCCTCACCCAGATAAAGTTTTCTTCACAACTAGGGGTGACAATGGATACGGGTTTCGCGGGTACCCGCGTTAATTCGAATCCGTTTAAACTCTAATAGATAATTTTATTAGGATTTTGGGACGAGTTTGAATAGCAATATATAAACCCGTCATGAGTTTGAATAGGGTACGGATAGAAGCATCCGGGTACCCGATAAATCCGATTATATATATATATATTATGTGATTTATTCTATTTTAATTTATTGAATATAATGATATAATATGAATTACATAATTTTTTCATATATAATTTTATATTTTATTTGATTTTATAGTGATTTATGATATATTATTTATATATTTATAAGTTTTTAATTATTTAATTATTTTATTTTAATTTTTTTTAATGATAAACGGGTAATTATTCGGATTCGGATATTAATCGGATAATGTTAATCGGATTTGAAACGGGTACGAGTATTAATATTATAATTTTAAACGGGTTCGGAACGGATTTGGATATATATATAAATGATCGGTTTCGGATTCGGGTATGACAATTTTAGCGGATACTCTACCCGTTACCACCCTACTCACAACGATTCAGAGAAGTTGGTTTCGAAGAAAATGCTCCTCGAAGAAATAATGGATAACAATAGAGCACATGTAGTGGCTGAATAAGCTGGATCTTTCTTTTGAGAAATATAAGTAAACAAGCAAACTGAACTTACACAAATAATTAAAATTTAAAAATTTATACTGAAAACAAAAAACATAAATTACAAAATTTTGTTACGTAACGTATTAGCGACTAGTATTGTTAATATTCAGGCAAGACATTTAACCATGTAAGGGCCTTCAAGCTCATACCCCAGTTTCCTATAATAATGGCGGGTTCCCACGCCAGAAATGACAGCTATTTTAGTTGATCTGTGCTCCCTGCGAGCAATCCTCTCTGCCTCTTCCATCAATAGTGTCCCATACCCCTGCCACCAAAAAAAGGAAACAAGAGTGGGAGAAAAGTGAGATCCAGTAAGAAAATGAGCTACCAGTTTAGCTGTAAACATGCCAAAAACCAATGAGCAATAATTTTTATGTGGCACCCAACCAGGAAGAATGAAGAGGGAAATAAGAAAAAGACAAATAGAAGACTCTAACCTCCGATAAATCCATCACTACCCTCCAATTACATTACTATTAATTTGGGAAATTATTGCCGAGTTACCTGGTGTTGCAACTTTTCTGCATCTCGTCCATGAACAGGAACTGCAGTTCCATAAACATGGAGCTCACGAACAATTGAGCACTTCCCCATGAGCTCAGGACAAGTAACATTGTGCCCACATTTTCGCAGGCGTAACAATCCAACAAGAATATCCTGCAACCAAACAGAGTTCAATAAAAATTCATGTTACATTCAGTAAGCAAGAGCTTCTCTAATAAGCAAATATCAGGAAGCACCACACCAAACCAACATAGAAGGTTATCTCAAATGACAGAAGTATTATAATCCTCAAGATTCCCAAATACAAGAAATAATGAGTTGACCCATAATGCAGAATAATGACCCATAATGAATTGAAAATGCAACATATGAGAAATAGTAAGTTGATCCCCAAAAGCTCTATCATGCATCTGTTATTTCATTCGCAGCTGTCTACCATGTTTAAAAGTGGCAATCACTGATAAGTTGATAGGATTTGCAGTCCCATGCCACTACCCAGCACAAAAACATATATGCATGCAGGAAAGATGTCCCGGATACCAGTCGTGTGTCCTCATATGAAAGAAATGTTTCCCACCCTTCATTTGCTGTATAATCACGGCGAACAAGCTCAACTTCTTCTGGCTTGATCTTATGATGGATGTCCTATATTTATTACACGCATATGTTAGGATCTCAACTTGTTCCAAACACTCTAGTAATCCCTGAAAAGATGATGCGATAGTTTCTTTTGCTAACCTGGATTCCAGCCTCTCGAGTACGGACGTCACGGCATTTCAAGCCCAAGTCATCCATTCGAGCTAAAGCTAATTCTCTAAGATTTCCTTTCTCAACTCCAGATGTAACCAAAGGCATAGGAATGTCCCGCTGAACTCTATAAACACGTGTCCAAGGAGGTACCATAGCTAGGATCCTTGCTACTATATCTACAAGTTGTTCAAGTGGGTAATTTCTATATCTGCAAGGAGTAAATATCATTAAAGCTTTAACACTGAAGTCCCCAACCATTTTTGAAATAGGAGATCAACCTCTACAAAATAACATTTGCTTTCACAAGGGATTGACGATTTAATCACGTGTCCTACTTTGCAAAATCTATACAAGTTTCTTCTTACCAATGAAAATGAGATAACTAATAAGGTATCTTAATCATGTCCTGGAGACCGATGGCAAAAAGATTAGCCATTTATGCAGATGAAGATTATTGTGATCTATCAAACATGAGAAGGGAGGAGCTAAACAAAATTCTGAATAGGAAACAAATCTTAACTTGCTTGATATTTAGTTTTTGCTTTTCTAGGACATTTTGTCTGCATGAGAGAGAGAGAGAGAGAGAGAGAGAGAGAGAGAGAGGAAAAAGCAGTAGCTGAGAACAATAAAGACCTGCCAGTTTTCCAGAGCTCATAGAGCCCAGTTCCACGGATCACAAGTGTAGGATAAATTTTGAGTCCATCTGCTCTAAATGAGGGACTCTCGAAGAACTCACGGAAACTTTCCAAGTCCCTCTCAACCCCAACATTTGGAAGATCAGGCATCATATGAGCTACAACCTACAGCAAAGTGAAACAACAATAATTAAATAACCACAGCAAAGCCTTATATATGAATACACAGAGATAGGTATAATAAGCATAAATAACTAGAGATCGGTATAATAAGCATAAATAACTAGAATACTGATGATAAAGTACTTGAACCATCTGTCACGCAGAATAACATTTTGAAAGGTAACATTATTGTGATATACAGGTATCTTCATTGTACATTGAAAACCAGCCAAAATTTTCAGTAAAAGCATGTGCATCTAGAAACCACAATGTAATGGGGAAAAAAAATACATATCTGTAGATATGAGGCCAAAATAAGGAGCAAGCGACCCACTTCCCACTTTCAACCAAAGGTAGCCAAGTATAGATAATAGGGCATTAGCTCACCTTGAAACCAGCATCCTTTGCCAAGCAAAAACAATCTGCAACAGCAGCTACTGTATGTCCTCTATTAGTATCATGAGCAACATCCTCATATGTGCTTTGAACTCCAATCTCCAATCGTGTACATCCATAAGAAAGCATTTGACGCAAATGAGGTCCAAGACAATAATCTGGCCTCCTGTAAAGAGAAAGAATAAAACCTATTTTACTAAATATAAAATATATATTGCAAATTGTTAAACAAAATGTAAGAATTTGTGGAAATTAAACCATAAATTCCAAAAAGGACTACTACTCTAAGTCTGATAATGTCAACCCAGAAGGATAAAACTATATTGTTGACAGCAGAGCATCTGAATTCTGGATACACAAACGAATCATCTACTTATATGAACTATGAAATTCTGGAAAATGTTTGATGCTTTATGAAAAGTTCAGATGGTTCTATCATATTAGGCTTTTCTTTTTCTCATTATATTCCTAGAGAATTTATAATGATCAGAAAACAACCTCAAGCAATATTCCACCTTGAAAATAAGACGACAAAATTAGAAACTTAAAATTCATATATTAACTTACGTTTCAATTGTCATGCCAATACACTTCACTGCACTATGCTCAGAGTAGGCAACTGCCTCTTCAACATTGGCAGAAGTGTGTCCCGACAATGCATCATGAAGATTCCTTATAAAGTAATCACGGTAATCTGCTGGCAATGACATGAAAGTACCACCCATCAGTATGAACTCGACCTGAAAATGCATGCCCAAATAAATCAGAAGATAAGGGAGGTTTTTATATGAAAATGCAGTCACTTTGGACAAAAAAGTCAAAATGGAAAACAAAAAAGACCTTATCTACACTGTGACCCAATCGCTTAAGCTGATCAATCCTGCTTCTAGCTTGGACATATGGATTATATCTGGAACCAGAGCACAAAAGAAAATGCAATCATTATAAAAAGAAATATCAACTTCTAAATAATATGAGCAACTTTCTACCCAACAAATAGACCAAAAAGTAATTGCAATTAGCAGTTCAGTAGAAATAAGACACGTCACATCTTTATAATTGGTGAGGACTGAGACAAATATTAATGAGCATACAGATTAAATAATGCAAAGCCAATATTTTATGGTTCATCGTCCTCATATACAAAATACAGCAACAGGAAACTCCCTTTAAAGTATCTTGTTTATTTATTTATTTTTTAAACGCAGTCCTAAATTTGAACTCTTAGTTAAAATGCATAATATGTGACATCCGGTGTTTAGTATTATGTCTAGATTCCGAAATAGTCCTTATGCGACACCTTAACTTTGAGCCTACTAATCAAGTCTGACTGAAAATTGGAGGATCGAATCTTGTTTTTCTGCTTAAACCATTGTAGATAATATTCCGATGAATGACTAAAGGGGAAAAATGTTGGTCTACAACCAGGTCCCCAAATCCAAGCCCCACCAGAGGCATCAGAGAGGGCAGACATGTTGACACAATATTCAATCTATGTGCATATTACCATGCCACCTTCATGCTCTATTGAATCCAGAGCATCAGCTTATCGTACACAGATAATGAGAACAAATCTATTCTCTTTCTCAGCATAAATTGCATTGACACTAACTGTAGACAAAAGAGCTCCAAAAACCAAGGGGCACCAAAAAATATAACAGGAAAATTGACATGATTCTCGCTATGACAAATTTCTAAGCAAACTACTTCTGCAGCTTCTAAATCTAAAAGGATTATAGGCTCCTCAGTTATCCTCAAGTAAAATTACTAATAGGAATAGTATGAGATGAAAACATGCTCCTAGGACCACGAAAACAAATATCTTAAAGGTGCATATCAAAGTGCAAAAAAGTAATGGCCTTGACAAGCCAGAGGCTGCTAATGCTCGACAGATAATAAAGTACACTGTTTGTTGTTGTTACAAGTCATAGATGTAAATGCATGGCTTAAAAAGCAGGAATTTAAAATTTGAGACATTTAATAGTTCTATAGCTTAATTTGTGTAGATGTAAGTGTCATTACTGTTTTTCAGGAAGTTAACGATATGATATAGACCATTTCGAATCATAAAACTAATAGTAGATATACATGAATTGCTCGGAAATTCAGCTTTTCATAACTCAAACAACTTAATCATATCTTTTCTACTAATTGAGCACTTTCTTTGCCAAAAAAGCCTACCTGGCACGAATTGCGCGCATGCTAGTAGGTTCGTAACCAGTATAGGACTGAGTACTGTACTCAAAATCTGAGTCCGGTCCACCGGGGCAATAAACGCAAATATTTCCCGTTGTAGCAATATGGGGGCACCGGTGCGGCTTCGACATGACGGCCACAACTGCAATTCCCGAGGCGGTGCGGACCGGCTTGGCGCGGAGCTTGGGGAGTAGAGATTCGCGTTCGGAATCGGGCAGAGCCGCGATCATCTCCACGAGCTTCGGAGCTCGCGCAAGGCCGTACTTCCGGCAGGCTGCCGATTTGATAGCGTTTAGGTCCACAGTTTGGTTCTTCCGCGAGAGTTCCACCATGGAGTTGACAATTTCTGCTATGGCTCGGACCCGAGCTTCCTCTTCAGATAGGCCATGGGCTTGGAATCCGCCCCGCCCCGGCCGCGGTTGCTTTTTGGACTCAGAGACCACTACGGTTGCCATAAGCGGGATAGGAAGAGATGCAAAAAGGCTCAATGGCTAAACCCCAAAGCGAGGGACACGAAGAAGAAAAGGCATGGAACACAGTACACTAAGTAAACGATGTCGTTTTTTTATCACTAAATATTTAAAAGCGTACAAGAGACGCCGTCGTATTCTATCATCTTCAAGAACTCTCCCGGGGTGCAGAAGTATATCCAAGCCCTGGTTCTGTAACTGGTAGCAAACAATCATCAAATTCAACCTTTTTTTTTTTATAAAAAAAGCTTTTTAACTGACAAAATCAAAATTTTTTTCTTGGGAAAAGCTTCAAGGCAGTAGGAAATGGAGGAGGAATCAAAGAGAAGGAGAAGAGAGGTAGAGAACAGAGTACTGGACAAGGTAGGAGAAGTCATCTCAGCATTAAAGATTGCCAAAGACGTGCGCCAAGTCATTTGCTCTCTTCATTCCCTCGCTGTCCTTCTCTTTCCTATAGACTCCTCGCTAATCTCAAGGGGCTGTCAAACTCGCCCTTTGTCAAACTTGGGGAAATTTTAATAGTAAAAAAATCAACCCATTTGTCCTTTAGCACAAGCCTTTTCTTACTGTTAACGTTATTCTTTATTGTGTTTTAGGCTTTTAGCTGAATAATATCTGCCGTACTGAATATGACGTGTAGATTGTTTTATTACTTTATATTTTTGTATTAGGATCTCATTTAACAGGTGCAGTACTTCCAGTGTGGTTTCAGCTGTTTGCTTGCAACATATATTATGACCTATCAGCTGACATATTTTTCACTTAATATAGGTTACTTCTTCCCTGCTTAAATGAAAATGATGGAGGGGTGCAAATGGTGAGGGAATTCAGCAATGCACATCAATCTTTGGATTTCACAAACACACGGCTCCAGCGAGTTGTATCTAGGGTGGCACAAATTGTTGCCTCTATTCCTGACAAAGCATGACCTAGAGCACCTAGTTCACTCTCATCACAATATCCTTATCTATCTTGTGCTAGCTATTGTGCAGGTTTCGGAATATATCCTCTGTTGTGGATCTGTTCCCTATGTCCTGACAAAACACAACTAGCCCAATTCACTATTGAAGTTGCCCTTTTCTTCCCTGTGCTGCATATTCTACGAGTATAAGAATGTAAGAAGTAGATGTCTTTCTGCTTTTACACAACTCAATGTTTTGATTTGTAACTCTTTTACGTCTTATTATTTGCTCATGTGTGGGGATTTAGCAATCTAGTATTTACACTTAGTTGTAGGTAAATTTATGGATAAAAAAAATTTATGGACAAGTTTTAAAGTATAATTGCCTTTGATTTGATGTGTCTAGTTTTGCCTTTGAATATGGATGGTAAAGTGCTATTTGTTGGAGAGATATTTTCTTGCATTTGTAAATGTGGTTCTTCAGGTAATTCAAATATTTCAAGCACAATAAGACATTTTGACCTTGTAAGGAAGTCACCCTTCCTGAATAAGTTATTTTTTAGTTTAAATTAAGCAAAAGACAATTGTCTACTACAATTAATGTGTTGAAAATTTGGTTGAAACCATATATTTTATTGAATAACTAATTTAACCATTTCAGCAGATTTTAAGGTTGTATTATGTGATAATATCATTTGATGATGATGGTAATGAAAAAAAAAAAACTACTGGCTACATTTTGTTCATGTTTGATCAGACTTCAAAATCTATATGGTTGTGTTTTATTGTTTCACAAGCAGTCGTGTACAATTCCCTAGTAACATGCACTTGAACCTGATTGGAAATATCCTGCGTAGGTTGTTGATAACCATTAGAATTTATGTAACAATTTTCTGTTTTCATGTTTGCAGATGTGCTGTTAGCTGAATTAGTGCCTCGGGGTTCTTGGAGATGTTCACTGGTGCTTATCATCAGGTATACATCCAGTAAGAGGAGTTATTTGGGGCAAACCCCAGAACCCAATTTTGGTTGAGGATGATAGAAGTAATCAAAGATCCCTATGCAGTAGAAAAAATGTCTGGACAGCTTTTGCACCAGCTGGCAATTGAGCATGCAACTGATGTTGAAGTATACTGGACTCTGTGGATTCTGTTTAATCGCATTTTTAAAAACCAGCCGTCGGTTAGGTCAGAAAATTGAAGTTTTTTAACACTGAGAATCAAGTTAGAGATAATAGTGCCGAGGCTTTGACAATATATGTTAATGTTTGTTCTCTTTTGCAGGCCAATGTTTTTGGACAAATTTCTGCTCTGGAAAGTATTTCCTATCTGTTGTTTGCGATGGATCATTCAATTTGCTGTGCTTGTTTGTTCTCCTGTTGCTAATTCTCTTACTAAAGGTTGTGAAGTCCATGTTTTGTTAGATACATTGCAACGTCTGGTAGCAGTGTGGTCTAAAAGGGAGTTTTTGCAATAATCCCTATAGAGCAGCAAGCTTGTATCCTTTCCCACTTTTTGACTCCTCAAGTTGGAAATTCTTAATGTTCTTGGAGAGTGATTCTTATCATAGACAGTTGTAGTAGCTCGATTTCAATAAAGAATCACCCACCTCACTCTTGTTTTACATGATAGGATTGCATAAAATTCTCATTCATATTCATCCTGTAATATTTTTGAAACTTTATGGCTGTTGAATTAGTTGTTAGTGGCTGTTACTGGTTTGCAGATTATGTTTCCGCTTGATCTATAATACAGATTTAACTGCTGCTATGACTAAAGAGGAATTAGATAAATCTGAGGATGTGGTGCCCTCAATTCTTCAAGGAGTTACCTGTATTTTGCACTATGACTGGGTGATACTTGCTCTTATGTCTAGTACGCTGACAGGCAGGCTAGAGAGCCCTACTCATTTGGTTTGGAAAATGGCAGGTAGTGTTGCTTTAGTGTTCTCCAAAGCAATTGACCCCAAAAATCCTCTATACCTTGATGATAGTTGCATCAATGAGACTATTGATTGGGAGTTTGGATTGACTAAACTTGAGAACAAGACTCTTCCTAATTCAAAGGAAAACCAAAAAATGAAAACACTGACCATCTCAGATCCAGAAAGGGACTTAAACTCTTCAAACATGATGGAATTGGCAAGAAAATAAAGGGTGAAAACAAGAAACTATCTCAATTTGAATTGGTTGATCCAGAAGAGATTGTGATCCAGCAAGCCTCAATTATGGATCAGCCTCTGATGAAGATGAGGATATCAGAGGCTGATGATGCAAGTGAAAATTTTGATACCTCCGGTGATTCTTTACAGCCATATATGACTTGACAGATGATGACACTGGTTTGACAGATGATGACACAGACTAGCAAAAAAAATTTACATAGTTGGTTAATGTGGTTGGAGCCCTACGGAAATCTGATGATGCTGATGGGGTGAGTTACTGGAGTTCAATCATCAAAATTTCCTCAAAAGATTGTTGTTTTAACATTAAGAATTGCATTTTCATGCAAGCTGTTGTATCTCATTTGGTTCAAACTGACGGAAGAAAATCTGATTTTATATAGTGTATGAGCTTAATGAAGATCTGTATAGTGGTTAAAAATCATCCAGTATATATAGATTATTTAAGAGTTTGCTGGTGGGAATTAGATTCTCTGTGAGGATTTTAATCCATTTCCTAAAAAATGGCAAAGGACTTCTTTGGATATTTATTTTTGCATGTTTTGTGTTGCAGGTGGAGAGGTCTCTTGATGTTGCTGAAAAGCTTGTGCGAGCGTCTCCTGATGAACTTGTACACATAGCTGGTGACATTGCTAGAACACTTGTCCAGGTTCATTGCTCATGATTTGGCTGTAAATGGTGAGGAAGAATCAGCTGAAGAAAAGAGGCAAAGAGCATTGGTTGCCTTGTTTGTCGCAAATCAGCCAACGAATAATGATTCTTGACAAAATGACTGAAGCCGTCTTGACATAATGACTGAAGCCGTGCAGGTGCTTGCTGATGCTAAGGCTATGACACCTAAACACCAGTCCAGGGCCCTTATAAGAATCAACCCTGGTTCTTGCCTAGTAACTCAGGACCTCCTGGAGCTGGTTCGTGGAAAGAGGTATCGGAAACAGGAACTCTATTAAACTATTCTAATTGCTATGAGAGAGAACTTCCATCTAAACCTGGTCAGATCAGAAGAGGGAAGACTCGTCGTTGGAGCCTCAGATCATCAAATATAAAAGAAAGCCAGTTGGATTGGACCTGCAATAAGTTTTCTGTTTATGCAGCAGTGTTTATACTTCCTGCCATGCAAGGTTTTGATAAGAAAACGCATGGTGTTTACTTGCTTGGAAGAGATTTTATCATCCTCGGAAAACTCATCTACATGCTTGGTGTTTGTATGAGATGTGTTTCCATGCATCCAGAAGCATCTTCTTTGGCTCCCCCTCTCCTAGATATGCTAAGATCCAAGTGATTAAACATTCATATAAAAATTTTATTATTAAGAGATGGACATAAAAGATTGATTTTGGTTATGGTGCATATCCTGATACCAAAAAGATGCATTGCGTACTTGATGGTGTGTGCCAATGATAGATGATACGTAATTCATGCTTGATTAACTGTAAGGGAAGTCATTTGTTATATGCAACTTGAAAATATCAAATTTATGCAGGGAGATACGTCATCATAAAGAAGCATATGTTAGACGAGCTGCTCTGTTTGCAGATTCATGCATATTGGTGTTGCTTCTTCCATCCTATGTTGCATCAGTCCTAACAGAAGAAACCTTGAAGTTTCTAAAGGGCTTGAGTGGATTCGCTCGTGGGCCCTTAACATAGTTGAGTATGATGTAGATAAAGAGTTCTACACGGTAAGCAAAGAACTTTGAGATTCCATTGACCAAGTTCAATAGTCCTTTAACTCTTGCTCCTTCAATGATTTTCTATATGTTGTGAATCCATGTTGTTTCGAGTTCTCATTTAAGTTTCTATTTCCTTCATTTGCATGAATTAGTTATTCTCTTACGAAATAAAGTTATTTTAAGGAAATTTTTGAATCCTTTTTAGTGATCAAAAGAGAGTAAAAGCTTGAGGGAATTTGTTTAAATTTGGATAACAGAAGAAAGCGAGCATATTTCTACTGTAATTTTCTGTCAGCTTTTGGGTACATGCTTTGTACCCCCATGATAAACAAAGAGCAAATTTTCATTGCAGCTGTACTTTTAATCTGCAAGGCTATATAGGGAAAAACTGCGTCAGTCTTTTCAAAAGAGAAAATGAAAAATAAAACTGTAAGAGCAATTTCTGGATATTGATACATGCATGCTTAACTGTCGTTGACATTTAGTGCTGTTTGAATGACGTTATAAGGCAATGCTTTTTATTGTCTTGGATGGCTAGGTCGTGTCTCCAGCATCATGCTGAGATGGCTCTCCAAGCTTCCAGGCATTAGAGACTCAGAAAGTACATTCAAGGCAAAGAATGTTGGTCTACCGTCCAATTCGCCCGGGGGACAATCAGAATCCCCTATTCAAATTTGGAATACTAGTGAATTGCTAGGGCTGTTCTCTGTTGATTTTTTACTGTTTCTGGGCTGAATATAATTAAGCTCCCGCAAGTTGTTTCCCATATTGCTGCCATGTAGAATGAGGGTTCTCCGCAGGCCAATATTCCGCACGTAGTAAGTTTATATTTGTAACATCAGCAAGAAATCACATTGTGAAGCTCAGTGTCAGCCTCACAGAGAATATTGACATATACGAGAAGTGCAGTGCAGCTTTTCGTTGAACCAGCAAAGGCAACTTCATTCAGAATTTGATGCAAGAGTATATGAAAAATTGATTTGTTATTGACCATGACTAAGCCTTCTGGGGCAGAATTGAACTGAAAAAATTGTCACCCGTTACTGGTCTCTGCTTGATGTGTGTGTGTGTGTCTATATATGTATATAATGCTGCTGTAGCTTTGAGCTAGAACCTTTGTTAACATGTTATGTTGCTTAAATCGAACATGTAGTCAATTTTGCTAATGTTAATCCAACTTCTCATGGGAGTGTTGTATGAAGAAAAAGGAAAATCAATTAGCAAATTAACTACAAAAGGAAAAAGAAAATTTTAAAAAAAATCCTAATTTGTTGTTGAGCACGTCAAAAGACGAGTAAAAATTGAATCTTTTAGGCACATGGCGGTGGTCGCAACCCTGTTTATGGCGGATTCGTCTATCTCCGGCGTTCTCTCTTGCCCTCTCCTTGCAGAATCACCTCATCTCTCCCTAAAATCACACGATCCATATGAACACCACTAGTGGCCATCAACAGTGAGGATATTGCAACACATTTTCTTTCTTCGACTAGTACCGGTGACGTTGGCATCTTACCTGTGCTGTGCCCTTCACTGGCATACGCAAAAACCTTTACTTCAAATCAGGATTTAGTGTGCAGATTAATGTAGAGGACAACGAAATAAAGGATAGGGTAGGCCTCAGGTTCAGGAGGGCTGTCCTGAAGGCTGGCATTCTACAGAAATTAAAAAGAAAGAGGTTCTTTGAAAATTCCCTGGAGAAGAAGAAGAGAGAAGCTGGAGATGCTGCTCGAAGGAACCTTAACTGGTTTTGGGTAGGCATATTTCTATTCTTGTTCTGATTTTTGTACTGTGGGGAACTAGCTCTTCATGTTGATTTCTTAGTTGGGTTTTATTTGATTGATATGATTTTTCTCTAATTCTTAGCTGTTTCCCTGGGATCCATTCTGGAAAGTAGGTTCTGGAATGTTGGGCGATGATGTTCTTTCAGTGGCCTTCAGTTGAATATGAAATTCAACTTTAATTTCCTCAGGAAGTTTATGTTTTAAATGTGATGAAATGGAAGTTTTTAATTCATTTTTCCTAATTATACCTTATTCAAAAGTTCTATGATCTTATTATTCATTTTTAATTGGTACTAGCTGCTTGGTAAGTGTTGGTCTTAATTCTTTGCGCGGTGTTGCTATTCTGCTTGCGGTGTTGATATTTATGCCGAGAAATAACTAAAATCTGAAAGAGATTTGTTAATTTATTTCAATCCATGCCAGACCCCCACAAAACAAAGCCCAAGATAAAAGGAAAGCACCAAAGAAGGATGAGGACGATGATGATAACTAGGAACTTCCAGAAGGAGACCTTCCTTATTGCTAACTGCATCCTAACAGAGTAGCAGCTTTGACACTACAACTAAAACCAGAAGGGAGAATCTGACAGCCATATTTTTATTTTGAATTATGCACTCGTGACATTATTTTGATTTTGCATTTAGTAGAGATATAGTAGCCAAGCCAAGCCAAGCCAAACTCATTAACATCAGAGATGCTTGGTCCAGGAAACACCTAATCATCTGATCCAAACACAGATCCGTCAGTATCAAACATGTAAACAACAATTGCTAGTTAACTTTCATTAAACATTTAAATATTTTCGCTATAAGTCATTAGTTATAATCTGCAGCAGATATCAGTTACTTTGAGATTTGAGCTAACATATCTTAAACTCTGCTATACTCGCCACCGTAGCAGAGTTTCAAGGTCTTATGCATGTTGCTAGGCTCATAACTCGAGTCTGTTGATGGTTATTCAAAAGTTGAAAATTGAAATAAAGATCAACTTGGAATTTCATAGCAGATAACTCTCATGCTTCTCGATATTGCTACCATTGGTATTCCATCCACGATGCGGCTTTTGCCAAGTTTTATCATTAACATTTTCAATATCAGTTAGAATGTGTGTATAAGAGGGAAAATGCAAATTGCTTCAGAATCAAGATTATTTTCGTTCAATGTTTTATCAAATTAACAACTGAATTTTTTTAGTGCTTGCCCTTTGACTCTGGCTGCAATTAAGATCAATATTAAAGGCTAAAATAATAAAAATACAAACTAAATCATTTCCTATGATTCAAATCAATTTAGAGATAAAGATTTTCTAGTTGTCAGCCCTATGATTGAAAATCAAATTCGATAAAGAAATGTACACATACATATTGTTGTATTATATTGATTATGATATTTAAAAAAAAAATTCTCATACATGATAAACAAACTATTTTATTGTTAACTTTTGTCAGGAATATAGAGATTAAATATGCAATCGTACTAGAAGGGTGTAATTGTGACTCAAGCCAACAAGTTTAATTGAAGAGTTTCTGTTCAAGAGGCATATTAAGAGAATTGGTATGACTTTCCCCTAACATATAAGGCCTCTAATTGGAATAATGACTAAAAATTCCTTTCCAAATGAGAAATAGCGTCCAAATATACACCTAAATTTTTTAATTGCAACACACTGACGATCAAATTACAAATAAACAAAAGAGTTTTAAAAGTTTCTCTCAAAAAAAATGGTGAAATTCCTCTAATCAATGGATTTCAAGGCATATAAGGTTGAAACTGGCAAAACCATTCACAGGTCAGTTAAAATTAGCAGTATTATTTATTGGGAATTATGACAATCTACTCTCTAGATGATTCCAATTCCTCAAAAAATCGCTCCAAGCATTCAGGACTGAACCAGTTTTGATCCATCTGAATATCATTGGTCAAAATTTCATAATCCCATCAATAGAACATTTTGAATGAAGCAATTCTGTAAAAATTTCAGCGAGTAAAAATGAAGCAATTGTCAGAACTTACGAAGTAAGGGTACTCCTTGATGCTAAAATCCAGTGGAGCCCTCTGCACAAATAAATTTATAAAATAGAGAACATAACTCCCACAATCTTCAGCATTTCTTTGTTGTGGCACCTATGAAAAATTCAACATTCAATAAAAATATATACTTTGAATAAGAATCAAAGGATGGATGTTTAAAGTCAAAAAGAGCTCATGTTGCAGCTACCTTGGGTACCAACAATGGAATTTGAGAAATCAACTTTCTATTTTCAGCCCTACCCTCTGATATATATATGTCTAACACAAACCTGAACATAACAAACATGTTAAATCTGCAACTACAGGCACGCCAAATAAATAACTCAAATCCAACAAGTACTCGTACTTTCTTATATCTGGTTCAAGTCGCCTCGGATTAGCCATTTCAAGTGAATCCAGTAACAACATGCATGGTTTTCTGGCCTCTGACTCGAAACTCTCACCAAGGTGGCAGAAAATCAAGAGGCTCCAATGACCCCTAAAAAGATAGGATTCAACATCCTTTGCACTAAAAAATAACAGAACCAATTGACCAAGCTCATGGTGAATCTCACCAGCATACAATGGGAACAAGAACATATTTCTTTGAAAAAATTTGCCTCCTCTTTATCCATGTAAGCACATTCTCTCTAAAGGGTGCTTTTAGATACAAGTGAAACCACAAGCTATCCAAGTATGTGAAGAAAGTCCTCTGATCTTCTGAGAAGCTCTTCCACAAGTTTCTACGCATAAAGACATTCTGAGAACATGATCAACAAATTAATAAAAAATAGACCTGTACTAAACTAGTGAACTGAAGACAACTTACTGAAAGTAGCAATCAAAATCTCCACTATGCAGCTTCTTCTTTTCCTTTTCTCTGATTACATTTGCAATTGGACACTTCTGCTTAAATCTCCTCTTCGTTCGCCCACGCGTAGGGAAGGTACCTAAAAAGCAAGGATATATTAACTTAAACCTCCGCAACTCTTCAACTTGTCTTTTATTGATCTTCTTTCCGTGCGCGTGCAAACTCATTAGCATATGATTCCAACACGAACGATGTTTGGACATTCGTGCATGGGCCTCTGTTAGAGCACAACATTTTGATCTATAATATACTATGTTTATCATCTATAAGTGTTTTGAAAATATCAATTATTTCGGATAGAACAAGTCTGTGATTAAGACCACGTGTGAATTATCAAAGCCTTAATGAAAACCATAATCCACAAACATTATAAATCTACTTTGCTAAATATAATGCAAAGTGAAATTTCCGGAAAATTGAACTTGACGACAGTTACTGGTTTTGGTGCATCAAATTGCTAAGCGAAAGGACTAATAGATCAACGATTAGGTATTGCACACCTATAAACAGCACATTTCTAATCAATCACATGCACCCGAACGGAAGTTGTTTCGGTATGAGACAAACATTTTTGTGTAGAAAACTAATCAGAGAAACCTATTTTTGTATAAAAAATTGAATCATTAAAACCTATTCGATCTTGGAATTAGTTTCAAAAAGTTCACTTTCATCCAAACAATAAATTAAATTTGTGTGTCGAAAACTTAACTCAGTTGAGCTCGTAAACAACTCCCGTGTCGAAAAAATCAAACTTTTCCTTCAATTTCTCGACAACCAAATGGAAAGAATACGAATCACCACCGAGCAAAAATAATGATCACCAAAGTGAAATAATTAAACATAATAAAAAGAAAACGAGTAAATACATTACCTGAGACTGAGATTGGAACATCAACATCAACTACAACTACAAGAGTTCCATCTGCACGCTTTCTCTTCCCCATTGTTGCACAGGAAAATTAATAAAACCTAATTAAAGCTCTTTGTAATTTAAAAATAAATAAATAAAAACGTTAAATTTGAATGGAGGTTAGCCGTGTAATTTTAATTGGCGGGAGACGGATGGTATTGGAATATATCAGAATCTTTTTTACCATCAGAGGTCGCCGATCCATCTTCCCCTCTCTCTTCAGTCTTCAGCCTTCTCAGTTCTCAGTAAATTTCGATGCGTATTACTAGTTAGGGTTAGAATTTTTTAAAGTTGAAAAAAAAAAATTGAATTCAAACCGAAATTGACGAACTTAATAATAGCCTTTTTTATTAGTAATTTTTATTTTTGTTAATTTTAAAATTTGAACAAAAATAATAATTTCAATTAACAGTCGTTTAACAATTAAGAGGTATGTATGTATATGGATTTGAAAAATTAGACTAATGAATAATAATTTACATGGAATTGTTTTTTTTTTTTTCTATTCGATGTACTTGGACATGCATTTCTACATTTAAGTTCAATTTTTATTTTTATTTTTTTAAGTTAAGCGATATTTTATAATATGTAATTAATATATATGTGATAAATTTTTGACTATTTTATAATTACAAATTATTTTTATAGTTTGTATTTTGAATAGATAGTGATTTGTGATTAATTGAAATTTGGTGATTAATCAACTGGGATTAATATTTATTAATTAGTGATTAAATTGTTGGTAATTTAATAAAATTTAAATTTTTATAAAATTATAATCAAGGGACAAAATATGATAAAATGATAGTGATTATATTAATTGATCTATATCCATCCTTGCCAGGGTTACTAACTCGTTATCATCTTTTGTAATACATATGTTTAATTATCATTGAATAAAATTTTAAAAATTAAAATAATTGAATACATTTTTTAAATATTTCTAAATTCATCCAAAATTATTAACATGAAATTCTTACAGTTTAATTATAAGTTTCAAATTTAAATCTTAGTATACAACTACTTTAAAATTTCTGAAAAAATATTTTTCAGTCATTTAGAGTTTTACTTGGCACGAACATGTTGATATATAAACTAAAGACATTTGTGGTTTTTCAAAAAAAAAATATTTCTAAACTTTTAAAAATTATCATTTAAATCAAATAATATATATATATATATATATATATGCTAAATCCTTTTTTAAAGATGACAAATATATTAAAAAGAGAAACAGAATAAAACAAGAGACTTTAAAGATTTGAAAACTAACTACGGCCAGCAAAGCTTTCAAAATATCCAACCTAGAACCCTCGATAACTGTATCGAGAGTAACAGTGTGGAGTAGAATCCCAACTTTGAGGACTACCATATAATGTTATAGTGTAAGCAGCATAGTGAGCTTGTTGTCTAACCCAAAAAAAGTCAATAACTAAAATATCTTGACCAAGCTCTTTGAAATCATAATAACAGAACCAAATTAAGAGAAGTTACAATTATGAGAAACAATAGCATGCTAAACTTCTTGATAATCCATCTTTACCGCCACATTGCTTGTATTATTATCTTTCAACCACTGCAATGCTTCCCATGGCTTCCGCCCCTCTAGCCAAATATTGATCCCTAAAATGCATGAAGAAAGTAGTGATAAAATGACCCATATGATCCCCTACGATAGCTCCAACACCCATCCTGTTATTCTACTCAAATAAAGTTGCATTGACATTCAGCTTACAAAAATCATTAGCAGGTGCATACCAACTCGTTAGACAAAGCTGATCTATCCGCGAAGGCGAAGGAACAGCAATGCGACACTGTCAAATTATAGCATTTCGAGAATTTGTTTCTTTATGTTCCTGCCATAAATTAAGAGCATAAGAAACGTTATTAGAAGGGTCATCAAAAAACTTATTTTTCTACACCCAAATATTTCTATGCTTCCATAAACTCCCCAATACATAGCAAGTTTTTGCTAATAGCTCACTATTCCAATTATCAAACCCGTGAGCAAGTCAATCTTTCACATTATTAAAATTAGGTTTAATTTCCAGAAGAGAGCGATCAATTGACTCTTCATCTCTGCAAACGGGTATTAAGATTAATCCCTCCACTAGTAAGCTTCATTCTAGTGGGGAGAGTATCACACGTAACTCTCCATAAAAAAAAAAAAAACCTTGGGAGCAACCTTCAAATCTCAAATTTCATTCCAACACCCATTCACATTATAAGTATTAATATTGGCAGTAGAAAGGTGGCAATATAATAAGCCAACTTCGTAGAATATAGCCCATTCTTAGAATAGCGCCATACATAGCTATCGTGATGCTGAAAACGACTAATGGGCAGTTGGGCACACTATAAGAATTCTTTTTAAATCCCTTGGCTGCCACTCATTGATTCTATCCACATCCCATTTTTGATATTTTGTATCCACAATTTCTTTAACCATCAAATATTCTCCTCCTTAGAGATTCAACTCAAAAATTATTGTCGTCTAGAACCCACTGGACTTTCCATAAATTTCTAAATCTTGAAGTCTCTAAATTACAATGTTTCTTTCTTATTGAATTCTCATAAATTTATTTTTCTAATTTTAAATAATTTATTGATAATAAAAATTTATTTAGAGTCTCGAATTTTTTGTAATTAATGAATTTTAATAAAATAATATAGTCTAAATAAAAAATCACGAGAATTGAAAAAAAAATCAAAATCAACAAGTAATTGATACTATAATTAACTAATGAGACAAGGTTCTCTGCACCTAACTCAGGCAGTAGTAGTAAGCCTAAGTCAGGATCAAACTCCTCTAGTGGTTCAGTTGAAGTCAACAAAGCTGGAAGTAATTTAGCATTTATTAGTTGACTATATCAGCTTGCTTTGTACAATAACTTTATTATTTGTTCTTACCTTCAATTAGTTTGTTAGCTCGATTTTGTGTATAAGCATGTTTAATGAGCTTCTCAATCAATGAATTAAATATTCAACTTCAATCTACTTTTTCTGCAAACTTCATATGGTATCAGAGCGGTTATTTCAGATAAGTTCTTTTTTTCTTGATCTTTTCTTATATTCAATCTTTGATCGTGAAGCATGAATTTACTCGCAGATTCACTTGACAATCCTTTTTTTTCTTCATCCAAGTGAGAATCTTTCACTTATGCTGGTTATATCGGTCCTTTCTGGATCTAACTACCATTCTTGGTCAAAAGCTATAAGGATGACACTTTTCTCCAAAAATAAATTGGGTTTTTATTGATGGGAGTGTTCGAATTTCTGCTAATTCTGATCCAACTTTTGCAGCTTGGTATAGGTGCAATACCATGGTGCTTTTCTGGATCATACATTCATTTTCTCCATCCATTGCTCAGAGCATTATCTGGCTCGATAGTGCATTTGATGTTTGGGTAGATTTAAGAGACAGGTTCCAAGCCAATGACCATTTCAGGATAGCAGATTTGCAGCAATAGTTTTCCAATCTCAACTAAGGCCAGATGAATGTTACTAACTACTATACACGTATGAAGATTCTTTGAGATGAGTATATGAATCTCATACCAATTCCTACTTGTTCTTGTACTCCAGTGTGCAGTTGTGGTGCAATCTTGATTTTTAAGAGCTAATATGAGTCATATTGTGTGATTAGGTTTTTAAAGGGCCTAATGACAATTTCTCTACAGTCAGGTCTTCGACAATGTTCAAGGAACCCTTGCCTAACATAAACAAAACTTTTGGCCTGGTCATTCAGCATGAAAGACAAATTAATGTCTATAATGCAAGTTTTTCTATGGAACATGTAGCTTGCTTTAATAAAGGAATTTAGATGGAAAAAAGAAGCGGCAATAAGTTTGCCAATTCAAGCCAGGAGCAGGGTTTTACTAGTCAAAAAAGGAGTTTTAATTCAAACTGGAAAAGGCCGCAATGTATATTTTGTTGTAAAATGGGTCATACAGTGGATAAATGCTACCAAAAGCATGGTTACCCTATTGGTTACAAGCTTAAACCCAAGCTAGCATATTGTCACGACCCTAGAATTCAGCTAGCAATCGTGCGGCACTTAGCACGGTCCGTTGCACTAAGCCTGCCTGCCAAACCGATAAATTACTCCAAAGAGAGTAAAACGGAACTTAGAGATTTAGAGATTCAATAGCAAAACAAGAACACAAGAGAGAGTTGGTGAAGAATGCTTTGTATTGCTTGAATTGATTGAATTGCTTGAATTGATTGAATTGAGTGAATGATTACAAATGAATTTACATAAGGTATATATAGGCCTCCACCTCCTCAATGGATGGCCGAGATCAATTCCCACCTACCAGATGGATGGTTAGGATTAACTCCCACCTACCAAATGAATGGCTAGGATTGATTTCCACCTACCAAATGAATTGTTAAGATCAACTCCCACCTACCAAAATGGATGGCTATGATTGATTCCCACCTAACAAATGGAGGGTCAGGATTAATTCCTACCTATCAAAATGGACGGCCACGATCCATTTAATCTAACGGTTAACATTGGCCTTCTAGAATATTACATATATGTGCCAAAATGTAAATGTGCGGGAAATCCCGTATGAACCTTTGCGGGGCGTGACACTCTCCCCCACTCAAGTTCGCGACGCCCTCGTCGCGCCTTCAAGCTTGAACCTTTCTATGTCATCTTTGAACTGCCACAAAGTGTCTTCAGGTTCCCAGCTTGCCTCTATGTCCGAGGCATTCTTCCATTTGACCAAGTATTCCCGATAACTTGGTACACCTCTATGCCGAATTAAGCGGTCTGCCAGAATGGAATCCACTCCTCTATCAAATGAGGTTACTACCGCAGTAGGTGCCCTCTTCGACTCTCCTCGACTTGCATCTTCCTCGTCTCCATGATAAGGTTTCAACATACTTACATGAAAGACTGGATAGATTTTAAGCTTGGGAGGGAGTTGTAGCTTGTAAGACACCTTACCAACCTGCTTAAGGACAGGAAATGACCCTTCGTATTTCCGTACCAACCCCTTGTGAACCTTCCACAAAGACTTGAACTGTTGTGGTAATAATTTGACAAGGACCAAATCTTCTTCCCGAAATTCAACCGTTCTTCTTTTCTTGTCAGCCCACTTCTTCATCTTTTTGGATGCCTTGTTCAAATAGGCTCGGACCAACTCAGCTTGCTCATGCCATGCCTTAGTAAATTTGAAAGCTGCAGGACTTCTTCCTTCATAGCTTGTAGCCAAAGCATGAGGAGTCATAGGTTGTTGTCCCGTAATGATCTCGAAGGGACTCTTGCCAGTGGATTCACTTTGCTGCAAGTTATATGAGAATTGGGCTACATCCAGCAGCTTAGTCCAATCATGTTGGTTGGCACTAACAAAGTGCCTCAGATATAGCTCCAGTAGTGCATTGGCACGTTCCGTCTACCCATCGCTTTGCGGATGAAAACTGGTGGAGAAGTTCAAGTCTGATCCCAGCAGCTTGAACAATTCTGTCCAGAACTTCCCAGTAAATCGTGGGTCTCGATCACTCACGATATTTGATGGAATTCCCCAATGCTTCACAACATGTTTGAGGAACAACCGTGCAGTCTCATCAGCAGTACAATCCGCCGAGGCAGGTATGAAGGTTGCATATTTGCTGAAGCGATCAATGACCACTATTATACTGCCAAAGCCTTCTGATTTTGGCAAGCAAGTGATGAAGTCCATCGAGACACTCTCCCATGGTCTCTCCGGAATAGGCAGCGGTTCTAGCAGGCCACTGGGTGAATGCTGCTCTATTTTGTCTTGTTGGCAAACAAGAAAAGTTCTTACATAGGCTTCAACATCATCCCGCAGTTGAGGCCACTAGTAAATAGACTTGATCATGGCTAAGGTGCGTCTGATGCCTGGGTGTCCGGCCCATTTTGAATCATGGCATTCCTTGATCAACTCTTTTCTCAAGTTCACCCATTTAGGAACGTATATGCGGTTTTTCTTGGCATAGAGTAGTCCGTCACTCTGCCAAAATCGCCTCGTCTTTCCTTCTTTGAAGAGGACTAGGAGGTTTTGAGCTAGGGCATCATGCTCCAACCCTTCTTTGATCTTTTCCAGCAAGGGACTGCTTGGTCTACTCAAAGCTGCTAATTCTGCCTTTCGACTCAGTGCGTCAGCCACCACATTGGCCTTACCGGGCTTGTATTCAAGCTTGTAGTCAAATTTTGCCAAAAAGTCTTGCCACCGAGCTTGTTTGGGACTCAACTTCTTTTGAGTTTGAAAGTAGCTAGTTGCTACATTGTCTGTCATGATCACAAAGTGAGAACCCAACAAGTAATGTCGCGATACCCTTAGACAATGGATGATAGCTGTCATCTCTTTTTCCTGCACCGTGTAGCGGCGTTCAGTTTCATTAAGTTTGCGGCTCTCATATTCTATCGGGTGCCCATCTTGCATCAATACTCCACCAATGGCAAAGTCTGAGTCATCTGTATGCAACTCGTACATCTTACAGGGGTCTGGCAAGTAAAGCACTGGTTCTTCGGTAATGGCCCTTTTCAAGTCATCAAACGAGGCTTGACACTTGTTTGTCCACTCCCAAGTATTGTTCTTCTTGAGTAGGTCGGTTAGTGGAGCTGCTCTCGCTGAATATGACTTGATGAATCTCCGGTAGTAGTTCACAAGTCCAAGGAAAGATCGTAACTCGGGGACCTTAGTAGGAGGTACCCATTCTTGGATGGCTTTCACCTTGTCTCCATCCATCATAAGCTTCCCATCTTTTATCCCATGACCCAAGAACATCACCTCATCTTGGGCAAAAGAACATTTCTCCCTCTTAACATATAGCTCATTTTCTCTAAGGACCTCAAACACCTTCTTCAAATGCTCAAGATGTTCTTCCATAGTCCGACTATATATTACAATATCATCTAGATATACTACCACGAACCGATCGAGGTAGGGATGGAAAAGTTTATTCATGAGAGTGCAAAAGGTAGCAGGTGCATTGGTGAGACCAAATGGCATAACAAGGAACTCATAAGCACCGTACCTTGTTACACATGTAGTCTTCGGCTCATCTCCTTTTGCTATGCGCACCTGGTAGTATCCCGACCGCAAATCCAACTTTGAAAAGTATCTTGCGTTCCCCAATTGATAACAAATCAACAATGAGTGGGATAGGATACTTGTTCTTTACCGTGATTTTGTTTAGAGCACGGTAGTCAATGCACATTCTCAGTGAACCATCCTTCTTTTTCTGGAAAAGCACCGGGGCACCAAATGGGGCTTTGGATGGTCTAATGAAACCAGCATCCAACAGCTCATTGAGTTGCTTCCGCAATTCTGCCAACTCCGAGTTTGCCATCCGGTAAGGACTCATTGCTAGTGGTCTTGTGCCAGGCTCCAGCTCAATTTCATGGTCCACCTCCCTCCTTGGGGGTAATTGTTTTGGCAACGCCTCTGGCATCACATCCTGGAACTCATCCAAGACAACTTGCACCTCCGTCGGCAAGCTTAGTTGTAGTGATGCATCATCATCATCATACTCCTTTAGAATGGCCAAGTAACTCTCTTCTTCCCTCTTCAATCCCTTCTTGAATTGAAATGCCGAGAGAGCTTGGGTAGTAGGCTTGGTTGTCCTTTCCGTCGGTACTAGACAAGCCTTTGGTCCATCCATAATGCACATAGAGTTTGAACATGGAACAAGGAAAGCTCTTACCTGGTCCAAGAACTCCATGCCGAATACCACCGAGAAATCATCCATGGGTGCCACAGATAAATCCACTTGGCCAGTCCATGCACCGAGACTGACCTTCACTCCGCGGGCAATTCCTTGAAGAGGTTGTGCCGCCGAGTTAACTGCTTTGAGGGAACCACCTCCATTGGCAACCTTGAGACCGAGTCTCTTGGCTTCCTCTAGTGAAACAAAGTTGTGAGATGCACCTGTGTCAACCAAGGCTTTGGCGACTTTCCCATTGATGGATGCATCCACAAACATGAGTCCTTTGGGGGACGTCGGGGCACTTTGTAATGCACTAAGTAGCCGCAAAGATCCCATCTTCGCACCTTCGTCTGCCTCGCTTCTGTCTTGATCATGAGTGGAGGCAACTAAAGCACTCAATGTCTTTCTTTTGGGACATTCTCGTGCCCAATGCGGTCCGTCGCATATGAAGCACGTCACACGGGGCTTTGAGGCACCACGTTCTTCCCTTTCCTTCCCCTTGTCTCGTGGTTTGAATGAGGAACTTTCTCTGTAATTTTTGTAGCTTTGACTCTTAGCATGGCCTCCCCCATTTCTTGCTCCAACAAACTTTCTCTCAGTTGGCCTCTGGCCTTCTTTGTTTGAAGAGTAATCAATAAGACTTTCAGCAACGGCAATGGCCAAAGATAAGTCTTGGACACCACGTCGTTTGAGCTCAAGGTTAGCCCATGATTGGAGTCCATCCATGAACAAGAATAATGAGTCTTTGTCCGATGTGTCAGGGACTTCTAGCAATAAGGTTGTGAACTCCTTCACATATTCCCTTATGCTACCCATCTGCATTAGTCGTCGAAGCCGACCCCTCGCCTCTTCCTCAGCATTTACGGGGAAGAATTGGCTTTTGAACTCCCTTTTGAAGTCCTCAAATGTATCAATTGTGCACACCCCACGTTGCACATCTCCATGCCTTCGTCTCCACCACAGCATAGCAGTGTCGGTCAAGTACATGGCAGTAGTTCGGATTTTGCTGGCATGGTCCGTTATGCCAGTAGCCTCAAAATATTGATCCAGCCCCCATAGGAAGTTCTCAACTTCCCTAGCATTCCGAGCACCATTAAAAGTCTTTGGCTTAGGAACTTCCACTTTCTTGGCCTCAATGATAGTGGTTGTATTGGTTCCCGAAGCCATAGCTCGTTTGCATAGTGCTAGATCACCACCCATATCCTCAACTCTAAGCAACACATTGGAAATTTCTCTTTGGAAGAGATCACGTACCTTGGCAAGTTCAGATTTCAGCCCATCGATCTCTTGCCTTAATCCACCGTCTAGCTCGTTGAGTGACATCTTGACTGCTGCATGGATCTCCGCATCCTCGGCCTCCAAACCGCTGCAACGTTCCTCCAAGTTGTCCACTCGGTCGAACAACTCTCCCAAGTTGTCCTGAGCACTCACAACACGTGCTTCCAAGCTAGAAAGCATGTCTTTCGACTTGACTCGAGATTCTTTAGATGGTTTCCGAACTTCCTCACGATCACGTTCCATTGATGGAACTTCGACGTTAGGTGTAGCTGGGGCAGTAGCCTTCATTATGCCAAAGGTAGTAAAGCTTCGAACCTTGTCTCTGATACCAACTGTCACGACCCTAGAATTCAGCTAGCAATCGTGCGACACTTAGCACGGTCCGTTGCACTAAGCCTGCCTTCCAAACCGATAAATTACTCCAAATAGAGTAAAACGGAACTTAGAGATTTAGAGATTCAATAGCAAAACAAGAACACAAGAGAGAGTTGGTGAAGAATGTTTTGTATTGCTTGAAATGCTTGAATTGATTGAATTGCTTGAATTGATTGAATTGAGTGAATGATTACAAATGAATTTACATAAGGTATATATAGGCCTCCACCTCCTCAATGGATGGCCGAGATCAATTTCCACCTACCAGATGGATGGTTAGGATTAACTCCCACCTACCAAATGAATGGCTAGGATTGATTTCCACCTACCAAATGAATGGTTAAGATCAACTCCCACCTACCAAAATGGATGGCTAGGATTGATTCCCACCTAACAAATGGAGGGCCAGGATTAATTCCTACCTATCGAAATGGACGGCCACGATCAATTTAATCTAACGGTTTACATTGGCCTTCTACAATATTACATATATGTGCCAAAATGTAAATGTGCGGGAAATCCCGTATGAACCTTTGCGGGGCGTGACAATATGCTAATCAAGTTGAAACTAAAAATCCACATGAGATGCATGATTCTGACTTAGTTTCAGTTCAAAAAGTGAACAATCTTTGACTAACTCCACAACAATATCAACAATTATGTTCTATTTTTCAATGCATGACTAAATTGAATGTGCAAAATCTAAGAGAAGGGTTTCCTAATAATAGACAAACTCATGTTTTAAGATCAGGAGAAGGATTTCCTAATAACATGTTGGCATTTTTTGCTGCAACATCTGTTGCTAGAAATTTTGAAAACTTAACTCCCAATTTCAATATTACTTATCAATCTCAATCTCAAGCCTCTTGTATGATCCTTTCAATTGTGTCTCTTGATAAACATGATAGTATTTGGATAGTGGACACATGAGCCACATACCATATAGTGTGCTCCTTATCTTTCTTTTCTTCCTTTGCTTCAATGTCGAATTGCACTACAAAACTTCTTAATAATATGCAAATTCCAGTGTCACATATAGGCACAGTTCAGTTGAATGAACATATCCTTCTACACAATGTTCTTCATATGCCTCAATTCACTTTCAACCTTATTTCAGCACCCAAGTTAGCTAATCGTACTCAATGTTCTCTCACATTTACCAATATTGATTGTCTTATATAGGATCTATAGACTGTGATGAAAATTGGCTCAATTAGGTAGATTTAAGGATTGTAGTTCAACTTGACACCATAAACATTTTTCCATCAAGTCAACCAAAATTAATCACGTTTTGTTAAACATGACATAGAGAAGTTGTAACATTATAGGCTTGGAAATTTGTCTAATAAAAGACTGTATCAGTTAAGGAACAAATGTAATATCCCTCTTATACCTTCATCTCATATATGTGACACTTGCCATTTTGCAAAACAAAAGAAATTACCTTTTACTCTCAGTGATCACAGTTCTCTTACTCCTTTTGAATTGATCGATGTAGGTATTTGGGGACCTTGCTCAGCTTATTTGCATGGACAAATACTTTCTAACTGTGATTATTGACTTAAGTAAATTCACTCGGTTGTTCTTAATGAAGATCCAAATAAGATACTAAAGACCATCTCTAAAGCTTTATGATTTTTGTTAAGACTAAATTTCAACAACAAATTAAAGTCACAAGAAGTGATAATATACCATAATTCTTGATGGCAAACTTTTATAAGCTTAATGACATGCAACGTCAAACAAGTTGTGTTGAGACCCGTCAACAGAACAGTATAGTCGAACGTAAACATCAGAATATTCTTAATATAATAAGGGCCTTAAAATTTTAAAGTGGAATGCCTGACTTGTTCTGAAGTGAGTTTGTTGCCCATGCCATTCATTTGCTTAATAGGATTCCTTCTTTTGGTATTTAAAATAGAACCCCTTATGAGCTTTTTTATAATAAACTTCTAGATCTGTCATACTTGAGAGTTTTTGGTTGTCTAACATTTGCCAGTACTCTTATTTAAGACAGGTCTAAGTTAGATCATAGAACAGCCAAATGTGTTTTTGTAGGCTAAAACCAGGGACAAAAGGATTCAAACTTTATGATCTTGTAGCCAAAAAGTTTTTAGTATCTAGGAATGTCATTTTTTATGAACTGGATTTTCCTTTCAAAACAACCAATTTTCAATCTTCCTCCTTAACTGACCATTTTGTCTTACCTCAACCATTATTAAATGATTTTGAACTTCTTCTTGATTCTGCTACTAACATTCCTGCATCAACAGTTCCATAATCTTCATCTAATACTTCCAATACTCTAATTACTTTTCTTCCCACATCATATCAATCTGTCATAAAATCAACCTAACTTAGACATCAACCAACATACCTTAGAGATTATCACTGTCAAGTCCTTGATCACCAAGCTCGAACAAGTCAAATTTCCATGTCTGTTTCCACAGGTACTTCTACTCACTCACTTTCTTATGTGCTTTCTTATTCTTCTTTATCTCCGTCTTATAGACATTTTGAAGCTTCAATCACTGTTCTCTTAGAACATAAAACATACAATCAGGCAGTTAAGTATCCTAAATGGAGAGCAACCACGTAAGCAGAATTAAATGCTTTGAAGTTTAATAACATATGGATTCTTACTTCTTTACTAGCTCGTAAGCAAACCATTGGTTATAAGTGGATTTTTAAGACAATGGTTCCATAGAAAGGCACAAAGCCAAGCTTGTTACCAAGGGCTTCACTCAAAAGTTAGGGGTGGATTATCTAGATATCTTATCTCCTGCTGCTAAAATGACAACCATAAGAACTTTGTTGGTAATATCAGCTGTTAAAAAGTGACATCTCCATCAACTTATAATGCATTCCTCCGTGGAGACCTCACTGAAGAAGTCTATATACAGCCTCCTCCAGGTTTTTCTTCTCCAAACTCATCTCTGGTTTGCAAGTTAACAAAGTCTTTATAGAGCCTTAAACAGGCCAGTAGACAGTGGCATTTTAAACTCATAAACTCTCTTATATCTCAAGGATTCAAACAGACATCTGCTGATTGTTCTTTGTTTACCAACGTTACTCCTACGTACTTTACAATACTTTGTGTTTATGTTGATGATCGATCTGTTACTGGCAAGCAGTCATCTCAATCAAATTCAACATGTCAAAGTATTTCTTCATGATGTTTTCAAAATTAAAGACTTAGGAACCCTTAAATACTTTATTGGTCTGGAAATAGCTGGCACCAACTCTGGTATTAACCTTTGTTAGCGAAAATACACACTTGAGTTATTGGCAAACATGGTTTTCTGGAATGCAAACCTGCTGATACTCCAATTGTGCCTCACACTTCTAAATCTTTTACTTATTCATCATCACTTAAAGTTATTTCTAGTTATAGACAGCTTATAGGCAAGCTTCTCTACTTAACCCATGCCAGGCTTGACATCTCATATGTTGTATAACATTTGTCCCAATTCCTTGATTGTCCTACTCATCAGCATCTCACAACACCCCCATCGAATTCTTAGATACTTGAAGACTTCTGCAGGCTAAGGTCTTTTCTTTCTAGCTGACATTTCTCTAAAGTTGAGGGCATACAAATTCAGACTGGGCTACTTGTCCATCAACTAGAAGATATATTACAGGGTATTACATTTTTCCTAGAAACCCATTAGTATCCTGAAAATCTAAAAAAGAAACTACTATTTCTCGATCTGGCTCTGAGATAGAATACAAAGCTATGGCAACAGTCACATGTGAAGTACAATGGCTAGCCTATCTTTTCCATGACTTACAACTGCCTTCACAAAATCCAGTACTCTTATTTTGCGACAATGACTTTGCTATTCATATTGCTAAAAATCCTATCTTGCATGAAAGGACCAAACATATTAAGCTCGAATGCCATATCATTCAAGAAAAGCTGAAAGTTGATTAGCTACATTTAATGCCCATACCATTTGCTCATCAAATAACATCTCTCTTTACTAAGCCTCACAATGCTCCTCAATTCAAATGTCTCACGTCCAGGCTAGGAGTTCAAGATATTTTCTCTCTTAGCTTGAGGGGGGTAATGAGACAAACTTCTCTGCACCTAGCTTAGGCAATGACAGTAAGCCTAAGTCAGGACCAAGCTCCTCCAATTGTTCAGTTGAAGACAACAAAACTGGAAGTATTTTAGCAATATACACGTGAAGATTTTCATTATTCTAGCTCAGCTGCAAGTATAACAACTTCAGTAACTGTTTTAAGAAATAGACAAGGTTGCTCGATGTTGGTGACAACAGGAATACGTGTATCTATTAGTGGACTCTATCAGCTTACTTTGTACTACAGTAACTTTATCATTTGTTCTTGCATTCAATTAGTTTGTTAGCTCGATTTTGTATATAAGTACGTTTAATGTAGTTTCTCAATCAATGAATTTAATATTCAACTTCAAACTACTTTTTCTGCAAACTTCATATTAACTATCCGCAATTAATTCACCATTTTAATGGAAAATAAAATTATAACAACTACAAATTAATGAAATTTTTTTTAAAGATAATCAATGGATTGAAATTATAATTAATTATTAGCTACTGGTCATATGGCTTACTAAACATCTTTCAATCAAATGTCTAAATCTATCTCTCTTTCTTATGTTTCTCTCAATTTACATGTTATTGTCGGAATTTGATATGGGTAAAAATTAAAAGCAGTAACAACAGAAAGAAGATGAAGGAGCATCATCTCCTTGAAACGCATAAGTTAGCGGAATTTGATGAAGTTGACGGAAAACATAACACCATTAGAAAAAAGAGTAAATTTTTAAGTGTTTTTTTTATAACATTAGGGGTATATTTGAGACTAAAAAACGTTTAGGGTAAAATTAAAAATTCTTAAGAAGATCAGGTCTATATAATATAAAATTCTCCTCATTTATAATCAGCTTCTTGGGTTCTTCAGTTTCTCCTTGCCCAAGCAATCTCCCAGAACTAAAGCATTTTTTTTTTTGCAATTCTGAACCACTGAGTCTCCCGTAATGGAAGGGGAAGAAGGCACCCAGCAGCCGCAGCTCGTGCTTGCTCACAAGCGATTCCTCTTGACACATCCAGATGTGCAAGACATTGAGAAGGTGCGTCTCAAGGAGGAGGTCTTTTCGGCGGTCAAAGCTGACGGTAATTCGCCCTTTCGCACCGGCTCAGAGCTTAGTGAGTACCTAGTTATGTGCGACCTAATTCTGAATGAATTTTGTTTGTGCAGATATGGCTCCCTTGTTCGAAACCCTAGTTGGGGAAGGGTTGCTCGACAAGGATCAGAGTGTTCTGGATTCGATGCGTGCGAAGAACGATAATGAGCTCAAAAAGCTCGATGAGAAGTGAGTTTTGTGTCTTTAATTTTGACTGGCTTTATTTTTGTTCCTGTTTGGTTGGTGAGTAAATAGATTAGGATTTCAAATTTAGGAAATAATAGCCTAATATGTTTGAAAGGAAACAGAGGGATGGTTTAGCTGCTCAATTTAAATAGATTACGCTCAAATTAGCTGGAGCTTGTTATGGTTGGTTGCCTGACTATTGTTGGGCTGGTCAATAGATAGACTCATCTGGAGGCGTAAAAAGATTTGTTGCACAAAGTGCACAATTTTAGAGAATGAGAAAATCATGAACCGATAATGTAGAAATGTCACAGGCTGGACGACCAACTGGGAGTTGTAAGGTTGAGAGTTTAACCAAACATTTTATTTGAATATCTTTCACCTTGTAGCTCCTTGTTCTGAGCTCGTTGGGGGGGGGGGGGGGGGGGGGTTAAGAAGGGAAGCAGGGGATTGGTTTTGAGATATAGGACATGCTTTTGGAGGAGTCATTGTTCTGAGAGATGCTGTGGTTGGTTTGGGGGATGTTCTGGGTCTAAAGCTGTTGAAAATGCAGGCATCCAACCTGATTGTTCTTTCCTATTTGTGTTTGGGATTGGAAGAGAAGTGTCAAATATCACTTTCTTTTTTTTTTTTTTGGTAATTTAGAAGGCGATCTTGAGAAAATCATCGTTATCTTCTATTTATAACTTTGTTTATTAGGTGAATTATAAGACCAAATTATTTCTTTAGTTAGATGATGTTAAATTTTTTCTGATTGTTTGACTGCATTCCTGCTTTTGGTGGGATTCAAAATAGATGCCATATCCTCCTTAGCTGTCACCCTGAGAATCAATGGCATGGATGTGCTTGCCTGTTGGCTCCCATAACTGTTTTTGTAAGATGACATATAATTATATCTTTGTGAATTTCCTTGTCGAACAGTACCACTAGCATATGAAAAATAAAATCTGAATAAGGTACTATGTTCAAGACTTGTATATGAAATCAAACTGTGATTGCAACTGCATTTGCTTCAAAATCTGAAGTTGAATGACATATTCAATTCTTAGTTAATTAATATATATGGGAGATAAGCTTATGCAATGCATTGTGACTACAATTGATCATATTTAATTCATCCTCATTTTTCTTCTTCTATTTTGATTGCATATCTTTGGTTTTCCTTTTTAGCTGGGAAGGTAGGAGTATTAGCATGAATGTTTTGTTGCATGCTTTCAATTCTTTACATATGAGATGCTAATCTTCTTTATTCACTAAGATATCTTTGCGTATTCAAGTTCATTGCTTACCCTGTTCTGTAGATAGCACATTATCATAAATAATTGCTGAAATATTGGTATACCATAGTGGATGTTGTGATCGAACAACGGGGATATTTGCATTATATTATTTCAGGTGAAAGTCTTCTCGGCTCCCATGGTTAGTTGGTTGGTATGATTAAACAATTGGCATTGAAATGTTAATTACATTGTAGTTTACCAGTACTCTTCATAATATAGTATTTTTTAAACCTGGTTGTCTTTGTTAGGATTGCTGATGCTGAAGAAAACTTGGGTGAAAGTGAAGTTCGAGAAGCTCATTTAGCCAAATCTTTGTTCTACATTCACATTGGTGACAAGGTGAATAACTGCTATTACTGCATAAAATGCTATTGTCAGTCTCATCTGTCTCCATTTCAACAATACCTTGTACATCTTTTCCCTTTGGGTGCAGGAGAAAGCATTGGAGCAACTAAAGATTACAGAAAGCAAAACAGTTGCAGTTGGGCAAAAGATGGACTTGGTTTTCTACACTTTACAACTTGGATTTTTCTCTATGGATTTTGATCTAATTTCAAAGAGTATTGACAAAGCAAAGAAGTAAGCAAAACATCAAGTTTTGAGCTTCATCTCTTTCTTCGTTTGTGTGTTTCCATAATCATGCAAGTATTTTTGGTTTTATGTTCATGATACAATGCCAGCCTGTTTGAAGAGGGAGGTGATTGGGAAAGGAAAAATCGGTTGAAGGTGTATGAGGGCTTGTATTGCATGTCCACCCGAAATTTCAAGAAGGCAGCCAATTTGTTTTTAGATTCTATTTCAACCTTCACTACATATGAACTTTTCCCCTATGACACCTTCATATTTTACACAGTCCTTACGAGCATCATATCATTGGATAGAGTTTCGCTGAAGCAAAAGGTATTTTTTGTTGTGAATTGTGATCTGGGTTCTTGTTTCATATTTTTCTGATGTGCTTCCTGTTAATATAGAGTTTCGTTAAATTTGGCAGGTGGTTGATGCTCCTGAGATCCTGGCAGTGATTGGGAAAATACCATATCTTTCTGAGTTTCTAAATTCTTTGTATGATTGTCAATACAAATTATTCTTCTTGTCTTTTGGTGAGTATAAATCTGACTATAACTTAACTTACTGTATTCCTTAAATTTTTTTCTTTGCTTTGTCAGTTCTTGCAGTTTATGTTTTGATGTAGGCATTTCTAATGTTTGAGCCATATATGATGAGAGTTTTTCCTTTATATGGTTGATCCCTGCTTTATTTATTGGGGCTGCATGTCTCATGTTTTGTTTCTTGGTTTTCTATTTTAGCTGGCCTTACAGAGCATATTAAACTTGACCACTACTTGCATCCACACTTCCGATATTACATGCGGGAGGTCAGAAGTGTTGTCTATGCGCAGTTTTTGGAATCCTATAAAAGTGTTACAATTGAAGCAATAGCGAAGGCTTTTGGTGTGACTGTGGAATTCATTGATCAGTAAGTGGTTGAATTTCATGGACCCTTTGCTCTAGTTCTGGTTTTCTCTCACTTTACTGTGAATTTTTTTTTTGATGTGAAATGATGAAACTGATTAAATTCTTTTTGATGCGAAATGACAAAACAATACAAAAACTATACTGAGTCGAACGTCTCTGTTTTCAGGGAGCTATCACGTTTTATTGCGGCAGGGAAGCTTCATTGCAAGATTGATAAGGTTGCAGGTGTTCTTGAAACTAATCGCCCTGATGCAAAGAATGCTCTCTACCAAGCCACTATCAAGCAAGGAGACTTCTTGTTAAACCGGATCCAGAAGCTTTCACGTGTGATTGATTTGTAAAAGGTGTTTTTTGTGATTTGCAAATGATGCCAAAATTTGAGGTGCCCAAAGTAAAAGGGACTTTATGTTGGATTTTTTTTTTTGCTCAGATCAATCTGATACTAGTTGACTTGTTACCTCAAAAGAAAAATGGAGCATAGGGACTTCATGCTGGATATTTTTCTTTCAATCAATCTGATACTAGTTGTGTTCTTATTTGTTTGTTCTCATAATATATTAAGAATTTAGGTATGTTGCTGATTTCATTTTCTGGTCGAAGTTCTGTGTTATGTATTGCTTAGCTTGTGTTGATTATATCTGAGAGTAGTTTCCTGTATCCAAGTGTTGGACGAGCAAAGAATTGTTGAACTGTGCCCGATAGCAAGCTGATATGAACCACCTTAGGAAAATTGTGTTGCAAGCTGCCTAATATTATAGTAATTAGAACTTAGTTCTGATACGCAGTCTTATCGAGTTTAATTATTTGGTTCTTGTGCTTATGGAGAATAAGACCATATCATTACGGAAATTGGGAGCTCCCAAATTTCTACGACAGGCACATGCAACAGATTTTTGTATTGGCATTTCTTTGTTGTATAACATGAAGTAAAAGTCGAAGTTCTTGAAAACTGAAGGAATGTTTGGTTTAATGGTGGTGGTGAATTGGTATTGGTTTTTAACGATGTTTAATAACTTTATAGTTGCAAAATTAATTATAATTTATAAAATAATTATTAATAATTGTATTATATTATTAATTTTAACATTGAGTAAAAAGTGGAAGACCTTGAAAACTAAGGTATGTTTAGTTTAATGGTGGTGATCATCAGATAATTGTCATCAGATAATAGTAATAATCAACTATTAAGCATAGTTGTAACGGTCAATTATTTATAATTGGTTTTAAAGTGTTTATTGACACATATATTAACTTATACATGTACTATTTTTTTTTTGTTCATAATGCATATTATATAAAATGTAAAATATAATTGAAATATAATTTTAATTAATAAAAATTATTATAAATTAATCTAAGTACAAATAAAAAAATAAAAAAATTATTTTATGAATTAAAAATTGAAATGTTATCTTTTGATATATAAAGTTAAAAATTACAACTTTTTATAAAAAATTTCAAAAAACTGGCCGTTGAAATTTTCTATAGCTGATTTTTACTTTATTTAACCAAAAATTTAATTGAACTTTTGAATTGTTAAAAATTGAATTAACAAAATACATAATTCAGATTTTAGTTTGTTAAATAGTAAAAAACTAAGTATAAAAACCGAACTAAAGGTACCCTTAATTTTAAAAAGAAAAGCAATAATAAATACATACAAAATTGAATATCCTCAAAATAGATATATGACAAATGTTCGTATTAAAATTTAATTCTCTGAATTAAATTTATAAGAATGGTGAAAATTAGAGTTAGAATTGTAAATAAAAAAAAAAGAAAAAAGAAGATTTTAATATGGAAAAAACATTTCCTATGTATTTATGTATATATACATATATATATAAAATATAAAGTCTGCTGACAAAATGCACGACACAATCAGCTTGTTCTCTCACAAGTGTATTATGTAAAGAAGCCTTCTAATACAAGCGTGACGCCCTTCAGTCACTCGCTGGGCTCCTCTCATGTTTCAAACACATTGGCATCCCATGCTAATCTTGGCCATATATCGTTTTGTATTCTCAACTAGAATCCAGATATTTTCTTCTATTTCACATTCTCTTTCTACTAATGTTAATATCACTCTCTCTTATGTGAGCCACAAAGCCAAGCACGAGAGTATAATTTGTTGATTGAACAGTAAAAGAACAAAACTCTATGTCTCCTCTTGATTTCAGAGACATTCAGGATAAGCTTTCTACTCATTTTAGACCCTGGCAACGTTCCTTTCAGTTCTGGGTTCGCGCAGCGGATATCTATACTGGGTACAAGGTTCCTTTCCTTCCCTTTTGTATACATGCCTGCGTGCTTTCTATCTCTTTCATTTTTAGTGGGTTTTGTTGTTTGATAGAATTTGGTTATTGTGTATTATCGCTAGGTGTTTCAACTTCGGGTTAGTTTTGTGAAGGATGTGCAAATGCAGGAGGCAATGTGGGAAAGACAGCATGAGCTGGCTGCTGATAAGATTTATGCTATGTGCTCTGATCTTGGCGGATTCTTCCTTAAGGTAAGAATTATGGATTGGAACTGGTCCAATTGAGTTCCCTGTTCCATCTTATTCTCTTTGAAGTTTGTGTTAGGGAGTGGGAAACTGAATTTGTTTTCTTCAACTGGGTTATGCTGCTTCTTTACAACTTTTTGATGAGATTAAATTAGGTTGCCCAAATCATCGGAAAGCCTGACTTGGCCCCAGTTGCATGGGTGAGAAGGCTTGTTACACTGTGTGATAAAGCTCCTGGAACGCCATTTGATACTGTTCAACATGTACTGGAGAAGGAGTTAGGTCAAACTGTTGGAGAAATTTTTGACAGATTTGATGTAGAACCTCTTGGCTCTGCTTCAATTGCACAGGTAATGCATTTCATCGAAAACCCTGTATGGCTCAAAAGTAGAAATACTTGTACCTTAACTCGCGGGATGCTTAAGGGCACTTTCAATCTCCAAGTCTTTACTGGAAATAGAATCTTGCAATCGATGACTACTTGAACAAATTTAATTTTGTGCCAATATCCCTGTTGTTGTTTGAAGTTGTATGAATTTGGATATAGACGTTAATCATCAATAGATAAACTTCATTTTTCAAATTTCTTAGGTGGATGCTCAATGAGATGTTTTTGCAAAATATTTTGATAAAAGCTATTGGGTGCTTTAAGTTTCAAGAATGAACCAAACTAATGTAAATCATAAGAGGATTATGATCTTTGTATTTGATTTTAGAATCCTCTAAAGTTTATTACAATGCTGCTGTGAAGTCTTATCTCAATGTTTCACGGGGAAAACAGTGGTCTGTCATAATGTGTGATAAAATTTCAAAAATTGATAAGAAATTTACTTATTATTCTGTTATGAAGTTGTGAAATTGACCTTTTTCTTTATCAATTAGGTTCATCGAGCAAGACTGAAGGGTCATAAGAGTGATGTTGTTGTCAAAGTAAGCATTTTTTCTGCAATATGTTAATAAAGTTTTCAAGACATTAACTTTCAAGTGCATGATAGGTCCAACATCCAGGGGTTCAGGAGCTGATGATGACAGACATTCGCAACTTACAAGCATTTGCCTTATACATGCAAAAGACAGATATCAAATTTGATCTGTACTCTGTGACTAAAGAAATGGAGAAACAGGTGGTTGCTCCTGTATTAATATTCCTTGTAGAATATGCTTATCCTTTTTCTTCTCGTATGTTAGTGGTTTCTCCTTGTTCTATTAAGGAGTTGAAACTAGTAAGCTGGGGACAGACATCTATCAGTCCTCCAAATATAGTTCTATTCTAAAAGCGTGGCAACAATTATATGAATAATATATATTAAATCAGTGAGTAAGATATTATAACAAATACATATGAAACTGTCGAAGAAAAAGAGATACCAGCCTATTGGAGTTTATGAATCTAGTGTCCTGGATGTTTTATATTATGACTGCCTTGGATGCTTAACTTTGCTGTTCCCCAGAAAAGAAAACTATCACCCTTCCCCAAATTTATGAAAAAGTTGCTTGTTTCAGCTGGATTTGTTCTTCCAAACTCGTTGAAATGATATTTCAATTTCTTATTGCAGATACATTTTTATGAATTTTTTCTAGAAAATCAGTTAGTGTATTTTTTCCCCTTTCTCAATTGGAAAAGAAGCTTAATCATGTGATAATTTGTTACTTTCAGTATTCTCTTGTTTATGTCAGTAAAAATTAATTCAAATAGTAATTCTCTGTACATCCTTGAAGTGTATAATCTAATAAAGCAGATAGCATGTAATTTTAAACTGTCATATAATTGTATCTCCATATCTTAACAGACACATATCTTCTTCATATAGTAGCACCTGACACATTTGGTATGGTAAATAATACAAATTCGAGTCCCAAAATCGCATTCTTTTGTTCTAAAAGTTTGGTTTAAGAAGTATTTTAAATTATTCTGCTAGGTATTTGGAAAAAAAAAATTATTGCTTTTGACAAGGCAAGCAGATTATATAAAACGCTAATTGAATGGTTCCCTATCCTCAGTCTTTTCTTCTGATCATGATTTCACGTTGTGGATAAGGTCTGCTGTTAATTATTCAGTTTTTAAATATTTTAAAGTAAGAAGTTGGTTCGATATGGTCTTCTTTTACAGAATATGACAACTTTATTAAGGCTTTCTGTAAATAAGGAATTAGAAGAGCTACTTTGTGAAATTCATATTTTCACGGAGAACTGTTATGAGCTAAGTTTTGGATTTCTTTTTGCAGTTTTAAATCTAATAAATTGTGTTTCAATATTTTGCTATTGAAGATTGGATATGAATTTGACTTCATGAGGGAGGCTAATGCTATGGAAAGAATTCAGCGTTTTCTTTATGAGAACAACAAAAGAAGTCCTGTTATAGTGCCTCGATTACTGAAGGATTTGGTCACCAGGTATGTAATGCTGCAGAAAATTTTTTTCCTGCTGCAAATCCATGGAGATCAATTAGGACGAGGAATTTTGTTCTTATCTTTACTGAAAACTTCATGATAAGCCATAAACTCGTTTTGAGTGTATCTGCTGATCACCTTTAGCCTACATGACTGTCCTCTAAAACTCAGGGAGCCTTTGCTTTATAAGTTGCCATTGTCTAGTTGCATATCAAATGAGGAAAATTCATTGTTTCCTTTGCAGTTAGTTATTTGATTTTTTGAATGCTTTTTGTTGAGGGTTGAATGAATAAATTATGCCAACTTAGTTCTTGCATAACTTGCATATTTTGGCCCATGTATTTCTTTTCCTTCCTTTTCATGGGGTGGAGCCAATAAGAAATTGGGTGCATCGTTAAAGGTTCTGAAAAATAAGTCTTCAAAGTAACTAAGCAGAAATCTCGCATTGAATGGAAAATCGATAATGAGTTGATGCACATGGACGGGCTAAAGACACAATCATGACCAAGAAATTATAATATAACATTGGAAAATTCCAAGAATAAGGATTCATGTTGCCAGTAGTAAATCAGGGATATTCACCATGTATTGACAGACTGGCTTTCTTTCTTTCTTTTTTTTTTTTTTTTTTTTTTGCTTAAGTTTTTGAGAAAATTATCTTGATGTTTTATGCGTGGGTCATATAAAGTGGTAATTATTATGGCACATCATACCATGTGTGCTCTTTTGGCTGCTCGTTTACCAATTACCACATTGTCTGAATGATCACAACATGCTCATGTGTAAATTCACAAATGGCCAACCTTTTTACATAGGAGAGTCTTGGTGATGGAGTACATTGATGGCATCCCAATCCTGAATCTTGGTGATGTAATGGCCAAAAGAGGAATAAATCCTGATGGTAAGATAGCAGCAACAGCCAAGAAGTAAGTCCCTATAGATTATCTCTGGGAGCACATTATCCTTTTATTTTGTGCTTGATGTTTTTTCTCTCCTGAATTTTGGAAATTTGGTCTTTTGATGTTATTTTTCTTTGATAAAAAATAATTCCATGTCATTTCTTCACTGATCACTGGGAAGATTTATTTTCCTCTTTATATTCTGTGTGGGCTTCTCTTAAAAAATGTCATAAATTATCAGTTTTATCTGAAAAAGGAGGGAAAGCATGACACACTTATTAAATTTTCTGTGAGTGCAGGAACATACTTAAAAGTCTGACATTAGCATATGGACAAATGATACTGAAGAGTGGTTTCTTCCATGCAGATCCCCATCCAGGAAATATCTTAATTTGTAAAGGTTCAGAGGCAAGTCAGTAACTACATATGCCTTCTTCTGAATTCTTGATTTGTTCTATCAGTATTTTATATGGTATGCCTATGGTTACCTGTTATGATAATTATAGTTGCTTTTTCCATCTGTAACTTTACACTAAACATATAGGATTATTTAACCTAGAACTATTAGTTCGTTGTCTTTATTCTGCATGTTTGATGTTGATAACCTAGCAACAAGAAAATAGATTGTTAAGCAAGGGTAGAACTGAATTAATATGAAAATCAAGGTAAACAAGTTATTCGACAGGCTTGCACTCTCCAGTGACAATGAGGAAATGAACAAAATTCTTCAACATAGATCCCACGCTAACCATTCCACCCGTTTATATATTTACAGCACACTGACCCATATAACAAACTATACCATAATCTCCTATGTACCCCTTAACTACCTGACCTCTGAAGGCTCTAGAATAACCATAGAGAAAAAAAAAACCAGCAGCTCTCCTTATTTTAAAGTTTCTCTTTATTCTTCCTTACATATGTTAACCAGATTGGGGGCTTATCAGATGTGCAACTAAATTCATGGTATGTTTTTCTACCTTAACTCAGGTTGCCTTGCTAGATTATGGGCAAGTGAAGGATTTGCCAGAGTCTTCGAGGCTTGGATTTGCTAATTTGGTACTTGCTATGGCTGATAATAACCCTATAAAAGCATTAGAGAGCTACAGGTAATCATTTCTTAATGTAGTTGCTTCTTATCCAGGCATTTTTTTTTTGGTTTGTTGAAAATCCAGAGAAACTAAGACCAAAAATGATGGGCTACTGGGCACATCCTTTACCTTCCAATCAGCTGATAATTATTCAGTAGATGAATATCATTTTTTAACTGAATGAGTGAATAGAAATGAATAGTTCATATTTTAACTGAATATCATATTCAGACTGCTTGAGCAATGTGTATAAATAACTGTTCAATGCCATCTTTTGCTTATAATTATGTCCTCAACTCGGGCTTGTTGAACTACTTCGTGTGTATAGATAACTGTTCAATGCCACCTTTTTCTTATAATTATGTCCTCAACTAGAACTTGTTGAACTACTTTGTATATATCGTTCACATTTAATTGTTTTCCCATTTTTAGAGAGCTCGGTATAAATACATTGAGCAAATGTGAGAATGAACAGCAGGAAATGCTTAAGTTGGCACAAACGATGTTCGATACTAAATTGCCCCCTGGGGTAGTGATGTTGCAGCCTTTCTCAGATGACTCATCAATTAAAAAGATTTCAGTTCTGGTAAGCATTGGTCACTAATTCCATAGAAGATGAAATATCTAATCTTTGTGCCTTGTTGAATTCAGAGAATATTCATGTCAATTTCATATCAGTGTAACATTTTGATTTTGTAGTTTTGCTGCACATTTTCTTTCTTATGTGCTAGGATTTGAATAACAATTTCTCCTATTGCGGGCACTGTCAGTAGCTTTTGAATAACGAATAACATAATATGTTCATAAAAAATCAATAATATTGCATTCAACTGAGGGGGTGTAGTAAATCAACTGGTTTGGTTGGGATGGCCAGGAGTGGTTAATATTTCACATGCCCTATTGGCTAGTCCACTTTGTTTTTGGGCCTCTAGGGGAAGGAACTGTGGTGCAACCTAGCTGGTCTTTTGCGAACCAGTGATCCTGATGAATCAGACTCGGGAGTGGATGTATTGTGTAATTCTGGTAACCTTGCTTAATAGCATATGTATAGGATAACCTATGCCGGTGCAAGTATTTTGTCACCCTTAAGACATGTTTTGGCTATGGCAGGGTTTCCCAGAGGAACTATTTTCTGTCCTTCGTACGGTGCATCTTTTGAGAGGTCTTAGCGTTGGTATGGGAATCAATTACTCATGTGCAGAACAATGGAGACCCATTGCAGAAGAAGCTCTATATCTTGCTGGCAGATTAAAAGGTGGCTCTTCTAAAATCTAACTACATTAAAACAGGAACAGCTGCCATCTCTAATTTTCTCCTACAGCACAGTCTTTTTTTTCTTTTACCATGGATAACTCAGTCTAGCATCTCCAAAAACATATTGTGGATTTATTGATTGCGATCCCTTTCTTTGAAAATTTTCTAACTTTTTTCACTATGATAATTTCAGATAAAGATCTCAAGACTAAGGTTCGTAAGCGGCGTTTATTTTGAAGAGAGTGAATAACTGCTGACGAAATAGACATTTCTATCAATCTGAAACTAGTTGCAGTATATGGTTGCTTAATCCTTGATAAATCATTCCCATTATTCACTTTAGATCTATATAATCACCGCACTGCTCCACCATTGTTTTAGGGTTCCATAACCCTTAAATTGTCTAACTGTGACTGCATTCTTGGATTAGTGGGAGTGGACAAGGTTGATTTGCTGGTTGTATTTATTTATTATACCTTGAAATTATTCCATAAAATTCACAGTTGTTTGTTGCTAAAATTGGTGCACTCAGTTCATGATTTGAGTGAAATTCTTATTATTAAAAACCAAATTATTTGGCAAGAAGTTGGTTAGATATTGATGCTAAAATTAGAATCCAACTTTTTGCTGCTAGTTCTGATATTGAAGAGCTAAACTTTTCCACAAAAAGCTGATAATGTTCCCAACAGCCTCAAGATCCAGATTCTATTTTCTCCTTAAGGGTCAAGATGTGAAGAATTAGACATTAAGATGTGCCATGTTTCATTGTTTTGGATAAGGTGTTGAACCATAATCAAAGAAAAAATTGCAATCCTATTTAGAAAAAGCTCACCCTTCAACTCAATTGCCGTTTTTTGTAAAATCTTCAAAGATCTTCAAAGACGATCCTCTCTCCATCTACGGAACTTTCACTCCTCTAATTTTTGAAATTGTTTTTAATTGATTTTCTCCCCAATAATTTGATCCCTACAGGCTACAGCCTCCGAAACTCTACGGCTTCTTGCCGAATATGAATATTGTAATTTTGGGTTTTTTTTTTCATTTGTTAATTAGAATTAGTTAATTTAGTTTAACCATTTCATATTTTGCATTTCATATGTCGTTTCGAATGCTCCCTCCAAGAACTTATGTCGTTTTTTATTTTTTTTCTAATAATTCAATTAGAAGAAAACGATAAGTTAAGCATTCTTTTTGAAACTGGCGTGTCAGTTACATCAGTTACAAGTGGAAAAGCAACGTCCTGTCGTTTTGATTAGTCTTTCTTTTTTGCACAAAAGACAGGTAATTTCTGCTTTTAACAGTGACTTGGTAGTTCTTTTGACAATACCCTTATTATGACTGGTTTATAGTAGACGTATCAATTGAATTAGCCGAATTGAGAATGACTTGGTAGTTATTGTGCTGGACATTAAATTGTTAATCAGTTCAGTATGATTAATTCTCTGAGTTTAATTTTATTAAAAAAATTTCTAAATGACTGTTAAAATTGGCCATCCTTCAATTCAAGTTGATTAATCCTTAATTTTGACTTTTAACTTTACAATCTATTAAAAATAATTAAACTGTATGATAAAATGTTTCGTTATTACTAATTTTGAAGCATCGTTGTCCCTCAAAAAAAAATTCGAAGCATCGCCTCAAAATAAATATATTACAAATCAAAAGCTTTTATGATTTGTGCCCCATTTAATATGACCCTTTTATTGATAAATTTTATTTTGATTCGATTTTTAGATCTCTTTTTCCAGCCTTACTTGTTTCTCAAAGCGCAAATCACCCCGTTTTTCATGATATCCAATCATTGTAGAAGCTAATGATAAGGTTCTGAAAGACATTAATTTGATGTATTTATCAGGTTGATTTGATGTGTGACCTTCCCAGTAATCGGTTGGTTTACTGAATTCTGCTTTGTTGCAGAAGCTACATTGATAAAGCTTAAAGTAGGCTCTCAGCGCGATTACTTCAACTCCTTCTAGTAGTTGTACTCAGTTGGCGAGCATGGAGCCCACTTGTACCTCTACAAATGCCTGTGTAAATTCTCATAATTTCCCATTTTCATCTGATGAGGAGGCAATGACAATCCACACGGATAGTTCTGCTACAAGTTTTCCATCTAATGCGGGGGTGCTTGCCAATCTACCGAAGCAAGAATGTATCATTTGTTTACATGTTTGCCAAATATAACACTTCTCGACGCACCTTGAACTCATCAGAAGGAGAGTCGATGACAATAGCGAGCCATGGTTCTGCGACTACTTCCCCAAGTTCCAGCAGCTGCTTGTCTGTTGGCTTCACTAAGCAGTAATCTGAGCACGAATGTCATAGTACCTCTTCTTTGTTTAACATGCGAGTTCGAGATTTGTATTGTATCCTCTTGTGTACCATGGCACAGGTTCTTATGTATTTGGTTGGGGGGTGGCAGGTTTAACAATCAATGATATTCTTGCCTGTTGGAGCACCCTACTTCGTTTTCTTTTTCCTTATTAGTTATATAGCCTAGGAGAAAACATGCTTCTCATTGCTAATTTTTCCCCAAAGATTCACTCATAAAGAGACGTGTAATGGTTGGAAAAGAAAATATGCTTCGAAATTGGTTCTTGCTAGTTGCTACTGAGATGAGTATGCTGGACGTCAGAATCATATAATTACTTCTATCCATTATTTTTCATATTAAGGACACCTCCATTTTGACAGGAAGCAAGAATGCAGGTTAGAACTCCATTTATGATAATAGCCGAATTATGCTGGCAAGAAGCTTTATGCCCTCGTGAAGAGTATCATAGTGCTGGGCTCCTTAGGCTCATGGCAGATTTTGGTCTAAAGATTAGGTACATTAAATGAGAGGAAAATTATCAGCTCCACACTTCAATCCAAGTGACATCTGAACAAAGACAATAAGTCTACCAGATTAAAAGCCGAAGGAGGTCTCAATTTTCTCAGAGGAACTTCTTACAGATTGAATATTTCATCATTCTCTGATACAGGATTATTCGAAATTGGGAAATTAAATGGTGGATCAACCTAAAATATAGATGCTTGGAGGAAAACTCCTCAAAACTGCATGCCTCTATAATTGAGTGCTATGTGAAAAATTACTCCCTCACCCAAGGTGCTAAAGCTGGTGACCACTGACATACTTCACCTTCTTTAAACCAAAGTGCTGTGGAGAAAGCAAATTACAAAAATTATCGAAAGAACTCAGATAAAGAATGATAATCAGTTTTTGCACAGATCTTTGTCCATGACTTTAGATATCGTAACAGGAAATATTAAAGCCCACCATTGCCGTTTTGTTTACTAGTCACTGTTCCCTTGTGTATTTCAATGTTCACCCATTTGATATGAAGGCGAATAATATTAACCTGACTATGATGCCAATTGCCCAATTTGTAATTGGCAAAACACACGAAGTACGAGCTGAATCCAGATTGCTCTCTAGACATGAGCCTTATCTACCTTTTGTGTTAATCTCACAAATGATTTCTTATACTATAACTCAAAAGTACTTACTGCAACCATGATAGCTACAAAAAGGGGCATTAAGCAGGAGAACTGAGTTTGCAGTTATTCAAAACCAGAAGCATATGTTTGCTGCATATAATCCACACATGTAATCTTCCTATCCTCATGGTCCATGAGGTGGCCATCAGGCATTAGACCATATTGGGGGGGGGTTACTTTTTCCAGCCCAGAGCCCCCCATTGCTCCCTACCTAGATGTTAGAACCTAAGAACTCCGATTTTCTTTCTCTCTCTCTCTCTCTCTCTCTCTCTCAATGTACTATACTTAAGACTGGGTTCTCAAATACAGTTTGCAATCTCGACTTTTCTATAGTAAACTCAATCACTTGGATTAAGAATGCTGACCATATTATTAGACTGAAAAACATAGGCCGTAATATAATTTATACAACATATAAGTTAAATATAGAGCATAAAAGGTCTTACCTATTTCGCGCTTTCCATTCTCAGGGCTGTCACTACCATGGATCACATTCCTGAAGAAATTTTCATCATAAAAAAGTAGAATTACTAACTGAAAAGAAGAAAAAGTGTAGCCCTGCTGTAGAAATAACAATATAAACATGCAAACCACCCAAGTAGCAAAACTTGTAAGCCTAACCTTCCAGTTTGAACAGCAAGATCTCCTCTTATTGTGCCTGGTTCAGCTTGAAGAGGATCTGTAGACCCTATTAACTTACGTGCAGATGCCACAACACCAACACCTTCCCAAGCCTGGTTAGAGTAGCATTATGATTATCAGAAGCCCTACATAAATATAAAATTTATAAATTTACTGCACACGTACAGTGGTAAATGGTGAACATACCATACACACAACTGGACCCGAAGTGATGTAATTGATCAGTTTAGGGAAGAAAGGTCTGCCTTTGAGATCCTTGTAATGCTCCTATGATTGTACAAAAGTTTCTGATCATCGGAGGATGAGATACAATAACATATGGATATAAATTCAACAATCGAGTTAATTTCTCAGCAATATAACTGAACAACACATTTCACCATCACCTACATTAGACAGGTGAACCCTTTAAGAAAAAAATAATAAGACACAAAGCCACTTAACCAATGGCAGAAATAAAGAAATTTTGATCATGGCTTCATTATACAAAGGATCGAAAGAATATAATTGTTGCTGGACAACATACCTCAGCCAATTCTTTAGGACATTGGAAGAGCTTCAAGCCAGTCAATTTAAATCCTTTCTTCTCGAACCTTGAGATAATTTCTCCAACCTGAAAAAGTTGCATCACACCAAGATAAAATTAGAATGTAAAGATCAAAATTCAATGCCATTTCAACAACACACAGATCTATTGTCGAGAAATACTCAATTGTAACACAAAATGTTGAGCATCTGAATCAGTTTATTATTATTTTTCCTGGTCATCCCGAACACGAAAATATAAAATTTGAAAAATCAAATTTTCAACTTTCCTAACCATTCTTCAACATTCTCAGCAAGCAAAGGAGGAACTATGATAGTAATTACAGTGCACGAGGAAAACAGTAAAGCTTACAAGGCCACGTTGGACTCCATCAGGCTTGACCATGATGTAAGTCTCTTCAACTTGTTCCTGCAGCACAAAATTAAGAAAACTCAAAATAGTTTTTCATCAAGTACAAAAATGACGAGAGATGTCAAAATTGAACTGGGTTAACATTTTAGCAATGATTCAAAACCGACCCAGTCAACGGAGTAATGAAGAACGGCACTTCTATTGAAAAAAAAAATTGAGAGAAAGAGAGCGTATATACCGTGGAAGCGACCAAATGAGGGAGGAAGATGTGAGTTTTGGGTGCTTCGCGGGATTTAGCATCATAAAAACGAGAAAAAGAATAAGAGAAAAGGCGGGATGGTGAACGGAATGCAGCTAGGTGGGCGGCGCGTGGGCCAAGCCTCTTGCAGGGAACACAGGATAAGATGTTGCCGGTACTTCTGTAAGCTCTCTCCGTTGATGAACGATGAGTGGATGACACAGAAACGCAGGGTCCACCTCCTCCGAGCACGCCTACTGCTTCCATTCTCTCCTCTATTCTCAATCTGTCCACTGCCAGACCAAAATTTGGCCGTTTTCCTTAGGGCTTCAAGTCTTCAACTTAGCAGAATTGGCCTTGTTAGGAGTTTTTTTCTTAATTAATTTCTTCTAAACAATAATTTTCTAAGAAAAGATGCCAAACTAATACCCACAAAAGTCCAAATTAAGCTACTGCGTATTGACCCGAAAAACCGCAGCCCTGAAAAGTGCCTAATTCCTAATGTCGATTTGAGAAAGTAATGCGCAGTTATAACCCTCAATTAGTAATTTTATTTATTTTTATATCTAACTCCAAGGTTAAAAGAGTTTGAAGTTTGAATGACTGTGGAATGGGTTATTTGCTTCTGTTTAGGCAAACAAAATTCTGCAGGTAGGTATAGAATTAGTTCAGGATTTTATAATGGAGATTAGCATAAGGAGCCCAAGACGAAATTTGGGCTGGATATTTACCTTTATGGGGGCCCTTCATGTTGATGTGTACCCATCATTCTAACATCTCTGTATTTTCAACTCGAGACTTGAATTGTACTTTCTTCTTCACTGCAATCACAAATCAGTCACATTAATGTCCAAGAATCAGCAGAGACATTATTATACAATCTTTAGCTCTTGTGTTTACATAAGCACCAGGAAAAAAAAAAAAAAAGAAAAGAGACTGCCGATTTCGGTGAATAAAGAATCAACGAATTCGGATATACACAACATGAATTCAATCTTTTTTGCACATCAAACCACCAAATACAAGTCCTATATTTCATCCGTTCAGTAACCTGAACAGCTCAAATCCATCACTCGAATCGAGTAGTTATTTCAATGCAAGTTCTGTGCTTGTACTTCGCTGAAACTTGAGCATTTGTACATAGACATTGAACTAGAAAATGACAAACTATTGATAATAGACTTGCATGGCCATCTATATAAGCCTATTTATTTAACTTCATTTTGAAGGGTAAATCTTGGTAGCCATGTATAGTATGATTTAGCATTTCCAGAAAGAAGTTGCTACGATAGGCTTCGATTTCCGGCCAAGCAGTAAGCAACCCTTTTCTTTCACAACCGTATACCCATCAAACCTTAATTTTCCCCAGCCATTGCTTGGCCTGAACCAACATCTTCATTGGTGCAGCCTGGAATCCTGCACGTCTCATTCTCCTGCGCCACTGGTCCACCTTCTCATGCCTTTCCACCCGAGCCGGCCCCTCGCAGCTCACGATGTTCTTGATCTCCTCCGCGAAGTAAAATGGTTCCATCTTGGCTCGCCTGGTGTCATACCAGGCAGTGTTAGTTTTTCAAAATAGGCAGCAGAAATTATTGAAAAAATGATAGGTGTGGAGCCCACCATAACTATTTAATTTAAAAAAATTTAACTTACAAAATTTAACAAAATTTTTTTACATTTTATAAACGGTGCAGATAAAATAGATATTTGTGAATTGTATTTACATTGCTAATTTGCCTATAAATAGTTAAAGGAATTTTCATTTCAATGCATTAAATATTTCAATTCAAAATAATTTGAGAAAGGTAGTTACATGAGAGAGTTATAATTTTATAATTTTTACAAAAATTAAAGAGTGAAAAAAATAGTGAAAATAATATTTTTTAGGTATTTTTGGAAAATACTTGTATGCCACTATTTTTGGATTTATCTCAAAATTATTATATTACCAGTAATATGTATCTAAGAAAAACTCTCTTTGTACCAATTAATTTTTATTAGTGAAAGAAAAATATTTAGAGTTTATCTCTTGGACGTAACCCAAATTAAAGGGTAAACTATGTCCCGAACACTATGAAACAAGTTTGAACAACTTTACACGTAAAAAACTGACAATAATAAATTATTTTATTTGACAAAATTGACGCAATTAAAATACAAAAAATAGACTTCCATAGTAAATTATTTGAATGAGATGCAAGAGATTATGAATCAACTGTTCATAATGAATATAAAGCTAGATAATGAAGTTTTTGCTCAGCTGGTATTAAGCTCTCTACTAGAGTAATGGAAGACTTTGAAAATTTCAATTATCAATACTACATCTAACAGTGTAGTCAATATAGAATCTGTAAAAAGTAGTATCCTAAATGAAAAAATTATAAGGAGATTACAAAACTCATTTTCTTCATTATTGTCAAATGTGCTAGTTATAAATTCCAAACGAATGAGTCAGTCTAAACAACAAATGCCTAGAGAAAATAACAGAGACAAATCAAAAAGATATGTCAATGTTGAATGTTATTATTACAAAAAGAAACGTCGTATCAAAAAATATTGTCAAAAATTGAAGAAGGAACAAAAAAAACAAAGTAAAGCGAAATGACGACAGTGATAGTGATGTGACAAATACTATGAATGAATTCAATATCGCTTGTGATAATATTATCAATTTTACATCCCACAAAACCAGTTGGATAATTGATAGTGGCGTTACTATTCATGCTACATTTCGAAAAGAATTTTTCTCATCCTTTATAGCAGAAGAATTTGGCATTGTGAAGATAAAAAAAATGATAATTAGTCAAAAGTTGTTGGTAGAGATATTTGTCTTGAAACTGGGAATGTTACTAAATTAGTCTTGAAAGATGTCAGACATGTTTCAGATATTCGTCTGAACTTGATTTTTGCACGAATACTGGATGATGCAAGTTTCTGTAGTACATTCTCTAATAACTAGTGGAATCTCACTAAAAGTTTTTTGGTGGTGGCAGAAGTACAAGACATGCTACTTTGTATGTGACGCATGCAAAACTCTCCAATGACATTGTGAGTGCTATGGAGAAAGACAGTATAGTTGAATTATGACACAAAAAACTTAGTCATATAAGTAAGAAATGAATGACTACCCTGGTCAGGAAGAAGATGTTGCCTAGAATGGATGAAGTGCATTTGGAAAAATGTGTTGACTGTTTAGCAGGAAAGCAAACCAAAGTTACTTTTAAATAGTTCTCCTTCTTCCAGAATGAAAAATATGCTAGATGTGGTCTATTAAGATTTATGTGGGTCAATGAGCAATGCTCAGTACTTTGTGACTTTTATTAATGAACATTCAAATAAGACATTGGTGTAAATCAGGTGTTAAATATCTTTAAAAAAATTTATACCTTAGTTGAGAGAAAGGCTAGGAAGAAGTTAAAATACATATGGATAGACAATAGTGGATAATACACTGGACCGTTTGATACCTACTACAAAAAATATGATATTCGGCATCAAACAACGCTTTCAAAAACACCATAATTGCATGGTTTGGCTAAGAGGATGAATAAAACTTTGATAAGGAGAGCCACATATTTGTTCTCATATGCAAAGTTGCCTCAAATATTTTGGAAAGAAACTTTACTCACGATTGTGTACGTGTGTTGAATTTTTTGCCTGTATCCCTCTAAAGCTAGATGTATTAGAGAAAGTATGGTCAAAAAAATATATTTTATATAATCATCAGCGGGTGTTTAGTTGCAAGGCTTATGTGCATATTCTTAAAATGAGATATCCAAGCTAGATGTCAAAACACGACAATGTATTTTTATTAGTTATGACAAAAATCAACTTGGTTATAAATTTTATGATCCAATGGAAAATAAACTTGTTAGAAGTCGTGATGTTGTTTTCATTGAGAATGAGACTATTGAAGAAATTGTTAGAACAAAAAGGAATACTTCTGATTCTAATGGTGACTCAACAAATTTAGAATTGATTCCTCTAACATCGGTGTCGAGATAGATTGGAGATGAAGATTATGTTGATCTACCTGAAGAAGATAATACTCTCATTAATAAGCAAAAAGATAATGATGAATATGATGATATTCATCATCAACCACCCTCCCCAGTTCATTTGAAAAGAAGCAATAGATCAAGACAACCTTCTGCAAGGTATCCAAAAAATGAGTATGTGTTACTTACTGATGAGTGTGAACCAAAAAACTTTGAAAAAGCAACGACTGATGAACACAAGTAGAAATGAATTGAAACATGTAAGATGAAATGAAATCATTGCATGAGAATAAGTCTTTTAAACTGATGAAGCTGCAAAAAGACAAGAAAGTTGTTATAAGGGAGCAAGGCTACAAGAAGACCACTTTAGACCATTGTGTTTTTGTGTAGAAATTGTTTGATAAAGATTTTATCATTCTTTTGCTCTATATTGATGATATGTTGATTATTGGTCGAAATATTTCTAGAATTAATAACTTGAAAAAATATTTGAGCAAATTTTTTTCTCATGAAAAACTTAAGTTCAATAAAGCAAATTCTTGACATGAAAATTATCAAAGATAGAAGCACCAAAAAATTATGATTGTCATAGGAGAAGTACACTGAGAAAGTACTTCAAAAATTAAAAATGGATCAAACTAAAGTGGTTAGTTGTCATTTTGTTAATCACTTTAACTTGGGTTCCAAATAGAATTCTTTTACAGATGAAGATAATGATGAGATAGACAAGATTTTATATGCTTCAGCAGTTGGAAGTCTTATGTATGTCATGGTATGCATACGACCAAGTATCACTCATACAGTTGGAGTAATAAACAAATTCCTTTAAAATATTAGAAAAGAACATTGGACTGCAATAAAGTAAATTTTCAAGTATTTTAGGGGTATTTTCAAAATATGTTTATACTTTGGAGATACCAAACATGTGTTGGTTGAATATACAAATGAGGATATGACAGACAATGTAGACTCAAGAAATTTTACATCAGCATACTTGATCACTTTTGTAGGAGAATATGTATTATGATAGTCAAAATTATAAAAGTGGGTTATATTGTTTACTATTGAAACAGAGTTTATTGCAGCAACAAAAGTATATAAAAAGTTATTGTAGATGAATAAGTTCTTGAAAGAATTTAGATTACAGTAAGACAAATATCAATTATTTTGTGATAGCCAAAGTGTTATTTATCTTAGAAATAATGTCTATTTTCATTCAAGATCCAAATATGTTGATGTGAGATATCACAGGATCAAATATATAATGAAGAAAAAGTTACTACAGCTTGAGAAAATTCATATAGAAGAAAATGAATCAGATATGTTGATAAAGATTCTACTAAGATCATACTTTGAGTTATGTCGATTAGTTATTGAAATAATGGAGTCCTCCATGTAGTCAGGAATGAGAGATTTGTTAGTTTTTCAAAGTCAACAACATAAATTATTGAAAAAATGATATGAAGGTCTCTCCACATATGGGATCCACCACTATTATTTAATTTTTTAAAAAAATCAACTTACAAAATTTAACAAAATTTGTTGAATTTTGTAAACTGTGCAAATAAAGTAGACTTTTGTGAATGTTTACACTACTCATCTGTCTATAAATAGGTAAAGAAATTTTCATTTTAATATATCAAATATCTAAATTCAATTGAGAGAAATAACTTGACAGAGGTAGTTATGTGAGAGAGTTAGACTTTTAGAATTTTTCTAAATATTGGAAAGTGACAAAAATAATGATTTTTGAGGTATTTTTCGGAAACACTTATGTGTCAATATTTTTGAATTTATCTCAAAATTATTGTATTATCTATAGCATGTATCTAGGAAAAACTTTTTTTTATATCCATTAATTTTTATTAATTGAAGAAAAATAAATGGGGTTTGCCTCATAAACATAACTCAAATTAAACAGTGAAACACGTTAAATTATTAGTATTATTTTTACTAATTATTTTATTCACATTTATTTATTTTTATTTTACTCATCGTACCCAAGTAGTAGTATCATCTCACAAATCAAAAATTCTAGAATAATAATGCATTGCTTCCATAAATCTTCCAAGAAAGCGACCTATTATGGTGGAATGTGATAATCAAGTTATGGTTAACATGATTCAAGGCAATTGTTTTCTTGATATTCACATATCTCCCATCATTAAACAGATTCAGAGATTAAAAAAAAATTTCTCTTTCTTTTCTGTTTAACATGTGTATTGGGAATCCAATTATGGGACACACCATCTTTCTCATTTGGCTCAGAATGTTCTCTTGGCACCCATGCCCTCTCCAATTCTCATGATATTATTTCTTGTTTACAGCATAATCTTTGTAAAAATTTCTTATTCTGGTGCATTGCTCACCTCTTTGTAATTAAAAAAAAGAACGGCCCATTGTGGCTCGAGTCTTTCTCAACTAGCACAAGAAGTTTGGGCGACAGAGCGTGAATTATCTGTAGAACTGAATTCAATGCTCCTCTGCTTTTTTTAACCACACAATGAAGCTGAAGGATGCTGTTCACAACTACAACTTCACCATCATACTTCTTGATATCGCCAGGCGTCAGGTTTTCCAGGTTGCTTTCCACCACCGAGAATTCAAGATTAATTCCAAAATCTTTTGCATATTCCATCAGCTCATCGCCTATGGTTTGGAACCTACCGACACAAAGGCCTACACCGGTGATTCGACCGAGGGTGGGTGGTTTTCCGGCACGATTGGCTAGGCTTTGAATCAGGTGGCGCCATTGCTGACCATGTGGCAAACCAAGGGTCATACCCAGGTCCACTACATGGACAAAACTCTCTCCCTCAAAGGCTTCCAGTATCGAAGTGTTGGCAACAAAGTGACCAAACTGGATATGTGGGCAAATGTCATAAACAAGGCGTAAAGCTTCTTCCTTTTTATCCGATGCACAATCCATTATGTTCATCATGGGTGCAACGAATCCTACAGTCCCTAGCGGTTGAACCAGTGACAATATATCAGCGGGCCCTTGAACAAAGAAGACGCCACTCGCTGGAAAGACGAGCCAAATACCAAAGCACTGGACCGAAGCTCAGATAATAAAGTTGAGGCATGCGATTTGTCCCTACAAGCCATAGCTTCAGCGCAAGAAACTAGTACTCCGGCTTATGCTGCTATCACTACTCCCACTTCCACCGCTGTAATAACTTCCATTACTTGCCGTGGATTCTGCTAAACTTAGAGTTGGTTTGATCCTCTCATGTTCACTGCAGGTTTTGTCTGCGAATGGATCAATAGAGCTATAATCACTGTTCTCCATTTTGGGTAAGGGTTATAAGGATAATAAGTCATAGGTGAAAGTGTGAGATCGTGATTATTCATTTTGTTTATTGCTTCAACAAGGGAGAAATCTATCAATGGAGGAGCCATTTAATCTCTTGAGTTTATTTGCTCTCTGTCTCCCTTCTTTATTCCTAAAGATGTGTCAATAAAGCTCTGAAACAATCTCACCAACAAAAGCTGGTTTATAAACAAACTAGATTTTCTTGTTGGTGTTATTTCCTAAGCTAAGGTATATTAAAATATGAAAACAATATCAAATGTAGACAAAAGTGCCTTGTTTCATTTGATTGTCTGCTCAAAAGGTAGCATAGAGCAATTAAACATATTCCAACTTTAATTAGTTAAACCGTTTCAGAGGTTTTTGGAATTTCATGTCTTGGACTTAATTTACATTTCTAACACTCCATCCTTGGTGGTAACTTTATATATATATATATATATATATAGATTTAGATTTAGATTTAGATTTAGATTTAGATATATAACTTTATATATATATATATATATATATATATATATATATATATATATATACATATATATATATATACGTAATTCATGGATTATTGATCTGAGTTGAAACCCTGCTTCCATGGATTCGGCTTAATATATATAGTAATATGCTCAACATCATGGAAAAGAAAAAAAAGAAACTAAAGAGTAATATAAATATTAAGGTGTTAAGTCCGCCAAACATGATATGATAATGGACAGCAAAGATGCCTTCCTTGGATTACAATTTGTGTGCTTTTGATTTCACCCAAGAATGTTATTAGTGCCGTACCATCTGTTGATTGCATAGTGACATATAGGAAATGACAATGACATATTATTAGCTTTAATAAATTAAGAAACAAAAAACAACTATGCCATGAAATTGTCTGCGGAGGGGATACCTAACTAAAATAAAAATATCCTTTTTGAGTCTATGATATTAATGGAGGAGAAGAGTCAAGAGAAAGAGAAATATTCGACTTGTTATTGACTCTGTTCTATTTCATTCGAATTAATAAAAGTTAATTGCCCTTTGAAGATGGAACCAAGCTAGAAGCTTTTTTCTTGTTTGGATTCTCCGTTTCCCTTTGTGTTTTTACAGAAAAAATTTTTATTTTTAATTTTTTTGAGTTTTAAAATCTGTTTTCCAAAAAAATCAAATAAATAAATATTTTTTTTCAGATTTGAAAAAAAAAATAATTTATAAAAAATTAAAAAAAAATCAGTTAATTAAATAAAAAAATTATAAACAGCAACATTCAACAATTTCAAATACCCTTTAAAATTCCGAGTTCCATAGCATTGGCAGCATTGTTTTTAGGAGTTATGATTCTAACAGCATATACCATTGCCTATACGTTGAACTCTTGATTTGTTAAACCCTTGTTTAGCATTATTATTATTATTATTATTTTCTTTTGTAAAATGTTGCATTTCGAGAGTTGGAAAACAACATCCTAATTGGAACTTTTTAATATGTCCTTTTACATGGCAGACATATGCTCTAAGTCAAACCTAATCATTTCACTTTGGGCTACAATCAATGTCACTTTTTATATGCAGCAAAGGGTGAGCATTATAATTATTTCACTAAAACAAGATTTGCATATATTCTATCATCCTAAAGTTACTTAGCGATGACCTTCTACTCTTCTTATTTAATTTCTTGGAATAAGAAAGTCGAGCTTAACTAAAATTCTTTTTTGAGAATACTGCCACCTAACAATCTGCTAAACTTGAAAACTAATATGGGATTCGACTATTATTGTCGGAAAATAGTTTTGGAGACTCACCCAAGGACAGGGAGCTACTTGAAAGACAAGTTTTGTTTTTGGAGGGAAGGTCATATTCAATAACAACAAGAAAGAAGGCCTTCCCTTTTCTACTAGTCTCCAGTTTCTTTTTAGGCTTATTCATGCAAAACGTGGTACAGAACTCTTCTTAACACTCTTCTCCTTGTAAAGTTTTTTTTGCTACTGTAGTGAACTTCTGGTGCAAATGAAATATGCTATGAATATATATATATATATTAAAAAATTAAAAAGATATAAAAGATTTCACATGACGCATAGACAACCAAATTGGTTAAGTAATTAAATACATATTTGATTATTAAGTTATTACTATCTGAAATCAAATTCAGTCTGCATGGATGCAGTATGATCATTATGACAATATTTGAATGTTACATTAATTAATGTAAATTAGTGTATGCTTTTGATATTGTTCTATATATCAAAAGAATGACAAGTTAACAAAAAAAGTGATGCATATATTAACGACAGTCTGTATATATTTTGGTGATGCTTAAGCGTTGCTAAAAGCCATGTCGCTCATAATTTGACCGTGCAAGTCTTTGCCTTGTTGCCATTTCACAGTCGCTAACAAATAAATAAGTTTATTAAGGTCTGGGTCATGATTAATTTATTATTACTGGGAACCGCATGGTCCAATGATCTTTTGTATATTTTTCCAGCAGTTTTTCTAGGAACTATTGCATGTAATGTAGGATTAGCGGTTTTAAAACCATCAATGATTGGTGAACCTGTGGATCCATTTGCTAACTCCTTTCCAAATATTAAAATTGGTGATGCTTTTATTATTAGCATCTCAAATTTGGCAACACCCTTTTTTTTTTCTTATAAGTGTCCCTCATTGGTCACCATGTTTTTTATAATTAAAAAAATAAACTTCGCAAAGATTACGATGGTTATTACCCTGGTAATTAAATCCGTCAATGTCCCCAAGAGGCAATACATGTATAGTCTAGTTTGTCAAGGTTAGAAATTTTTTTATTGAAAAATATCGTTTTCCAATGATATTGGACTTAAAATAAGAGAGTTTAACTTATATAGAACAACAAACAACCTTATTAGGAATCCAATTAACCAAATAATCAGTCCTTCACCTCATTAAAGATGAGAATTAAGCTGTAAAAAGGAAGCATTTTGAATAGTGGAATCAAAAGAAAGAAGTTCCTGGCTGCGCTCGAAAATCGCCATATCTTGTTCATCTAAGGTCACCCAAGCTTCAATTCGATTGCCATCTCTGCTTTCAATCAACACAACAACATTCTTGAATGCCAATCCTGCACTACTTACCCAAGCAGGCTTTCCCCACCCAAAATCAGCTTCATATAGCTGTAATTTTCTGAGACTGGTAAACCTGTATATATCCACATCTTTTGAAACAAGTTCTCCTATTTGATTAAGTGTCTCACTTAGCACTAAAAACCCATCTTTACCTTGAATTTTCTTCACATATTCTCCATCAAATTTCTTGAAAGCATTTTGCACCTGATACACAAAGTCTTGGATCTCCATATTCTTGCTACCATGATCACTTGGAGCATGTGCGATTGCCAGCCAAAGAAGATTCCCCGCCGCGAATTCCGGCAAAGGTGGATCCATTTTAGCTCGTAAATTCACAGTCTGGGTCAAGAAAGATGGACTTATTTTATTCGATCCTGATAATTTTGCACTGGATGCATCAACAGCACATTTCCAGATTAATGCTGATACTATTTCGACACGGCTTGGAGGATTAATAGATGAATTACCATAAACTCTTTCTCTTAATGAAGCAATCTTTGCTAGATCAAAAACAAATCTTTTGGTAATATTCTTGGCCTGAGGTATGTTAAGCACAGGCAAAAGCCCAGAATATAAATCTTTGGGAGGAAAAAGATGAGGACCGATAAAAACAGGAGAAAAATATTTACCAGAGGATCGAGCCATTGAAGCCCACATGTTCATGAAGGAAGTGAATGTGATGCCATCAACAAGCTTGTGAGAAATACTTGTACCAATTGCCATTCCTCCGCAGCTAAATATATTAACCTGAATAGCAACTTGAGATGCCATCACCACTGAAGACGAAGGAACATGATATTCCTGAGGCAGAAGCTGATCCAGAACTTTTGCATCAGGTCGCTGTAAGATATTCGAAAGTGGGTAGTTCACTTTGGCTTCAATGAAGTCGACACCTTCGTCGTTACAATCAATGAATACATTTTGTTTCACTCTTCCTGCTAATGGGTAGAATTCTGTCAAAGTTTTTGATAGAGATTTCTTTAAGAGAGCAACTCTTTCATGAGTTTTGGGTTCAGGATCAGCTGTTGGTTCGTAGTAAATTATCATAGGAACATAAGCTGTAGGAGCTAGCTGATCTAGGAGGGAAAGCTTGAAAGATTTAAGGGTTTGAGGGGTTGAAGATGATGGTTTAATTGTCTCTCGTGATGTGATTAAAACACTCATTTGATCCATTTCTGCTTTCAGATTAGAAGCTCAACCGGCGTGGAAATGTTTAATGGTATTCTTCTTACTGTTAATTACTGGAATTCGATTTGACAATAGGTGAGTATTTAACTAATTAATCTAAATTAGCGATAACTTTTATATATATAGTAACATATTCCTGTTAATTGTTTGTATCTGAGTCCCTGAATAGATTTTTTGACAAAATCTATGGGATTGGGAAGTATTATCGGTAATACCGAAATTGACAAACAACCAAATGCCAGCTGAGGTCTCATTGGTCAAGAGTCTGGACTTTTAACTAAATCCAGTTCGAATGGAATCAGATTACTTGCCGAACATCAAATTCTTTCAGTCCATTAGACTTTGTTCTATGCATCTGATAATTTAATGAAATAAATATATTATTGCCATTAAACTCTGATTCATGTTTGTAATTTTAATGATGCCTTTATATCGAATATTTGATGGACTTTTCTTGTTATATTGACAACATAGACCTCCTCAAGGCAGTTGATATCAAACAACCACTTTATCTTTTAGTTTTATGATCATTTTTTGTGAGATTTTGGTGGGAAAAATTTCAAACAGATTTAATAATTGCGTAAAAATCATTTAACATTAATTATCTACTAAAGTAGATTCTCAACCAGATGATATTGACATTTTATAAATTGAATAATCTCACTATCACTGGAAGATGATGTAAAAATTCGTCCCAAAAGATCAAAGAAACATCGCTAAATATTAATTGGGATGAAAAAAATATGTTGCTCCTGATGTCACAAATTCAACGTCGCTAATTGTCTAAGGCGACGAAAACTAAATATAGCAAAATTGTTGAAGAAAATGTCCCAAAAACCTTAAATTGCCGCCTATAACCAATGTTATTATTATATATAAAATAATTTTGGCAATAAAATATAACGTCCCCAAATGTAATTCATTTTGGGATGTATTATGAAATGTCTCGTTTTTAAATTATTTGGGATATTTTGTAATGTGGTACAAAGTTATAAAATATGCATATAAGGTAAATTTGGCGACGATTAGAAGATTATAGAGGACACATTTTTCGTCTAAGAAGGGGGTTTTTAGCAACATTTTCTGTCCTTTTGCCATAATTTTTAAGCATTTTATGCTGTTTTATTTTTTTGTTTATTGAATTTCCTAAATTTCTTTTTATTTTTTATTTTTCATTCCATATGTACAAAATTAATATATTTAACAATGATCATCAAAATAAAGGTAACACAAAATTTTATTATTTGATCTATAAAGAAGTACATAGACTAATTGTGCTACTAACAAAAATATTCACAATTGATTTACAAAGTTTTAGATGTCTAAAGTTGCAAAAGCACAAGAAGTCCATATCTTTCATTTGTATATTAATTAAGTCTGCCAATATACCATATCTTGTCAACACTTTCGTATGTAGAAACAGTTATAACCTAATGTATATAATTAATAAGGTTAGTGTGAGTTTTATTCTATTGCTATACTTTACTCTACAGAACTTTTATATATTTTGACTTTTTTTAAAGATTCAGTTTTCTAATACGTTTCCTCTTATTAATTAAGTTAACCTCATAATTTGGTTATTGAGCGCATGACTTTATTCATAAATGGAAATAATGATAAATTTAATTGTTACATAATAAAATAATTATTAATTTTCTTATATAACCCAAGTTTTTTTATTTTAATCCTTTTCAAAATATTGTAGACATGGAAGTTCAAATCCTCTTTAAAGAAATTATCAAACCCTCTTCTTCAACACCTGAACACCTGAGAAACTATAATCTTTCTGTCCTGGATCAGCAAGCACCTCCAGTATACGTCCCCATTATTCTCTTTTACAAGTCTACCGGTGAACTTTCTGGTGAAAAATCCGACCACCTGAAACATTCCTTCTCAGAAACACCAACCCACTTCTATCCTCTGGTCGGGACGAATTATAAAAGGTAGCTTTTCCATTGATTGCAATGACGCCGGTGCTTTATACATTGAAGCCCATATTGCTGGAGACATGTCTATGGCGCTTCAGGATCCTGAGATACATCAGCTTGAAAGCTATTATCCTGGTGTAAGGTATACGTTAATTAATACATTGATTAAGTATATATAGATGTTTCTTTTTTTGGGTCAAACAAGAAAAACTAGTTCACTAACTCAAATTTGGATTAAATTAAAGTAACACTATTTAATTTCGTCGGCGGAAAGAACAAATTAAAGAATGCACATTTTGTTGTTAAAATAAATACATTGAAGAGGGAGCATAGATATATAACAGCAGGTAATTATATAGATATAAATTACTTTATTTTAATAAAGTAAAATAAAGTTGAAGACCACCATGAACCAATAACTTGGGTTTTTTTTTAATTATTCGAATTTAATAAGCATTTTGGTTAACATCCATTTAGGGACTATGAATTAATTTGAAACCAAAACCAAGTTGGAGTTCCTTTTTAAATTTATAAATTATAAATTATCAGCACTGTAACCATGGACCTCGTATTATACATTATTCCAGCATGGAAGTTACTGGCAATTTGGAGCATTGGATTCTGATTGAAATGCTTATTCATCTATTAGATTAGCAGGACAATGGCTTTTCTTAGCTGGTTTATATAACTTAAAAGGAAATAAACTATTCAATAATTTTTTTTCCACACTATAGTCTCTTAAAAGAAAATCAGTCCATTTCATTTAATTGCTTTTTTAACATTTTTAACTAAATAAACTGAATAAATTGGAAATCAAATCGAATAAATCGAATTTGGAGTTCGGTTTTGCACAACCTACTATGGATCAAATTGTAGTATTTTCCAACTGTAAGCCCTGAAAACGATAGAGGTATTTGTTTGTCGTTTCATATCATGTGGCAAGCCATGTGATCATGTGTTGATGTTGTCGCCCTCTTTTATGATGACCCGTCTCCTTAGGATCCCATATGATTTCCTTTCTATTCTTTTCTATTTTAATTTATTATCATTATTTTTAATACTATTTAATCAACCATTTAGTCCATCTTGCTTGAAAATCAATTAGTTAATTTTCAATTTCACAAAAAGACATGTGACAGTAATATATATTAAAATTATTGTTAGTAATAAATAATATAAGGTGACAAATTTTGTATATGCTCTCGGAGTTGTAGACTATTATATAATTTGCAACAGTTTGAACATTAGTTATAACGGTTAGAATTCAAAATTGTTTCTAATTTATTGTCATATAATTAATTAATATAACAACAATTTGACATTCACTAATTAGTATATACCCCTTATTTATGTAGGAGTATTTTAATAATTTAGACATGGATAATTAATATTCGATACCCTTGTTTTACTATAGAATTACAATTAATTAGCAAAATTTCCTTTTTTTTAGTATTTTTTTTCAAATTAAAAAGTATTTTTAATTAGTTAAAATTTGTTATTCTTAAAAGAATTAATTCAATAAATTTTTTAATTTTTTTTAAGAAAATTTGAAAAATGAAGGAGAGAAGAAGCATAAGAAATGATTTGTTGGGCCATGGGATGGGATGTTTGCCATCCTTTGGGTTTTGACCCATCCATCAATAACACCATTGAACCCTATGAAAGTATATACAGATTCCATGTACAGAAAAGAAATGATTTGTTGGGCCATGGGGAAATTGGCTTATTGCTTAAGCGTGGTCGTTGCCCCTCCTCCCATAAAATTAATTAATTAAAAAAAATTAAAGATAATGACTCATATTAGTTCAAAATAAGACAAATTAAATAAAAATATAATACAAAATTAACACATGGTTATATTTTTAAATAGAAAAAATGGAAAAACCAAACACAACAGCAATAAGACTGTTCTTGGTGGTTGTATTATGATAGAAACTGAAAGTGCAAATTGATCCTTATGGAAAAGAATATATTTTTGACATGGGGTCTTGACCGCAATCAACAGGTAAAATCCATGTAAGGGTGCATCAAGAAAGACAGAGTACAGTACTACTTTTATTGCCACCCATTTCAGCTATTTCGAACATTACATATTGGTTTGATGCAAAATATTTATTTCCTATCCAGATCAAACTGCAATTAAATTCATATAATTGAGCACAAAAATGGTGTGATCCTTAAAAAAATTATTTTCACTGTTTCACAAGTGCATGTTTAAATAAAAAGGAACATAAACAAAATATTTTTAGCTAAAATTAGGTCCTCAGCTGAAGATGTCGTTACCTCTAGGGCTTTGGCTTTATCGGAGGAGAGTTTTGAGATGATCTCTTAAATAACTAAGCTTACCACACATCGGGGAATCTTTTAAAGCAGGAATTGGATCATACATATAAGACATGTATATAAGGAAGCCAACTTTGTTGCAAATAAAATGGCGAACTTAGCTTTTTATTTAAGAGGCAAAATTTTGTTGGTACGATGAAACTCCAATGGATATTTCTTTGCTTTATTTTGGAAATAAGGCCGTGGCTTGTTTTTTAATTTTTATGGTTTTAGTTACGCAGTCTAAATTTCGTAAATGACAAATTTATTAAAAGAATAAAACGTTTTTTTTTAAATTTTAACGTGTTTTTACATTTCACTGTGATATCTAGTTGTTTTCTTCATCTTTAAAAAAAAATCACTCATAAATAAAGATTAGACCAACAGTGTTATAAGGGAAAAAAATTAGACTTAAAAGGATTTTTATCTGAAATAAATAAATGAAAGAGAGAAGAGGATAAAGTGAAAGTGATAAATTATAATTTTTTTAAGAAAAAAAATATCTAAAAAGAAAAAAAGTTACAAAATAATATGCAAAGTTTAAGAGAAAATAAGCATATAATAATTAAAATAAAAATCTACTGAAGTTGATTTTGCAATATGTAATATTATTGTCTATATGAATTCATCTACCCCAACGCAAGCATTTAGTTAGAATGATAAGGATCGATTTGAATTTTAGTCCATAGCTCAGATGACTGATGCTAATTTATATACATATATTTATTTTTTTAATAATTAATTTAGTTTTAATTGACCGACTGAAAATTCATGCAATCTAACCAAAATATCCCGTAGAAACTATTAAAAGGATAGATGATAGCTTTGTTTAAGGATCTAATTTTTAAAATAATTTATTTAGACAGATTAATTTACACATTCCGCCTATATATATATATATATATATATATATATAAGCAGTTCGCATATTTCAATCCTAAACTCCAATGAGGTATCCATTTTCAACATACTCAATTATGACGAAATTGAAGCTAAATTATTTTATATGTTTATATTTTAAACTGATAAAATTTTAGTTGGTTAAAAATTTTAATTTTTTTTTAACAATTCAAATTTAATTTTTAATTTTTTTCTTATTCAGACATAATGAAAAATTGGAATGAAAAAATTAAAAATATGAATTTTTCACATGTTTAGATACAATGTAAAAAAAAATAAATACGAATGGAAATTTTCATAGTAAGAAAATAATACTAAATTATTTTTCATTAAAAATTTATAAATTGAGAATTGATTTTGCAGAATTTTCCTGTGGAGACCCAACAAGAATATGGGCTTTAATGGCTGAGTGGTAGATTCTAGATCATACATACACAACAATTATCAATTTGTTAATTTATCAGCGGCCCACTTTTCAGACGGCCATCCCGCTCCTCGTGACTACCAAAAAGTGACGTGGCGCTGAATAAACTGTCCACATGAGCTGACGTGGACACCAATTTCCCCGCTTAACTTTTTCTTCACGTCCATGAAGAAAAAACCACTTCCCAGAGAGTACCACTTGGCCTTTCGCCATCCTCAACGGTCGCATCATATCCTTTTCTCCCTCAAATCGACGGCTATTACTTAATCATCACATTTTACAAATCCTACGGTTATTAATAACCTCAGCATCACATACAGTGGACACGTGACAAAGCAAGACATCAGTCCCACCGGCTATCCCGGTGTTCTGTTGTGTTATTAAAACCTCACTTTCTTTAACTGTTCAGCCACTGATCTCCACTATCATTCATTGCTTCTATATTGTTTCTCTCTGCAACTTATTTAATCATCTAGGCTTCTTCATTTTCTACAGTCATGGGTAATGATTCTTTGTTTGTGGTCGAGTTTCTATTTTCGTTATTATCTGATCTGATCTGGCTTTTGTTTTTGGTGATTTTTTTATTTTGATGGGCAGGCAAGATTAAGATTGGAATCAACGGTGAGGATCTCGCTCGAATAGAGTGAATTTTCTTATTTTGATTTGATCTTGGTGATTAGGATCTGACCGATGTTAAATGGAAATCAGGATTTGGAAGGATTGGAAGGTTGGTGGCCAGAGTGGCGCTGCAGAGAGATGATGTTGAGCTCGTTGCTGTCAACGATCCCTTCATTTCCACTGATTACATGGTGAGATATTAAGCTCTTGAACTATATTGAGATGTTAGATTGTCTTTCCGGTTCGATTCTTAGATCTCGTCGGTTGATGCTGGTCTTTTGTAGACATACATGTTCAAGTATGATACAGTTCACGGTCAATGGAAGCACCATGAGTTGAAGGTTAAGGATGATAAGACACTTCTCTTTGGTGAAAAGCCTGTTACTGTCTTCGGGGTTAGGTATGTCTGTATGCATTTTGTTTGCACCCTCTCCCCGATGTTTTTGATTATCTTTGCTGGATGGATAGGCTTAACAATTTGTAATTCGCTGAAATCTACATTATATTTGTTGCTTTCTCACTATAGAAACCCGGAGGAAATCCCATGGGGTGAAACTGGGGCAGAGTATATTGTGGAATCAACTGGAGTTTTCACTGACAAGGAGAAGGCTGCCGCTCATTTGAAGGTTCTTTTTCCTATTCAATACTATTTACAACTCTTTACCATCATCATTTGTTAGTTTATTCTTATAGGTTCACTTAAATCTTTTTTATTTTTTATTTTTTATTTTTTTTGGGTGGGGGTGGGTGGGTGTTGTGTTTGGAGGGGATTAAGTGGGCGTCGTTGCTTTTATTTGATGAGTTTTTACTTCCTAATTATTAGTGCGTAGGTGTAAAGCGTCTCTTATTTCTTTAATTGGACAAAACATTTTGAGAACTTTTGTTAGAAGAAATTCTGTACTAAACATCTATTAAATTGTCTGCTATCGTGCTAGTTGTATTTCGACTCTTCTCTCATTGCACTTGGTAGAGCACAGTCGGAGTTAGGTTTTGAACTTTTCAACTTCAGCTAATTGATTGCAGCTGTATATAAATTACTGAAGTTGCATATATGTTAGCCCCGCTTATATTTTTTGCCCTTGTTTCATGCATATCAATTGGTTGTTTTACTTGAATGAATTGGTCTTCTTATAGGGTGGTGCCAAGAAAGTCGTCATCTCTGCTCCAAGCAAGGATGCTCCCATGTTTGTTGTAGGTGTTAATGAGAAGGAATATAAGCCAGATCTTCATGTTGTTTCAAATGCCAGTTGTACGACCAACTGCCTTGCTCCTCTTGCCAAGGTTCTCTTGCCTCTTACATGTTAACTATATTGTTACTGTTATGTTAATTCAAATGTTTTTGTAACACACTTTGCAATTTCTAGGTCATTCATGATCGATTTGGCATTATTGAGGGTCTTATGACAACTGTCCACTCCATCACTGGTATGCTGCATTTGTTTCCATCTCAACCTATTGGCCATGAGATTATGCTCCTTGCATTCTTATGCTAACCGTGACTGTTCCACTTGAATTCAGCAACCCAAAAGACTGTTGATGGACCATCAATGAAAGACTGGAGAGGTGGAAGAGCTGCCTCATTCAACATCATTCCTAGTAGCACTGGAGCTGCTAAGGTAAGGACTTCTGTGATGACCTTGTACAGTAATGGAATTAGCTGTTTGCTGAAAATTGCTAGATGCCTTCAGTTATTGATGGTTTGGATAATGCTCATTTGGTCATAAGATGAGCTAAGAGTCTAGCACCTTCTTATTCATGATCTCATACCCTATGTGATGATTGATATATATGTTTTTTTATTAGGCTGTTGGAAAGGTGCTTCCTTCTTTGAATGGGAAACTTACAGGAATGGCTTTCCGTGTTCCAACTGTTGATGTATCTGTGGTGGACCTCACAGTGAGGCTAGAGAAGAAAGCAACATACGGAGAAATTAAAGCTGCTATCAAGTGAGTGTAATTAATGTTATGCATATTTGAGAAATTTTGTGAGAAGTTATATATATGACTCATGCTACCTTTATTTTACTGGCAAAAAGGAGATTCCTTGTTGTCAGTACAACTTGGATGCTCAAACTTTTTAAATTGTGGCCTATTTTTAGCTTATTTTAATATTGTATGATTGATTGATTTATTGACTTTAATTTAAATATAGGGAGGAGTCTGAGGGAAAGCTGAAGGGAATATTGGGCTATACTGAAGATGATGTGGTCTCAACTGACTTTATTGGCGACAATAGGTAAAATACGCATATTATTCTGTATAGTACTTGATAAGGGAATATTTGGCGGGGAGGGATTTCTCAAGTATCATGTAGTCATTTTTGTAGTTAGGTTGCGTAAATAATTGATTATGTGGTTTATAATGGCTGCTGGTCCCTGTTGCTGCTTAAACTTGGCATTAGATCATTGTACATGCATGTTTGGCTGTATGAATGCATGTTTTTTTTTCTTTTCTAACCTTGTGAGCTTCTTATAATTCATTTTGTAAGGTATCCCTTGTCTGATGCCCAGGAGATGGGAACATCCTTCTCTTTCTTGCTATGTTTGCGTGGGTATGAGTATTCATGTTGGAAAGTGCTCTGGAATTCTTGCAAATGATAATGCATTGTTTGTTCAAATTCTTCAGGTCAAGTATTTTTGATGCCAAAGCTGGAATTGCTTTGAATGATAATTTTGTGAAGCTTGTCTCTTGGTATGACAACGAGTGGGGCTACAGGTAATCTCCATTCCACTCTCTCTATTTATTTGGCGGTACGTCAAATGAGTGCAGAATTGCCTGCTAAAAGAATAAGGTCGAGGGGAACTTCTATTTATTTCTAATTTTGCTGCTGGAGGCACAAGAAGCCTGATGACTGCTTCTGCTGCCCTTTTATTCCTCCCATGTTGTGATGCTAAAATATTGTTTCCCCAATTTTGCAGCACCCGTGTGATTGATTTGATCGTCCATATGGCATCTGTTCAGTAAAGTTGCAGCAATAGCACCATGGCTGCTATAAGGCTTCCCAAAAGTTTGAGTAGTTCATGTGTTGGTAGGTTTAAATCAAATAAATTTGTATCGAGGCGGGAATGTTTTGAGAGATGCATGTCAGCATGATTGTCGAGTTCTTTTTAGGCATAAATTGTTGGTCTGGAGGACGTTCATGCGCCTCAACTGGATTGGAATATTTTGGTCTTTTGCTTTTAGTGCATAATGAGGTGTTCCAACTATCAAATCAATAGTTTTTCTCCTTCCCATCTATCAGCAAGCTTCGGGCATTCAATTTGGTAAGCAGAACTCGGAGATGGAAAATTTTTTTAGTAGTTCAGTGCATAAGTGGGTCAGTTGATTCGCGTGAAGTGATAAACATATGATTCATGGGTTGAATCCTGATGATTACTTGAATTAGAGGTACCGGAATGTTTTTTTTATTAACATGACCATCTCCAACAATCTTTTTATTTTTTTATTTTAAAAAGCATTTTTAGTATAATAAAAAACATCTTGAATAAATATTACTTTTTAGTAGAATAAAAAACATTTTAAAACATTTTTAATATAGTAAAAAAAATTACAATCTAATGAATTCTTCATGGGAGAAAAATATTTTAGAAAATATAATAAAAATATAATATATATATATATATATATATATAAAAAGTGGATGTGAATTAATTATAGTGAGAATAAAAAATGAATATGAATTATTACAATAAAAATAGAAAATAGAAAGTAAAGTTTGACAGAGAATTTAGATATTTTTTTTTATGTTTGTTGAAGATGATTTAAAAACCGAAAGTAACTAACAAATGACTTTTTAAATATAGAGAATTTAGATATATATATATTTTTTTTATGTTTGTCGAAGATGCTTTAAAAACCGAAAGTAACTAACAAAAGCAAAAATTTAAACTGGTCGGTCGGACGAAATAGGCTTATGGGTTTAACTGCAGTGTAACTAGCTCTGGAGATCCTCTTCCCCAAACTAAGATTCACGTAATGTTGTCTTTGATGTCACGGTAATTTTTAAGGATTTGGTCATTCACCAGCGTACCGTTCAAATTTTTTACATTAATTTTTAACGGGAAGAAACTGAATCGGACCCTAGGACGAGAATTTTCTGAATATTTTATAATAACTGTAACAATATTCAATTATTTTTTTTTTAAAGCTGTCAACCTTCTTACTATAACAAGAGGTTGCTGAACGTACCAATCATCCAGATGTGATTGCCTTAAATGACATATATTTCCCAAATTGTCAACATATACCATATGTTAAATTCTCTTTAAATATAAATAAATAAAACTTAATTTTATTATAATGAAATTCACTATGAAGTTAATTTCATAAATATTTTATCATAGTGAGAAGTTATTTTTTCATAAACAAAATTAATTGGTTTATTTTCGATAGTTTATATATCTAATTTCAACCATATGACAAAAGAATAATCAGTCAATTTTCTTTAGGGTATTTTGTAGAAGGAGCAATTCAAAAGAGGGAGTGGCTGACGGTGATTCAGCAGTTTGATCAGAGTTTCCTTCACTGGTCAGTGGTAGATCTCGCAATTTTGACCAAAAGCGCAGGTCTATTACCAATTTACCCCTTTTCCTACACTAGCAAAACCCACAGCATGAATAGCTCCCATTTTCAAATTTTCTTCACCTTTCGATCTCTCCGCCAATCTTGCTCTTTAAAAAACTGAGCCTTTGTCTCTCCTTCTCTCTCCCTCCTCCATTTTCAACATCTTCGACTGCATTTCTCGTCAGCTCTCTCTCTCTCTTTTTCTATCAAATTCAAAATTATTATTGGAAAAAAAATGCTGATTCTATTATATTATCCCCTAGTTTAACCTTCCATAGATGGTTTAGGTTTTGGAGTTAGCCTCTGTACCTAATTCCATCCATATGGCTACTTCGGCGTTCAGGTCCACCACTAAAAAAACGCCCGTTGGCAAATCCTCCGCCGCTGCCAATGCAGATGATTCCTACTCTTCTAATCGGAGCAGCTCCGCTCATCGTCGGTCTCGGAGCCTCAGCAGATTCTCCCGGCCTATGTATCCGACAGGAAATGAGTTCTCAGACGATGCGCCGGCTCCCCGAAGAAGATTTGTTAACACTGTCAGAGGATCGGGGTTTCCTGATATCACTCTTGATGATCTCCATGTTCAGTTCTTTAGTTCTGGTGATCGAGGACGTTCTGCTTCGAGTAATGATGACATCATCCCTGAGGATAAGGTGACTGTGTCTCAGAGGAGGGGCAGGTCTGTGTCGAGGCATAGTTCACGAGTTGGTGCTGCAAAGGGAAGTGCTGGAAATATCTTTGCTGGGGGACGGGTGAATTCGGAAGATAATTCACGGCGAAGGCGCTCCGTATCTGTGGTTCGATGCCAAATTAGTGATTCTGAGGTGAAATTCTGGTTGTTTGCCTTTTATCACTATTTATGAGTTACGGGTTTCCAATATGCTTTGTATATGATGTGAATTTGTTTAAATATGCATTTAGATTTTGTTTTCGTTAAACAAGAAAAAAAATTTCAGTTTTGCATTAGAAGTGGCCAACTCTGCGATTGCATTTTTAAGTGATAATTTGGTGTTTCAGCTCTCTGGGTGCTTTTGCTATTAAGGAAGCTGAATGACTAACCCAGAAAGCACCAGATATTTTGTAAATGTGAACATGGAATTGGCTGAAGTAAAAATTAACTGCTAACTATGGAGTTCGTTCAGACAGAATTTCTTTAATGAGAAATTTTTGTTATCAGCAGTTAGGATTATAAAATTGCTTAACAAATTGCTTTCGTATGGAGAGATGTATCTTCCATTTTGAATACTATTTTTAGGGGTTCTTTTGGTTGTTATCAGTGCATCAAGTCTTGGCCAGGATAGTATGATCAAGTTGGATACTTCAAAACTTGTTCCTTATTTTGTTATGCGTCATTGACTTGATGTTTGCATATGCTCTCAAATATAATTTCTGTCACCTTTGATTATCTTGTACGGAGATATGAGATAAACTTTTACTTACTAGGGCAGTCATTTAATATACTGGAAAAAACTAGTTCAAATATGTTCCTTTGGCTGTGACTTGCATATATAATACTTTCCTGGCAATTTTTTATATCCTTATGGCTGAAATGTTTATATATGAACATCAGTACAATATTTACTCTTTTAACTTCATCAAAAACTATCAGAAGGTAAATTTTGAGTCAGCTTTCAATGCAACTCATTGTCTTTTGCCACTTTGCAGCTTAGAAGGTGTCATTACTGCACATTTGGGCAACTCCCTTGTGTAGTTGATGCATCCCTTGTGACCATATGTTGAAAGAATTGAATGATTCTAAAATTCATGCACGAATTAGCCTTGCTTGTGTAAAAGTTGTTGAACATGATGGTATATGTTGGTTGTTGTGAATTAGAATACCACCAGTTGAGTCTTAATATATGATGTACACTTTTTTTCATGCAAATGGCAGAGCGATTTGGACCTTTCTCAGAATTCAAGCAATCGTGCTTCTTTGAAGAGCTTAACTGGTGGAAGCAGCCAGGTGCCATTATCAAATAAGACGTCAGTTTCAAATCATAGACAAGGACTTAGAAGGTCTTTCAGTCAAAAAGATTTAAAGTATCAGGACGGTTATTCTGTAAGCATTATATAATCTCTTTAAGCTAGTTTAATTTGCAATTTCTGTTTATGCTTGTTTATTTGAGGAAAAAAAGTATTTTTCATCTCATGTATGAATGTTGACAGTCAGGTCTAATCCAGTGACTTTCTATGTGCATTTGTATCATGGCACTATTCATAGTTCTTTTCATCAGAGTTGCTCCAGAACTGAACCAAATTTAAACATTTCTGGTCCTTTCAGAGCTACTCATCCGTCCTAACTGATGGCGAAGGCAGAGATGCTCATTCCAATATAGATGGGATCGAGAGAACCATAAGAACAGTTTATGCACAGAAGAAGGTTGGATTTTATTTGTGGTGATAACATTTATTTAATGTATATTGCTTCAGTGTTTCCTCTGACTCTGTTTATGTTTGTACACTTCTCCACACTTTTGTTTGTCAGTGTCACTTATTCCTTGTACTTTTTTACTCTCTAGGCTGAGCATTCCATTGTTGATGATATGAACAGTGGTCTGTATGAAGCAATGAGAAAAGAACTTAGAAATGCAGTAGAAGAGATCAGAATGGAACTTGAACAAGTCTGTAACCAAGAATCTTCTGAAAATTTCAGATGTCTCCTTTTCCTATCTTACATATGAAAAACTCAGTGCTTGCTCTTTTAGTTTGCTGAAACTTATCCAGGTTCCTTGCTATATATGCAGGGTATGAGGAAACCAAATACTTCCAATTTAGCAAGTGATGACTACTTGCAATCCGGAAATTCTGATGTTCTTCAGGCAGTTTCTACTATTAGAAAGAATTATGTAACAAAGCTGGAACTGGTATGAGCAGTCAAATGCAGTATTTATCTAGAGCTATATCATCATATGGGATAATATTCTTTTATTTATTATAAATATAGAAAACATGCAGATCATGTCATAATGGAACTTAACCCTTTGTCCTTGGTGCTTCTTACTCATTGAATGTTTTCTTATGTTGTTAGATACTAGCAACTTTTTGTTATGGGTATTTTCTCAGTCAGCCATAGCCCTTCTTTTATAAAGGGAACTTGTTTCGTTATCCTTTTGACATTAGCTCTTAAAAATCAGACCTTGTTTTATTGCTTGAAATATGATATGTTGGAATTGAATTTGAAAGAACAATGAACATGATAATAGGTGCAATTTCTTGATCACCATTGTATATCAGGGAAGATTTACTCTTCATTGATACTTTGGTGGGAAGTGGGAACTTATAATCAGAAGACTGAAAATGAAAAATACTTCCTATTGTTAAGCTGGTTCCTGACAAATTTATTTGTCTTTTTATAAAAGTTTTTTGACTAAGAAGATAATTCGTCAGTTATTTTATTCCTATTACACAAATATGGAGGTGCCTTGATTATACATTAAATGCTTCTTACGGAATATTTTCTTTGACAGTCAGAGAAGCGTAAAGAAGATTTATTGTCAGACATATTATTGGAGCAGCAATGGGGAAGGGAACTTTCTAATACTGTTAAGGAATTGCTTCCTGATCCAAAGGACAGTGTTATGGAAAAACCACAACGAACTAGGAAGGTAGAGATTCTCTTCTATGCCCTTTTAGAGGCGAATTCACCTGTTCTTATTGTCAGTTCTTTAGGGGACAGACTGTTATGCAATGTGTAATTTGTTTCCTAGAGGAGCAATGACAGGAACAGGATGTCTAAACGATTGATTGAAGAGGCAGAGAAATACTTTGAGGATTTCATTTCAAATGTTGAAGATACAGATATCTCATCTTTAGACGGGGAAAGGAGTGATACAAGTTCAAGTTTAGGAGTAACAACAAAGACACGAACTTTCCAAAGTCCAGCATTGTCCAAGTCTGTTCCTGTTGAAATGGATGGAGTTGTGTTGCCCTGGTTGCAATGGGAAACTTCTAACGATGCTTGTCCTCTATCAAGTGAGAAAATTGAGTCGATGGCAACTCCCAAGACTAATGTATGGGAAGCTGCTTTTCTAATCTGACTTATTATCTCACTTAGCCAATCTGCATACTTATCATGTGATTTTCATATTAGCTTATTTGGTTTTCTCTCTCTTTCTCTGCACATTCATGTTCCACAATTTGTTTGATTTTGCTTTCTCTTTCACCCTGCGCATTCATGTTCAACTCATATTACAGGAAGCAACCCCTGTGCAAGACGCAAGTAACTATTCCATCAGTAGCCGTGGAAGTTGGAGCCCAGGAGTTGTAGATAGCCATTCCATAAACACTGGAGAAGTATCCAGAAATATATTTGGAGAAAATGGAAATCATCATTGCCAATTTTCTTATGGTGGAAAAAGGCCACAGTTCGACGTTGATGAGTATCTTAAGCGTTCCAGAGATGAAGATTTTCTCTTTGAAAGATGGAGGCAACAGCAGGGAATTCATTCCGGCAGTCTTCTGCTTTGCAACCAAATGTTCTTTTAGCTGTTATCCTTTTTTTTCTGGAACAAGATATTTCCATATTATAAGCTACGCTAATTTCTCTGTATAAATGTCTAGATCTAAATTTTTCTGGAGGCAGCTCTTCACATTAATTTCAACATAAGCTAGGTTAGGATATTTTCTTGTAATTCTTCTTAAGCTCTTCGTACACTAACCAACCATTAGGGGCTAGGCAATCTCAAGTCCATCTTCTTTTCCATTTTCTGAGCATTGAGGGAAGGGGATTTCGCAATTTAGTAAGACTTGAATTATGGTGTTGAAAATTAAGAAGGGTCTCCCAATTCCCAAAGTAAAATTTACATGAAAAGGGTTGGCTGAAGAGTAGTGATATTAATATATATTGTAGTATTAATTTAAATTAAGTACTTCACAAATGAGTTTGATTTGATAAGACAGAATTTTAGATTTGATTTGATACTTTGGGATTTGGATGAAAGTCATTATTTCTTTTTTTCTTTTTTATTTTTTTGTCAAAATAAATAAAATATCTTTTATCGAATAATTTAAGGAGATTCCTTGATTGAAACCTTGCATTTCAATTTATATTGAAAGCTTTACACCGCAGGCAAATTTTATGTTTAAAATTACGTAGGGAGATTTATTTCTGACTTTCTTTCTTTTTTTTTTTCCTTTTTTCTTTATTTAATTGACACAAGATGATCTAAATAGGTCTTAGTAAATAGTAATGCAGTGAACCAGCGAACTGCAGCACCTGTGATTTAGAGATAAGATGACCTGGTCCAGTTAAAATTTGAGTTGTTGAAGGAAACAAAACTTTGATCCTAAGATTCATGCCTTTCATATTGCCGTCCTGGTGCGGCAGTGATGGTTTTATCATGGGTAATTACTCTATATACACTGGCAAATAGTAGATATGCATGAAATGTTGTCTGGGAAGAGATTTGACAGGTACCATGAGTTGGGGCAACATGCATTTGGTGAAAAACTTGGCTTTGGGTTGTGGTACCACAGCCAGTCTACTCAAGTTCTGAATCCACAGAAACTGAATTGCAGTACCTTATAAGACTTTTCTTCTAATCTTTTCTTTGCGGCAACCCATTCGTTATCCTGCTTCAAAAACAGTTTATACTTATCAAGATACATTCTTTCAGTGTCAGTCTTTTCCCGACTGTCCACTTCCTCGATTACCACTCTCTCAGCCTGCAACTTATGCGCTCCCCTAATAAAATCCAGCTCCTTCCAATCAACATCCCAACATCTAGGAGGCCAATCCTCGGCGGAACTTGCCTCAAGACCAACGGCGCTGTCCACACCGTCTCCAGCGGTTCCGGAATCGGTCCCTTATACTCGAACTGCTTCTGATACCACTCGTCTTCTGTCAATCCCATTTCTTTAATTTTTTTAAGCCAGTATTTATGGGAAAGCATTTTGAAAGCCTCGATGGCTTCAGGGGATTGGAGGGGAACCCGTTCGCCTTCGTTGAGCGATTTGCAAGCGAATTTAGCTTCAGGAGTGAGGACTTCCTCCCGGGATCCCAACCGCGCTCGCTCAATTCTTACGCCTCCATTACTCTTCTTTGGCATCGTCTCTGGGGCCGACATTTTGAGAGAAGGGCTCATCCACAGGAAATTCGTCTGAGCTGAAGCAATTTGGAGCAGTTGAGGTGGATAAGGAGGAAGGAATCACGATTTTCGAGAAGATAGGATGCCATATGCGGTGGTGGTGGTGGATGTAGAAATGGCGGTTACCGGTAGGATTTAGGGGTTTAGGGAAAGAGAAGAAGAGAAAGGTCTGTAGGACTTCCATTTGGAAGGAGTCTTTATGGATAAACTTCTCTCTACAAAACCGGATTAAAGAGGCGGGAATTCAATTTTATAACATTAAACGATAGCATTGTTACAGTAAACGCCGTCGTTTTGTAACTCAACTCTACCCGTAAAACACCTTGGAATTTTGAATTGAAAAGCAAAAACATGGTGCAAAGATAAAGGAAATGGATATCAACTTACAAACAAGATCAAATTTACATATTGATATTAGCAAAGAAAGAGGAATTGCAGATAAGCTTTAATTTATGAGTTCAACATCATCGAACATTTTCTTCAAAAAGAGAAAAAAAAAAAGCAATAAATAATCTAAATATTAACAGCATCCATATTGGAGAAGACAGATCAAGAGTAGAATTTGAAGGAAATTAACTGCCTTGATGCACCAATAGGTGCTAAAATCATCAACACAACCCCAAGAATAATGCAAATCTGAACATATATATATACACATAAAACAAAGACTTAACATAATTAATTAGAGAATGAGAAAATGCAATAAGTAAAAGAGCTTCTAGTTAATGATGAAATTACCCAATTTGCTACCCAAGATAAGCTGAATCTCTTGGGTTTGTATATGGCAATCTACATGATGCAAGGGAGCTGCAAATTTTAAAAAAAAAAATTCTTTATGGGAAACTTTTCTTGCAATAATGAATGAGAATTTTGGAAATATTAAACTTAAAAACTCATTAACTTAAACCCCAAATCATTAAATTTAACAAAGCTGTCAGTTCATATATTTCACCTTCTATCTGATTGAATTATCATCTGTTTTTAGAGGATTTATTAACCCTTAATGTAATGTTTGCTTCTTATTGATACCTATTTTCATTTTTCAAAAAATAAAAAATCTATGCAATTGATGCCCAAGAACCAAGATGATGGTTTTTTTTTTTTCATACATGGTATGATGTAGGAGCAAAAGCAATCCTCCAAAGAAACCTAGGCGCCCACCGAAAACCGGAAATGACATTCCAAGGAACATTGTCAAGGCAGCATCCAAATACCACACCAAACCAAATTACACTACCAAAATCATATAAATATATATCCAAACATGAAGAAGCAGGACAACAACACTCACCATCAAAGAGTTCTGATTTAAAAACCGAAGGACCAAATTAGGTTTGAACTTCATTTTTTTTAATTAAAAATGACTCCACCATGTCAAGTACCGGCATTGCGAAAATCTAAGAGTATTGAAAGATGAAAAATTAATTTATACATAGGAGGCGCATTTTGTTCAATTAATTGGACAAGACTGCTTAGTCAATAATTTCTCAAATGTCAACAATAATAATATACTGCTAATTAAATAGAGGAAGGGTGGAGCATATTAGACCTGATAACTTCCGATAACATGAACAACAACGAACATGTTGGCAGCAGCAACAAGCCAACGAGGTTTCTCTAATGAAATTAGGACATTGACCTCCACTTTGTTTCCAAAAACCCAGTAACCTATGAAAGCAACAGGGAAATAGCACAAAGCAACAAGGCAACCTCTCCACATGGGTTTCTTGGATGGTTTGTCAGGTGTGGAAGGGACTGTTGCTTGGATTTCCAACACCACATTGTGACCTGCAAAGGCAAAGGCTACATCCCCCAGTGCACTAAAGAAGTTGAACATTATTCCTGTTGAAGTTGATTCCCTTGGACTATACTGCATATCTTGCTGAACCCCCTTGTGCACTGATGCTACCCAAGCAATTGTTGAGTAACTATATATATCAAACATGTCAACTCATCATTAATAACATTAATATATAGAACCAAATGAAGAAATGAATTTCATAAATATTTACATGTCTAACTGAGTGCCTTTTCATTTAAAATCTTTATATATATATATATATATATATATATATATATATATATATATATATATATATATATATATATATATATATATATATATATATATATATATATATATATATATAATTTACTTTCAATTCTACACTTCAGTTGGCTTTCCATTTATTTTTAATGTCAATTTTTGAAGTGAACATGTTGCTAGAACCCATAAAACTCCTCTATTTTACTTACCCAACATCTTCTAACATGTGTATGCTCCTAGATCCATTCAAGAAAAAGAGAGGCTCTCAAATACAGGTCCTAGCAGCAAGTCCACGTAATATTTTCATTCATAAAATGGATTAAAATTTAAGAGGGGTTGAATTGAAAAAACAAAAAGGTAAAAATCAAGGTTCAAATAGGATTTCAATTGAAAAATGCGGGTTATATTTCCCCAATGATTCAAGTAATCTCTTTATCTCAATTCACTGTGGGAATGTAAAGAAGATACCTCAAGGACATGGCAGCAGCAGCAAGAGAGACACCAGTGATGGAATTAAAACTAGGGAGATGGGAGAGAACAAAGTGAACAGAAGCAAATATCATAATGAAATAAGTAAGTTTGATATCCTTGCAGTCAGGGCGAACTGTATCATGGAACTTCTTTAGGGACTTCCCTTCTGTAATCATGTATACAATATTTACCCCTACTTCTACCATTAAATTATAGGCTAAAATTTTGGAGACTAATACGCAAATTTTGTTCCAATGCAGCATGACCAAGATTATTATCCTTGTAGAAGAAAAAGAGGGAAAGATTACAAAGAGGGCATGGTAGTATTAATTTTAAACTAATCTTACTTTGGTCTATGATTATATGTTGATTGTAAACCATGGAAAGATGATTTTGGTGGTCTTGTTGTTCTTGTTGCAGTATGAACTTCCGTTTTATTAACCTGGGCAGGTATATTCTTAAGCTCATTTTTTTTCCTAGAGAATGTTCTGTCGAGTTGCTTCAAAAGATTATACCTGTCCGTACCTTTTATTATTCTTTCCTAGAAACATTTATATGGATGTGAGTTAATTTCCATTTACAATCTTACAAACTCAGTAGTGTGATTTATAAACTAATGTTTCATGACGTACAAGCATGTTAGTTTATACCATATATATGGACTATGTTTTGCAAGCTGGCTGCAGTTCTATAATCTGAAGGGACCGTTATGATATCTGTTACAATTTGAAAGAAAAGAATAACCAGGAAAACAACAGTCAACTACTTCATTAAATCTGAAAAATGTAACTTGCATAAAAAAAACTAAAAAGAACACAATCACTAAGATCATGGGTAGCAGATAATGCCATGATCATAACTGAAGAATAAAAGTGCCTCCTATAAATCAGCAACTGACAAATAAACACAATCAGAAACAAAAAAAAGAAAAATAGAAGACACACGTGGACTTCCAAGTAGGCAGTCCTAAACACCTCTGCATCAATATCCAATGGCCATTTGAAAGGCACTCTGTATCAATTGTCTTTCTTCTGAAATTAAACATCTTCTGTTTGCCTTTCATGAACAACAATAAAGAGGTATACATTAGCTTGTATAGTCATGATTTTGTTGTCCTACTGGGATTTGCATGCATATGAAATTGACATACTGGTGAATGTGTATATTCTTTGCACTGCTTAAACATCTCATGCGTTGTAATGTCTACAAATACTGATAGTTGGTTTTGTAAGTAATGTTGACTCCGATTTGTGAGGGAAAAGTAACCACTGTACACTTACATCAAAGTGCCTTTGTTGATATTGGCGGCGTGCATGATGGGTCAGTACAATCACCAGTATTTATCTTTTATAGTATAAATGAAATTTTTAGTTACTTCAAAGAATATATGTTTTTGATTTTCTAACATTTAATCCTTTGCTTCATATTATGTGCATTTTTTTTCACATTAATCTCCTAGGAAGTACACAATGATTAAAATTGTAGAAATATACGATCAGATTATGTGTGTTTTTGTGTTTCAGGTGGGTTCCTATCAGAGGTAATGATTGGTATTGGATCCATCATCACATAAAAGTTGGTATGCATGTCATTGTTGAAATTCTGGGGGGCATCGTTATTTTGGGACACATAGAAATGACTGTATTATCTATATGCTCGGCTGAAAATTAGCATCTCACATATTGTTTCAAGTGTACTGATTTTTCTTATATCATGGACTTGTCCATGTTGATCAGTTTGATTGCTTTGCAGGCAAAGCGATATCCTTACCGTTTTCGATTTCCTATTGAAATGCGTTTTGTGTGGCCTAACATAGATCACCTTATGTGTGTACTTTCTCTTCCTCTATCTAATTTAGTTTGATTATTTAGATTATTTATCCTCAAATCTATGATACTTGATACTTATGTTTGTGAATTGTGAGTAGTTGCGGCCTACTGGCAATGGAAATCACCACATGATCTTCATTCCATAGATAATATCATTCGATGAAATAAAAAGAGAGAAATTATGGACTGTAGCTCTGGCGAGTGACTCTTGGAGTCATCATTTGTTGTGGTTGACCAATGATGTAGTGATGGGTCATTTGTTGCGGTTGACCAATGACCAATGATATCTGATCCAGGGGGCCATCATTTATCTGTCATGTCTTATTTATTAAATTAACTAAGCAAACTCAGTTTTATGGATATTAGAGATTGTATTTGTTTGCCAGTGGGACTACTATCCTTGGTGGCTCCGTGGCTGGGTGTGTGTGTTTTTTGGTTTGGAAATGCAAGGAAGATAATTCTGGATGAGTATTTTCAAGTTAACATGGGCTGAAGTATTTGGTTTTTGGCCCTTTTATTTTGCTATCAAATTGGTAAATGTGCCCCTGCATGTGTTATTTTATTTATCAAGTTTACCAACTTTTGCAGCATGACTGTGGAAGGCCTCCTGTTCCTAGAAAAATATCCAGAAACAAAGCCAGAAGAGGAACCTATATTGTCGAATCACCCTTATGTTGATAAAGTTTGTAGCATACCCACCATCTTGATTTTAGCCGTGAAACTAAAGTTGACGTCTAATGCACAGATATAATCCCTTCCCAATAAGATCCATATTGATTGATTTTTAGTAAATTTCTTATTTGAAACAGTTGTGGCAAATCCATGTCACTGAGCAAATGATTTTGGATGATTGGGAGACCAATCCTGAGAAATACAAGGACAAAAAACTATCTGAATTAACTAACGACAAAGATTTGGACGAACAAAATTGTGTTGAATACTCTGAATCTTATTACAAGAAAACCAAATTGCCAAAAATAATTCTGGTCTGAGCTTTTCTTGCGACATTGTATCAATTTACAACACATGGAACTCTTCTAATGCTCTCTGCTATTCTTTGACAGAAACAAAGTGCTAAAGAACTTGACTTGGAATCAGCTTTAGCTGAGCGAGAGGTAAGCTACTGTTTGCCTGCATCTCAAGATTCATTTTTCTGCTTTTCTGTATTTCCAATTAGAGTGAGTTGTATACAGTTTTAATTGACCAGTATTTTGCCAGGTTTTGTGCAATAAATTGGCCCTTAAAAGCAATCTTTTAGTGATAAGGGCTCTCTTTTGCTATTTTGATATTGAAATTGGCATTGAATTCAAGTTTTGATGTCAAAGAAAAATTAAACTCTGTAGTGAAATATATTAAAATGCATTTAGTGTCTCATTTAATTTTTCATATTTTCTGCATGCAGCTTCATAATAAACTAAGGATGGAAGCAAAGGAAAGAGGAGAGAAATATAAAATCACCAAGCTGAGGCGAAATATTGAGATGGATGAGTATGACTTAATGCACTGGCGTCGATCATATGAAGAAAGAGAAGCTTTGATAAGAGATATTGACTGGTATAGTTTTTCATCACAGTTTCATGTGTAAATTGAGTTTATGTAGATAATTTTGCTTATGACTATCTGCCATCAGATCCTGCACTATTTTTTCGTGTGACATAAACTTGGTTGAATGCAATTTAGCCATAATCAGAACTGATGCCATGTGGTAATATGAATACATATTATGTTCTACTTCAACCACCAATTGGATCGAGTGCTCTCTCTATAATTATTCTCTGACTAGTCCAGGTAAATCAAGTGTCTTAATTTCTATAATTTTGAACTTTATTGAGCATAACTAAAGTATAACTACTTTCTTCTGTTTCCTTTTGCTTACATCAGATTGTCTTACTTGACTGAATCTGCATGTTTTCTTGCAGCCGCCAAGCTCTTGGATTGCCATTAGAAGAGCCCGGAAGGTATAAACCAGCAAGCTTCTTTGGGAAGGATCAATACGATCCTGAAAATCCTTTATACCGATATGACTACAGGGGAGAACCCAAAAACTCAGAAAATAGTAGACAAGAGAGGATGATAGATGCTCACAACAAATCTATTGTGGATAGAAGTGTAAACGAGTTAAGTTATTCGTAAGCTACTCAAGTTCGACTCATAAATATTCGAATTCGATTTAAAGTTAATCGAGTCGAGTTCGAATTCGAGTAGTTTGTTGAGTCGAATTCAAGTATTACAATATCTAACTCGTAAGACTTGCGAATCCAATAGAGTAGTTTTTTTTTAATATTTAGTAAATTACTTTTATACTATGAGTATTAAATATATTTGAGTATAATTGAATCGAGTTAACTCGAGTCAAGTTCACTATTTATTAAATTTTTTAATTGATTTGAGTTTTTTTGAATTGAGTTCTAGTAACTTAAATATTTTTCGAATTAAATTTTGAATAATTAAAAAAAATTCAATCGAGTTCAAGTCGAGTTTAAACTTTGAATTTTTTAATCGAGTCGGGTTTTAATCTTACACTGTATTGATTCAAGTCCTAATTGTGGGTAAGGGTGCTGTTTGGTATGAAATGTCACATGAAGATTGCGTCAAACAGCGGATGCAAAAAGAAGATCGCTCCAAGGGACCAAAGAAAAAAGAGGATGATGAATATTCAGACCGCCATTCCAATGACGATGATGACTTTGATTACAGAATTCTGAGTGACATTTCAAATGAACCTCTTGTTAACGGTACAAAATCTTCCAGATTGTTGGATGAGGGTATGTTTGAGAGTTAGAAGTAAAGCTTCACAAAATGCACATGTTATTAACTTATTATAATGAGTTAATTATTAATGAAACAAAGAGTAGATGGCATTTGAGAATCATTGACCTATTGCCACTAATAATTGCCCATTTTTATTGTGGACCAAATTTGAAATGCCTTTGTTTGAAGCATTGCCCCTCTCAAATTTACATGTACTCTAATAAATTTACTATGCATCTTAATTTGGATTACGAGTCAATTTGGCCCTGAATCGGTTAGTAAAGTTTAGTTTACCTTAAAAATTAACTTTATAATCAAATTAACTAACCGATTTTAATTTCAATTAACTAATCTAAATTTTGAAAAATAGAAGACAAAAAAAGGCAAGGTTGAATCATGAAATTTTTTTACATCAATTCTAAGTTGAGTAATGACTAATACGATTACTTTTAAATGTTTTATCTCAAATTTTATTGTGAATATAATATTTTCTTTTTCCTCAATATTTTCACTAATTTGTGAAAAACTAAACTGAATTGAAGTAAATTAAACTTTGATAATGATTTCATGAGGGAAAAGACTAACTGTAGAATAAATTTCGAAGCAAATCAAACTTGCAAGGAAGCAATTTAATCTAGAATCCAGTTTAATTTTATGTTAACTGGCCTAGGACTATTAATGAGCTACAGTCAACCTACAGCCCGGACCGGCGTTAAAAACCATCTTTGCATGTGACGGCTCGGTCCCAACCAAGATACAGAAAACTTTCTTCTTACCAACTGTTAAGTCTACATGTAAATCTGTAATCGACGGACAAATTTTAAAAATAGATAAGTTTTCAAATTTTTTCATGGTTCACCAACAGTCACATGATAAGTTCAATGGTAAACTGCTGTTCATTTCTAGCTTCCCCCACTTTGCTCAAAATCCTCAAAGATGCATCAGAATCATCAGCTTTAATTTGGAATCTTTTCCTTTCTCCATTTCCTTGGGGCAAAACAAACAATAACTTACCTCTTCAATTTGGAATGGAAGGGCTTGATATATGAGCCGAGAACTCTCTGCAATGAACTTATCTGCATATGCTGCAGCTCCACTTGTAGCTCAGCATTCTCTTTTATATACATCAACGGTTACCAAATTCAATGAACGAACCTGACATAAATGTACCTCATCTCACCAAACATTATCTTCCCGCAAACATGTAGCAACCACCTTAGTTTGCAAGCACGCCATCGTTCATGAAAATTGCCTATCTTTTTCCTTGGAAGCTAACTCCTCAAACAGATTGATTGAAGTCATCCATAGTTTTTCTGCAAGGCTCATGTTGTACGAAAGTGCAGAAGAGTTCAGAGTCCTCCCCCTTTCCACCAAAAAAGTATATTCCAGATATTTCCTGAGAGAAACAAACAATCAATTAGCTCAGAATTACATTACCTCTTTGCCAGATAAAATTTTGCAATCCTTTTTTAAAATTTGATAAAAAGGGGGAGAAAAAATGGAGAAAGAGAAAAATCATCTTACTGATGGCACAAGGACAGCATCAAGAATAGAGCTAACCCCATTATCAGGTGACTGCAATAGGCCCAGAACTTTCAATACTAGAAATGCCATTCGGCAAAGACAAGAAGGGACTTCTCGCATGATATTGGTTTTCACCACCCCAGGATCTGCAGCACTAAAATATGCAGCAGAGCATAAAGAGCAAAGTAATTATATGAGGCTGAAATAACATGGATGAAATATAGATATTAACCACATCACAGGAAAGATATAAATTCCAAAGTGTTACAGGGTAAGGGTAGGCATTTGCTTAGGGAAAAAAAGTTTGATTATGCATGAGAAGAAGAGCCACCTACAAGTATTAGTATAGATGATTAAACAAATAATAATAAGTTCTTGCATATGCTCAAAAAGAGAATCCCTGCAAGAATCCTAGAAGAGATTACTTTCATTGATGACAACAGTAAATAATTTCATTTCGAATTTTAAAACACCGAATCATGAATCAATGAAGCAAAAGGCACAACAATAAGGTCATAAAAAACATACTTGACAGAGACCAGACAAGATTCATCCATCAAGTGAATTTGCCGATGAAGCTGATATGTGAATAGCAGCATGCACACTGCCAACACCAAAAATGTGATTATCAGAAATGATATAAAAATAATGCATTAACAAATTGTGTGACAGCTATGGCTTACATTTAGAGTACTCGTAGATATGAGCATATGGATATTGTTTAGATGTCCAGAAGCACTTCCCAACAACAGTTTCCTTGTCAACCTGCACACTAAACACTAAATAAAAGGAGCTAAATCAATCACATAGTCTACCAAATTTGCAGATTTCTAATTAAAACAGCTACTTGCAAACAAATTCAGACAAGTACAGATTTAAAAACACAAGCGTCTTAACAAATGAGCACCACGTGAAAAAAAGATAATGAGCACATCTACCCCTATTGAATCCATGACAGGCAATAGCTGATGTGAACTCGATACCTTAAGGTTGACCAACAACAAAAGAATATTATACTATAGATGTGCTACAACATAAAGTGATTGGACAAATTCTTACCACTTCGATGTGTAAAGGATGTGACATTCACTATCCGTGAACCAACCGAGCTATTTTTCAGAAGTGGCAATAGAAGTTTGGTCAGACAAAATGCACCAATATAATTTGTGTTCATCATCCTGGGGAAAGGATAAATTCGGTAAGAAATGCTCAATTCAATTGATAAGGTCCATGCATTAATGTGTTTGCACATATCAAAATAAATCCATAACTTTCCCAAAGTGTAGCACACAGCATCAGAAATTGAAAAATGGACTTTTAAGAGAGCAAAGTAAAAAGGCTTGAAAACAAAACACAGGCTGGAAAAAAAAAGTTTGGGTATGGGTGTTTCAGCCCTATAAGGTTAAAAAATGATAGGAACTAATTAGTGCTAGCTTGAGGAACAGCCCTTGGCCCTGAATCATACTATTTATATGCTCACACGTATGTTGGAAGCTTAACATGGAAGGATAAATTATAGGGAAAACAAGAAGAAAGAAGTGGAAGGATCTCTTTTGGGTTAGGAGGGAGGGGTATTAGAGAAAAAAATGTAACTGCAGACTGCAAGAGAGAAGAAGAAACAGAAGGCAGGAGATAAAGGAATAGCATTCAAGAAGGCTTTTCACCAAATATAAAAAGAGAGAGAGAATAACTGATCATAGCCTTCAGCTGTGACACGACGTGTAGTTGCCAGTATTCCAGCATTGTTTATCAGGAGTTGGATGGAAGCATGCATATCCGAATCCAAGAGCCACTTCTGTAGTGAACCTTTGAACTTATAGATTGACTGGAATGAAGATATGTCAACCTCAAAGGCTTTCAAATGGGCATCCCCGTTCTGTTTTTTAATCCTCTCCACAGTCTGTCATATGATAGTACGAGTAAACATAAAGAAAAGCTCAATGAGAACCATGCATATATAAAAGCAAATGGCATGAAATATTACCTTGTATAACGATTCAGATGATCGTCCCACTGCAGCCAGAATATCAGTTCAGCCATAATTCATAGAACTTGTAAAAGAATATTTTCTAGGTCAAAGGTTCAGTCAAAACTGTTTCTACAATGATTTGATAAACAACCACCAACAGGGACCTCAATTTAATACAACTTTGGATGCTGAGTAAATATAACAGCATTTTAGAATGGTTGTGAAACACCAATACTTCATCAATTACATGATAACACTAACAAAACAATAATTCTTACTTATAGAACAGGTGCTATTTAGCATAATTCAAGACTGGCATTTATTTGGCAGACGTTCAATTTGTTACATGTATGTTAGTGGCTAATTGATTAATAGAATTTGGCTAATAAATGAAATAAAACAACACTGGGAAGAAACATGGGTGGAGTACCTAGGACAACGAAAAAACCTTCCCTTGAAAGAGCATGAGCTGCAGCTTCACCTAGGCCAGATGTAGCCTGCAACAGCAAAAATGGGGAGGGCATTGACATGTAAAAGATGTATCTTTATGTGTGTACGAATATGAAAGCATGCATATGCATATGAAAGTCACTATTTACATGTAAATCCAAGGATAGCTTACACCAGTAACAATGCATAGGGGTCTGTCACACCAACTTCTTGTAGGAATGCAACGTTGATAGACAGTAGCACTCTGTCTGAATATCCTTTCAAAAAACAACTGCAAATATGAGGAGAGAAGAGAGATTGTCCAAAACACAGCCATTCTCCAAAATTCCATGGAGCAAATGAAATGCAGAGCCTCTCCCAGTTCCCTCAGGACTGTAATCATATTCATTGTCCCAGGCACAATTGATGTCCCTATAATTCAATTGACCAATTCAACCAAATTGAGCCAGGTTCAATGACTTGATAATTATTTTTTTTTTTTTACAATTATTCATTAAAATAATTGAAAAATCATGAAGAGAATTCTAGAAAAAAAAAATACTTAGAATAAACATATGCCTTTGTTATGGTTCAAGCAGTAAACTGTAAACGGATGAATAAGGTCTTGTTTTTCTATCCTCACAAAAGTCATAAGTTCATGTCAAATTAAACCATTCATCCAATGAAAATCACACAAATTTGGTACCTCATCAATGACAATACTACAGTCAGAAAATGGCTGCCACTGCTTCACCGATGGCCAAACAGCTTAAGGGCATCTTTGCCTCTTCTGCAGTTTATCCTCACATTCACATCATGTGTAACAAAATCAATCAAATTGCTGCTACTGCTTCACAACTTCAAGAAAATATCCTAATAATCCCTTGCAAAATCAATCACATGCCTGCTATTGCTATACAACTTTACTATAAATAAATTTTAAACACAATCATTTGAATTATTTTGAGTAAAAGCCAATCGAATTTTGAATGTTAAATATCCTATTTACCTCTAACAAAATCAATCTAATGCCTGCTACTGCTTCATCAATGGCCAGGCAGCTTAAGAGCAGATTTGCCTCTACTGGAGTTTATCCTCACATTCACATAAAGTATTGTTTAAGCATATGCTACTGTTTACTGCGTAAGCTGATACAGTTAGTAGTGATTATATTTTGGCCTTGTTACTAAACTAACACTAAAAAAATAAGCACAGCAAAGCAGTAATTTTCATGAGCAAATTTACAGTTCAGGCTTTTAATATTCTCTCTTTTAATCCTCAGCAATTGATTCGCCCCCATTTGCTCAGACAAGTAATTAGAATGATTATGCGCTAAGATTTGAGAATATCAAGTAATTAGAGGAGTAACAAGTCATTAAAGCCTGAACCTGAGATGGACAGTTCAATTTATTAAAACTATATCTTACTTGCTTTGGGCGAATCAAAAGAGAACGGTTGAGATATCTGTCTGCTATTGCTGGTTTCCGTGGAGAACCCTCACGCAGGCGCTGTGAAACTGACTGCTGCTAACGGGAATCACGAGGAGCTGCTGTGGAACTCGGAATAGCGACCATCTAAGAATGGTGAGGCGAACCAATTGCTGAACAGTAAGAGAGTGGGAGGAAGAACAGGGCAACGGCGCGAACGGAGAGAGGAAGAGGAGAAAGGTAGCAGCTATGAAAGCAGATTAGTTAATCAGTTACACCCCATTATATATCTTCCAAGTGTGAGCATACAACCTAACTTCAAGAAAAATGACGCTCTCAACATAATAACATCATATTCCTCACCATAAAGGAATAAAAGGAAAACTCGATAAGAACGTAAGAAAATGTTTAGAAACTCAATATGGGTAGGGGCCGCGCGAACGCAGGCCCCCGCTGCCACAAATTATGACGTAGGCTCTCCCACTTCGGGAGACCTTAGGGCAGTACCCCTCCAAAGTGCAATGGAGGTCACTACCCTAGACCATAGGCCTTATTGATCACCCATCGACCCCGTCCAGGTAAGTATGTTCAGCAGTCGCATTGCGCCATTTATTTATCGCATCAGCAGCTTCCTCCCTTTTGATTATCTTTCGATGTGGGATTTCTCTGGGATATAAATATCCTTCCATATGGGATTTCTTTTTCAAGTTACAAATTTACAATCAAGTATTAGAAGAGTCTTATAAGAGTCGAAATTATGCATACCTAAGTACCACCAACAGCTTCCACACTATTTTTCGGTAAAATATGAGTAGAACCAGTTCTAATTGATCTACTCCCTAGTCCCTATTTAATTAGATAAGCAGCTTATTAAACAATAACTTTATATGTAAATTCATGCTGGAACTTGTAGATTTTTGAGTTTACAGATAAAAGAGAAAAACAATAACTTACCACGTAATTCTTTTATTTTTAATATTTTGACTTATTTGCATCTTAATATGATATCCCATGGAATTCTATTAATGTAAAATAATCATATAATATGTTCCTTTTCAAATTTTTATTTGTAGAATATAAAATTTATCTATTTTTGTTAATAATTGAATTTAGATGTCTATTCTTTATCCACCAGAAGCTATACCCCTATTTATGACATTTTATAATATTGAATCGAAATACTGGCAGTTGTATATGTGAGACAAAATACTATAAACAAAACAATAGCCTAATGTAAAAGTATTTTTTTTTTCCTCGTTATGATTTATTCTGTACCAATCACTTGTATCTTCAGCTGCAGGAAAGTCATATGAGCCATTTGCAGACAATCCATTGCGCCATTTGTGCCATAAACATGGAAGACTTCCAAGATTTCAATGTCAAATGTCGAAAAAGAAAACAGTCAACACAATCACAAAGTAGAGAATTTATCAATTTATAGAATATTTTCAAAATCATCATGGTTTTGTAAATAATAATTACAGATTTGAATGCATATGAAAACTAATGAATGCCTCTTGTAACTGCAGAAGCTCAAAATCTCCCTATTTCTTTTCTTAGATGCTGCTAAAAATCTATCCACTGTACAATTAAACCATTTCCCCTAGTTAAAAACGCACTCAGTCAACTTGAAATTAGGATTTCCCATTTAAGCTTGATTCATTCTTTACAAGGAAGCCAGCCACAATTGGGAAATTCCTAAATCTACATCACCATTCCATCATCAATGGTAAATACCTGCAATTAAAATAGGGCATATTCTGAAAGAAAACGGAGAGAATTTTTTATTAAACTATCTGTCCAGTAATGTAACTGCAGGAAGATGAAGTGCTAAGAATTCCACTAGCCCAGCAACTTCTTCTGGTTATCCATATCGCCCTGCAACCACAGAGAAATTTCCAATTCACTCGTATCTTTCAATTACTTTCTATCCTCACAAAGTTCAAGTCAAACTTTTTGAAAAAAATAAATAAATAAATTTACACAGCAGTAGCCATCTTGAAATAGGCTGGTCAATTTTATTGACATTTTCTGGATTAGGAGAATATATGAAAAGAGTTGGAATGTTCTACTGCATGAATATTTCTGCAATAGACCTAAATGGACTGCATAAATGTGCAAAAAGTTGTTTGATTTATCATAAACAATAAATGGTTTCTGGGCAATTTAGCTTCTGCTATTGCAATAGGTCAGATTTATAAAAGTAACAGACCTAGTTTAAACATGAGATTCTTCTGAGTATATTTGCGTAGAAATAATAATGCTTCAACAAGAATGAAAATTTTTCTGAGCTTGCCTGAAGGGATGATTTGCGAAATTTTCTTCTCAATGTCTTCTCGAAGCTTGGCAATCATACCAGTAGCAATAAACCCTGGAGCCAAGGCATTTACCTAGAGGAAAATATATATGGAATTGGAGAGCCTTAATAGTCTCTAGAGGATGCAAGCTTATACAAAGTTAAGCGTATAATTAAAAAAAAAGCTAGAAGCAGTTGACCCAATTATTTACAGTGATCTTCCTGCCAGCATATTCCTTTGCCACGCTTTGTGTGAAGCCAAAAACTCCAGCTTTTGCAGCACTATAGTTGGCTTGTCCAACAAGACCAACAACAGATGCTATGATGAAATGATCCAAAGGTTTTTTCAGAAACAAGTCCACAGATATTGAGCATTCCCATTTCTCAACTAGACAGCAAGAATGAAGTGCATTTACTTCCTAAGAAATTACTCAGCCTTTTCTTCATCATTATTTTGTCGATTAATGTATCCAAAATACTCAAATCTTTTATGGGCAGCTTCAGAGATAATGCATTGAAGGTGAACAGAATTTGAAGATGAAAAGTTCATCCAAGAAAATAAGAAAGTAAAGCCTTGTCCACTATTCCCACTACCCACTTAGGGATGTGTTTTAGCTGTTAACATATAAACACCATAAAATGTTTTGCATCTCCCAACCCATTGACGTTAGCATTTAGGTGCTCTCCATTAAGCCTTGTTATCCCCCACTTTATAAAAGTCAAACTAATTTTTTAACTGCTAGCATTATCATTACAAATATAGGCATCAAATGTGGGAATCACAGAAATTCACCTATGCAAGTCTGTCTCCATTTTGTCAACTTCTAATTGGTGGTTGCTAAGAATGAGCTTTTCCATTACTGTACTATAGAAGAACAGTAGGAATTTCAAATTGCATACTGGTTACGAAATATGCACATTAATATTACATAACAGCATATGGTGAATACAGTTTTTTTTCTAATTTTTTCTTTTTGTACTGTTAGAAAGACAAACCAAAATAGCATAATTACCTTCCGCTTTTTCATCATAATTTTGGCTGCAGCCTGCAGCACATAAACAATCAATATACCATAAGCTCAAACATCTGCAAATGCAAAATCAAACTTCAAAGAACGCACACCTGTGTGCAGAGAAATACACCAGTGAGATTTAGATCAACAACCGCCTGCCATTGGGACTTCTTCATCTGCATCAGCAACCCATCACATGTTATTCCTAGAAGTATTGTCCAACAATCAGGGGATGTAATAGAAGCTTAGTATAAGATCGATGTCTAAAAAGTCCACCAACCTGCATTATTTATCAACACATCAACAGTTCCCCATGCATCAACCACCCACATAAATGGCAGATATCATATTTAAAAATAACTAATAGCAATAGCAACAAAGATTAAATCCATATTGCAAAATGCATTTGCTTACTGTTTGAATTATTGAGTCTACATCTTCTTGTTTTGAGACATCACCACCAAAGTAAAAGCTTGACCTCCAAAAGCCTCAATCTGCAAGATAAGATTACCAAGAGACATATGTTATTATGATGCTGGCACAAAGAAGCCACATGCTCATAAGCAACAGCTAAACTATCAGGTTGGGAAAACTGCTAAGTGCCAACTTCATGAGGTGGCACTAGCATTCATATGTTACTCGTACATTGAAGAATGGCCGATATAGTTGCATATTTTCAATTTATTGAAGAAGCTATAGAATGTAGCTCCAGGTGCCTCACTCCTAAGGCAATAAGTTCATACATAGGGAAAATTTTGAGCAAATATAAATTGATTGCTAGTGGAAATAGAGATAATATTAGGTATGGTAACAATACCAACAGTATGCTATTCTATGATATCTGAAAACTATGATGCTAAATTGCTTGAATAACCATCCAAAATGGATTCCGTTTTCGTATGTCATGTAAAGCAGCATTCTAGTCAGTTGGTTTTCACTCGTCAACAGATTGAGTAGTTGATGGAATTATATTTTACCAAATCTTTGTTCTGCTCTTCACCTAAAGTTAAAAAAATAAAAAAATAAAAAAAGAACCAGAAAATTGGAAGCCATTGGTTGACCTTGGAGACTGAACGAGGATACAAACACGTCATGGAAACATCCCGTTCCAAGAATCTCCTTCATAATTCCATTTTGTGAGATAAGTATAATTTAACTAGCATCCAAAATTACACTTAAAACTAAATGTCATACAAATGACAGAGTTAATAAAGAAAAAAAATTTCTTTAATACCAAACAAGAAGCAGGATATATCCTAGCAATCACATTATTTTCCATTTCCACTGCAAACCAAAAAATAGCAACACCTCTTTGGAGATTTCCTCAGCTTCCTTGAACGATCATGCATAGTTTACAACAACCTGCAAAAGCACGAAGAAATCAATGATTGCTAACCCAAAAAAATTATGGACAAGCTAAAGGAAAAGAAAATAATGGATTAATATGCTTAAAAATATCTGCAGAAGTAAACGAATTACTGCACATACTTATAATGAGAAAATCAAATTCAAAGGGTTATACGCATGAAATTGAAAATTGGTGTTTAAGGCAAAATTACGCGACAAGTTGCAAAGAGACCTTACAACCAGATTTGCCTAAAGTTAATGCGAGAAGCTCCGGTAACAATAAGTACAGGACATTTGACATTGTTTTCGGCAACGCCAACACCATCGCTTGATTCTTCAACAGCAGCAACCTTAGCTCTAATACAATCACCACCTGTGCACAGTGCAAACAACGTAGCAATTAACTAAAATGTGGAACTAGTACAAACCACTTAAGTTTTTCAAAGAACAAATAAAAAAAGAACATATTGGTTTTACCATAAGAGGAATGGGTGGAGAATCGAGAGCTCAAAGCGAGGTGTGGGAGAATTTGCTCAGGGGAATGCTGGAAAGAAGGAGATGAGGACGATAAAGGCTGCAAATCTGGCGGCTAATGGTACAGAGATTGGGTGGAGCTCCGACGGTGTTGAAGACTGCTATCAAGATACCAGAAATGAGCATCAAGATGGAGCTGAGAGAGCCTTTTAATATTCATTTACTTTTTCAAAAATTAGGGTTAATTATCAAAATATAATGACTTAAAAAAAAAATTCGATAAAAGAGGGGTTATTTTGTTTAAGTAATTATGAAATTAATGGGATCGGATATATGACAATATCTCTAGGAATGAGACTGATCAAAAAATTGATATCTTAACCCTTTTTCAATTACACAATGCTGAGAAGGCTTTCATCACTATTGGATTGGATTGGATTTTTTTTTTATCTTTCAATTGATATAATATAAGCCTATCAACATAGTCATCATGAAGGGTTCAATATCACATCAAAACTTTGATTTAATGAACTTAATTGAGGGTGCCAAATCTTGTAATCCACTTAGTTTTTCGATTTAGATTTTCAGTTTTTCTGAATATTATTTATCAGTTCTAGTAATTGTAGGCTTTAAAAATTAAATAAAAATTATGACTCCATTTAATAAATGGAGAAAAAAAACACCTCCACTTTACTTTTTTTTTTTTAGAAAAATATTATTAATTTTTCTAAACATTTATAATAATCCTATTTACTGTGCTTAATTATTAACAAACAAACATATATTACTTATTCTTTTTTCAATATATCCTCAATTAAATTATAAAGTGCAATCATTTATTCAATATGTATATGAATAGAAGTGGACCTCTTCCGTTAGATGGGTGAAGTAATTTACATTTCTCAACAATACAAATGTGACTTGATATCAGAAAAACACCGTCAACAGTCCACAGAGGCTTGCAGAATTTAGAAAAGAAGAAAAATGAATGCCATTTCCACGTCCCTTCATTCTAAAAGTTCTTGACTATATTACAATTCCTAGCCCTACTCTCCTACCTAAAACTGACATACATCATACACCCTCCCAAATGCTTCCCCAAAACTTCACAAGACCCTCCCAACCAAACAGAAGCTAAGGTTCTTCATCCTCAACTCTAATTGACGCATCAGTCCAAACAAACCATTTCTTGCTTTATACAAACCGCAAAAAGGAATTAAACATATCTGAGTGCCTCGTTTGCCTATCGAAGTTGCTCGCATGCTACTTACAACGAGGCTAATCATGTCCGAATTTTCAAGCCCTCTTCCGGCAAGATTTGGCACAAAGATGGTCGCCAACTAGGGATGATCATATTCTCCTGAAAGCCTCGAGTTAAATCTTTTCGCAGGATTTAGCACCTGTCATTGAATAGAACACGGGACAATATGGTGTTTCCCACAGAACTGAACAATGGAGGAGAAGATGGGAGATAAAAAAAAAAAATGCACCACCCAAATGTTTCAGGTGGGGATCATTTCGTAAAATCCATGAATGACATCCTCATCAGTCAATTTCTCCTTCCTCAACATCTTTCGCTAGCTCCAAAACACTTCGAGCCAGTTCAATTTCTTCCTCCTCCTCATCATCTTTCTTTATGTATAGTCCTAGTTGTTCCAATGGGTTACTACTCCCCTGAATCGTCTCCTCCATGAAACTCGGCAACTCTTCATCACGTGCAATCCTTAACATTTCAAGATCTTCCATAAACTGACTGTTCTCATTAATATCAACAGTCCTTTCCATCTGCAGGCACCACACAAGCTTTTGGTCACATATTCCAACAAGATATGAGATAAAACTTCGCATAAAATGTGTCTGATTTTTACCTGTTGCAATGCTTGGCGAGCAGCTTCTCTTTCCAGCTCCCTCTTCCTTTTTTCTTCAGCTGCTGCTTCAGCAGCAGCTTTCCTGTGAGCTTCTTCAGCAGCCTTGGCCTCAGCCAGCAAACGTGCTTTTTCTGATAGCAAAGTAAACAGCTAAATCATCCACTCATGGAGAACTTGGTAAATCAACTTATTCAAAATTTCATAATTTGCATATAATTTCAAACCTTCTTTTTGCCGCCGCTCAAATTCCTCCTTTTCCATTCTTAATTTTTCAGGATCCCACTTTTCTCCCTAAAATCAATGCAGTACATTAATAATAATAAGTAAATTGAGTAGCATGCAGATATAATTGAAACCAATTACTTCTAGGGCAACAGTACTCGTGCCAATTACATGCTGTAGGGAAATCTAATGGTATACATAACTTATGCTGAGACCAACCTTTTCAAGTGCCTTTTCTCGAGCTTTGAGTATGGTGTCAGCAAAACGTTTCCTTAATATAGCTGCGCGATATAACTTATCGGGGGAGACTTGTCTCTCAGGTGGAGCGCTGTCCCCTGTAATTTTATAGCATATTGGGTGAGATGAAGCCCAAAAAGCAACAGCAAACAGTCTTCATAACGATTATCCTTACCGTCCTGGTGGCCATCTGTCTCACTAATTGTTGGCTTGTCCTGGTAATCTGGCTCAACCTTAGCCAATCCATTTGCAGATTCTAAGAAACATATCGGAAGCATAACTCAGCATAACTGTCCTAAGAAATAAAGGAAGTAACTATGTCTCATAACATCTAGAAACTCACGATTTCCAATGTCTAGGTCACCTAGGTCACTTCTCTTTTGGTCTAAATTTTCTCCCGATCCCACATTTTCCTACAATTAGCATACAACATAAAGAGTGGGGGAATCCACATGTCAGAGACAAATAAAGAAAGGAGCAAATGGAATGCACTAACCTAAGCCAAAAACATTAACAAGATATACCTTGGTCCCAGTACCAGGAACTGAAGCTTTAGCTCCATCTGATTCACAACCAGATGAACTGCCAGAATCTGAATTTGAAAGAAAGACAAGCAGAAAAAGAAAATTAGATTATAGAAAAAACTACAATAGGTTTCAACAAGCAAAATTAAATATAAATATAAACTTACAATAACAAGCATATATGTTGCTTATAACAAATTAGATAACCACATGAAGAGAATTGAGAGAAAAGTTGATAATTCTCCTTAATTTCAAAGCTTACAGCCCTAGGCAACTTATACTAAATCTCAGCAATGAAATAAAGGAAAGAATCCCTGTAAATCAGGGATTTTACAGAAGATGAAAATCAGTCAATGGACTGAATCTCTTTATTAGGAAACTAAATATTTCATTTCTAAATAGATTAGAGATTCTAACTAATTAATGAAAAATATCTTTCCACACTCCTCCTCAAGCTGGGTTGTATATTTATACAATCCCAGCTTGGAACTGAATTCTTCAAAAACTGGTTTGGACAAAGCTTTGGTAAGTATACCAGCAACTTGCAGCTTTGATGAGATGTAGGACAGTTGAACCACACCATTATTCACTTTTTCTGAGATGAAAATGTCTATCTATCTCAATGTGCTTGGTCCTGTCATGATGCATGGGATTCTTGGCAATGCTGATAGCTGCTTGGCTGTCACCGAACATTAGGATAGATGTATTAATATTGACTCCAAGTTCTATCAGCAATCTTTTAAGCCACATTCCTTCACAAATTCCTAGGGCTAGGGCACGGTATTCAGATTCACTAGCAACCACAGATTGCTTCTTACTTTTCCATGTTACAAGATTACCCCATACATTGGAACAATAGTCCGTAGTAGATCTTCTATCAGTTAGTTCTTCAGCCCAACTAGCATTTGTGTACATGTCAATTTCTCAGCTGTCATTCTTCTTGAATAATAGACCGTGACCTAGGGTCATTTTTAAGCACTTCAGAATTCTATAAACAGCCTCCAAGTGATCCTCATTAGGATTACTCATATGCTAATCACTACACTTGCAGAGAAAGCTATATCAGGTCTAGTGTGTGAGAGGTAGATGAGTTTACCCACCAACCTTTGGTATCTACCCTTGTCGAGTGAAGCAAAGTCATCACATTTTGTTGGCTTCTTGTTAGGTTCCATTAGAGTGTCAACTGGTTTACAGCCAAGCATACTCATGCCCTTAAGCAAGTCTAAAGTATACTTTCTCTGTGAGATGAAGATTCCCTCCTTAGATTGAGCAACTGCCATTCCTAAAAAGTATTTTAAGGGACCAATATCTTTGATCTCAAATTCAATGGCAAGTAGCTTTCTTAGAGATTTAAGTTCATCTTCATTGTCTCCTATAAGTATTATATCGTCAACATAAACAATTAAAATTGCAATTCTTTGACCATAAGAGAATTTCACGAATAATGTGTGATTTGTTTGACATTGGGTGTACCCATGTGAAGTCAATGTTTTTGCAAACCTCTCAAACCAGGCACAGGGTCATTGTTTCAAGCCATATAGTGTCTTCTTCAACTTGCACACCATTTGGCTATTAGTTGAGTTCCTTAATCTTGGTGGAATCTCCATGTAGACTTCTTCTTCTAGGTCACCATTTAGGAATGCATTCTTAACATCAAGTTGATACAAAGGCCAATCTTTGATTTGTTGCAAGTGAAAGAAGTACTCAAATTGTATTTATCTTTTCTACTAGTGCAAAAGTCTCCTCATAATCTATCCCATATACCTTTGTAAATTTTTTGGCCACTAGTCGAGCTGTAAACCTTTCAATGCTCCCATCTGCCTTGTATTTTACTGTGAAAATCCACTTGCACCCTACTGGTTTCTTCCCTTGGGATAATTCTAAGATGGTCCAAGTTCCATTTTTTTTTAAGAGCTTTGACTTCTTCAATTTCTTTCAACTTGAATCTTTTAATGCTTCATGAATAGAACTAGGAATTTGCACATTATCAAGGTTTGATACAAATGTCCTGTATGCAAGTGGTAACTTTTCATATGCCACATTATTGCCAATTGGATGAGAAGTGCAGGATCTCACACCTTTTCTTAAAGCAATGAATAAATCTAAATCATCATAATTAGGAGTAGTAGCCTCATGTTCTAAATTGTCCATACCTGTATGAATTTCAAGAATAGAAGAATTTGGATTAGGTTCTTGTTCTTGCGAAGCTTATGTATTGGGCTCCACTTGCTCATTGTTTTTTTCTCCTCCTTGTATAGGTATGAAGTTCCCTATTATTAGTGTCTAGTTGTTTAGAAGGCTCAGATGAATTACGCCGATGTTCAGGTGGACCGGTTAGAAGCTTGGACTGGCCAGGCATATTTGTTTTTGGCAAGGATGACAAAGGTGATGGTGGTATAGGCTAAGGTTTTGGAAATTCTAGAAGTGTGTCCCAAAGCTGATATTCACTCATAGTCTCCCCTTGAGTTTCAGATTTGGGAAAATAAGGTTGATGTTCGAAAAAGGACATCCATAGTGATATAGGTTCTTTTCGTGATAGGAGAATAGCATTTGTACCCTTATTGGTTTGATGAATACCCTAGGAAAATAAATTTAAGTGATTTTGGATCAAATTTGGAATGATGTTGATTATGGATATGCACAAAAGCATAACATCCAAGCACTTTAGGAGGTAAATTTGATGTAAAAGCTTTAATATGAGAGAAAGACCAAGTAATAACTTGCTAGGAATTTGAAATTTTAGAATTCTGTTTGGCATATGATTGATGAGGTATGCGGCTGTGAGTATTGCTTCCCCCCAAAAAATGTTTAGGAACATTTCTTGATCTAGCTACCTCCAATAAGTGCCTATTTTTTTTCTTTTTTGCAACTCCATTTTGTTGGGGATATCCACACATGAACTTATGTGAACTATCCTTTTCTCTAAGAAGTATGACCCAAGGATAGAATTAAAGTAATCTTTGGCATTGCCTATTTTTAAAATCCAAATATTGCTGTTAAATTAAATGCTAATCATGTTGTGAAATTATTTAAAAATAGTATTGGTTTCAGATTTTTCCTTTATGAGAAATGTCCAAATAGTTCTAGTATGGTCATCAATGAATGATAAAAACCAGCAAGTTCCAATTATGTTTTTCACTCTTGAAGGCCCCAAATATCATTATGAATTATAGAGAATGGAAGAGATAGTGAATATTGAATGCTTGGATACACACTTCTAATATATTTGGCAAGTTGACATATTTCACAATGAAAGGAACTAGAACTTTTATTTATGAATAGATGAGGAAACATTTTTGAAAGGTACATGAAATTGGGCTGGCCTATGGAAATGTCATAGCATTATTTCATTTTCACTTGACACTAAAACAGAATTGGAACAAGATTGACACAACTTATTGTGGGAACTTGTGGAGAAGTACTTTCCTTGAGCAAGTAAAGTCCGCCACACAATTCAGCACTGCCAATCACCTTCCCAAATCCACTTCCTGAAATCCACACAAGTTGGGAGAAAATTTAGCCACACAGTTTAGATCATGCGTAAGTTTGCAAATTGAGAGCAAATTACAGTCCAAATTTGGAACAAAAAGAATAGAGGATAGAGTGAGATCCTGTGTTAAATGAACTGTTCCATTTCCAACTATTTTTGAATGAGAACCATCTGTTATTTTAATGTTGAGACTTTATTATTCAGATTGAAAAGACTGAATATTCTTGCATCTCTTGTCATGTGGTCTGATGCTCCGGAATCCACTATCCAAGGCTTTGTTTTCTTGGTTTTTGTAATCAAATTGAAAAATACATTTCCTTGATGTGTTATCATGCTGGCGGGTTGGTTTGTTGAAGTTGTGGGGGAGAGAGATGCTTGAAAGATTAGCTTTTGCAGGACCTCAAATTGTTCTTTGGTGAAAGGACTGACTTCAGATGTGTTGGTCTCATTAGGTTTTACAGCAGCATATGCACATCTTTCTTTATCATTTTGTGCACAATTTGGTTTCCAATCAGTTGGCTTACCATGGATCTTCCAACCATTATCCTTTGTGTGTCCCAATCTTTTACAATACTCGCACTATGGTCTTCCTTTCTTTGGTTTATTGTCTTTATTTTCTTGGACAGATCCATGAGTAAGGAGGGCAGAACCTTCCACTGCAATAGTAGTGTTTGGATTGCCCATCATCACTCTCCTTCAACTTTCCACTCTTCGAACCTCTAAAAAGGCTTCTCAAATAGATGGTAAGGGCTTAATTCCCATTATTCTCCCCCTCACTTCATCTAGGCCCTTATTGAGGCCAAGGAGAAATTTAAAGGTTATCTTTTGTTCAACTATTTTCTTGTATAGTGTTGTATCATCAGGGCACTTCCAAGTATAAATCTCAAACGTATCCAAATATTGCCAATAGTGTGTAAGGAGATTAAAGTACTGAGTTACACTTAATTATCCTTGTCGCAAGTCATGAAGTTTTGCCTCAATTTCGAACAACTTTGAGGTATTTTCAGAGCTAGAATAAGTTTCTCATGCAACCTCCCAAATCTCTCGCGCAATTTTGTAGAGAAGAAAATTATCTCCCACTTCCACAGTCATTGAGTTGATCAGCCATGACATCACCATGTGGTTTTCAGCCTTCCAGGTGTCATATGAGGGATCTGTCTTGTTGGGAACATTAGTATCTCCAGTGAGATAATCATCCTTTCCTTTGCCACAAATGAACATGAATACGGATTGAGACTATGGAAGAAAATTATGGCTATTGAGTTTGAGGTTGGTTGTGAGAATAGAGGAATTGTCTTGGATTGGAACTTGAGTTTGAGTGCTTGATTCAATCATGGAAATGACTTCAGATTCTAAAGACTGGGTGTTCATGCCGATTTTTGCCATCTGGCAGTTTGGTGATGAGGATTTTGTGAGGGTATTACTGAAGTTCAGAAGCTGGCTCTGACACCATGAAGAGAATTGAGAGAAAAGTTTATGATTCTCTTTAATTTCAAAGCTTACAACCCTAGGCAATTTATACTAATTCTGATCAAATCTCAGCAATGAAATAAAGGAAAGAATCCCTGTAAATCAGGGATTTTACAGAAGATGAGAATCAATCAATGGAGTGAATCTCTTTATTAGGAAAATAAATATTTTATTTCTAAATAGATTAGAGATTCTAACTAATTAATGCAAAATATCTTTCCACACCACATATGGTAATATGAAGCAGCACAAACCAAATAGAAATTTTCTCATCTCCTTGCACAACCAAACAAAATCTATAACGTGATCTTAAACATTGATGAGATTGGACGCATGCAAAGCCATATGCCTCATACCAAAAAAATGTATTTGAGATCCCTCTGAAATCAGTCTAAGTTAAAGTTTGAGGCCCTCTGCATTCCACTCGCATATAGCCTATCCTAGAAAATATAAACTGGGATGCAAAGGTAAGTATTTAATAAACCAAAACAAAATCCTTCACCTCATATTGAATCTAACAGAAGGTTTCAAATCACACAAACAAATACCACATATATGAGAAACTGCCAGTATCTCATATGCAATTATGAAAAATATGTCCAAAAACAGTTGTACCATTGCATATTACATTTGAGACTTTATCTACATTCTCTCACCAGTAATGATTCCTTGCTAACTCCAATATTTAAATAGAACAATAAAATTGGTCTTACAACAGTGCACAGATTCTTATTGAAAAATTAAATATATCAGCCCACCATGATATTTAAAATTTCAAGTTGCGCAAGTTTAGCTGCACCTAGCCAAATAAATTGCAAAACCACGCTGCAAAATGACCAAATCTTTGACGAGTTCCAAAAATTTCACCAATCACCTAACTCTCTTTTGGCCTGCTCATCTTGCCACAAGCATTATCCCCCGGATATATTTAGGGTTTGATTGTAATAACTTCAAGTTCCAGCATACAATTTCAGCAAAATTTTTGTTCTCCCAGTTTATTTATACATATGATCCCTTCAACATAATAATCTTTCCCTACTAAGCTATCCTCACTAGGTAAAAATTGCTAAAAAGAAAAACCTTATCCCCAATTTGACAGATATGTTATGTACCACAAATGGCATGCTCTTATTTATAATGGTTTAGGCCCCACTTCTCATTGAATAACTGGCCCATTCTTAGACTTTGTGAACTTTGGTTTGAACAAACTAAACCGTGTTTGATGCCCCAACATGCTTGTCAATCACATTGAAAAATCATTGCCAACTTGGAATCTCCAACAATCATTACTACACTGCCACACATGGCACTGATTATTTCTTCTTTGCCATGTTCTCTCTCTCTCAAACTTACCGCTTCTCTAATCTCTGTGACATTATTTCTCAATTTTTATGTATCTCCACTTAGTGAAAAACATAACTCTCTGAGTGCACTCAAAAACTCTTCACCTGATTTAGCACCGATGCAGCAATTAGCAGTAAATGTGCTTTGGGGATAAAGCGCTATGATACATACCTTTTCAAGTCTTCCTTTTGTTCCTCTTTTACTGCTTCTCTAGCTTTTTTGATGTTATCCCTCAATATTCAAACATCTGCTCTTAGCAATTATCATAACTCTCAAAGTTCACCCAATAATACTTTTTCGGATTTAGACCTGAGCAGCAAATTAACAATAAAAAGAGCTATGGGGATGGAGACCCTCTGCTAGGAAAGTCATTTGCTTTTGTTATCCTCTATTGCAATGAGTATATCTTGATCCAATGGGCAACATAGTTTTCATGTTTAAAAATAAATTCTCAGATCATTTATCTTATTTAATTCAAATTTCAATATTTAACACAGAACATCCAAAATGAATTCCAAAGACAATTCTTTAGTCTATTTGCATTAAGAATGTTATGATTCTACCATATGTGTCAACTAGAATCTGTACTATCCATCTAGGAGATCCTCCAAGAGAGAGGACCCATCAGCCATTGTAATTTCTTTTTACACTTATTTACTCACATCACTACAAAAACACAGAATGCTATATTCAACTATCCCTAGACTATGGAAGAAAAGAATAATTATTTCTAGCCACATAAAGCATCACCAAATCAAAGATAGCCATAAAATGAAGCATGACAGCATGCTTAATAGGACTGAACTCTTGGACACTTAGACAAAACCAAAAAGGACTGTTACAGGAAATCTAAAAATTTGTAGCTACCCAATGAAATAAACCAGATTGTACCCGAGTAGAAGTTAGGTCCAGATTTTTCAAAGATAGCCCAGGTCCAAGCATGAGCACATGCTCAAATAGAACTCAACTCCTCATATCCAAATAGTTAAAGCTTCCAAATTCAATTAACAGGACTGCACATGAGCATAAGGCATCAAATAGGGGAGCCTAGATAGATGTCTGGCTAATCTCCAACACCAGAGGGAATTTCATTAAATGATCCACTCAATTCAAGTTTATGCATTAAAAAGAATCTAAGTTCACAAATTTCCTAAAACCAAAGTAGCAAATATGAAGACAAAAATTTGAAGCTTGGACCATATTTTCTTTCAACAAACATTTCATGTAAGAACATTAAGCAGTTACACAGACAGCCATGAATTAACAGTTGAGTAGAAACTCGTCAACAGGGTACATGTAAACCAAACAAAATTTTAAAATTATTTACTAATGAAAATGAATATTCTATTATCAGCAACATCCAGAAGTTACTCAAATATGCAAGTCAAAAACTCACAATGGCTCATTAAAATTGATGGAGAGATTGTTAAAAGACATCATACTAAAAGAGAGAAATTTAATAAATAAAGTATAAATGGAATCAATTCAGAGTTTACTCACAGAATTCAAATAATCAGGCATGCCAAATAAGAAAAGATCCAAAATTTTACATTTGGCGATGATAAATTTCTCAATAGAATTACATACACTTTCTAAAGATCACATAAAGTCTAACATTTGTATCTTCTAAGAAAGTCATAACATAACAAGCCAACCTAAATGGAGGGGGTTTACCCTTACATGCTCCAAAGCTCAATTTTTCATAAGCAAATTTCAAAAAGATAAGAAAAGGCAAAGATAAAAAGGAACACTAACCACCAGAAGAGGAGCCTGATTCACTGCCAGATCTACTTGAGCTACTGCATTTACTACTTTTATTTGCTGCATCTTTCTCAATATCTACCGGAGGATAACTTGAAACAGGAGGATCATGTCCACCAACAATATCTATATCTTCATCCACTGGTTCATTGCCTAAAGACATTATGCATAGGTTTTAAACTGACCACAAAAGAACCACATGTAATGCATAAGTATTGTCTAGTAACTCAAACTGCAGAAATATGGGATAGGAACATTACCTTTGCACAGTTGTAACAATGAATTGCTAAGCCCAGACTCATTAAGAAGCTGAATGAAAACAGGAGAAGGCAGGCAACAATGAGATATGCAAAAGACAATATCCCTCCCCCAGCTAAAAAAATAAAATTAAAAAAAAAGGGGGGGAAAAATAAGTAGAATTCACAAATATGCAAAGAAACAACAAAGGGAAATATACCTCCTTTTCGCATATTTCTGCTTTACCCTGGTTTTTCGGTTTCTCAATGAAATAATCATCTAAAAGCTTCCGCAATTTAAACAGTGTATCATTGCTCAGAGAATCAATATCAATCTCAATTTCATCATCACCAGTCTGGTCAGCATTATGACAATTCTCTTTTAAAAAGTCAATAATGCTTTCAGGCAATTCACCCAGCAAAACCTCCAATTCCATGCTCAATTTATGCTTCTCCTCATTAGTCATGATCTGACTAACCAGCTCTGACTTAACCTTATTGTCATTTTGGGTAGTTTTTTTCTTTTTTGATGGAACTGTACCCATATTACTTTCCATTTCTACAGGAACACGAGGTCTTGGAGGCACTGATTCTACACCAATAATCAGCAGAAGCTTCTTCTCTATAGCTTTCCATCTCGATTCAAAAAATTTACTGAGTGCCTCAGCCATGAAATGGACATCATTCCCAGGAGGGTTATACTTAATTGCATTTGAGAAAGTTAGACGCACGTCTGCAGCAAACCCTAGTGGACTTGAATATGCACCTGAAGTGATCTTGATCTTCACTGTACCCAAGTCCATTGGATGTTTAATGACAGAGAAATAATCTGGTATTTTCAACTTAACCACATCAACTGGTTCATTGAATATCCAACCAAACTGATGTGTCATCAAACGATGTAATAATGTTTCACACTGTTTCATCAACATAGCATTCGAAATACTCACTGGTGCAACCAGTTTCGCTGGTTCCATAAGCCCATATGCACCCTTTTTTGTTTGAGCACCATTACGAACTTGCAGGGCCCGTTTCTTGCTCTGTGGAGCTGACACTTCAACTGACCTATGTAAGCCCTCTAGTGGAGATCTCTTTTGGCCATCACTGCAACTCCAAATATCACTAGAAGGCGACAATAAAGCTGCATTTGAACTCAAAGAAGCCACTTTTTTCTCAAGGACCCTGACCAGCTCAAGTTCCTTTCTCAACCTAAGCCCTAAATCCTTCCTCTCTGACCTTGACATCTTTGACAACGGCAAGACTTGGATTGGGACACCAAAACTATCATGGCCATCAACATTCAGACTCATAGATTTCCTCTTGGGAGCATAAGAATCCTCTGAAGCTGTCATCTCAGTGACAACTCGCCCAGAACTCCCAAATCCCTCTGATTCAGCCACAGTCTCAACAGCATACCGGTTATCAGGAACAAAACCAGAGGAATGCCCTTTAGAGTATTTTCTAGATTTCCCCATTGGTTGTGAAAGCCAATACCTCTTTGATTTCTTCTGTCCAACAAACTCTATTGGAACAGTTGGTGCCATAAGATTAACTCCCAATAACTGCACATGTCAACCTTGACAATTAATTTTATTCCTTAACTTCACTTTCTAAATTCTGGATATCCCAAATTATGTACATTCATGAAAATGCCCGACTTCTAGTTCACAATATAATTAGCTTTGAATTCTATATCAAACCGGTTTTATTCAAATTCTTTATAATTTGATCAAGGGAACAATTATGTCAGAAAAACCGCAACAGCGATTCTTTTTACCGCAAAACTATTGATTCTTTTCTTGCATTTCACTGAAGTTTCAAATCAACAACAAAATTAAAGTCTCGCCAGAATTTGTGGTCCTCCTGAATGTATTGCGTAAGGATGATATCAAACCAAATCTAGCAATTAAAACTGGCGCTAATGTAAACTTTCAAGAACATCTTCGAATGAGAGAGATTATAAATATAATTATAATAAAAGCCTGAAAAATCCCGAATTCACTGAACAAAAGCAATATTAACCCTCCAAAATCCTGGATTAGAAACCATAAAACCATCACTGAAACCAGAAAACCCCAAATGAAAGGGAAACAGGAAAAGAAACCTAATCTCTCCACCTATGGCCTCAAAAAATTTCGATGAGAGGGAAATCCTAAAAAATGATTCAAAAAGGTATTAAAACCTTGAGAAGAATTTAAAAAAAAATACTTACGAGAAAAATACCTAAACTCCTTCGAGCAAAAACCCCCCGAAGCGAAAACCCTAGATCGAATCGAAGCTAAATAAGCGCATCGACCCGAACAAACCAAAACACAATGTGCATAAAACCCTAGTCAGGAAGTTCATCCTTCAGATGAAATCCAATTCAGAACCTGGATCTCGCGCTTTAGCACTTGATTCGAACAAACCCCGGAGATAGAGATTCAATAGAAACCCTGTTCACAATTATTCTTCCACCCAAAAGAGCGAAACAGAAAAAACACAAGTAAAACAGAAAGAGAGAGAAATGCTTCAAACCTCAACGTACTTGGGCTGCTTCGCTCCTCTACTTTTAACGGCCCATTTCTCTTCATCTCCAAGCAATCCCGACCGTGAATAACCGACACTGTCACATCCAACGGATAAAAGTAACTTATATTTTGCCCACCGTCAAAATCGGAATCTAACGGCTCTTCTAGATCATGATGAATAATTAATTACAAGGTTCTAAAATCCAGATACTGTACATATTGAACATAAGGGTGGCAATTTGGGGTTAGCGTTATATCCATAACAAATAATATAATACAATAAATTAATTATGTCTGAATTTAAATTTAAATACAATCTCTTTATTAAATAAATTAATACAATAAGACACATTTAATTTAATTTAATTTAAAATAAATTAATATAATATGATGTAATTAATTTTATATAATTTATTGATACATTATAATTCAATTTAATAAATAATAATATAATCCATTTAGCTAATATTTTAAATAAAATTTATTAAATTAATTTTTAAATAAAAAAACTCGAATACAGTTAATACTAATATAGTAAAATATTAAACTATATAAAATATATACCAATTTAATAAATATGTATATTAATCTATTAATAATTTAATTAATATATATATATATATATATATATATATATATATATGATGAATGTCGATTTAAATATATTAGTTCAATACAATACAAATTTATTAAAATTCATTCGGTTCGAAGCGGTAGCGGCGATTTGCCATCTCTAGGATAAGCTTGTTGTTTCTGTGGGCGCGTGAGCAAATGTTTATCCAGAAAAAGAAAGTGATGGATGGGGAAGTCGACAAATCTACCCATATTCATGGACCACGTGTCTGTCTTTTGACCTTTCACCGCCAAGTGACGCGGCGAATAAGCTTTCATATTGCTACCACGTGCTAATTGTTGATTGTCGTCGTGGAGCATCATCAGCATTTCTTTTTGTCTCTTTGTAACTTTTACTGCTTTACTGCGATTTTTCTTATATTTTTACCTTATCCATTAGGCTTTCTCCCAATGAGTGAGTAGCGAGTATGAAACAATTAATCGATTTATAAGGTCTTTTTTATTAATCCATCTATAAATATTAGTTTTTAAATTTTTTTAACTAAAAATAATTAATAAGTCCATTGAATTAGATTTCGACAGTTCGATTTTTGATGTTCAATAAAAAAAAAGCAGTAAGCTATTTCTCTCCAAAAACAAAAGCTATTAATTTAAATTACAAAATACAATAAATTATAAGCAATTATTCCATTTAAAATATAAATTAAAATTATACCAAATTACAAGCGATAGATCAAATTTTAAAGAAATCCACGCATGAATGTTAACACAAGCAATTGACTCGGTTATACATGTAACACTTAACTAAAATTACACATAAAAATCAAAATTATGAAATATATATGTGTATTTTATTGAAATATATAATATCTAAACAAAAATATTTGGAAAATAAAATAAATTCAGGAGAAAAATCTAATAAGAAAAAAAAAGTTTAGGGTAATAATACATCGTCAACAGTTAATTGAAATTGCAACTGAGAATCAAAAAATAAATTTGAAACCAAAATATGTGATTTGATGTCAGACCGATTTTTTAGTGAATCGATTTTTAGCTGATAGGCCGCCAATTCAGTCTCAAGCTTCTTAGAGTTGGGCTCTAAAGCCTAATTGTTCGATTCAGATGATGTTATTGTGTTCAGGTTGGGCCCAAGAGGTTTATAACTATTCCAATACCTTTTAACGTATTGAAAATTTTCGAAAGGAATAATGTCATTAAAATTTCAAAATCATGAGAACAATCCCAAAATATGAAGTTGTTCGATTTTCAGCTAAACCTTTAGGCCTTCGTATAGTTCATATTGAAGAGTTCTGATGAACCTCAGCCCAGAGATTCATTTTCCTAAATTGATTTGATACCCATTGGTCGATCAGTTCCTAAATAAAAATCTGCATGCAAAAGAATACAGCCCAAAACCCAATTTGAAATATTATATTTTTGGAGAAACCAATAATGCATCTCCATCTTAGAAAACAAAATCCATGCATCTGTTGCTATTTTGTCCACACAAACATACCAAACATCATAATACTATATTCATATCTAGACCCTATCCTTGTGAATAAAAAACATTTGAATTTTAAGTACATTGTATTGAATCAATAAATTAACTAAATAAAATTAAACAGCTCCTTAAAAACATTAGACAAAACTGCAGGATGAAAAAAAGGGAAAATTATAAATAAAAAACAAAGCATACAATAATATATATTGAAAAGCTTGTTTTACGATTTAATGAAGAAGGAACCAATATGCAATACAGTCAATATATTAGCCAATTAATATGGCAGTTTAATTATATTCAGTGTATCAGTTCACCATTTTTTTTTTTTTGGAAAAGGTGGGTAAAACCCATAACACAAAACAAAAAAAACACTATACATAAATATAGGACACCACTACAACATGATGGAGAAGCCAAGAATTCAAACTAGAAAGGGGAGCATGAAGAACATGAAAACCTAAACTAAAACCATACGGCGATGAGAAAGAAAGTCTACAGCGAAATTAGCCTCTCGATGCGCATGGGTGAAAGAAATAGAGGAAAACCGATTCATCAGATTTTTAATATTGCACGCTGTAGAATAGTTCACATTTTATCCTACAATTTAATGGAAAATATAGACAAAAAAAAATACAAACTGAAAATAAAATAAAGTGTTAAGTTAATTACTATTAAAAAGACGCTAAAGTTCAAATTGAAAATGCACATATAAATTAAGATTTTTCATAATTAAAATGAAAGGACTATATGGATGAACGAATGTTTACTCTTCTATGACTTTTATTTGATGGATGAGTGGATACCTCATAATCTCTGTAAACAAATAACATAAAATTCTGCAACAGTTTGAAGACGTTCAGTTTCTTTCTAAACTATACGAATCATGCCAGAGAAAATAGACCTTAAAGCACCTAACTTATTAATTTTCCATTGAGAATTAGATCAGGAAAAGTGGGGGAAAACCCTTGCATTCGAGTCGGTAGACAGGTAGTCTTTTCTTGTTTTCGTTATAATAATTTTTTAACAGACTGATACTTCAGCAGAAAAGAGATGATTCTTACCTTACCTAAAGTAGTCATTAATAATAATAATAATAATAATTCAGCGATGAATCAAAACTAAGAACAACATTCCATTTATAATTTTTGGAAAAATATTGACCTTTGATACATACTAAATGATTCAAAAGCAATGTTAAAATTTTAATATAATAATATTTTGATTAATGATATATAAAAGCCAGTTAATTATTTAATAATACAAATATCAAGTCTGAACTCTGAACAGAACGTGGCTATTTAACAAAGATGAGTCAGCTATTCACACTACATAAAGCAACTCCATGCTTGAAGCAGAATAAGTTTCTACTTTCTATTATAGAGCTACAGAAGAAATAACACACGGCATTCACGTACTAGTGACGAAAGTAAACGGCTTCTTAATCGGTATTCAAAATGAAAGCAACAGAGGGTGCCTTTAAAAGCTGCTGCACCAAGCCTCGACAGCAAACACCAACAAAACCAACTTCCACTCAACACATACTCTTCCACCTGTGCCCCCGCATGTCATCCCATTTGTCTCCCTATCTTTGGACTTTTTTCTTTTTTCTCTTTTCCATCTCTCCTTCTCTCTAACCTCATTTCCAACCCAAACATTAATTGATTTAAAATATATATATATATATTTTTTTTTTCCCAACAAATGTTACAGTTATACCCACACCCAGATGGATGGAAAGAAGAACGTGAATGAACAGTGAAAAGTTGAAAAAAGGGCAAAACTCCATAGGAAGACCAAAATATTCACAATTTTAGGTTATCAAGCTGCTACATGTTATAGAGAGTGTTTGGCAAGGGATTGCAAAGCTAATTAAACCATGTTTTTTGGGGTTTGTTAATTTAGATTTCTGCTAATTAATATATTTAATCATTTACCGGCCTAAAGTGAGTGCAGCCTTGACGTCTAGTCTCCATGCAAAACCACCACCGTCCATTCTCCACACGTCACTGGGCACTGTTATGGAGCTCCTTTCCGTCCCCTGTCCGCCATTTTTGTGGTTCTGCACCCTCACCCTGCACGTGAACGCCAGGCTGCTCCCCACCGCTATTGTCGCCGCTGCTTCCCCCTTCATCACTAACCACACCACCAACTCTCCTTTCCCCACCATCTTCTTATATGCCTCGTTCGTCCACGTCACCCGCCCAAAACCGTCTGATATAAACCCTGGACAACTGTCCCTCTCCAAATTTATCCTTCTCTCTTTATCCGTACACCCTAATCCATTCACATCCACCCAAGTGTCCGTTATACATTCTACCGTTACGCATGATCCGATCACTACCCTCATCACCGCTGGCGTAACCACCGCCTGACCCTCCGCCATGCCTAAGCCTCCTGATACCTTCATCTCATCGTGGCCATTTTCATTGCTTCCGAAACTTAGCCACGTAGAGACGTTCTTTGTTTGCCGTTGAAAAAGTACGCCTGCCGGAGATTCTTTTTCTCTTCCAGGACTAGGAGTGTCTTTTCTGTCAGGAGTCTCCGGCAAGAGAGGCAAAGTCACCACCGCCTCTATCTTATCTTCGCTCGATCCCTTTCTTTTCCTATTATTGTTACCATTGTTGCAACGCCTATTACCATTTCCGTTTGTGGTGCTTAACCTTCTCTTACCTCTGCCTGATCTGGAACTAGTCTCGCTTATTTCCGGAGATGATGCACCGGAGGCTGAAGCGGTATTGGCCGGCTTAGGAGCGATCGGCCGGAATCTCATCATTATCCGATCAACTGATGAAATATCATAGGTACCTCCACCGTACCTGGCTATGCAACACCCCCCATTACCATCCATTATGAACCTTTTTTTCTCTCACCCTTTTCTTTCTGCACCACCACTTCACGCCGACAGGTACGCACAGAGTGCAAAGATGAAGAGAGAGGTAGCTATATTTATAAGAACTGTGAAGTCGACACTTGTGAATATCAGACACGTGTATAGTATAATGGTTTAACAGCGCAGAAAGGCCATTGGTTGAAACCAGCAACGTGGAGTCTTTGCTTCTTGTGGGACCCGCTAGAATGTGATCGTCGCAGACTGGGACCCACTCCATAACCAATGGGGTGGATAGAAGTGTTCTGTTCAGGGGACAGAAGAGGGGCACGTATGCGTCCGGCCTTGTGCTGTGTGTAAGGGCCTCTCTCTTTTCTTTTTCTTTTGTAGTTTTTCATATTTTTTATTTTTTTTGTTTTTTCCTTTTTTTTTAAGGTTTTTATTGATAGTTCGAGAAGGATAACACGTGGTCCAATCGGATATGGATAGCACTTGAAGACCAAAGATTGATCAGCAGGTGAATGACGTAGCCACGTGGACAGCAGGTTTTTAAACGGCATTAAGCTGATGATGTCATCGCGTAGAAAAGGATGAGAGGGTATATTTGGTAACACAACAATATTAGTAGAATTAGTATTCACCTCACAATTTGTTACTTCATAATTTTTTTATATTTTCTTTTCAAATAATATATTATATGCTTTATTTTTTTCGTTATTTTTAATTGTAGTATTTCATTTAAATATAATATAATGAAATGTTATTTATTATATTAGATTAAAATATTTAATATTATATAATATATATATATATTATATAATATATTTGTATTATGTATTTAAATAAATTTTATATAGTATTAGCAATTTTTTTATATTTTTCAGTTAGTTTTATTAAATAATTTTAATTCAATTATCTAAATTATCAGTTATTCAATTTTCGACTACAATTAAATTATCACTTAATTTTGCCAAATAAAACCATAGTTTGCAATTCATTTGATTTTGAATTTTTTACACAAATTTATTTATAAATATTAGTTTAAAAAAATTATTATCTCCTTTTTCATTCAAATTGTTTTTCAAAAAAATTTATGATTGTTCCACTATAAATGCATTTTTTTTTCTTCCAAAAATTAAGAAAATGCTATTTTTGTCTCAAACTTATCGTTACCTTATTGTAACTATTAGAGAGTTCTTGTTGGTCAATTTTTTCGGATCTCAATTAAAAGTTAAAAGATAATTTAGAAAATTACAATTTTTTACATTAACATTTAAAAAATACTTGAATGGATCAAAAATAGCAATATTAAAACAATATGCATATTGTTAAGAGTTTAGCACCTTTACGGTGAATGCAAATAGATAGTTATTCCTATTGTATAACTCACGATTTATTCGACTTCTTAATAAACAAAAAAAATGCATATAATAAGTTATTAAAAGAAAAAAAAATCTATGACTTCCTTAGATGAACCAATAAGGGTGTGTTTACTTTTAGAGTATTGTTTTATGTTTTCATTTTTCAAATTTTAAAGAAAATAAAAACTTTTCATTCTCATATAAATTTTGTAAAATATGTTTACTAGTTAGAAATTGAAAACTGTTTTTTATTTTTTGAAAATATAATATAAAACTTATTTTTCATTTTTGAAAACTGAAAATATGTTTACTTGCCATTATATAAAAATTGTTTTACATATCTAAATACATAAAAATATATTTAATTTAAAAAAATAATTTTTTTTAAGATTAGAATTATAGTCTATTGTATTTACTTGCATATTATTAATCATTACATGTAAATTAACCAAAGAGAACCAGCAACACCACATGATGGAAGCCCCAACAGTTGGCAGAGAAAATTTCTTCTATAATAAATAAAAAAAAAAGAAGCCCTAATAAAAAAACGCTTGTTATCAAAAGTAAATTTTAATATAGAAAATTTTAGAAAACAATAAAAATCTGTTTTCCACTTTTTATTTTATAATTGTGAAAATAGTTTTCAATAGAGATTTGTATGTAAATACCCAAAGCAAGCACAAAATTCCATTTCTATTTTTATTTTAAATTGTTTCTAAAAAACTGGAAAATTCTTTAAAGTAAGCACACTCTAAGGTTCATATACGTGAGATGGTTATATAACAAAGCATTTGGATGATGAATTGATGATCTAGTAGATATGAACTCAAAGAAAATTAACAGCTGGGGGTAGCTAACCAATGGGCACACACCATTCCCGATTACCCATATATATATATATATATATATATATATATATATATATATATATATATATATATATATATATATATATATATAAAGAAAGAAAGGGACATTAATTAATAATAGCAGAATAATATAATTTTTGAGTTGCAGGTACTTTTGGTTGGTCGACCATTTTTCGCATGATAGTGTACAGTATGTATTCAGAGGCACGATAGTGTACAGTATGTATTCAGAGAAAATGAATTGAAGCAGGGATCGTACATGCCAACTAATCAATTTAATTAATGTCCATCATGTTTGCACTAGTGCTACCAAAAGGAAAGGAATCCCCGATTTACATCCATTATTGATTCGGTGTCCTAGCTAGATTTTCTATTAATTAATTACATTTATGTAGACGATCATAATTATGTGTTGCTAATTAACGTGTCACTGATATATATTATGATAGCATTTCACAAAATTTACATTTTTGGGTCACATATATAAAAAATAGTTAGATCATTTATTTATTTTATTTTGAACATGTTCAAATCAACTAACATGTCATGTTCCATTAGTAAATATAAAGAAATAATAACAAAATTAAGAGTGAAAAAGTGAAATTTTTGTGACAAATATGTCAATACAGGTCACTATCTAAATGAATGTTTGAAATTGCTGTTAGATATCTAAAAAATAGATTTAAAATTTTTTTGATTTAATTGATTAATTTCTTTAATTTTTTATAAACTATTTTTTTTCAGATTTTCATTTGAAAAAAATATATTTAACTGTTTTTTTCTAAAAAAAATTTAAAAAATAAAAAATTTTCTAAAAATATTTTTACCAAATATAATGTCAAACAGACTCTAATTGATTCATATCCAAACTTAAAAAATTTCAAGTGACTAATGTTTTGAAATTTACGTGTAAATTTACGAGTCCACCAAATTAAATTTATCAACACTAGTTAATTAATTACTTTCATTTGTTTGTTTTATATTTGAGGTTGGGCCAATCATACACGAATTTGCATCTTGTTTATATACATGCCCAATGCTTTTCTATTTATGTGTAAAAATGGATGTTGCGGATTGATTGTGGATAAAAAATTAGTCAAAGCAAGAGGAGGTTTCTCATCCTTCAGAAAAATGGTAATCTAAAATTATTTGAAAGTAGACCAACCACAGGCCTCCTTTGTTGTCAAACAATGGACTCCAATGGCAACAAAGTGGGAAGTTGGAAAGTCTAATCTCCAAAAGCTTTTGAACTAATAGGGTGTTCAAAATTTCAAATCAAATTAATGAGCTATTCTTGTTCAAATTTTTTGAACCCAATGGCCGACCGATGCTATGCTATCAAAAGGTGCCCACCATTTATCTCCGTGATTTGGGTGTGGTCGCTACTTTCTCTTGATGCGAGTATGAATTTTCTTTTCTTTTCTTTTCAGCCAAACAGAGACGCAGGATATATTCCTTCATGTAAATGACCCATTAAGCCCCATTGAATGGGATCTTGCCAATTCATGACAATCATCACTATTCCAATGAATGTTAAATATTGCTCTTTTACTTCAACTCCACGTGTCCAGCTCAACATTTGCTAATGTTATAAAACCTTTGAAAATAACTAAAACCTTCCTCGGCCTCACAATCACATTTTTATTTTATGGCTACCCATCATTGAAAATGAGGATTCTTATTATTTAATAATTCCGGTATGGAAAATTTATTTCTAGTGGGCCCCAAGAGTAGTACACGTATGCAAACGAATTTCAATTTCAATCAAACTGACACAATGGTGGCCACTGATTGTAAATCGTGATCTATCATTTCATGTGATTAAGCTGGTCCCACTTCTATATGGATGTCAGTCGCACGGCCTAGATTTGAGAAGATAAATTCATGAATGAATTTATTGTGAAAAGATATATACATAAGAATTCTTTCTTTGTTCAATATAAAACATCTTTTAAATTTAGAAAAAAAAAACACTTTTACGTAAATAAAAGACTGAAGGAATTTTCAATTTCTTTTAATTTTGATATTGTATTTATAAAAATATTTTTAGAAAAAAAATTATTTTAAATTTTTTTGAATTTTGGAAATTATTTTTTTAAAAAAAGTAAATAGATATTTTTTTAGAAGTAAATTTAAAAAAAATAATTTATAAAAAATAAAAAAATAGACAATTAAATTAAAAAAATTATAAATTTAAATAACTAATAATAATTTCAAACACCCCATAAATACATATTTCAAGGAGGGGCGGATGAGATTCAAATAAGCGTTTACTTCAAATATTTTTATAGTTTTCAAACACTTAGCCACAATAATTTCCAAATTGTCAAATCAAACAAAGTTTAATATTTCAAAACTAATTTTGACATTAAAATGTTAGAAATATATGTTTATACATTAATATTAAATATATAAAATAATTAGTCTACTTTTCATTTTAATATTTTTTATTATCGATTAGAGTACAATTATATATCTTTCGAGTTGAATTTGGATGGAATATAGAGTAAATGATGTTTTTACAGAATCAATCACTGTATAAAAAAATGATTGATGTCACAAAAATTAGGTATCGAGAAAATTAGACCAAGCAAACATTTTTATTTTGAAATGAATTCGAGTTGGTTGATTTGGAATTCAGTATTATTTCAAGTTTTGGATGACCCCTGGATCATAATAAACACTCTCTTTAGAAAAAGGACCCAAAGAAAAAAAAAAAAAAAAACAAAATTTTTTGAAAATTTTGAAGGTTTGAAAAATCGCAAGTAACATTTTTTTTAGAGATCGGAAAAACAAATTTGAAAAATATTCAGGTAAATTCAATCCAAAAAATATTCAAATAATTTTAAATTTTCAGTTTTACGGTTGGGTCATGGGTGATGGCTCTAGACAAAATAGTTTTAATATCACAATGTCAATGTAAAAAAATGTAGGAAAAGGAGAACTAAGTGTTATTTACCTTCTATTTTACAGTTTCTATTGATTAATAATTAGATGCTATGTAGTAATTTATTATGTTATGTGAACTGTATGAAAAACAATATAAATATTTATCATTAAATGTGCAAAATAGAACTAAAACCGAATTGAATTGAATTTATATATGTAATTAAGCTTCTAATTTTAGTTCAATTTATTCAATTCGGTTCATCAAATATTGAGAAATCATTCAAACTGAATTGACAGAAGTTTTAGCTTATATGTAATTTTTATAATTAAATATAAAAATTTGCCATTATACGTTATCAAATTGGAGTTTATACCCTATTTATTTTTAATGGGATTTACATATGCATATAAGTCTTATCGGATTCTCTAGTTTTCTCACTTTCTCTGATCTCTTGATCAATGATTATATCATGTAAAAGCATGTTATTTCATTATTTTCTCAACAAAACGGCTTTCAAAATATAGTCCCTAGCAGATTTAGGATTAAAATAATGAGGATCAACAGAGATACTTAATTCATTTATTTTGTTGATTATTACTAGAAGTGTGAAATGGTTCGGTAATCCCGAATTATTCAGCCAGACTAATAAATTTTGGTAAACAATTACCGGAAAAAATTTAGTATAGTAACGGTAATAAAATTTTAACAATTTTAGTAATTCGGTAATTACCGAATTTCAAAATGACATCGTTTTGAATATATATATATATATATATATATATATATATATAACCCTTAAGTTTATGTATGTTTAAAAATTGTTCAACTATTAAATTGCTTACTACTAATTGATTTTGAGACATAATGATAATATATCGTGTGACATATTTATAAATTTTATTATAATATTTATATTTGTTAAAAATATTTATTTTATTTTATTTCAAAAACATGTTATTTTATGGTATTTTAATTTATGTGATATATATATATATATATATTATAATTAAATAACTTAAGAAATATGGTACATTTAAATAAAATTTAAAAATTCAATAAAATTTTCGGATATTCAAAAAAATCGGTAACTGAATTTCGAAATGTTCACCATTAATTAATACAATTGATCATTGTTTAGTAACATGACAAATGAAGATTTTTATTTTGAATGAATTTTCTTGATTTATGATAAGTTAATCTCCCAAATGTTAGATTAAATGACATTTTTATTTTTTTCTCAATCTATTTATATGAAATAAAAACAAAATATTTTAAGAATAATAATATATGTTGCATCAAGAATAATCAAATTGTTATCTAGTAAAATGTGTTAGGAAAATTATGATTTTGATAGTAATATTCGAATTGGTTTCATAATTTGAATTTGGAATGATGATCCAGATATATATTTTTTGATATAATGACTATGAATTATAATATTTTTATGCTAAAAATGGTGAATATGTAAATAAAAAATTGAAATCTAAAGTAAGCTATTTCTAAAGAAAAATGAAAGTGAAAAGTGAGTTATCTCACATAGAAAAAATGAAAAATTAGGACAATAGTTTATATAAAAAAAAAATTTATCATTTTATTGATAAGTGAGTAGTTTAAAAGGTTCTCATACTTGCACACAAAAGGTACAAATCCATAAATCAAACTAAGATCAATTCGTGGATATGCGACCTGCATATACAAATGTCAAACCGAAATATCATAGTTCAAGCCTAATTCATTTTTTACATTTTTATTTTTGAAAAAATAAAGCACGGTCGTGGAGTTTGATAACACCCATAACAGAAAGGTCATATGTCATTGTCACGCCCATGACAGTAAGGTAACCATTGCGGGCTATTATACTCATGACGTTATGTCATACGCACGACATGCATGTTTCCAAAAAATATCTTTTAAGCTTATATAGTTTTTTGGATTACAAATTCAATTTTGATTAAATTACAATCATAATAGAGTTTAAACCACAATTAATTTTTCTCTTATATTTTCTAGTATAAATAGATCCATTTATTTATGTTGAAGAGACTTTTTCTTCTCGCGTAAAAATACTTCTTATTTTTTTCTTCCATTTTCTTTTGTGATAGAAAGACTATATTCAATTCACTGTAAGCATTTATTTTGTATTCAATTTTTGCTCTTTTATTTGTTATATCCTGAAAATATTATTGAGCCTAAATATCAGTGGTAGGAGGTGAATTTATCTTAAAAACATTGTGTAAAATACAAGTATCAAATTGTCTTTTCTGCTTTTAGTATTTTTCCTTATACTGGATTAACAATCAACCTCATTATTCATATTATTTCCTAACAAAAAAAGATTGAGAGCATAAATAGGCTTAATTAGTAGGTGTGTTGGAGAAAATGTCCTATAAAAAATTTAAAAGATATAATAAAAATTTACAATTATGTTAGAGTTAATTTCAAAATAATAGAAAATTCAAATTATCAAACTCGACTCTGAAATCCAACTCAATTTTAATAATAGGATAGTATCATTGGATTAGTAGTGTAATGATTAATGTTTAACTGTTTTATAACAATATGCAAATGGTCAAACCACACAATTTAAAGTAACTCAAATTACTATTAGTAGTTAATGCAAATGCTTATAAATCATTCTTCATTCATTTCTGATGTGAGATCGAGAAACTAACACTTCAAGCAAATACCTCTATAGATTTGATTAAATTCGGCTTTCAGAATATCTCATGTATTTTGTTAATATAGAATTTGCTTAAAGATGTTACAATTCATCTCTCTATATGAGACTCGACGTTTTTTTTTATATTTATCTCACCCTCACTCAATGTTACACACAAAGTAACTCCGATACCAAAGTAACTCTAATACCAAAGTGTAACGATTCATGTATAATTATTTTATAATAACTTATAAATGGTCAAACCAAGAGATCTAAAATAGTTAACTAATGTTACTACTAGTAGTCACTATAAAAATTTATAAATCTCTTATATTTTTTTTTTTAATGTGGGATAGAAAAACTATCAGGGAGTATTTAAATTTTTCACTATAAAAATGGGATATATCACTATCAAAATTCTGGAATATATCTATATTTTTCTAGAACCATGTATATCATTTGGCATCACAAAATTACGTTGTTTTATTTGATGTTGGTTCTCTAAATGGGGCACATATGCACATGAGAAATTGAAAATGATTAATTCTTTCATTGTACAAAAATAATTTATTGAAATGAATGAAATAATAATTACATGTAGGTGACCATTGTTGTATCCTTGTCATAAGTCATAGTCAAACCATTATCTTATGAATTGGAATGCCAATTATTACATTTTTTGGCAAGTGCTATCTCCATGAAAATATACTAATTGCATCAGGCAATGCTAGCTATATGTATATATAGATATCTACAAATTATACCTGTTTTATTTTTTTTTTTTCATTTTGGTTCAAAAATGTCGACTGGGGATTTCAACTAGCAATTATACAGTTCTGAATTAATAATTAATGTGAAAAGTTTAGGTTTTGAAAATGTAGATAAAACACCTAAATATATATAGTTTTATGTGATAGATCGTCAGTGAATTAAAATTACTATCTTATTAACAATATATATATATATATATATATATATATATATATATTAGTACTATTTTCAAATTATAGCTGTTATAATACAGATACTTGAATATATAATTGCAATAATTTATAATAGTGAGTATATACCAAAGTGCTGGTTACCATAAATAGGAAAATTTTTGTGATAATTAAAACTCCAAATTATTAAGTTTAAATGGGAATTTGATTTTTTATGGGGTGTTTGAAATTGTTATTGGATATAAAAAAATATATTTATAATTTTTTTAATTTAATCAACTAATTTTTTTAGTTATTTATAAACTGTTTTTTCTAACAGAAATATATATATATTTATTAGTTTTTTTTAAAAGCTGTTTTTAAAATAAAGAAAATATTTTTTTTAAAAAACGTTTTTTTTCAAGTGCGTTAGTGACTTAGTGTGTGCCATCTAATTAGTAAAAGTGACAATGACTTATTTAGATTTGGAAGCAGACAAGATCGCAGACAAGATCATCATGTGTGTCTATTCTTTAGAATTTAGACCAATAGATTTAGGTTACCTTTCAGATAAAAGGGTTTACCCCAATCAAAGAGATGAGAAATGGTGGATAGTGTAATTACCATTCCTTTTATTGCTATCGCAGAAGCAATAGGTATCAACTCCTTCTATAATAACGTGGGAGACTACTATTTTCTCTTATATTTTTCACTTGGTCCACACCTGTGCATCTTAGCTTCTCTGTTTAAGTACTTATTTACAGATTTTTTTTGGGCAGTATTAGACTTTTAAATTATTTAAATTTAAAATGGCCTTGTTCGTTTTTATATTCATTATTGAATCAAGCAGCAAGTTCATAACATTTCTCTTAATTTCTAGTAAATCTTTCTATGAGTTTTAAAAGTTCTATTAGGTTTTTGTTTTTCAATTTTAATTACAATCAAAATAGGAGAGCTTCCCAAAGGCTACTAATTAAATTAAAAATCATTTCAAGTATTATGAATTTACAATAAAGTTAATATTTACCATTACCCTAATAAGAAAAACCCACAATTGTAGAAGTTAGAGAAGCTAGCTCAATGTGTATGTAAAAGTGACATCATATAATCACTCAGTACATTTTACAATATAAAAGGAAATTGGACAGCTTTGATATGTAAATCAATAATGATATAATAGAAAAATATGCTAATAATTTAGCGACAAAAAATATTAAGAATTAATGGTAAAGGAAAATAGAGATGGAGAGACAAGTTAATGGCAAGTTTCTTGTGGACCAAAATCTTTATGACAATGATCCTGTGGATTAAATTGGCAAGTAACTCCACTACAATAGTGAGGAAAAATTCGACTATCGCTAATGCTTTTCTTTTTGCAAGAGAATTTCTCTCAATTATTTCAATTACTTTTGTCCTCGCTAATTAATTTAATTTTACCGTCAAAAAATAGCTAGGCATTTTAATTTTCAGCACGAATTCATTGGGATATTATTTTGAGTAATATGGTGGCTAATTTGCATATCCATATCTCTAGTTCATAGCTATTTAGGTACCAATTTCTTCTGTCACTATTACTAACATCATTCCCATATATATATATATATATATATATAGGCATCATTCACTATTATTAAATATATTTTTCATGCATAATTCTTATTGAAAATTTAATATCTTCTGCTTATAATATGGTATTAAAGCTTTGGTTATGTCGAATATATTATTCAGTTATTCTTGATTTTTTATTTTATTTTAGTGGAAGCCCTGCAAGGCAGCTACCATTAGATCTTGGATTGGGACATGAATGTCTTCAACAAATATTAAATTTGTAAAATAATTGGCAACGGTCGCTTTTAGTAAAATTGAGAACCAAATATCTAACCTTTTTATATATACAAACATTGATAAAGATAGGGCACAAGTCAGAATCATTAATTAATGGGTTAGTTTAGATCATGAACGACCTTTGTCCTGATCGAGTCCATACTTACCACATGGCACTCATCAACTTTAGTGTTGGCCATTCAATTATTGTTTACGTGATTAGAATTTCAGAGTTTTATGTTTTCATTTTCTTGAGTAGGGAGGGCTGCCACTAATTTCTGTTCATTTACTTCCCACATATGACTTTTATAAGTTTCTTGCTTGATTGGAGAAGAAAGTCAGATTGAAACTGCGTGCTTGATAAGCAATTTGCAATGGTCAATGGTAGAAGAAGACTGTTTATTTCTTCATTCTCTAGTCAACTGTACATTTATGTACAATTCCATTCCAAATTTATTTTCTTAATTATGTATTTGTAGAGGTGGAGTTAGACCAAATGAGGAAATTTTGAAATTAACTCCATCGGCATATATGTTTAATTGCAGATAAAGCCTTCAATTTAATACTCCTTTGCCAAATTTAATTATATAATTAATAACCATGACTGATTAGATTGACGGTAACAGGCAAGTGCTTGCAGTAATGGTGTTTTATTTTATTAGAATTTGACAGAGTGATTATTTAGAGGTTGCTAACGGTGGATTTACTATTGATATAAAATGGTTTAAATTAATTTAAAATTAGTTGCATTAATAATATTATAAGCCCCCTTCTATTTTTTAAACTCATAATATGAAATGTTTCTTAACATTTTTTCTAAAATACAATTGGTATTGACTTATTTGTCATTTTCTTAATCCAATACTTTCATGTATTTGGATTTTTCATTTCTTAACCCACAAATTTATTTATTGTTTTATTTAGATCTCTAATTTTGATACTATATATAAAATAAAATTTGATGTGTCTATACAGTTGAAATTGATAATTGGAGATTCACTATTACTTAAAATGATTTAAGTCGATATAAAATTAGTTACATTATAATTATAAATATTTATTTTATCTCTTAAACTATGGGAATCTGCTTAACATATTTTAACATATATCCTTATTAATTAGAGGTGACAATAAGTTTAGATTTCACGGGTACCATGCGTCTATCCAAACATGTTAATGGATAATTCTATTATAGTTTTAACACATATTTAGATAGTAATATTTAAATCAATTACGGATTTGGGTCTTGATTATCTGTTGCTTGATTTTATAAATATATATATATATATATATATATATATATTTGTATAATATATTTTATTATAATTTATTGAATGCAATTCTATAATTAATTATATATTTTTTTTATTTTCATGGATTGATGAATTATAAATGTACTCGAAAGTTAAAATTTATATTTTTATTGCTTTAATTTTATTTTTAAGTAATTTAATAAATTATTTTAATTTAAATGTATTGAATTGATTTTATATTTTATTTGATTTTATATTGAATTGTTTATATATTTTTAAAAATTTAATTATTTAATTAGTTTAAATTTTATTTGTTTTAAAATATTAATAATAAATAGATAATTATACAAAATGAATTTAGAAGGGATTCAAATATTAATATTATAATTTTAAATAATTTTATACGAACGTATACATAATGGGGTTGGACTGTTGGAGTTCCGTCGAACACTTTTTGCGGATACCTACAGTTGCCACCCCTAGTCCTAATGGGCATGCTGTCAACTCGCACAACTCAGGTCAATCAATGTTAATTAGGGTTCATTTTCAGGTTTTAAATTCATTGGGAAATCGCTCTCTCTTTCTAATAATGGAAGTTTAAGTCTTAAAAAAACTGGTGATGTGACGTCAAATTTAGGCAAAAGTGTTCATACTATCTATAAGATAAAGACACTGATTATGTCCCTTAATCTTTGATTAAATTAAGAGAAGAAAACACAAAAGCACAGCTTTTCTTGATTATTGTAGGCTCATGCTTCCCATATTTAGCAGCAAGGCCATGATTCAAGCGTCTGCAACCAATGAGATTTAAACACATCAAAGTACTTGAGTTTTTTTTTTCAATATTAAAATGTTGTTATAATTAATTCTTTCATTAGCTTAGCCTTAAAATGTTAAACTAGTAATGGGTTTCTGCCACGTGTTGGGCATTAATTACATTGAGCCAGGGCATCTCAAACTGCTGTAAGGTCTACTGTGCATAGATTAGGTTCGTTCAACTTTTCTTTATCCAAGAAGAAAAGACTGAAAGTTGAGACACTAATTCAAGAAAAGAGAAATGTAGCTACCCTTCTTGGAATGTATCTTAAACTTTTATAAATATAGTATATATGCCAATACCATGTTGAGTAAGACTTACTTTTGCCAAAGTTTTTATTTTATTTTTATTTTTATAAATTGAAGATAATTATTAATTTTAATTGTATATAAAAGAAATTATTTTGTACAAATTAAGTGGTTATGAAGGGCAAAAAGGTTTCTAATCAAAGTGAGAAGATGGGAATCCCTACTTTTTGCCTTCTTTTTTTTATTTTTTTTAAAAAGTTTACTTGTCAAGGTCGACGGTGTAGACTGGGGAAGGGCTATCTCATGCATATGCAAATTTTCTCTTTTTCCTTTGTTGGGTAGCAGTGTTGGCGATGAAACTTAAAGTTCAATATATTATTATTATGAAATGCAGATATCAATGTAAGAATCATGTATTAACATTCAACCTGTTCCCTCTTTAGAAATAATAATTAATAAATTATAAAGGGAGATTCCATAGCAGTAAACAAGTAATTTCATCAATAAGGAAAATGAAAGTGATGTTGATTACGTGAGGCTTTGTTTGTATATTATCACATATGGAATCAAGTTTTTTTAGCTAATTGTGTCATTTTTGTTAGTGGGTCGGTATCTAAACTAGGTATAAATAAGTAAAAATATGTCTCGACTAATTAGTCAAAAAATTAACGACGAATTGAATAATTAATATAGAAGATTCTTTTTCCTCTTATATCAAGCCAAAATAAAAATTATTAAAGACCTTGCAATCAACAAAAATGGTGGAACACAAGGTATTTCATGGAAGTCCTAGTGCATGATTTCATGAGAAGTTGCAATTAGGAATCATAAAAATATTCAAACTAAACTCATATATATGGTGTCATGTAATTAGCAGAAGTATGGAGTTTACAAAACCATGCACTATTCCAATTAATGAAACTAACAACATGTGCACGATTTTTTGTATTGTTATACTAATTTTTCTACTTAAACAAACCTTCTTCATCCTTCAAAAATCTGCTAAAAATAGAAGTTAGTATATGTTCTTTTATATGGGGCATAAATGCATTTTGTAATTTTAATTTTCTGTAAGATGATAGAAAATAGAAGAATATAATAACATAAAAGTGAAGGGATAAGATAAAAGGAAAAGGTGTGTGTGGTAGGCAGGAAACAAGGTGTAAGTGAGAGAGTATATACATATAGATATATACTAGTTAGACCTGGCCAATATTTGGATTTATTATTAATAATTTTTTTTAATGATGTTAATCTTGTCTGAGTCTAATTATATAAAATTTTATGTTCAAACTCAATCAAAAGTCAGGCAAGTTGAGCAGGTGTTCAAAATGATTAACTTATATATATCTAATCCATATTGATTTTTAAATTGAATCTAAATATAAATAAAATCAAACTTTAATTGATTTTAAATATATTATTAATCAATTTTAATCAAGCATTTTTCATATAATTATTAATCATATGTCGATATAAATAATTCTACTATATGCTACTAATTCTAATTGTAATACATATTACTAATCTAAATAGTTGTAAATTATATATATATTTGAGCATATAATGTCCATAAATTATGTCCTAAAGTTTTGATAGTATTATTTTAATTTTAATAATTTTCAGGTAATTATTAATTATTTATGTTGGTGAAATAAATATATAATTATATATATGGACTATAATATAGTTTACATTTAGATATTCATCAAAATTTAGTTTCAAGTTTCAAGGGTAATATACAATTTTCTATATGAATTTCTTGATAGCCGGGTCTGGCTAATATTTCCAAGGCTGTCCATTTTGTATTTACGGTAGATTGGAGCTGGTCCATAAAAATTGTTCTAAGATATGATAAAAAAAATATAGATCTCAGTCCAATTCTTATATTATATATAAAATTTCATATTATATTATGAATCCAATTTAATTTATAAGTGTAAAATATTTTTAATTTTTATATATTTTAAAATATAAAATTTTTTACTATTTAAATAAAATGATATACATTATGAATACAAATTCATGATATAATTTGAAGATATATAGTAAAGTAAAATATCTAAATCTTTTGGTTTTTTAACAATTTATCTAAATTTTTTTCACTTAGTTGCAATTTCTATTTAAAATACCATCATTTTCTATACTAGATATAGTTACTAATTTTCTACTTATGCCATCATCTACCTATTTTATAATTTTTAAAAAAATTATCAGTTAAACTGAATGGGAAGAAATCCAAAATGGCCATCCAATAATTGAACCTTTATCTTTGCCCAATGATGTTGGACCTTTTTAAAGCCCTTCAAAGTTGAGAAAATCCTGTCATGGGCTCCAATAAAATTACGGATTTGTACATAAATACTATCAAAAAAAGAAAGTATATACAAATGTGCTCCTTTATTTACTTTCTTTCAAAAATATATTTTTTAAAATTTATTATTTAAAAAAATACACCTTTTTGATTATTAGGACCACCCAAAAAAACATTTTTAAAACATAAAACATAAAACGAGACATTTTTGAAAGATAAAATTTAAAAAGATGCAGTTTTGAAAGATAAAAAGCGTAGAAATGAATTTTTTAAGATTTGGAAAACAAATTAAAAAAATTAAATCATGTAATTTTCCCAAAAAAAATTATCAGCCGTTTAAAGCCAAAATTTCTCAGCTCTGTTAGCAATTAAGGGAAGGATTAACATTCTAATTAGTTATCAATTTCTTCATTTTATTCTTCAAATTTAAAGATTCCACATTGTCACATGTTCCATCTCTACAGAGTTAATAATAAACTTATCATATAAAAATAAAAATATTTACTTTCGTACAAATTATTGTTTTGGTCAATAAAATGACAGATAGTAAACCAAAGCGTAAAAATTAATCTCATATAAGAGCATATAACTTCAGTTCAAAGACTTTAAAACAAGAAGAAAATGACAAGGGATTATTATTCATGCTTTATGGCATGCAGATGGGCCAATACCATAACAAGGAGGCAATGAAAGTAGTTCAAAGCCTAGATAGTCCCTTCGGATAATGTATTGCAATATTATTGTAAGCATCCAAGGTGAGAAAATCATCAAGTGTAGGTGCTGTGCATTGCCTGGTGAACATCTTGGCAGCCTCTTTGTACATTCCCTTCTTGAATTTTTCTTTCCCAACTTCTCTTTCAATCCTTGCCATCTCTTCTTCCACCACTCTGCTAAACAGATCATTGTTCACTCTCACTCCAAGCCCGTCTCCATCTAACTCAACTCCATACTTGAGCCATTGCCAATTCTGAACTCTGCTAATTTCAGCAGTTGCTGCATCTTCCATCAGGTTGTAAAGTGGCACGGACCCAGTTCCCGTCAGCCATGCTGCTAAGTATTGGATTCCCACCCTGGTGTTCAGGCGGAGACCTTCCATGCTTCGTGATCCTCGAGGCCTCTGTAAGAGGTCTTCCTCTGTTATGTTCGCAGCATCTTCTCTTTTTATAGTCTGAATTTGATTTGGAGTGTTGCCCATGTGGTTTGTGAACACTTCCATGCAGGCTGGGATAAGTCCAGGGTGAGCTGCCCATGTTCCATCATGCCCTGAGCTTACTTCTCTTAGCTTGTCCTTCCTCACAAGCTCTAATGCTGCCACGTTTGCCTCTTGATCATCTCTGATCGGAATCTGAGCTGCCTGTTAAAAGAAATCAGGATTTCTTAGCTCTGTAATATCCTTTTTTTTTTTTTCAATTCCAGGAATTTATAAGATCAGGTAGGACCTACCATGCCTCCCATGGCGTGCACACCTCGCCTATGGCAAGTCCTGATGAGGAGATCAGAGTAACTTTTCATAAAATGCTGGGTCATGCCAACCTGAACCCTGTCAGGTAACAGGCGATCAGGATGAGCCTGGAATGTCTTCACATAGCTGAAAATAAAATCCCATCTTCCACAGTTCAACCCAACAGAATGATCCCTCAGTTCATAAAGGATTTCATTCATTTGGAACACTGCAGGAAGTGTTTCAATCAGAACGGTAGCTCTTATGCTTCCTCTCTCTATTCCAGCCATTTTTTCCGCTTTCTCGAACACACAATTCCATATCTTAGCTTCCCTGCCAAAAACATGTACCAGGAAATTGGAAATTAATTGAAATTAATGGATTGATCTTTTCGATAGAAGAAACGGGTTGGTTACCTTGAATGCTCCATTTTAGGGAGATACAAGAAAGGGCCATAGCCTGCACCTTGGGTGCGGCGGAATGCGGCGTAATTGTGGTAAAAATACAGGCCAAAGTCCACAAGGCAACCGGTTGCAGGCTCACCGTCAATGAGAATGTGAGCCTCAGGTAGATGCCAACCTCGTGGACGAACGAACAGCTTGGCTGTCTGATCATTGGGCTTGTAAACTCTGTTCCTGGCTTTGTCATGGAAGGTTATAGTCCCATCAACAGCATCCCTCAGGTTCACTTGGCCTCTCATCAGATTCTCCCAGCTTGGCGACAGTGCATCTTCAAAGTCAGCCTACACACAAGTAATAACAATCAAAATTTTCTATATCTAAAATTGATAAGCTTAATTAATGATATATAAATTACACCGACCATGAAAACTTTAGCTCCAGAGTTGAGTGCATTGATGATCATTTTCCTTTCAACTGGACCGGTAATCTCCACTCGCCGATCAGCCACAGACGGAGGAACAGGTGCACATGTCCAATCCCCTTCCCTAATATATTTAGTAGCCGGATCAAAGCCTGGTAAAGCTCCATCATTGTATCTTTTTTTAGCTTCTCTGCGACAGTCCATCGCATACTTAATTCTGTTTCTAAACTCTCGGTGCAAATCTACGACAAATTGCAAGGCATCCCTAGTGAGGATCCTAGCAAACTCTTCATCGTAGCGGCCACGAATGTCCACTCCTTCAGGAACATCATAGGCAGCAGCACCGGCTGTCTTGGTGGTGGGTGCAGCATAACCATATGAACCAACGCCCAGCATCTTTTATTCCCTTTAAGATTTGTGTTCTTTTGTTCTGTAGTATATGAGGCTATAGGAGTAGGAGGTGAGGCTGGTTGAAATATATACTAAAGGGGATGAGAAAATGGATAGATGCATAGATGGTTATCAGGTATGGAGAAATTGATGAAATATGACGCAAGTTGTTGATAAAAAGTAATGTAATAGGATACAAACATAATATACGGATTGGGTTAATAATGGGATGTGCCTGCCTTGGGAGTTGTAATTTGTTAGGATTACAATCGTGTATTGGGCTAATAATCGACACATATCATGTCAGAATCGGTGCCTCTTTTCATCCATATATTAACCCTATTTCTCCACACTCTCAAGTTGTGACGGTAACATATATCGTTGAGTAAAGTAAGATACTAAGAATTGTACAAAATAATTATTTTTTTTTTGCATGATAAAGAATGTCTTGAATTTAAAAAAAATATTTTTAAAAAAAAAAATTTATTTTTAAATTTTTTAAATTTTAAAAATTGATTTTAGAAAGAAACAGATAAATATATATTTTTTTTCAGAAGCAGATTTGAAAAAAATAGATTATAAAAAATTAAAAAAACCCTCATGAAAGGTCCATAATAACAAATTAGAATACAAGAGTTTCATGATCGCCAACCACGATTTGAAGATGAACCGTCCATGAAAATATGGCGATTTACCTGATCTTGAATTTCCATGATCATGAAATTAGCTATGCTTATGCAAGAAATGCTTATAATTGGTGTTCCTATAATAGTAGTTGTTTGTTAAAGTTTGTGAAAAATAAAAATGGTCTGTTGAGCCAGAGTTCTTTAATAAAATACAAGAAACTAGGAGTTCTCAAATCTGGTTTGATAGAAGCTCAAGTCACTTTTACGATATAAACTAGTCAAATCAAATTTGAACACCCTTATCAGGACGGCCTCTATTCAGGATTCATTGCTTCTGCCTTAGCAGCATAGGCAATTTGCATTTCTTCACAAGAACAGCTGTTTTTTTCAGAAATCACAAATTGACTTTGGAACAAATAAAGTAGCATGTAATGATCTTGGTCAAAAAAAAAAAAGAAAGAAAAGTGGCATGTAATGATGCAATAATAAGAGTTTCAATACACCTGTAAGCAGCCATCTGATAATATATCTGAAAGACTGAAATGTTCCCAACAGACAAAAAAACGCATAGGAGAACAGAAAGATTTTGACGTTTGAAAATTTGTTATTTTGAAGTGAAATTTATGGTCTTCCTAAGCATAAAAAGAACAAGCGAAAACCTCAAGAAAGAAGATAGTGTTGACAAATGCCCAATCAATCGGGGGTTGGACTGCAAATATGTTACTGCGCAGCAAAAATAATTCTCAATAAGCATCACTTTATTTCTAAGACAGAATCATTGTTTACGAAATAATAATGCTTCTTCAAATCTAGAGAAACACGTTCACCTGTCTTTCCAGGTTATAGGTGTTCACTCCAAGCATCACAAAATTTATTCTCCAAATAGACTTATTGGAAATGACAAATGTCTGCAACATCTATTATTCTACTTGAATACTCGGAATTTTATCAGTTCCAAATCAATGGCAGACTTGTTCTAAGAGAGCATAACTTACAGATGCTCTATCATCATCTAGTTTACCCTGTCTATATCTTCAGGGAAAAAAAGGATGATGCGTTTTAAGAAATGTACCAGAGGGTGTACAGGCCAAGAGAAAACACTACTGGGTTAATTTACGGATCAGTTAGCCTAAGAGAAAGAAAAGGAATCAGAATTGAGCAGAGCAATAATAAGGGTAAAGAAAAAGGGACTCTATTGAGCGGAGTAATAGTGTAGACTGCGCTTCCAACTGGTTTATGCTACAACCTCTCCAAGACAGTTGGGTAGTCTATATTTTGAAAGAGTCTAACATGATATTCTCTAGATATTGGATGCCCCACATTCAATTACTAAAAAATTGTATCCGACAAAAACTGATGGATTGAAATGATCTGGTCACTCACTAGTATGACAATGTAATCTTCAGACAGATATGCAATGGATGGAAATATGTATGAATTGAAGAGACATTTGTGAGTACCAAAAGCTTGTCTCTTGTGATATGAAGAAGTCGATTGGGAACTGGCAGACACCGGCACAAAGTCAACTGCCTCTAGATCGCTCTCCGAGCAATTTACAGGCAAGAAGCCATCCATACTGGGAGCCTCCAAATTTCCACTGCTACTGGCTATGGCAGCATCATTGGAGCTGCAAGTAACTAAGGAATTCCATTTGGTAGCAACTGATGCAATAGCTTTTGATCTATGTGAGGTGTTTGCAGCTGAGTGCAGGCAAATTATTAACCCAACAAGCTCAGCTATGGAAGTAATCTGCCATATTCACAACATTGCAGTATAAGAAAAAACAAGTCTAGAAGTGCTGTACGATTAAAAGCAGAGAAGCTTATTGCCCAAAGTTCAGGTAAGCACCCATGAATAGGAGCCTATTAGATAATTGGAAACCAGAAAAGGAAAGAGCAGGTCTATTTATTGTTGTTAAGCAACTGCATTAGGATGAATGGGCAAGGATGTAGCTTTTTGCACTTCCGCTTCTTTCAAAGTATCATGCTGAAATGTTGCTGCTCATAGGATGTTGGTAAAGGGTGATTTGGGAGCACTCTTATGATATATGTGAAGAAAACTTATGTTTCTATTGCAAAATACAATGAAACAGATGAATCTAGACTTGTGCAAAGATTTAGTTTCAAAATGGTATCCTCAATTTTGTCAAGGATAACGCAAGAAATGTTGAAATAACACAGCAAGCAAAAGGGTTTCTACAGTTACCTCAAGATCACCACGATTCATGAGATTGATTATTCCTTTGTTGCCTGTGGTTTGTAGTAAAGCCACAACCTGACTAGCTATCACAACCAAGAGCTCAAAAATGAAAAATAATTGGAACCTGTGGCTTATCTTAGACAGATGATGTGTTAGAAAAATGTGTTCCTCAATATACAGCGAAACATCCATATCCCTTTCTAAAAGCTTTCCATAATTCTCTAAATGTATCGCTTGCAAATTGCACAATAGATTGAACAATGTACAACCAGACAGATAGACAGTAGTCAGTAGTCAACTATGCCCACGACACAATCAACGCAATCAATATACCAGTAGCCTGCCACCAAGAATCACGATGCACATGGATAACGCGAATGACCTCATGAAGAATCTTCAGAAGCAGACTTGAAAATACCCATACTGCCAACAAGAAGAAGAAATCCTGAACAAAAAGAGCTAGCAGATTAATTGTTTAGCCTCCATGAATCAAATATGTTCAGTAGTTGATCTACCAAATATCAGATTCAATAGAAATAACTACAGACATAATAAACTTCATGATCAAAATCAAACTCGATGACATCAAAAGAAGAGAGGCGAAGACACATCAAGTGATCTAATCAAGTTTTCACCTTTTTTTTTTTTTAATTTCTGAACTGAACCAAGTTCACACACATTTAGCAGCCAAGATTTACGAATACGCATTCAAGACAGAAATTAAAACAGAATTAAACGATTAAAAAAAATTCTGGCAATTTACTAAAGATCCCATCTTTGAAAGCTATATTCAAAAAAATATATATATCATTAGTATGGAAAAAGAAAAAAAGAAAACAGAAAAAAGTTATCACTTGCACGAATTTTTTTTGCATATTCGACAGCAAACTCAGCCATGTGGCCATGGTACCTATCCACAAATAGAAACTTCCTGAACCCATACTTCCTCAAATTGTGAGATATGCAAACAAGAGAAACAGCAGCTGCCAGAGACTGAAACACCAAAATCTGGAACACGAAGCTATTAATCTGGTACTTCTCAACATTAGCAGAAGCAGAATACTTGATCATAAAAACAGGAAGAACAACAACCCACAGCAGAAAAGAAAGCCAAGAGAGAATAAGGCTAAAAATAGAATTTTGCAGTACCCAAAAAGCCTAAGAAAAGTGGCTAAGCGGTTCAGAGACTTGGAGATCTGGGTGCCATCTTCATTATCTGCTTCTATCAATGGTACGTCTGCTAGGTTGTTTCAGTGTGAATTTTTTTGCATATGCACCGTTACTTCCTCCTCTTTCTCACTGTATTTTGTCCTTAAAGAATAGATTTTTTTACAAGATATAAAACACCCTAATGTCACAAAATAGAAAAATTTTATCTTATTGATGCCTGAGTTCCTCCAATACTAATTTCAATCAAATTATTTTTTTCATTAGCTTTTGTTACATATTATATTTACGTTGTTGATGTAGCTAACTGCATTTTTGAAATTCAGCTTACATTTTTAATAGCAAATATAATTACATAAGTATAATTATATATCCGGAAATAGATTTGTTTTTTTCAAGATAATCTGTATAATCTTTCATCAACAACGAAAACAGAATATATAGCAGTTAGAACGTCTATTGTGGATGAGTTCTTATTCTTATTAGCTGCCATTTTTAGCTAGCTAGTGAGAAAAAGGGGAGAGATTTTGTAGATCATTGATCAAACAAAGAAACTAAGACGCGGAGAGCAGGGAGAGGGACAGACAGAGGGCAGAAAACACTCACACTCACTGTCAATATCAACGGAGGAAGATATGATGGCCCCACTCCGCTGCTTTTACTTTCCAAAGTAGAGGATGAGTGGGGCCAACTAATATGATAGTTATACTAGGCTTATAGCTACACACATTAAGTCACAAGGACGACATATTTCTATAGTCCGACACTTAAATATTCAAATTACCTCAATTTAGTTTGGTATATCCAATTGTTGGATAATTCTAAAGATGTTCTACATTCATTTTCAAAAAAAAAAAAAAGTTCTATATTCAGTAGTTAAATGGAAAAAAAAAACACTGACAAAAAGAAACAAACACGAAAAATCAAATTGACTTATGTTTAAAAAAATAAATTGAAATTGAAATCCATTGGCAAAAAAAACATTAATTAGTAATTTATAATTAATATATATGTGGGGAATTTGAGTGAATTTGAATAAATAATGACTTGTAATTAACCGATTAACTGTTATCTAATCTTAATAGACTTATTTGAATTTTAATTTCTGAAAAATTATAATTAATGAATTGAATTTCAAAAAATGGTCATAAATTAATTAATTGGATATATATTTTAAAACAAAAACATATATACATCAGTGATTCAAATTAGACTCATTTGCTTAGCGACTTGGGTAATGTCCATAATATATATATATTATAAAATTATATTATATAAATTCGGAATAAAATCATATTAAAAGATTGAACATAAGAAAGGGCTGTCAAGGATCAATCTATTTAACTCCGAGAAAATTCCTTAAACCCATGAATAGGCAAAGGTCAAACCAAAATTGTAAATGGATTGCGACGTATTTAAAAAAAAAAAAAAATTCACACAAGAAAGGAAAGAAAAATATATTTGACATCCATCAATTTTGAATAATGAAGACTGCTCTAAGTTTTGTTCAAAGCTTGAGATGAGAGAATGTTAACGATACTCTTCATTTTTATAGACTTTCCAGCACTTATTTCTTGATTGGTTGGTGAGTAGAAAAAAATTAGAAAGAGAAAAGATAATTAATTTTAAAAATTTATCTTTTCTTACCAACTAATTAGAAGAGAAGTGTTGGACAATATCTAAAAATATAGGGTATCTATAACATTCCACTTATTTTTTAGTATTAATATCTAATTGTAATAAATTAAAGCAGTTTTTTTTTTAATGAAACATAATTTTTGAAGAATTTAAATGATTGTATTTGTAAAAGTGTTTAATTTAAATTGAATTAGTTAATTGATTAATCAAAAAAGTTAATATTTTCCGTTGTAGTTAAAAAAGTTCGTTAAGAACGTTGGGCTTGAGAAATTCTTTTTCCCAAGTTTAACTTTCATGTTTCAACCACGTTTTAAAGGGAAAGAAAAAAAAAATTGAAAAGAAGATGATGAACGGATCCTGACAGCCTAATAGTTGAATAAGAAGAGCAATGCAAATTGGATAACAAAAATTCAATTGAAGCGAAAGGTGGCAATCAAAAGCAAAATTAGCCTAGCAAGCAGCCGCCCACCCGGCTATAACATAAACCATTTTCATCATAATGCTTGTACATAAAATTCATATATCACTAGACAAAACGATACCAACCAGTGCAGCAAAAATTTTCCAATGTTATATAAATTAATTTGATATTTGGATGAAGTAGCAGAGAGATCATGATTGAGTAGCTCCCGCCCCAGGATCTTTCCTGCTGGAGATTTTGGAATAGCATTTATGAATGCCACTCGCCTGATCTTCTTGTATGGTGCAACCTACAACATTAATCCACAATTATTATTCCTCTTCCATCAAACCTTTGCATGCTAAATTAAGCTACTCCAAGATTATTTGTATTTCAGTTGGAGTATGCTGATCTTGCAGTGGGGAAGGGCGCGCTTATTGTCTCATTTTCTCAACATATTTGTGCCTTTCATTAAATAAAGACTTACTAAGCATAGGTTTAATTATGTAAGAATTTAAAAGCATATATACTTGTTTTGCGACGAAATCCATAACTTGAGCTTCTGTAATATTGCTTCCCGGTTTCCTCACTACATAGGCCATGGGAATTTGTCCTGCCTCTTCATCAGGGTACCTGCTTCCAGAGAATGCAAATGCATAGATAAGTGATACAAGGATTTAGCTCTTCATCCAGGAACCATATATGCATAAAACTCATAAACTTCTGTAAACAGTATGATGATGATATTTTTAGCACGCAGCAGATGAAATGGCTAGCCGCTTAAGGAATAACAGCAGCATCAGCAATTTCAGTATCGGATTGAAGCAAGCGTTCCAATTCAGCTGGGGGCACCTGCAAGTTATCACAAATAAGATCACACATTGCAAAGAAGTGGAATCATATGCAATCTTAATTATGTCTATGAATAGTCAAGATTCAATCACCTGATATGCCTTGTATTTTATCAGTTCCTTCAATCTATCAACGATATAGAGGAACCCGCCAGAATCAAAATAACAAAGATCCCATGTTTTTAACCAACCCTCTGAATCCAAAGTTTCAGCTGTTGCCTTGTCATCTCCTACATCACCTGCACCAACACAACTGGAACTCATTAAAATAACAAATCTAATAAAGTAAATAGTTTGTTCACATTTCAAAATCAATATCCTTATGGAAGAAAGAAATATAGGTAGGGCGGATTTTTTTGTCAGTACTATATTAAGGGCTAGGACATCTCGAGTTCTAACTCTACTGGGTGTTAGAGAGTCATGAATTGTGAAGTCTCCATTCTAACCTAAAGTTCGAACTCAATGGGTGCTAGAGTCATATCCATAAATTGAGGTTTCGGGTTCAAACCTTTCATAATAGTCGGGCCTCGCAACCAGAGTTCCCCTCTCTGGCCAAGAGGCAAAGCCTCTCCCGTTGCAGGATCAACAATCTTGGCTTCCATATCTTCAGACAAGCGGCCAACAGAACCATGCCGACTTATCTTTTCCGGTGTTATCGTCCTTGTTGATCCGCCGCCTGTCTCAGTCATGCCATACCCCTATTCCAAAGTACATATTATTTTCATACAATTCTAAACAACACTCTCAAATTGAAACTAACATTCAAATACAAAAACATATACAACTCTTAGAATTCCAAAAAAGCAACAAAGTGCAAACACTTGTAAATACTAATTACCAAGAGCAAAGACCCTTTATTAAAGTTTATTACTTTAATTCTCACCAAAAAAAAATTTATTACTTTAATAAACTTTATAAAGTTTATAAAACCAAATCATTAAACTTTATTGAAGTTTTATGTAGTAAGACATTTCTTGTACTATAATCAATATAATGACATTACATCAATAATAACGTCCACCACCATATCATATTGAATATTGAGCAGTAACATTAAACACCAATACCAAATAAAGAGATCTGATGAAGAAAGAAGGAAGCCTCAAGGCACTTATATATACCTGGGTGATGTCCACATCGGGGAATTTTTGCTTGAATTTATCGGCAATCTCCTTCCGCAGCGGTGCGCCACCGCATCCCAGATATATTAAGGAACTCAAATCATACTTATTGGTCAACTCCGATCTCACAAAAGCCACAATCTCGGGCGGCGAAACTGGAATTAAATTCACCCTGTACTTCTCCACGGCTTTCAACATTGCTTCAAAATCGAACCTTTCCATCAACACAATCGTGTCTCCCATGGCGGAGCACTTATCAACATAAAGAAACCGAAAACGTGAAACAGTGGCAGCATAAACAGTGTTACTGCGGCAGCTTTCTGTTGGTTCTTATCAGGATCAGGATCCCCACGGTTGTTATGAAATCCCGCGATTAACGAAATTAGATTCCGGTGAGTCAAACATACGCCTTTCACTCTCCCTGTTGTTCCCGAAGAATAGAGAACTGCTGCCGGATCAGACTGATTCACCTCAACCGGTCCGTTGAGCTGGTCATACGTGGCGGCGTTAGATTGGGTCAACAAGGAGAGGAACTCCGGCGAGTCAATTAGGACAGTACCTAGCGGAAGCGAGGGGAGTTTATGGGCTGTTTGGGAAGTGGCGAAGGCCATTTTGGGCTTGCATAGTTGGATTTGGTGAGTCACCTCCGAGTTGGAACCGAGAGGGCTGGCGGGAGAGACAGTGACGCAGAGGAAAGGGAGAGAAAAGTAAAGAATGGGAACTTCAACAGAGGAAGGACAGAGGATAAAAGCGACGTCATTTTTTGAGAGAGCTGTTGCGCAGGAACTACTGTACAGCTGAGTTTAAATGTTTCCTTTTTTTGGGGCGAAGTTAGAATTATATATTTTTATTATTTGGTATCAGAGTCGGCCTTTTATATCAGTATCACTTCGGATTAGGATAGATCGCTGACTGAGTCAGTCAGAATTTGAAGGGGCGGAAATGATGCATTACACAGAAACTACTGATTTATAAGGCTGAATTCAAATTTTACTCTTTGAACGTGTTTTTGGAGCTAAGTTATGACTCCACGTTCTTATTAGAGAGGGTATCGAGTTTTGAGAGCGAGGAGGAGAGAGAGAGTTTGACTGAGAATAAGTTGAAGAATGAGCGGTGTTAGAGTGAATGATGAAAGTTCCGGAGGTGGGGCCGACGGAGGAGGAGTGGAGGAGAGCTAAAGCGAATTGAGCAATGGAGAGAGGTCGATCACATGGCGGAAGAGGAGTGGGCGGTCTTAAGCTGCGAAAAGTTTTGGTTACAGAGCAAAAACCATTCTTCGAATCAACGAAAGGAGCCATGGATAGCAATCCAAAAACAGTGACTATAGAAGAGAAAGATGCAATCTTTGTGTGAAACAGCTTACAGATAGATAAAAGGGGCAGAAGGAGCAGATATGGAGGTGTGGTTTTGAGTACAAGTATGCTTTCGAACGGAGGGAGGGAGGGAGGGAGGGAGGGGGAGGGGGAGGGGGAGGGGGAAGAGTGAAGAGGGCAGCAAAGTTTTTTTAAAGAATAATAATAATAACGGTACAGATATTTATGCGTTGATTGTCATCCGTTAATACATTAATTTTATGTAATTTGATATAATAAAAAAAAATAAACACAGAAAATTTATTTTAGAGAATTGTTTTTGTTTTAAGTTGAAAATTTTATTTTGTTAAGAGTTCAAATGCTAAAATCTTAATTCTTAAACAACTTTGAAATTAAATATCTTCCTTGGTAAAATTTTAAATAATATCTTCATTTGTTAAGAAATTTAAATTTATTAATTCAAAAAAATAAATTTATTTTTTCCATTAATATAGATTCGATTTTATAAAATATAAAAAAAATGAAGGGACAACTTTTGTTGTTGTTTTTGGGATCAGAAGTCTGCAAAAGTCTTTTGTTTGATTATGAATAATAATACAACGTAATTGAGCTAAGCATGAAAAATGAAATAATAACTTTTGTTTTTATTTCTAGAAAAAGAAAGGACAACTATTCAACTTGGTTTTGTCAATCAAAACTGATTTTGTTCAAAAACATTTCATAATATATTTATGAATGCATATATATATATATATATATATATATATATATATATATATATATATATATATATATATATTTTATATGTCTATAGTATATTCATTCTAAAAAAAATTATTGTAAATTACCCTTTTAAAAAATATTGTAAATGAAATTAAAATAAATCATACTTTTATTTTTGAGATAAAAATAAATTATAACATTTAAAAATGATTTAAAATTCAATATTGAGTTAAAATTTATATGATAAAAAAATCGTATACTTGATCGGAATTGAATACTAATTAATTAAACCACCTAATAAATTAATAATGATCATTGTATAACTATTTCACCTAACTTTTATAAACTGGAAACACACAGTTATTTTTATTATTTATTAATAATAAATTTGTAATTAGAATTCAGAAGGTTGCGGTTTTACTTTCTGGACCGCCCGAATTGAACCCATTTAATTAAGAATCGATAGTTGATTCAGTTTGATTCGATTTAAAAATCAATGAGGATAAAAAAACCTGGATCAGATCGAGAAAAAATGGGAAAAAACTGGTGAACCGGCTAAAATCGGATTTTTTTTTAAAAAAAAAGAGATTTTAATGGAGAAAAAGAGAAATTAAAGAAGAAGAAGCTCTGTTAGGTTATTGAAAGAAAGAACATCACAAAATCAGATCCAAGGAAAGGAATATGCTGCTGCAACCGGCCACTGATGCAAGCTGCTCCTAAATCAGCCAATGGAGTGCAACGTTCCTTTGACAAGGAAGCGGATGAATCTACTTTCATCCATCGATTGAAGAACATAATGAAAATTTCCCTGCCCCTGCAAGCAAAGACATTTCAAGATACCAGGCGACCAGATGAATAAGCCGGTTAATGATGAAGAATCTTGGCTAACTCTCACTTCTCTGGTGTAGCAATTCATTCCAATTCAATGGAGACTTGGACGACGAGGAAGTTAGTCATAGCGGTGGCAACAGGCAAGACAGCAGCAAAAAATACTCTTATGAATTTGAATTCAACTTGTCTTTTAAATTATAATGTTAATATTTGTATATATTTTAAATATAATTGATATTATTCGATTAATATATAAATTTATATAATTATTTATTTATTTCAAACTAATTAAATAATTAAAAATTAAAAAAAAATGTATAAACAATTCACCATAAATTTTACTATAAAATAAAATATAAAAACAAATTCAACATATTTAAATTAAATAATTTATCAAATTGTTAAAAAATAATACAAAAAATATAAATATTCAACTTCCAACTATATTTGTAATTCATCTATCTACAAAAATAACAAATATATTAATTATAAAATAAATTACACATTTATATATACATTCACATATTATTTATATATATATATATATATATATAATTGGCTAGAGATCAAATATTATTAGTCTTTAAAAAATTCTAATAAAATTATCTATTATAATTTAAACACCTCCAATAAATGTAATTACATGAGAAATCCAAACCTATTGCCACTCTTCGCCGGCGAGAGATAGAACTGCCTTTTTTTTGGGAGGGTTATAGTACAGCTTTTTAACATACAAAATAATATAAAAAGAAATATGCTAAGGAACCCGGTCCAACGAAAGGAAGACGCTATTGCAATTACAAAGCTCTTTCTCTTTTATTTATTTATTTTCTTTCATCTTTGAATCTACTCTTAAATTTATATTGTTATTAAATTTAATAATAATAATAATTTTTAATATTATTAAATAATAGATAATTTAATAATATTATTAATATTACCTTTAATAAGGGCTAAAATCTAAATAAGTATATTATTAAATTTAATATAATTTTATAAATTAACTTTTATTAAATGATAGTCAATGTTAATTTTTAAAATAATATATATTAATTAAATTAAATATGGATATATAATCATTACAACAACTTGTCATTTTTAAGTAAATAATAGAAATCATTAGCGTGTGTAGATATTTTGAGCTGTTTTAACTTATAATTTTCTGTAATTCACCAATCTATTATCTTTTATAAGTTGAAATAATGCATAAATTAGATAATGACAAAACATATTATAATTATTCATTTTTTTTTATGAAAATGAATTCAATCTTCAATTATCTTGAATGAATTTATTTTAATATTTGCAACTTATGTTCGGTTATTATAATTTATATTTTTATATTTTCTAATTTTGATTTGATTCACTTGTTATTATATAATCTAACTATGACTCAATTGACAATTCAGTTCAATGTGTGATCCAGTTTTTAAATTAGAGAAAAATATTATTTATTCTATGAGATTTGACCTATTATATTAGTATTTTATGAGATTCAAAAATTATATTATCGTTTTTCTTTATTTTATTATATTATACTAATATATCATTTTTAATATATTTTTTGTCAGAAAAACGTAAGATTATAGTGAAAATATGATAAAAATAGACCAATTATATAATTTTTAAATCTTAGAGTGATAATAGTACAATAAATCAAAAGATAAATAATAATTTTCTCTATATTCTTTTAGACAATAATGGTTGTTTTGTTATTTTACCACAAATTTAATATTTTTTAAATAAAAAATCTAGTAAAAAGATATATTAGTAGAATATAATAAAACAAAAAAATTGATTGTATAATTTTAAAATTTTAAAAGAATACTAGTAAAATAAATAAAACTTGAATAGATAAATAGTAATTTTGTTTATAAATTATTGTTGTATAAGACTTGGTGGATGACAATTTAACACGAGCTCTCAAATATAAGGAGATAAAGTTTAGAATTGAAAGTTTGGGGGACTCATAAACATTAACCAAAAATTAAGGGGAAAAAACAAAACAACGTAAAACATATGGGCCAAACGAATATTCAAAAGAATTAATTAGGGTTTAAGGTTTGGTTTCTGTTCATCACCTTGTATCTGGAAAGAGGACTTCATCTTGAGTTTAATTTTAACGGAATAGTGAAAACGATGCCGCGAACTACCACAGTGGAGGGCGCTGGTTGCCCTTCGATTAGAGCCCTTACTTTCGACTCACTTGGTTTTATTAAAGGTTATATTGATTGTTGGTTAATTAGTTTCATTTTGATTCATATATTTCTTAAACAGTTATTGGCATTGATTTTCTTTTAGTGATCGAGTCTCGTGGCGAACGGGGAAACCCTCAGGTAGTAGAGAGATGGGGTAATCCAGAAGCCTCGAAATGCGTGCTTGCTGTTTCTATTGATGACAGTAAAAAAGACCCGGTAAGCCGTTGCTTTGTTTTTCATTTTTGAGGTTGAACTTGAAAAACCATAGTTTGATATTCGCTATTTTGTTATATTTATATTTTGATTTGAGGAATATTGAAAAATAAATTGTAGTTCGCAATTAGTGAAATAATATTGTCTGGAATCCTGTTTCGTGCAGGTATTAGCTGTTGGAAGAAAAAATGGCGTGGTGAGTCACTCTTCTCTGAATTTTTTTGAGGAATGAATTTTTATAGTCTGATTCTTGGTAGTATTTCTAATGGAGGTATTACTGTTAATATGTATAATGTATTACAGATTGAAGTGCTCAATCCGCTTAATGGGGAAATTCATGCTTCAATTTCTAATGTTGGTGATGCTGGTGTTCCGCCTGAAGATGATGCTATTGTTGGACTACATTTAATGAAAAGACAGAGAAAGTCAGGGTATTACTACATTTTTACCTTTTGGGAGCTGGACAATTTGAAATTCATGGCTAACACTACATGAATGCTGATTTGTCTTGTGAGATATTCTGTAGGTCATGCAGTTTGCTAACATGCACAACAAGAGGAAATGCAGGCTTGAGATCCATTGAATTTAACAGTTCAACTGTAGATAATGCCAATTTTGATGCTCCTGGAACATGGAAAGTTTGCAGTTCTGGTAATATTTTGTGTTCTAAAGTGGATGGAAGTGAAAACTATGCTTTATTTGGAGGGTGAGTGGTGTATAACTCTGCACATAAGCTTCAGACTAACTTTAGACCTATTGAGTGATGTGATGATTCACTGATTCAGGAAAGCTGTAGAAGTTAATCTGTGGGATCTTGAGAAGTGTACAAAGATTTGGACAGCAAAACCTGTGAGCCATTTAATCCTCCACCACTTATCCTTGAACAAGGACATTGAATGATGATTCCTTGTCTTTGCCACATATCTATTTTAATTTTTCCTGTCTATTTTAATATTTTCATATTCTCCAGCCTCCTAAAGACAGCCTTGGTATATTTACTCCAACATGGTTTACGTCTGTAACATTCTTGAGTAATGCTGATCACCGGAAATTTGCAGCTGGGACCAACAATTGTCAGGTGATCTTTCATGGCAAAGATTTTATTTACGTTGGAATGGATAGTTCGATATGAAAAGGCGTGGAATGCAGTATTCTTCATTTGTCTTATAAATGCTTTTCAAATTAAATATGTTTTGAAATTCTGCAAAACTGTTAATGGAAAGTTTTTGAGAGTTGGCAGAGATTGAAAATGCATTTTATGTGGTTGTAGTTCGAAAAAATAAAACTTTAAGAAAAAATGGAATGTAATACTCCATTATCTTCACTGGTTGCACTTTCCTTAATGCTTTCTGAGTCACAAACCAAAAATACCATTTATATGATATTTTATATTATCCTCTTCCCTATATCAATGAGAATCTTCTTGCCACAATGTTACTGAATTTTCTGTTTGACCTAGTAGGTTTGCCTGTATGATACTTCTGCTCAGCGCAGACCAGTAATTTCATTTGATTTCTGTGAGACCCCCATTAAAGCAGTGACTGAAGATCAAGATGGCCACGCAATCTATGTAGGAAATGGGTCTGGCGACCTTGCTTCTGTTGACATACGCATGGGTACTTGAATCATAGTCATAATTATCTTATTTCATCTTGTTTAACAAAAAGATGCAATAAGCATTTTTTATATTATGACATGCTCTGCATTTTGAATCTATGATAGTGCAAGAAATTATCAATGAGGTTATGTGCTTGAGTAAAATATTATCCAACACTTGTGTTTAGAGTCTTCTGAAATTTTGGTGAATGGGTTACGAATAAATTTTGCAATTCCATACTAGCAGTTTCCGGATAAAGTCCTGTTCTTGAGCTTGTATTTTAGGCCTTGACTTGGCTGTCTGGGTACTTCAATGAGCAATGCAAGTTAATTTAGCGGCAGTATAACTTGGTCTTTATGACCAAAGACAATGATTTCTCTATTGCCTTGTGTACGGTCTGAGCTGCTAACTGAGCTAGGGCTCTGATTTCCGTTAGGCTGGTTTTCATCTTATCCTGGGCTAGTAGTTTCAGTGGGAATTATTTTTAGTTTTGTTTTTTAAATCCAACGTGATATACATACAATTACACATAGATTGGATGGTGGTTTATGAAAGTTAAACGATCTAAATTGTACTTTCCTCATGCAATTTGGACATGATGGATTTTGCTTTATACACACGCATACATATGCTGCAGTCTGTTCTATTGTATGCAATTATGCATCCTTTGTTCTTTCACAATCTGAAATAGGAATAATATCTTAAATGATATTGGTTGTACCCCAAAAAGACATTTGAGGTTTGCATGCTCAAGCCACTTGTTGAGTTTTCAAATATTGCCTTTTTTTGGTTGTTGTCACGCATATGTATTTTTGGACTCTAGATCAGTTCTTGAGCATGAGCAATACCTATCCTACTTGTAGCAATCAACCTTGCAATATGGCTTTATAGTTTCTCTTTCCATTGTGGTGTCTTTTAATTTCATTTTATTCATCTATCAAGATAATGAATTAAAGATAGTCTGCATATGAATGTCTAGTAGTTAGAGATTAAGATATATTATATTTTTGGAAGCAGATATTGTTGCTTGCTTTTTGTTACTGTTCTTGATTTATCTATTGTTTGGAATCTAGTTTTCTGTATCATGATTCCGTTAACTGTGAGTTTTCTTTTTCAGGGAAATTGTTAGGATGCTTTTTGGGGAAATGCTCTGGAAGCATCAGATCCATTGCCAGGCATCCTGAGCTTCCTGTGATAGGTTCTTGTGGTGAGTATATAGCATGGTTTACTGTTTTTCTCTTTCATGGTTCAAGAATATGTTAATAAGTGGGTCCCTGTTCCTGTCTGGTGCATGTGCACCAATCAATTAAATAGGTATATGGGTATGCACTTCTGTGTATTCTGGTATTTGTTGCTTTTTTGCACTTGTGTCGGAGAGCAAGTGTTGAAAAAAATTGGAGCATTCTGTTTGCATTGTTTCATAGCAGGTCTACTGAACAGCTTTATTTTGGTCTAAGTTGATTTTTAATTTTGGCTTTTAAGGTCTGGATAGCTATCTGCGCTTGTGGGATATAAAGACACGACAACTTCTTTCTGCAGTATGTTAGTAAAGTTTCATGTGTAGCTGATGAAAATTCAGATTTGAATATGTTTATGGGTATTGACACTGATATGCTGCATATTACATTCTCATCTGTTTAACAATCTATGTTGTATTATTTCTGTAGGTATTCCTGAAGCAACATCTTACAAATGTTGTTTTTGATTCCAATTTTACAAGCAGAGGTTAGTTTCCCTGTCCTTTCTTATGGCTTCTGGAATTATTTTCTATAGTAGTACTTGTCTGTTTTGCATTGGTGGAACATGGAGTGATAAAGAAGAACCATGGTTATGGTTCTATACAAAATTATGAATGATTAAATTACTGGCCATTGCCTGCAGGAGAGAGGATTGAGACATAGGATGCTATACTCGATAGTCTTTCTTTCAGTAGAGAGGACATGTTATTAGGCTTCTATGACCCCGTTTGGCATTGCGTTTGCTAAAAGTGCTATTGGAGAAAAAAAATTTATTTTTAAATTTTTTGAGTTTTAAACTGCTTTTTGGAGAGAATCAGATAAATATATACTTTTTCTAAAAGCAGGTTTGAGAAAAGAAGTTTATAAAAAGTTAAAAAATTCAGTCAATTAAATCAAAAAAAATTTAAACCTATTTTTTGAACACCTAACAGCAATCTCAAACACTCCCTATATATAAATTGCTCGATTGTTTTGTGAATGGAATGGATCATGCTTTATTCAGTTGAATGCTGTTTGTTTTTATCTCTAGAAGAAAACTAAATTGTTCTAGAAAAGAATAAAGAAAGTCATATTGGAATTATATCCATCGAGTATGATAAGGAATAAGAAAATTTATATATTATGTTGGTCATTTTGGACCTTTGATGTTCCCTAAGTATATTCAGCCCTTGGAGACAAGTGAATCTTGTTTTACTTAAAGTTCCATTAGAATATGGGTGTGCCTCATGAAATTGGTTGGCCCAACATTGAAAGCATATCCTACCATTCATGATGCTATAATTTTCGTCCATTTGTGTGATGATACCTTTTGTTAACCTTGAATGCAAATCCTACCGTTCATGATTCACCTAGCTTTGCCACTGATTATGTTCCTTTCGTGCAAGCAGATGTTACAGTGGTAGCACAGAATGTGAATGAGATCAAGAATGAAGATGAGACGGGTATGCTGCCTGTTAAAAGAAAGAAGAAATCTAAAGAAAAAGATGTAGGAAAGAATAAGGCATCCAGAGATAATAAGGGAAGCAAGAAGTTAAAATCTACATAAAAGAGCAGAGAAAATGATGGAAGCAAGAGGTTAAAATCTAAGGAGAAGAACTAACTGATAGAGGTCAATTATGGTTCCTAGTTACCTGCTCATTCTACTAACATGGCTTATGGGACTTTGTTTGCTATTACATGGCACAATGAAACGAGCACTGGCAACGGTTGTGGCAATTTTTGCTAAGCGGCAGAGAAACAAAATTTTGATTTTTCTCCATTCCTTTGTATCTTTCCCCCATGATTATGTTATAGGAGGTAAAATAAAGCAATCAAACTAATTAACGAATTATTTATGTGATGCACCAGCTGTGTTGTGCGGTTGTTTTGTTTTTGTCTTTTTTTTTTCAACAATTTCTACTGTTTGTAATATATGATTTTTGCAAGTATGTCTGCTGGTAGTTGGTTAAACTGGAGTGTTGAATACAGTACTTCTTGCTGTCCAAGCTGTGATCAAATTTAGTTCATTGAGAATGTTTTGTTAAGATGATTTACTAATTCAACAATATTCAAATAGGGTATCACAAAATAATTTGTTTCTTGGAGTTCTCATAATAACTGCTGCAGGATTTATTTATTTTATGCGCCATATGAAGAACTGAGGCATTGAACATGGATACCAAGATTCACTTCACAATCTGCATCATGACTACGCTGGCAGTGCACCCAATAGCATTTTTAAAGACAAAACTAACATCAGTTTCTTCTTAATAATCAAAATAAATATCCCAAGGAAAAGAGTAGCACAAGAAGAAACAACGGAGTTACTTCGACGACTCTCTCTCTTTTTTCTCTGATGATAGGTACCTATGGAAAAGAACAAATGATATCAATGCCACTGAGTAATTGTTTTAATGGATCAATTGCCGCTAACAGATGAGCTGCAACTTATAGAAAACAAAGATATGGCTTGAAAAAGTCAATTATAGCCGAGTCATTCATTTTAATTTGTTATTTGGCCGCAATTTCTTATAGGTCACAGTGGTAAAGTGGCTATAATTGCAATTGCAACTGAAATTTTATGTCATAGTAAGTCATATGAAGTTCACTTCGTATTACAAATTCACATGTAAATTTAGCGATTTTTGTCAAATCATTAGCACTAAGCTGAAATCACAGTAAAAATCAAATGCAAATTGCAATAAGACCCCCTGTGATGGGGATCTTATCAATTTAGAACAGCGAAATGAAAGGAAAAGATTAATCACAGGCTCACATCAAATGTGATGTGAACCATTCAAACTTCCGTATCTAGTGATATTTACCTACTCCCACACCATGATGGTTTGAAACGTCTAGCTAACCCTAGGGACTCGAAAGTTTCAAACAGCAATGACAATAAAATTTTGGTTATTGATTTTTTTTTCTCCTCATAATCTAATATCTATTTGATTTCAATAAGCAAAACCTTTAAATGGGGGAATAAATTGTTTCTGAAGCAACAAAACCGAAGTTTTCAAAGAGAGTGTCTGGGGTTGGAATAGCAAAGTTTCAGCACTGTTAGGCTAGGAAGCAGGATCTTTTGCGTTTCATTAGGAAAAGCAACAGGACTGGACTATCTAAATTTTCCCTAAAATAATCTTTTCCCAGCAGAATAACAGAAGGGAAATGACCATTTTACTTTAAATCCATACAAGACCAGAATGGAGCACAGTAATCTATCACAAATCCCATAAAAGCTACTTACCCTTGACCTTTAGCCCAACGGGAGAGTTGATAGAGTTGCACAGTCTCATTTGAAGCATGACATGCAAGAAGTAGATAATTGCGAGGTTGTACCATCCATGCAAACCTCATGAACAATGCTGAATAAATACACATTGCTGCAAACCGAAAAATGAAGGAATGTTAAAACCCTCAAATATCTATTGATGAGTGAGAAAACTCATGTTCACTTCAAACCAGAATTTCTCACCTCCAGTCATATTTCCAGAAATCATTTCTGGGGGTTTTTTCATGTCCACCAAGCCCTGACAATGAGTAAATACATTGCAACTAAGTCACCAAAGCATGGAATCAAGATTTTCAATGATCTACTGTATTTACGTGGATGTAGAATATATTAAGAAGGATATTCTGTATAATTCAAAGTCGTGTCATGGTAGTGAGGCATACAGCAACAACAAACCCCCAGTTGGCAACAGGTCCCCAGAAATGAGTTGTTTTTGGACCAACTGGACTGTTCAAGAATGCTCTGAATGAAGCCATATTGAATACCTCTGTAGTTACCAATCAAATAAAAGTCAGATAAAACAGCAAAGAGTGACAATTTATTGCAGGGTGACAAATGAAAATGGACTACGGTGTCAAATGCACTTCAAAAGAAGATTGTGTTATCGTCAGCTGTACTCAATTGCGAACCAGAAGGATCAAAAGAATTGAAGAGAATCAGCTAACATGCCTGAGAGGTTAAAGTTGGCTTAATATATAATCCTTATGTTCACTAAAAGATGGAATACACATAAATTCCATCTCACCCTATTCTTTCGTTACCCGATCTACATTAAGTGCCCCAAATCGAAGACAAGTCAAGAAAAATGTTTCCTTCCACTCCTCCATTCATCTCGTTCTACACCACTCTATATAGTGGTAAAACTAAACACAAGAAAATAATCTAAACTAAAATTTCACACCAAATCCTTCGCTTAAACATGTTTTTCCTTCTTTCCATTATAATTAATCTAATATTTCCCTACAAATCTGCTAAACTTGTCTAGAATTAATACAATTTGACCGCACACAAAAGAAAGAGGGGAAAGTGAAAACAAATGCTTAAAATTAAATAATCGGTAACTGAATTTCAAAATCATCCACTCCCTATCATAATAATACGATAAGATGTAATTTTATCCAGATTCAGCTCGTAAAATGACTCTCAAGCTCAGATTTACGTCTATAGTCAACGCTGATGCGCGTGCTCATTTATATGCACATAGGAACAGGAGAAAGAAACGTGGGAGCATACCTGAATGGAGATCACTGGAGAAGTAGCAGGCGCCGGAAGATCAATAGGCCGGAGGAGAGGAGAATTAGGTGCTGAGCTAATTGTGGAAGAAAAAGAAATTGTTATACCTTGTTTTTTTATTGATGCGGTGGAGCCGAGTTCAGCAGTCAAAGCAGTTTCAGGTTAATAACATAAATAGCATACCAAATTATTTTATTTATTATAAATTGATATTAAATTTTTGAAAATATTATAATATAATAAATAAAGTCAGTTTCTAATAAAAAAATGATATATTTTAGTTATTACGTATATTTTTTTTATTAATTCCAATTTTAGATGATAATTTAGTGACATAAAACTGTTAGTTGAGTAATCATTTTAAGTTCAACTCGAATTAAAGTCGAATTTACATGGGAGACAATGATAGCATTTGCCCAATCAAAATTAATAATTATTTATTATATAAATTTTTATCCCTATATTGAAATTTATTTTTGCTATATCATAATTTTACTTTTTGAATTTATTAGAAATATATATTTTATTATTAAAGAATTATTTACATAAATAAAAGTTTGTCTTTATTGAAGTTAGGTAGTTAGCTTTTGAATAGACCTCCAACTCGAACTAGTTAAATATAATGGGTATTTTTGTTGAAAAAAGAAAATAAATATTTTAATCACCTGTTACACTTTTAATTTCCTTCATGAATTTATTTTTTATTTTTTTTAATATTCTACGGAGTCTTTGAACAATAATTTTAAAATACAATAATCTAAGAGAAAACTTTTTTATACACTTCCCGCTATATAATTTTAAAATTAAAAAAATATATTTTTTTATATATAAAATATCATTAATTTTTTAATAAAAATTAATATTTTTTAAAAAAAGACATCTTTTTTTATTGGAAGTGTGTGACAATTAAGGCTTTTATCTTCTTTTGAGCTAACTATTCTTGCCTTTTACCGTTCTTGTGTCCTTACTATGATATATTTTTGGATTAATTTCAACCAACCAGATTAATAATAATGAGCAATAATATCCAATAGAAAATTAAAACAGACAATTCCTAAAAGAGAAAGAAAACATACAAAACTAGAGAATTGTATAAAGAAGTATTGATAGCAATTCTGAAATTTCAAGCCTCCAAGTAGACTTACACTCAACTCATTTTCAGCCACACCAGTTATCAACGTAGAAAAATCTTTCAAAAGCTTTAGGATTCAAGAACTACAATTACATATTCCATATGTTATAAGCATTCATTTAATAAGATTCTAATTTCAAATTCGAGTTTAATAATTAAAAATTTTGATAATAAAATTCTGATTTTTGTATAAAAATTCATAATATCTCATATTTATTAATATTTAAAATTTTTGTATATATTTTTAAATAAATTATTCTACAAAAAAAGTAGGATTGTAGTTCCTCACCAACAAAGAGGTGTTAAACCTTTCTGTCGATGTGAGCTATTGGGGAATATCAACTTGTTATCCCTAGAGTAATTTTTATCCGTTGAGCAACGACTCTTCCACTTGGTACCGTTGGATCACTAAGACTGACTTTCATCCCTGCTTGACCTTTAAAGCCTAGACTTTCACAATTTTCTCTCTCGTTTAGAGATTCGTAAAATGAAATTGCTCAATTAAAAAAATATGAATGAAAAATCCAATTGAATTGAATTGAGTATATGAATCTAAGAAATAGTGGAAATTCTTAATCTCTCTCAATTGAGAAGTCCAAAATTTGCCTCCTATCCCCTAAGTAAAGAAACTAGTTTGATTTGATCAGTTGTCTCCTGTCCTCATGCTAATGAGGAATTCCGCGAACATGTAAAAAAAATATTGAAATCCCAAAATATCAATCTATGAATAAAATTTTATTTCCATTCTATTATTTTGGTGAACCAAACATTAGTATTTCAGTATAGCTATTGCTTCGAGAAGTTCATAACTTTTCTGTGCAGGATAAAATATATACATGCTATATTTGCATTAGGTAAGAAGGCAAGTTATAGATAACAGTACTCAGCAAACCCTATTGTGCATTTTCAACGAATGGTTCGAATTTGTCCTACCACAAAAAAAAAAAAACGAATGGTTCGAATTTGAACTGTAGAACAAAGTGGAAACTCTCTGCTAAACCCTAAACCTGCAACTTGAAAATTATCATCAAAAGTAATTATAAATTTTTTTTCACTATTTTAGAACTTAAAGAACAAATCCATTAATTAACAAACAATTTATCCCCATAGCAGAAAAAAAAGGCATAGAAAGAATAAATTTACCAAAGGAAATAATAATCCTTTCGGATAATCCCATCTTTGGGGCTTCACTATAAGACCTTGTGAGATGAGATCAAGTGCAAACATAATTTTGATTGTTCCTCGAAGATATAAAATTTCTCAACGGTCAATGCCAACTCGAAGTTGAGACAGGAATTCCGCAACCAAGATATTGTCATAAAAACCAGAATTGGACTTGCATGGAAAAACTTCTAACAATGAAAATCATCTCTCCTTGCTTTTCAAGTTATCACCTAGTGCACTCTCATTGGCGCTATAAAGGATCTTTGCTTTCTGCTTTTTGCTTCTTAGAAAACAAAAATAGAATTTGTAGAACATGATAGATCTGTGTTATAAAATTCAATATAAGATAGAGATGCGAAAACACAGGAAATTAAGGTAGTTTGGCCATCAAAACACTTCATCCTTCTCATTTAACAGTAATTAAAAAGTAATAAAAATGAATCCGTTTATAAAATGGGGTCAGAATAGGAAAATAGATCAAAGAAATCATGTCATTGATTTGCTCTTGATTGATTGTCTAGTTGGGTGGCATTAATTTGTTTTGATTAAAAATCAAATCAAGGCAGCGCAAGCTGTTTATGTCCTCACTGTAGGAAGATATGGAGCATTTGAAAAACCTTGGAGTACATGCTTGTAGATTTTCTCTCTCCTGGAAAGGAAATTTTTCCTAGTAATTTCTGGATTCACGATTTCCATCTAAACGATTAAATCTTCTCAAATATTTAGGAAAAAAAGATCTTTAATTATGTGGGTATTTTTCTTTTATTAGTATATGCAGTTGGATCTTTGAAAGACAAAGTAAATCAAGAAGGAATCAATCACTACAACAAGATAATTGATATGCCTAAAAGAATTTGAATGTTTGTGGAGATTAGGTATTCATTGCTATAATAAGTTTATTTTATTGACTCTCAAAACTTATAATTTTTTTTTAATCAGAGTATTTTCAGTCAGTCAACTAGAATTACACACTAAAATTAATTTTACTTGTGTCAGGTTACAACTTCAAGAATAACAAAATAATTTCTCATGAATTTTAAGTTAACTGCATACCTAGTGCTCGAACTCGAGACGTCTGATTAAACTGAGACGTCTAATTAAACCGATAAAGACCTAGCCCATCTCATTCACACTATCATAGTCTCAAAACTTATAATTTGTTTACTCTATGTCATGGAAATGCAGGAAGCAGTTCAGATATGATAACAAGCATTACCTCCAACTAAAAAAGTGGAGCTGAAAATTTGTGTCATCTCAACATAATTAATCTCAACATAATTAATATTTAGTTGATTTTCTTCAACTCCTTTTCAACTCATTTATTGAATGTCTGTAAATAGATTATCTCATTTAATATATTTGTCATTATATTATATTAAATTATATAAAATAATATTATTTTAAACTATTTATACTCTTAAATCATCACATATATTGTTTAATTATTATAAAAAATTCGTATTTAACTGTTAAACAATTACAAAATACATATATATAATTTATATTTTTTATTAAGATTATTAGTCAAAAAATACTAAAAATATCATTCTAAATGTAAAACATATTGTAATCGTATCACTTTCATTTCAAAAACTCAATCCAAACTCAATTAATTTATTAATCATGTTATTTTAATGTATCGTGAATGTTATAGTTCGGTATTCTTTTGATTCTATTGGCATAAACTATTATACATCAAATTATGCCAAAAAGCATATATATTCATTAATCTAAATGTAACACCTATCTGCTACACTCGACCAATTTGTAGCAAACACAGGTATTTTTTACATTTCTTAATTTTCTTTACCATATCATCTTTTATTTTTCATTTCTTAAAGGCATCAACTTCTTTTGTTAATGTTTTGTGATGACAGGGAAGGCCAAAGATGGAGATTAGCAAAGGTAATAAATTAATGTAGATAATCATTACATTTTGTTCCAATTATATAATTTATTTATTCATGCCTTTATTTTCACAATTTTAGTCATGTTTAGGCTGAAGGGAATGCCTCAATTTATACTTATCTAGAAGGGCTTCAGAAAACATTGGAATTTATTGAGCAAAAATACAAAAACCCAAAAACCTACTTCACTGAGAATGGTGGCTGCCTAGTTTCTGAGTCTCCTTGTAGTTAATTTCTTCCATTATTTAAATTATATAGCAATATATATTCACCATCACAAAAAGTAGTTACAAGAGTGCCAACATAAAATTGCTAAAATATATATCAATATTGTTGCTATTAATTTATGAGAAAGGATTGAAAATCACTACATTTACTCTTGTCTACCTGTCGTACACAGTTTGAAACTCTTGTTGCAACAACAATTAGAATTTGAAACTTTTATTAATCTCAAATATGACACTATTTTTATATCAGTCGACTAATAATAAGTTCCATAAATCACGAATATTGCTTACAGGGGTCAGCGAAAAGCAGGACGATAGCATTGGAAAGCACTATATGATTAACATCGAGTCGACTATATTCAGACGCATTTTTGTCGGATTCAGAAAGCAATCAAGTAATTTTAATTAAAAAAAATGTGTCTAAGCTTTGTATTTTTTGCATCTTAATTAATTGTCTAATAATTCATGCATGGTTTGCTACAAATACAGGAATGGAGTGGATGTGAAAGAATATTTCTATTGGAGTCTATTTGATTCTTTGGATTGGTTTGCAGGATAACAAGGACAATCCCAAGGCAAGCCGGGAAAATTCTTATCTGCACCAAAAATCCATTTAAAGTCATATTGTACTTGGTTGACCACAGACATGGATGATGCGACTTGAATACAATTCAATCCGATAAAGACACAAGACACTTACACCGTTAATATTAGCACACAGCACGTTAACAGTACATATGCAATTTAATTTCCATTAGAGCTATCACGATTCTTGCTAGAATCAATTATGTTCAAAAGCGTATATACAAGAAAAGTACAGTTCTCAACTCTGTTTTTGCAATTTTTTGATGCAAATTCTTTAGAACAAAACTGTATACATGATGTAGAGTCAGAATCCAAAATAAGAAGTACAAATGTTTTACAAAAGGGTACACAAATTTTGTTTCTTGTGATTAAAAGTTGCTCAAAAAATGGGAGTGCTGTGCTTGCACATGCATTCAGGAACTGGGTATGCAATCACATCTCTGTCTCTCTTTTTATATCTCGGCTCAGGCTGGCCTTTAGATTTTCTGTGTAGCGTCCTCACTATGCTTCCAAATTCTGAATCTGAAAGGGAAGAGTCTTCGAAGAAAGGAATCATGCCCCTCTTGTTAGGTTTTATGCATTTCCAATGACCCACATAGGCTCTGTGGCCCTGTCAACAAATATACCATTAAAATCCAAGCCTTTTCTTTTCCTTTGGTGCTAGATAGATAATAATTAAATTAATTACCTGCATGAGCCTGCCCATATTTCCACCATGGGATTGTATGAACACATTGCTGCTCAGTGAGACAATGTAGTCAATGGCAGCCATAGCAGAGGATTTGTTTAGAAATGGAGAGAGTTCTCCTTCTCTCGCCAACACATCCTTAGTCACAAGATTCTGAAATTCAGCCATAAGTGGCTGCAGAGCCTGAGGACCTCCAAATGGCTCTCCTCCCGGAATGTATATCCGTGCATTGCTTGGTACCCCTAAACCCTTTAAAAATCTGCAATATTACAACCCATCAGGAATTTGGAATCTGAAAAGGATAAAAAAAGTTCCTGAAATGAAATATTTTTGTTATATGGGTAAACTACCTTGACATTTCTGCTGCATTGAGAGGACACAGACCAGCTAGTCTTCTCTCAGTGTAACTCATATTTAATCTTCCTGTCAGGTATTCAGTTTGAGATTCTCTAACTTGAGCGATAACTTTGTCATATTCAGGGCCTAAACCAGCGAGACATCCACTTCTGACCCAGACATCCTTTTCTAGCCGAAGATGCAGGGCAATGTATGGACCTTCAATCCACATTCTCCTGGCGAGCCGATTGCCCAGCTCCTCAATTGGGGCTGCAAATCTTAAGGCATGGAAAGCCACCTAGAATTTACACAGGCCAATCAAAGAAAATTCAGGTAGTAATTTCACTGTTAGATTTGATTCTTAGATGATTATACATAATTCATATATAGCCACTAATCTAACCTTGCATCGAAGTTTCTGCAGATCAAGCGGAAGATTCTTTGACAGTTTAGAAGCTAGCCCTTTTAGTACAAGAAGGCCTTCTTCATCTAGCTACACGAGTCATAGAAAGTACTCAATAGGAAGATAATTTACAGGGCATTATAACCTTTCTGAGCCATTCAAATTAAAATTAGGAATATGTTTTACCTTTCTGGAGAACCTGGCACGGATCCATAAAGGTGAAACATCAATAGGAATCTGATTTTCAATAGATTGTCTGGGCATCAAATGAGTGGAGGGAAGGGATGATACAATCCGTACATCAGTTTGTAAAATCCTCTTGAAATGTTCCACATCAAAAATGTCAGAGAATTCACTGCAATTTATCGGTAATATACTTTCCATTAAAAGAACTTATTCAGAACTGTATCATTCTGTCAAAGAACTCTGTAATTTCAGTTCTTAGGGTGAAAAAAACTTCAGATTAAGAAACTTCAATTTACAAATTCTACTTGATCAGCAAAAAAGTAGATAGTCTCAAATTTAATTTTGAAGAAATAACGAACGTTAATAGACAAAAAAACTGTTTTCTTGTTTCACCTGTCATCGCCCCAGATGAGATTAATTTGCAAAATAGGCAAAACCAAGGCTGCTTCAAGAATTCTAGCAATAACAACAGCATCAACAATCTGATTCTTCTGCTGATTCAATCCCCCTGAAGCTACTACCACCAAGAATCTCTTCTTCTCCTTTAAAATCCTAGCAGATGCCTTTCGGTAATTGATACTGAAATCCAAGCATGGTTTGTATCCTTCTCCATCCGGCTGCTGCCAAAACTCTCTCTCCTCTTTCGACACATTCCCAGAAGCCCGTTGAGCCGGTAATGGCACCATCACACTCTTTGCTAGTCCGGACTCATCCTTCACGTTTACAGAAGATAATTCTAAAGAAAGGGAAGCTAAAAGCAGGTGTGAAGTTGAATTAGAAGGGAATGGGAATTGAGAAGAGGGAGAGATGAAAGAGCAGGGGACTGAATCTCGAGACAAGGGTAAGACACTGAGAATGGAAATACCCAGGAGAGTGAAAGAAACAAGGAGAAAGAGAAAGAAGAAAGAAGTGGTTCTTGTCGCAGTAGAAAGTGCAAAGAACTTATTGTAGCTTCTTGGGTTCTTTCTTGGAGAGAAGAGAAGAGATGTTAATGGAGAGGCAGATACTAAGTGAAATACTGGTGATTGGATTAGTGGGACAAAAGGGTTTTTGTTGTTCCTTGCTCTCGCCATGAAAGCTGCGATCTTTGTGTTCTGTGGCAACTCGAAATCTTGAATCTTGGATCAGTTTCTCCCAAGGAAGAAAGAGGGAGAGTATTTCTGTTATGGAAGTTGAGATTGAAAGACTAAGATGCCCTCAGTCTGGTGCGGAGCTGTAGAATAGATTGAAAGGGTGTTTTGGTCTTAAGATGCATTTAATCAGATTTGGCGGTTAGATTCAGTTGCTTTTCCCGGGCAAAATATAGCTGGATGGAGCTGAATAGGCTCCGATGGCTTGTTTCAGCCTTTCAGGGATACAGTTCAATAATTTAAAAAATTTAGAATGCTATAAGATAACTAGAAAACTGAATAGCATACTTTTTTGCTCAGTAAGATTAATTATATGTTAAATATCCAGGTTAAGTAAATGCAACTTCTCATTCTCCATTAATTTTCATTTTGTCCTTTTTTCAAAAAATTATAACACAAGTGCACATTAATACAATATCTATTAGTTGGTTTCTATATATAATAAACAGAAAAAATTACATGATTCGCCACCTAAATATATTTGTAAATACTTTTTGTTTTATGATATTTATGTAAAATGTGATCTATTTTTTCAACTAAATTATAATTAATTTTTTAATAATTATAAGCATGCTATTTAATACTAAAAATTATAATGGTTATCAAAATTTCACTTTTGTAGAAACTCCTAACAAATAGAAAAGCACGATCGAGGCTGGAGTGGATTTAACGAAGTTCATACCAGGCCTAAATTCTTACATTGCTCCCGATTATATGTGGCCCACTTGACTCATTAAGTAAAAACAAAAGAGAAAATTTCATTGTTTACTGATTTTAATTATTTTTTTCAAAAATATTTATAAATTATTTTAATTATTTTTACTAAAATACTTTTTCAGTTTTTCCGTTTTGATCATATTTTAATGTCTCACAAGATTTTGGTGAATTTAAATTTTGATATTTTTAAGAGAATTTTTAGATATAGGTAAATTTAAAAATTTATTAGCATTTTTTTCATTTTTATAAATTTCCCAAAACAAAACTCAAGCCGTATGCTAGCGGATTCTTTTTTGATAAAATTATTAAATAAAAAATATCAGTATTTTTTTTATTTGACAAAAAATTATAAATGTAGATTACAAAAATCAACAATAATAAAATATACTATCAAAAATTATATAAATAAATAAATAATCTAATATATTATAATGAATTAATTGAATATATGTTTTTCTATTTATTCTTTTGAATAAAATAAAAATAAATTAAAGAATTAACATATTAACTATATTATAAAATATTAAATATATTTATTTCTATGGGTCGTATGAAGTAATACAAATATTATTAAACGTTTTTTTTTTTTTTGTTTTTTTGGTGTAGGATTTCTCAGGCAGTTCTCCCCTGCTTGTTATCGGTTCACCGGGTCCATGGAAACAAATCGGGCTGGGATCCGAGAGATAAAGTGGAACTGTAATCCAAAAAGCAATGTAAATTTCCTGCGGAGTAGGATTCTTGGGCAATGCCCACAGTGAAAAAGGGCCGGCTCCGCATGTATTCTGCGGGATATTTGCACTTGTAAATAAAGTGCCAAGCAGAAGATATTAAAAAAAATGGCGAAGCAAGGGTCCCACACTGAGGGCAGCTCTGTCGCCTCTGATCTCATCCACTTCTGAGATGCTTCTCCAACTGCTTTTCATGCTGTCGGTAATTGAATAACTTCCTTTTTCGCTATTGATAATCGCTTTTCCGCTTTTTTTTTTTAATTTTTTTAAGAAAAATTATGTTAGATGAGGCAAAAAGGCGATTGCGAAATGCCGGATATGTGCAAATTTCTGAGAGAAATGATTGGAACTTGGAAGTTGGCAAGCGATATTTCTTTACCAGGAATCATTCTACCATTGGTAAAAAGTATGTCTTTATGTATGTACCCAAAAAAAAAGTTTTTTTTCTTTCACCTTATCGATGAAGCATTATAATTTCATGTTATATCAAACTCGTTTGTTTTATTTGTTTTTCTTTTCCTCTTTGTTGAGTTTTTTTTTTTTTTTACTTTCAAACTAAGTTATTAATTTTTCTATTTCGTTATTGTAACTGTGGAATTATGCTTTAGTTATGTTGCTGGTAATGGATTTTATGCAGTTGGTGCACACACCGATAGTCCTTGCATAAAGTTGAAGCTTCGTTTACTATTGTCATCTCAAGTTGATGTTTTGAGCAATTGTTGGTTCATTTCGAGATTGTAGAAATTGAATGATTGGCTTTGCATTTTGTTAATTTTAGCTTCGCTTCTGAATTGAATGGTTTTTTCAGGTTACGAAAAGTGGGTATTTGGAGGTTGGAGTTGCCCATTATGCGTGTCCCCACCTTGGCAATTCACTTAGACAAGTTCTATTGCCAAATAACTTTATCATTAGCTAGGTCCTTTATGTAATTATGCCTAGTATTTTGGGATTCTTTATTATTATTTTTTTGTGGGAACAGTTTTTGTATTTTTTTTCAGCTGGCCGGGTTTGTGACGCTATTTTGTATCCTCTGAACAGGAATGTCAATAGTGATGGATATAAGGTGAATATACAGAATCATCTTCTTCCTATCCTGGCAACAATGGTTAAGGTATAATTAATTGCAATTGTATGCATTATTTGTTACTGTAATATTTATGTATGCATATTATATTCCTTTTATTACTTCTTCCCAGTTGTTGCTGGAAGAGATATCAGTTAAATATAAAATGTTTACTCGGGTCATCACTGCTATTATGAGCTATTTGTTAGTATCTGGTAAACCAGTGGTCATTACAGAATAAATCCTAAGCTGCCAAGAGCAATTTTTGTCAATAATAATCCTCATAGTATCTTCATGGCTTTTTCAATTTTATTAGAGTTGAGCTGCTCTTTGTTTTAATTGATACTCGGTGCCAACCCAATGGATAAATTGTGCCCTTCACGAAATATTTCCCCATGTTGGCTTTTGGAAATATATATTTCTGGTCTGCTTATTTTTCGACCACTCATAGATTTCTTGGACAGTTTAGATCTACTCGTGATTATCATGTTCTTAGAACATTCCTTTCATACATGTTTGAGGGCTTCATTTTGACTTTTCTCCAACTAACGAGTATTTGATGGGAAGTTGCTACTTTGTGGACAGAATATGCTTTTCAAATTTTAAAAAAATTTGCATACTAAGCCTTCAATATTTTGGTGATCTATTAATTTTCACGGAAGTTAGATATCTTTCTTGACACCTGTGTATGATAAAATGAAATCATGCCAGCATATATCATCTGCCAGATGCCATATGCGGTTATTACTTTTAGACATTTTTTTAATTTTTGAAACAGAAATAACTGAAGACTGCTCAAATTGAGTTTGTTTGAAATATTCAGTAGATATTTCATCACGTAGGTTTTTCTTCCAAATAAGTCTTAACATTGTTTTGGTACTTTCTTTTCTTTATTTAACCAATTGTTATTCACAAACAGAGCTCAATAAAGGGGTTGCTGAAAGCTGAAAATGTAGATCAAACTGCTGGGAAGAAATCCATTAAGGGAACAACTACCAATAACTAAAAGCACCACATGCTTCTACTGGAGGTTGGTGACTTTCAAAGCTGAGGATTGTCTTTTCATTCCTTTTATCCCTCTTGTGGATGCGTAGAGGATCAAGCTGTTTGGACTTGGATACTTAAAAATCCGCACATTTTCTGACAGTTTCTTTTTTTTTTTTTCCTTTTCTTTTCTTCTAGATGATTGCAACTCAACTTGGTTGCAAACCAGATGATATATGTGATTTTGAATTGCAAGCATGTGATACTCAACCAAGTGTAATAGCTGGTGCTGCCAATTAATTCATTTTCTCTGGAAGGCTTGATAATCTCTGCATGTCATTTTGCTCTCTGAAGGTATAAATTGTCTTGTAGACTGTCACGGTGTTGTAAACATGGTTTACACAACATGTTGTTTTATGTGATAGGTCTGGTACCCTGGTCTGATTATTATTGCATTCCCTTTTTTGTTGTCTGACCAATAGATTCGTTGTTTTCCTTTTCTAATACACATTTGCCTAGTTTGTCTCTTGTGTTGCAAGCAAATCAAAGGGAGAGAGAGGTTTGGTTATCTTTTCTTGTTCTAAGTTTTATTGCATAGGCCTGGATTATTTTCTGGTTCTAGTGAGGTGACCGATATTTGCATTTCTCAGCTGAATATTCAGCCCGGAATTCTTTAGCAAAGCTTTCTGAATTATATTAATTTGATTGATTGAATGGGAAAAATGATATTTGTCCTTCATTGATAGCAACAAGTATTTTCGCTTGTGCACACGGGAGAGCAAAATGTAACAAAGATTTAGTTGGTGACGGTCTAAAATTTTTTGTATTAGCTCTGAATCACCATAATGGCCTACTGCATTTCAGGCACTGATAGAAGCCACATCTTCAGAAAGTGATCTTGAGGATGGAGTGGTGTGAGAATGGTGGCATTGTTTGATCATGAGGAGGTTGGATCTGATTCAGTACAAGGCGCTGGGTCTCCTGCCATGTTAGATGCTTTATCACTGATATAAGCACCTTCAACTCAAACTCTCAGGTAATCCCGTCCTGATTAATTCCAGTTAATATTCCATTTCATGCTTTATAATTCAGAATTAAGGATACAAAATGTTGACCAAGACTAGTGACATGGTATCAGATTTCTTGGCTAATGTTAATGGGTTACTAGGATTTTAGTCCATTTTCCTTGGTAAGGGTTATAATATCGATCAGGCCCAAATATCGAATCCACATATGCCATTGATACTAAATTTGAATCTGCATATCCCATCGATGATAAATTGGGGATTTTCATCAAAGTGATCTACATAATAGTCTAGGAATTTGACTGCAATTCAATAGTTATGTTTTCATCTATAAAGTTAGTTTAATTTTCTGTCTTTGTTTTCTCTTCAGTTTCTTCAAAAAGCAATTCAAAAGAATTTCCTTGTATCTGCTGACATGGTACATGCCCTTCATCCTAATTATACAGTACGTCGTCTCAAGTATCCTAAGTCGCTATTAAATCATTTGTTTGTTGAGCCTGTCACTCCATCTAATTTGTTTTATGTTGTTTCCGGACAAACAAGAGGACAATCATCAGCCCAAGATGCATGGAGGGCTTGTGATCAAACACAATGCAAATCAACGCTATGCAACCAATTCAGGTCAATTTTGCTCTACCTGTTTTCCTTCATCTTCTTTTAAAACCAAATTGATAATAACTTGAACTCCTCCTCCCTCATCCCTTTCCCGTACTTCCACCAAATTGGTAGACATGTTAACACTCACGAATTCTGAGAAGTTGAATGTTTTATTTCTGCATAATTTTTCACACCAGGAAATGAATATATAAATAAGTCGTAAGATACCAAAAAAGGGGCGGCTTTCAGTTTCTTATGATTCAAATACCGGGCCTGCAGTTAACAAATGATCCTTGCAGTAAAAAATAAATTAATAAAAAAAAGGTTATATTTTGAATAAGAATTATCCGGAGGATGAAACTATCCGATAGAAATTCCTTATAGGATTTTGTGGTCCACAATGACATGCCTTGTGGTTCAACCATTGGTCCAATCCTAGCAAGTGATGTGGGGATTCGTACAGTTGATGTAGGTGCACCACAATTATTGATGCACAGTATCCGAGAAATGTGTGCAGTTGATGACATTAAGCATTCGTATGAGCATTTCAAGGCATTTTTCCAAAAAATTTCTCATCTGGATGCTAAGATTATAATTGACATGTAGATCTCTGTATCTTATCTTTCCAGGTAATTCAATTTTCATAAAAGACTCATCAGAATTCGTAGGTTGCCTTGCGTTCTAAATAATGGTATTGTACTCCACAAACTGCAGTATCCATTTTTACCTTTTTCTTTTCTGCTGCATCAAGCAGGTTGTGACAACCTCAAAATATCATGTTATTAGAGGAGAGCAATGCAAAAAATGTTGCACTAGATACTGTCAATAAATTAATTTTGGAGAACCATTTTGATTTGAAGTTTTTAATAATAAACGAAAAAGAAAAGATGGGCATAAATCTTTTTGAGTTTTTGTCAATTAGATTGGTCGTTTGCTCCTAATAACTTGAAATAAAACTATTAGAAGGTATTTAAAATTTGAGATAAGAATTTTACTGTACCAGAACTTATGTAGAAATTTTCTACATTTTTTCAATTCAGATTTTTGCTGGGGAATACGCATTTGGACATATATATACCCATCTAGGCTGTAGAGCTACATGGCCAGGCTATGTATTCTACTGATTTGCTCCTGTAGTCTTATGAAAATGATTTCATGAGATGTGCACTATTCCAATATTTCTGTTTTATCTTTGTTATCGGTTTCTCTCCTCCCTTCTAATTTAATTTTCCTTCTTCAGGGCTTTAATTCTAACTCTCCGTTTGTTTGAGGGGAATTGAGAGGAAAAGAAGAGGAAAGAAAAGAAATTTGGAGGATTTCTTTTGTTTGGATAAATTGAAGTAGAAGAAGAGAGAGGAAGATAAGGGAAGAAAAAGGAAGATATAAGAGATTGCAGATTTCTCACCAGAGGGAAATGGAAGGAAATGGGAGGAAAAAACATTGAAATTACTAAAATGTCCTCAATAATATAAATGACATAAAATTATAATGATATAAATGTCTTTTTATATGTTTTTCTTTAATGAGAGAGATTTTATTTCTTTCATAATTAAATTAAGCAAATCAATCATAGTAAAGGAAATATAACTTTCATTTTTATTTCATTCTTTTCGTTAAAGGAAATAATATCTATCTTGCACCAAACATAGTGTGAAAGAAAGAAAGAAAAATGTCATTGATCTAAAGGTTCTTCACCTAAAACCGAAACATGGTCAAGGGTGAGGGAACTAAGAAAAGAGTAAAGAATGTAATAATAGAAGGGTGAGAGGTCATTAAAAAAGATATTGAAGAAATAATAGTCAACTTTAAAAGATGCTGTCCATCATAATTCAGAGTAATTCACTCATCATCTACGTTTAAAAGGGTAAGGGGCCATTAGAAAAGGTATGAAGGAAATAATAGTCAACTTTCTAAGAAGCTGTCCATCAACATTCGGTACAGAGTAATTCGCTCATCATCTACCTTTAAACGATTTTGGAGCGATCTGCTTATGGCAAGAGAGATTAATTTCATGAGCTTCAACAGAGTACGTCAAGAAAGGATTTGTCACGAAAGAGCTTCAAGAATGTCCAGTTTACTAATGGTAAAGGATAAAAAATAATTGAGTTTCAATAACAAAAAGGAAAATAACATGTAATATATATATAAGGCCGCAGAAACTCCAATAAATTGTGTGAAGGAAACCGAGAAGCTGCCAAACGTGGTGCACAGAAGGATCAATTCAAGCAACAGCAATAAAATCAAAAGATAGAACCAAAGTTGCGATATCTTTATTTTATTGTTAACTCAGTTAAATATCTCAATAACGCAAGATTGCTGGCATTTGCAGTCAATATGAAAGAGAAGCAAAAGGATTAGAATATATGAAGGCATGTCTAAAATACATTTTAGAACAAAAATCAATGAAGTTTCAAATAACCCATCTGTGAGTCAAAAAGGGCCTCGTTTTATGAAAGAGCTTTCTGAACCTCAGACATGACTTCTTTTGGAGGTTTCTCTGCGTGAAGCTCTGCCACAACACCCTTCTTCTTATAGTAGTCAATCACCTGCATTTACAATGTTTAAAACCCATCAGACCTTCAGATACTCGAGAGTCAACAACCAAATGTCAGTATAATATTAACTGGACATAACAGCAAAAGACTAGTGTGGTGAGACATGGACAGCCAAACGTAAACAAAATAGGTACACCAGCACATGATACAGATTAAGTTTTATACATGTTAAGAGTTTGAAAGAATTATCAAATGACATACCGATCAACACCAACAGATGAAATTACCTGTGTTCACATGAACATGATATGATATATTCCAACAAAAATCTTATTTTTTATGTTCATGATGATGCATGACAACAGACACTTGTAATGAGAGCAAACAAGCAATTGGTTATTACCATCGTGAGGTCCAAAGAGCCTTGGGCCAAGTAACATATAATACGCTAAGTATAACCAGAGTTTAGTGCATTTTCATTATTATTCACTTATTATGGATATCAAACTGTAACAAGGAACCCGAAATGTGCGCACTCTAATACATAATAGAAACAATGTCTTTTCATTGAATATCTTTGAACTTTGGCAAGTTTCAGCAACAAGCTATTAATTGATATTAGTGGAAATGTTTTAGGGCTGAATATTTGCGGTCCTGTAAATGATGACATACTTTGCTAATTGACCATATCTCCCAACCCCAAGAATAAACTTTGCACAAGTGTGTGCTCAATGTCTTCATCTGTTCTTCTATCATACAATGTAATGGCATATTTCTTCTACATGGGTAACAACTGGTAATTACTCAACCCACTTAATGTACAAGCAACTGAATCCAACTCTTTCTGACGGCACCAAAAGTAGTGAAATAAAATGATTGCATACCGGTTCAGTTTGCTTGTGGAATGCCTCCAGCCTTGACTTAAGAACCGCGGCAGTATCATCCTTACGTTGAATCAATGATTCTCCAGTTACCTTTGGGAAAACATAAGATGGGAGTTTATTAACGTGCTTTCAACTAATAAAAAATGCAACAGAGAGAAGCAGCCCATGCATAAATCATTCTAGAATCACATATAACCAGCCATAATGTCCATGCCATTCTCAAATACACATGGATCATTAGAACTTATAAGGTATCGAATTGCTTCCTTATAAATGATTTGTAGGAGCAATTATGTAAAGTTGTTGTCTTAATCAAGTGTCATGATTTAAGAACAATTTAAAAGTTACTATAACAGAATATTTTATATAGGGAATCTATGATTAACTTGTTTAGCCCGTTTCTTTTCCTTTGTACTAACTATGCAAGCCTAAAACCAGTTATTTCATTTTTAACATCCAAAATAAGTACAAAGAGTATTGAACATGTTCACTTACATCATCCACCCCAGGAACCTTGGGAGGTGCAAATTTTGTGTGGTAGGTTCTACCACTTGAAGGGTGGATCCAGCGACCAGTAATTCTTTCCTCCAAAATGGCATCGTCAATTGCAAAATTGAGTACCTTATTGATTTTAGTTCCCTGTTTTTCAAGCATTTCATCAAGCTGGATATAGCAAAAGACAACAAAGTCAGGCGCAGACACTTGAAGAAACCAGTTGAACAAGCCAGGGTTCTGTAGATATATATATTAGCTAAGAATATGAGTAGAACCTTCTGTGCTTGGACCACAGTCCTGGGAAATCCATCAAGAATGAAACCTTTCTGACATGAAGGTTTCTTCATTGCTTCATCTATAATGCCAACAACCAAGTCATCAGAAACAAGCTCTCCCTGAGAAAACCACAAAAAACAATTCATTAGCAAACTACAGATACAATTATGATGAAAGTGCATAAAATAATAGTGGAAAATAACAAGTGAAGAATTTAACCTTGTCCATAGCCTCCTTAGCCTTAACACCAAGAGGAGTCTTAGCAGCGACAGCAGCTCTCAACATATCACCAGTAGCCAAATGGCATAAGCAGTACTCATCCTTAATAATTGGTGATTGAGTACCTTTGCCTGATCCAGGAGGGCCTGCCAATCATGGAACTTATGGTCAAGATATGTAATATGGTTGCCTTGATCTTATATGAAGTAATTAATTGTTGTCAGTTGCAAAGTCAATATGCAGCATTGAAATTTCCCCCAAATGCATGTCGTGAAATTGGCTTAAGACCACAAGTAAGTTAACATCGCCCCAACGTTAAACTGCAAGGTAGAAATATTTTATTGAAGAACCTAAAAATAGTTCCAGGAAAGGAAAGGGAAAGAAAAGAAAAAGTTCTGATATCTCAAAACCAATCCAAACACCAAATTATGTTATCCATGTAATTATATATAAAAAAATCCCTAGTGCATGAAAGGTAATCAATGAAGGATTTTAAGAAAGTTGCAGTTCACACTCCTTATTGTTGCACTTTCTGCTTCCCTATACATTCCAGAATTACTCTGGAAAATGAACTGTTTCAGTGTATTATCCAATTAGCTTGCTGCGTGTTTGCAAAATAAAATAACATGCCATGAATACAACAGAGGGCTTCTGTTTTTTCCTTTTTACAGTTATCGACTTTGATTTCAAAGCTTAATTTTTCACTATTATTATTAAGTTTCAATTTTAGAGCTCCCTTCATAGGAAAAGGTCTGAAAGTTACAAACTTCGAGAACGCAAATAATACCCCATGTCTCACTGGTGAAAACAAAAATGATAATTTGTTTTCCAATTTCCACATTGTAAACCCTTAAACCCCACACAACCCCACAAAAAAAAAAAGAGAGAGATATATATATAGACATGTGTAGTATATGCGTGATAGACCAAAACACAATGGTTTCCTCTTCCTCGATTTATCCCAGCAACTAAACAACAGGTAAAAGCAATTAACTCACCAAAAAAACCACAGCAAATTTTCGGATCTGAATGCACTGTCTAATTTCAAAGAATTATTTGCAGTTGATGTTATAACAGACATGTATAGTATATGCGTGAGGGAGAAGGGAGAAAGGAGACATGCCGATGAGAATGAGGCGCTTGTCAGGCTTAGAAGAGCATTTCATCCGGCGGAGGAGCTCCGTCATGAGATCCACCGATGGCACATCTTCCAAGTTAGCGGCTGAGCTGCTCCCCATTGCTCTCCCTTTTTTTTTCCTTTTCTGAACTACCAACCGAAAGGAAATGGAAGAGCCTAAAAAATAAAGAGCAAAGAGTAGGAAGAAAAATGGGAATTTTTGGTGGAAAAGTGTAATGTCAAAACTGACGAGCAATATAACTTCGGTCCTTCCGATGCTTCAAACTCAAAGCAGGCAGAGGCACCCGTCGTCTATTAATTAGACTATTACCACTTACCAGCTAGCTATTTCCTTTTCATGAAATTACTATTTTACCCCTTAACTTGCTTTTTGATTTTTCCTTCTATTTTTTTTAATATAAAATAATAAAATTAATTTGTAAAAAAAAAGAAAAACTTAATTAAAGTAGTTAACTAAATCTTTTTCCTTCTACGGTGTTTTTTTATTTTTAAATCTTTTTCGATTTATAAAAGGTAGAAACTTCCAATCATATGGTAAAATTGAACAGAACATTCATCAGTCCACGCACAACATTTGCATTTCATTTCCCACATCTAAATTTGAAGGAAAAAAAACTAATTTATACTATTATCTATATTCATTTTGTGACAATATGAAAAAATAAAAACAAAACCAACTTTTAGTAATATGATTTTCAACAATATTCTATTTTTCTTTATGAGAAGCAAATTTGTAATTAATATAAATATAAATTATAATACAGACATGTATAAATTAGCATTAACAATCAATAAACATAAAAATCTAATTTGATATAAATTTTTACGAATTGATTTTAGAAGTTAAAACTACACTGTATGATTTAAATTCCAACACTATGCTGCTACTATTTACCATTAGAGATTGAAATTTTAGACAACACAACCACTTCATATAACGACTTTATCAACTACTACGAGAAAACATTTACCAAACTACTACTTAACATTACTAACTAATATTTAACATTTATAGCAGCATTATGCAAATTACTCCAGACAACGCAATTAAGCAAAAGCAACTAGCATCAACTACTACCATAATCAAAATTTGCTACTAGACACGAACGCAAATGATGCTACCAATAATAAAACACACTGAAACTAAATTTGACAGTTAAAAAATCCCCAAAAAAACCTAAGCTTTTCAGAATCATATTAATAACAGGGAACAGAATGCCACTTCTGTAATCAAAATTCTGCTCACAAACAGTGTTACCGCTCTACCTCACATACATCCAGTAAAATTCATTCATCATCTTCATTTTTTGACTTCTTCTTTTTCTTCTTTTTGGCGTCAGTAGCAAGTTGCACCTCCTCTTCATCTTCATCTTTACTCTTCTTCTTTTTCTTCTCGGTGGCAGTTCCTTGCTCAGCATCAACCCCATTTAGACCATTTGATTTCTCCACACCCTGCTCCTGCTCCAATTTTCTTTTCTCTCTCTTCTTCTTTTTCTTTTCTGATTTAGCTTCCTCTGAAGCATCTCCATTTGTAGCAACTCTTGATTTATCCTCGGCCATAGCTTCACCATCCTCTGCAGCCTTAGACTTTGATTTCTTTTTCTTGCTTTTCTTCACTGATGGTACTTCTTCAGCCTCCATTTCAACATCTGCAGGAGCCAACATGACCAGTAAAATACATGAAATTAAAGGGCAACAAATTGAGATTACGTGATAACTGTGAAAATGCCTAGAAGCCAAATCGTTAATGTAATAAGACTAGCTGCTCTCAGAAAACAATTCACTAACATAAATGCAAAAACGTTTGCACCAAGTATGCAATATTAGAAGGTCTATGCCATTTTCCACCATAAACCCCACATAAGGAAAATTCCATGAGATGCAAAGAAGCAGCATTTGTTTTCATTCAGGTACACACCTTTACTTTGAGCACTTTCAATTGCAGCTTTCATCACATCGATGTTTTTACGAGGTGCTACTCCCTTGTCATAGAAATCCAGTCGCTCCTCGACTTGTTCTCTTAGTTTCTCTCCAAAAATAGTAGTGCCCCTTTCTACATGCAACCAGGAATAAAGTGAATCTTGAGGAGAGAAAAGGAATGTAATAGGTCAACTTACCAACAGAATAGAATTTACCTGCAAAGCAATCAATGCGAGATGCTATTGAGCATTTGTTAGCTAGATAACGAGCCATGCGTCCCTTGTTGCGGGCAGATGCTCGACCAATGAAAGATGAATGGAAGATCAAACCGTATTTTGGTGTGTTCCCTCGGGTTTTCAATGCCCTAACCACAGCACCAAACAAGTGAACCTAGGAACTTTCAATACTATAGTCCATACAGAAGAATACTATGGGAAAATGCAGTAAGAAATAAAATCATTGTGAAGGAGTTCTCCAAGAACCTTAAGGAAGCAGCTATATACACAGTCATCCATATGGACATCAAATAATTGAGATCATAGAAACACAGGAGTACTTTTAGCCTACAAGAAGATAAATCTGCCAAATTAGAAGAATACTAGTGACAACTAAAACACCTGAACAGGGCCTTCTCTGCACCAAGGATCTGAAGGGTGGAAGAAGGGCACTTAGCCAGATTTGTGAGACTGCCAGCATGAGAAATCAAGCGAGCCCCAACAACCTCGCCAATCAAGGAGGCCAAATTGGGAGCAATGTCATTCATTTTAGTAACCAGATATTCATATAGCTTCTTCCTGTACTCAGCGAGATCCATTACCCTCTGAGCAAATTGCTGGACATTAATCAAGTCTATTGGAGACAAATCCTGTCCTACAAGTAGGAAAAGAAACAAGTGAATAAAATAAGAGATAAGACTGACGAGTAATTATATTAGAAATCAAGGTTTGAGAATTCTACCCATTGATGCTTTGGCAGCTTCTACAACCTCCTTTGCCTTATCTTCATCTCCAAGTACGTCGGTTAATTCAGGGATTATTTCTTCAGACAATTTTGATTTGTCCTCTATAAACTTGGCAAGTTTTGCATAAAGATAGTTATCATTGACAATCTTCACCAATTCAGGGAAATGCCAAGAGTACCATTCTCTGCAGAAAGTGAGGAATTAGAGCAATTAAGAATACTGATATTTTCAAGAATTGGTAATGACATATATAAGCATAATAATCAAAAGCAAACCTGACTCTCATTGAGAAGGAATTGATATCCTTATCAAGGGTATCAAGAAGGAAAATTGCTTGAATAACCATATTGTCAACTCGGTTGACATTGAACTTAACCTTTGCCCTGCTGTAACTATGTCCCAACCCAAGTTGGGCTTTTTCCAAATCACCAGGCTATGGAACATAAAAGAAGGGGAAAAGGAAATAAGAAATTTTGTAATACATACAAAAATGTATGTCAATAAAACAAAAACATAATATGATCCAGGAAAGCTATGAACTGAATTTTATATGGGAATGCAAACCTTTAGATCCTTGATGAACCTTTCAAAATGTAGTCGTACACCACGAAGAAGCTCAAGAACAAATTCATTACTTTGGCAAGGTATTCTAGTTGCTTCGAAGATATGTGACCCCAACTTAGGCTCAGCAACTCCTAAACTGAACTTTGTCTTCTTATCATCCTTGACTTTTGGGAGATTAAGTTCTAAAAAGCTCCTCAACTCATCTGTCATAAGCCCTGTAAACCAAAGCAAACATATAACAAGCCAGATTTATACTAAGAAAAACAGTGTTCAAGGAATTGGTCAACAGGGCTATTTCCATTTTCTAGAGTGATGAAATATCTACAAAAGCTCTCACAAAAGGAAATGGGATCAGAGACCTTATCTCGTGAACTGAGAAAATTAACATTGATAGCAGCAACAGAGCCGAATGCAGTTAACATTGAAAGTCATTATTCTTCCAACCCAAAACATAGTAAAATTGTATAGTTTAGATTCTTTTCCGATCTAGAACATCACCAGCAACCAGCTGCAGATGCTCTGACCTTCAAATAGATTACAGGCAAAACTAAGTCATTCAAACATTGAAACCATGATAACAGCTAAAACCACATAAAATGGAAGCAAAGATAAATCTAGGAAGCTTAAATTACAAACTAAAATCAAGTAGACAATGCATGAAAGTATATCTTATGTTATATCTAAAACAAAAGCAACCAGAAATTAGCAGCAAAGATGAAGAAAACAGAAGCAATGACTCCGCAAATTAAAACAGATGCCAATGCATGGCTTCAAAAGCTTTTAAGAACGCTAATAAGAGACCCAATTAATAAAATGAAAACGGAAGGATCCAAACCAGGTCTCTGACTCCTCAGCCCAGGCATGATATAAGCTAATGCTCAACCCAAATTAACTAAAGACAACTTTCAGGGACTATTTCAGTCCAAAAAAATGCTGCAAGCTTCAACTATTACTTTTATAAGTTCCATTTTAGTAAATAAAACAATTTCTTAGTCATACAATTTATCTGTATCGAAGACTCGCAGTTAAAATTAAAAAAAAAAAACACCATAGAAACCATTATCACAGAGTAATGAGCTTAAGTTATGCAAGTTACCTTCAGAAACTGAATTACACTGATTCAGCGCGTCCAACGATGACTCAAAAGGAAGAAAAGCAGTTAATTTAACAACTTTTCCGAAACGGTTGAGATCTGCGACGGAGTTGCGGACAGCTTCCGTGTTCTGCCCAATTTCATCGAGTCCGTTCGCCAAGAAGATACTGTAACCAGACGCCGACTCGTATAGCAAATACAGCGCCATGGCTTAAATGCATAAACAATACAAATGGTATAAGCTTGGCCTTATCGGCTGAAGGGAATGAGAAGGAAGCAGGAGAAAGGGTTTTGGCGTTAGGGTTTTATAGTAAACCATAAATTTAATAAAGTTAGGGTTTCGAGTGAATATATCGAGTCAAATCGGACCAACATGTCCGGAATATATATATATATATGAATTAGAGTAAATATATCCGAAAAATTAACAATGCACATTTAAGAAAACACTAGTTAATTTAATTTTATTTGAATTTTAAATATTATAATACAAATATAATATTATTTTTATATTTATAATATTTTTTTAATATTTTAAAATTTTATATATAGCTTAATGAATTTTTATAAATATTTAAAATTTTTATCAGTTATCAATAATTATAACTGCATGATAACAAATATATTTAAGTTTAAAATTTTCTAACTATTATTTTAAAATATATTTGTATCAAATGAATTTTTTTTAAATTTTGTTTTTATCTATCAAAATAAAAATTTCAAAAGTGTCACCTTTAATATATATATATAAACGAAAAATCACTTTTTGTTTATGTCCCTTATATTTTTAAGGTTTTTAAAATTGTATTTTCATACTTTTATTTACTACTATCAAATCCAAGTATTTTTGTTATTTGATCGAGTCCTCATTCTTTTAGATACTTCCAAGTTCATGTAATTGTCATTTTTTCTTTTAGTCCTTTTTAACCCAAAAAAAAACTATAAATACTAAAATATAAAATATCATAAAAAAATAACATGTGTCTCAATTTTCTAAATTTACATTTAAATATATTATATTTTCAGGGGTCATGCATCATAATTTATTGATTAAATTTTACTTTCATTTAGAACATAGTATGATTTGTTAAAATTGTTTAATGATTAATATTTGAGGTGTATCACGATACACTGTTAACTAATAAAATTTTGAAACTTTCATTATTTATTAATTATTTTAATTGATCAATAATTTAAGGTTGCCCAATTAATTTATAGTATTTCTATATGCAATAGCCCTATATAAACTTTCATATTCCATATGTGTGCCTTTTGATGATGTGTGATACATGTTTATTTTTTTATTAAAAAAATGAATAAATACAAATGCAAATGCTTGTTTAAGCAAAAATAATAATAAAAGTACAAAAGCTTAGTAATTACAAATAAAAGAATACAAGGTCTCAACTAAGAAAATTCATAAGTAAAGAATTAAAAGAGATTTTTGAGTATTATTTTAAAACCTTGTATTTATATATATATATATAAAAGAGTATCGCTTACACTCCATTTGAATTGGTTGTAATATGATTCGGTAAAATATTACATGTGTGGGACAATATAGTATTTATTCTTTTAAATCATATATTTGATAGCTTGACAACAATTTAAAATAAATCATGTTATAATTTGTTTATAAAATATTATATTTAGATAATTAATTCATTAAATTTTATTTTTAGTGCATTTCATTAAAGCCAATAGTTGATAGTTAAAAATTTGAGCACTAAAAAGTATTGTAATCGAATCAAATCTAATCAGATCAAATATTGATGAACTTGAACTCAAATCATTTAAATTTGTCATAAACTCGAACTCTTGATTTAAATTTTTATATTTGAGCTCAAATTCGATCGTAAATAGTTCTTTTTTTATTATGCTTAATAAGGTCGAATTCAAATTCAAGTTTGATAATAAGATATAAATATATTAGTAATTTTAATGTAATAATAAATAAATTTTAAATGAAATCGTTCAAAAATTTTTAAAGGAAATCGTTTATAAATTTTTAAACGAATATGTTTACAATTTAACGAACCAAATATATGATGATTGAATTTGAGATCGAACTCGATTTGTTAAGATTAATGAACGATCTTAAACAAATTTTTTTCGAAATAAGATCCGAATAACTGCTAAATGACTTGGTTCATTTATAATCCTAAAAGTTGTTAACCTCTATAAACTATTATAAAATTATTTTCCATAAAAAAATTAAAGATATAAAAGTTGTATAAATAAAAATTCAATTATTTAAAATCTAAAATTATTTTTATTTTTTATTTGCATTTTTATTATCTTAAAATAATTAAAATAATATGATTCATAATTACAAAATTATGGATATTAAAATTAAAATTAATATAAGTGAAATATAAATATAAAAAATTTAAAATTATATATATAATTTTGATATTCTTATAATAAACGTCCTTAAAAATATAATTTCAATTAATATTTATTTATTCATTTATTTATTTTGCATGTAGTACACATTAATAACAATTAATAAATAAAAATACCAAACAGGTCCTTAGTATAATGTCATAATATCGGGCCTGTATCATGCAGACAAGTAAATTGGGCCCAGCCCAGTTGGGCCTAATTAGCTATCATAGTTTTCTCCAATAAGAAGTTGATAGCTTTCACTAACAGCGCATTTCAGAGACCAGAGAGGGAAGCCATAGATTGAAACGAAGCACAAAAGAAAGAAAGACAGGTTACAGCTCGATTCCTCTCTCAATCCAAATGATTCGATTGTTTTCTGTTAAATTGACACAACTAAGGCACAGAACTTTACCACTTACCTGGCACTGCACCCACTGATTCTTTGTTTATGCCATGCATCAGAAGTATGATTGTTGGGGAGAATGGGATAACACGTATCAAAAGTGCCCTTTCAGCTTAAATTTCATCTGTAATCAACTTCTCTGTTTTTCCTAGTGTTAAATGCTTCTAAATGCTTCTAAAAGCTATCTGGTACATTGTTAATCAGAATTCAAATTTTATGCCAAGTACACAACTCTTTTTATGCTGTGCATTCAATACAAACACTCAATATTAAATTAATTCCCTGAAGCTACTCGAATGCCGACTCACGCCTTAGTCAACAAAACCAACACAGAACTCAATTTGCAGTTGATAAAGTTGGAAGAAGGCTAATGCCTCTTCAGGTAAACAAGCTGGGTGGAAACTTGCACATATGCCACATACAAGAGTAAAACTTAACTTGGATCTGTGCTTAGATATTTAATATTCTTTCAATTGCCAAACGTACTGAATTTCTTAACCTGTTATTGCCACTTGTACTGAATTTCTAAACCTGTCATACTCGATTGTTCATATCCTTGATTTGAGACTGCCTTCCCATAATTTCAACTCAAATTGAGCTCAATTATGATCGGAAAGGCAAAACAAGCAACTTCTCCACCACAAGGTCAAAAAGCTGATTTTCACAAGCTAGTTTGATAAGGCGTACACACTACTAGTTTGCACCATCAAAACTGCTTACAATTACGCAATAAAAGAGGAATAATAGGGGGATTCTAGGTAAATGTGCATCTCCAACATAAACGATGTGGTATTTTCCTTCTAATAATGCTATTCACATTACTTGTATTTACAATTGAGTCAATGCCTTAACAAAAGAATTGACAGGATGAAGTTCAGAGCAAGGTATACCCTGCACTCAGTTTCTTAGAGCAATGTACAGCATTTATATGCTCTAGATGTAAGGCTGCCAAAAGCCCCTGCCAGGTTTCCCTTGGTGAGCTGCGTACTTGAAAGTCGAGAAGCCTTTTTGTTTTCCTGTAATAATCTTCTAGTGGCTTGCTCTGAGGACAATAATGGAAAGTTAATCAATGAAGATCATCCCTCTTTCCGCTATTATAGCATAACCACTTAACATGACACTTAAATTATCATGTGCAAGACATTGTATCTGATAACTGGTCTTGATGGAAACTACAGTGTGCTCTACAATTACAAGTTCTTTTCGTTAAGCATCGTGGAAATATGATTTCTAACTCTTTTTTAAGGGGCAAATTTTCAAAAATCAAGCTAGTCATACCATGTCTAGTGCATTGATGTTGCATCAAATGCACTTTTTGGAAATAACCATCCCCCAGGTTCCTCACCCACCTACAACTGTTCACAAAACCTATTCCACGTGGTTGGCATCTTCTCACCTCTAAATGGGTTTCACCACAACCGTTCTTTTGTCTTGAACCACGATGCACAGGTCTGTGTATCCAGAATTTCATGCCCAAACAGTTGAACAGAAGCAGCAAAATGCAAACAAACTTCAATGCCCAAAGGATGGTTTGCCACTTTGTTCACAACCATTTTATGCCACGAAAAACTCATTTGGCTTTCTAATTAATCTGTATGGTAATGTTGGTTCAGTAATAACAATAAAATCTGAGCTATTAAGAGGAAAGAGGAAAGGTAAAAAAGTAACATGTGCAGACTAATCATTCTTCACATTTTGCACTTAGCACCAAAGATGACCTGATTCACTTATTATTAGGAGAAATTTCCAAACCATGCCATGCTGAGAAGATAGATTGCAGCAGGGAAGTAGCTTAAACACTGAAATATATGCTGTACCGCACATTTACCTGCTTAGCATATGCTTGGAGCTTATCTCTCCAGGTACCTTCTGCAATGGCAGCAGAAGATTTTGGTTGAGTGTGCTGTAATGCAATATCAGGACTTTTACCAGAGAAATTGTTCATTTTTACATGATTTATGAAAATGGGCAAATATGTTACCTTCTTGGTGCTCTATCAAGAAATCATCGGTGCATTTAAAATTCACAACCAAATCAATCTCTGCAAGTTCGTCAAGAATCTCCTATATAGATTCAAAAGAAAATGAAAAGAAACCTGATAGGTTAGTATCAAGTGATTCTAGCAGATCTGCTCTTAAAAAGCAACCATGCTAAATGCAAAAAAACCTCTTCAGTATAGAATACACAAACTAGATAAATACATGTTCTGATTGACAACAGCAGGAATCTCCAAGAATAACGCACTCGCTTAGTTGCTTGGAATGTCAATAAAACAAAACCTTGAGTGGACTGACTTTGAATTAAAAGGCATTAAATTAATGATATGCATATGAGATTGCTAATAGAGACTTACAGCTTGTAATTGTGAACGGGGAATTCCATCTAGGATGAAACCAGTTTCACCTCTGTAATATCCATCTTCCAGCCTTTTAGGCAGCAGGCCAAAAATTATATCCTCTGGGACAAGTTGCCCATGATTCACAGCATTTGCAATCTATAAAATAAAAAATGAAGGGTGAAAAACAAGGAGTGATTGCATAATCTCAATGTTTCCATTTAAACAGAACTCGTAACTATTGTAGATAAAAAGCACCTGGGACAAGGAAAACGTTTTAAATGATAATACAACAATCAATATTTTCTAGCAATTATCATTTTCCAGTTCTTGATATAAAAATAATTTAATTAACCCAAACACATTTTGCAGCCGTTTTTATATGATTAAATATCTTATAATAGGCTCAACCGACGGGAAATCATTTACTGTGACCATAGAGTAACCATGTAATAAAAAATGGATTCACTAAAAAATCCAAAATCAAGTGAACTTGATTCTCTTCAGGAAAATATCACTAACAAAAAAAAAATTGGAAGAGAACTCTAATAAATCTTTCAACAACAAATTCCCTAAGGATAAAAAGTAATCAATTAACTCCAGGAAACAAAGAAACCAAATAAAACAGGGGAATGAAGACCTGTTTGTAGAGAGCGGTGCCAGGGTTCAGCTCTTGACGAACGAGACTCGCCATGGAAATATAAGGAACTTCTAGAAGCTTCGACAGCGTAACGACATACACGCGCTTTTTGATATGTGGATATCCGATGAACGCCCACTGCAATCCTCTGCTCGGAACGGAGCTTTCCGTGTCAGCCACAGGAACCCCCTCAAGCAAGTTGCTGTGGTTGTAACAATAGTAGTCAGGATCGAGCTGCGGTTGAGCTGCACCAGCGGTGGTGTATAATCGACCAACAGTAAGAAGACGGCATCCGGGCCTCAGGACCATCGCCGCCGCTGTGACTTGGCGGCTGAGCGCGATCATGGCAGAGGAAATGGGAGACACGGGAAAGATGAGAGTAGCTTTGTGTCAGTGACTAAAAGTGACATCACCAGCATGGGTTTGGGATACCACGTCATTTCAGAATCGGGGAAGCCACGCGCAATCGGAATTAGATATTTTAGCTATTTTGCATCCCTAATGCCCTTATCATCAATTTTTAATTATGTTTTTATTAACACATAAAAAAACCCTGATTTTTTAATAAGAGTTAATTAAAATTTAAGATTTAAAATTATATTATTTGTCATCTTATTTCTGTCATACTATATAATTTTTTTATCAATTTTTATGATTTTAACATTAATGAGATAGCTAGATAATTAAATTTTTTTAAAACTTCATTTAGCTTCAATGAGCAAATAATATAAATTTTAAAATCTCAAATAAGATAATAGTATAATATATCAAATTTTATAAAATAAATAGTAATTTTTTCTTATTATAAAAAATTACTGTAAAAGAGTTTTTTTTATCATTTCATAATAATTTAATATTTTTTAATAGAAAATTTAATGGAAAGACATATTATTAGAATATGACAAAATATATGAGACAAATAACATAATTTTAAAAATCAGTATTGTGTCAAAACTCAATAGATAAATAATTATTATTATTTTTAATAAATTACAATTATAAATAAATTTTTAAAAAATTGACAATTTTATTCTCTTGTTTTTTGATAAAAATGTTATTTGAGAAATAATAATTAAGAATTATAAAATTTGAATGTATTAATTGTCTTATATTTACAAACGTTAGTAATAAATATAAATTTTAAATTCTTATAAATTATCATTAGATTGTAAATAAAATTTAAAAAAATTTACATAAAAATTATTTTTTATATAGATAAATCATATGATATATCGTGTTGTAATATTTGAAATTTATATAGTATTAAATGAATTAGTATTATCTCAAATGATAAAAAGTTAAACTATTAGATTTTTAAAAATTCATTTCTAATGTAATTTAAAAAAATTTAAGGAATTTTTCTGTGATTTTCTCAAATAATAATAATTCTATTAATAATATTTTCTTTTAAAAAAAATTATTTAGATAACTAAAGTATAAGCCCGCCAGACTTTTTATGGTGCAGCAATCTCTCTACCACCAAATTAGGAAAATTATTATATTACAGATCTAGGATGGGGCCCATTGCTCTATAATATATTTCGTATTATTCTTTTAGTTTCTTAAAAATTCTATATATAATATATTGCCCCCTACTTAAAAAATTAAATTTAGTATTATATATTTTATGTAGTAAATTATTAAAAAATACCAAAATATAGATTTTTTTCTATATTTTTTATTTTTTAAATAATTGTTTAAATAGTATTAATAATAAAAAAATAATATTAAAATATGAGTACTCAAATAAAATAATTATGATAATTTATAATTTATATTATTATGAAATCAAAACATAAATAATTTTATATTTATAATATGTCAGTTATTTTTATATAATTTTTAATTTATTATATATTAAATTAAATTTACTCCTTACTAAAAATAAATTGTAGATCTGTATATTTTCTGCTAAATATTTTTATTTTGCGAATCATTGCTATTTTGAACTAAATTTAATTTTTGGATTTTTACCCAAGTTTAGATTGGTACGCATATTTTGCGCACAATAAAACTTATTTTTCAATAATATAATATATAAAAAATTTTAAAAATAAGTAAATGGAATTAAAAAGAAAAAGAAAGAATAAGTAGGCTGTAGACATGAACATATTGTCTTTGTCAATGTGTGATCGAAGCACTGTCCATTGCATTAATTACATTTTTACAAAAAATCAAAATTTTAACCATTAAAAACCAAGTCATTGTTTTTTAAATAATAATCTACGAACAGTAAATATATAAAACAAATGTAAACTAAATCATATATCGTTATTTATTCATATTTTAACTGAGGATTAAAACTATTTTAAAATTAATAATTAAGAAAATGAACACATTTTTAATAGAGGAATTTACTTAGCACTAAGTTTGTAGAGTTCAAGTAATGACCAAAATATGATTTTTTTTTGTTTAATAGGATTGATTGAAGATTTAAAGTCGAGATTTCACAGTTTTGATTACTAAATTAGTACCGTTCCAAAATATGATTCCATCGCTATTCAGGAAGGCCTCCACAAAGTGAGAGCCACAAATTATGGATATGTAAGTTCAACCATTAATTTCCTGCTTTTTTTTTTGTCGTGTGTCCATGTTACTTTGGGATTCTATCACTAGTGATGGTTAAAAAGCAGCTACAAGTACTCTCAGATAAAGGCAAAGAAATATTAGAGGAAAGATATAATTACTTGATGGAGAGATCTATAGCGGAAATTTGGCAGATCTCTCCCCCGGGATCTTATACATGCTATTTAGAACACAAAACAAATGAGTTTAATTGAGTAAGAGGAAGATGTATAACTGATTTGGCCGAATTCATCGTTTTAAAAACGATCCGAGAAACTTTTGCACCAAGATCTTCTCTCGTTTTCTAACCCCATAATGATGGAATTCTTATCTTCGTTTTTCCTTATTATCTATCATCTTTTATATAGAGGAGCTTAATCATTAGGGTCAGCAACAAGAGAGACTTAGCTCACCGGTATATAATAATTATAGGCTATCCATCATACCCATATTATTATCTGAGCCCACATTAATTCTCCCACACTTAATTAATAAATGAAGTCATGCCTAAATAAAGAATTGATCAAATTTTTAACGCCCTTTATTTGTAATTTGTCCTGATATTTCAATTAAAAGCCCATAAATATAAGATATTAAAATAAAATATCTTACATTACTATGATACCATTTATAGCAACAAATTGTCAAATTCAAGTAAGAAAATGGTGGAGAAGATTGTTTTCGAGCTTTGCCTTGGCTTGTATATAAACAACTAAAATGCAAACTTCAGGTTAACTTACAGCTTAAAATTCATGGAATGTTTAGTTTGATGCCTGCAACAGCTTCTCTTACTGAGGTAGTGGACTTTCGATTTTATGCTTCTTGTTTTTTCTTGAAGCGGGCGAATCATTTTCAGCATTCCATAATAACCGAATCTGCATCATATCTAGCAAACGACATTGCAAATGCTTGTTCATTTCCATAACATGTTTTGTCGTTCTTATAGCCCACATCCGCTGGTCTATGTTTGTTTCTACCTTCATTTGCAAGGCTGCAGGAGTATAATCTTCCTGGTTAAAAATCAACAAGTAAGAATTTATTTTCTGCTGTTTATTACAAATAGCAGTAAGCAGAGAAATAAAGTATGAATATATCAATTAGGACGCAACTCTTTACATTGGCCAATAACATGGAGCGGTGAGCATATAATATCCTATCTGTAGTCTATGATTACAATTCATTAACATCAGAATTAACAAGTATCAACAAGTATTTTGGGTAGACAAGAAAAAGAAAGAGAGACCTCCATCTCAATTATTTGTTGGTCCAATGAACTGTTACTGAAATCAACAGAAGTTTGATTGTCCTTGAGGGAACAACATGACCGGAGGAGCGTGACTATTCCCGTAGATAAGTTGACCGGTTGAGGACACTTTTCCAGCAAAGAAACATGCCACTGATGCTGAACTCCTTGATGGTTTGATGAGGGAAGCAGTGAAGAGTGTGGAATCACTACAATATTAGTCACTGGCCCTGCTTACATATGAACAAAGTATTCTGTAAGAGCTACTACTCGTCTGTTAAAACAGAAAAAACAAATTCTCAACAAAATGAAGCCCTAAGTATAATACACCTATATTTCTAATATCAAATATAGTCTTTATAGTGACTTTGTCACCATATTAGCAATGTTGCAGATTTTTTTTTCTCCTCCTTCTTCTCTCTCTCTCTCTCTCTCTCACTTCTTTTTTATTTTGACATACTCCACCTACTTGTCAATACAGCAGAATATAACAAAAATACAAAAAAAAAAAAAAAAACCTTTGAAATTAGCAGAAAGAAAAAAGGTTACAATTACCCTTTAGGTAGTTAAATCTTCGTATAGCTACCCAACTGATAGCATCCCAAAGGCAGATTGTACCATCTTCAGAAGCTGATATCAGACCCAGTGTACTGAAGGTCAATGCTGTTATAGATCTCCTACAAGGAAGAAGGAATTCTGTAAAACATATTATATCCCATTTGGCCAAAACAAAAGAATAATCATGTTCAAGTGCTTAACACAAAATGCAATATCTATCTATCAATTCTAGTCATGTAAAGGTAACTAGAGCAAGCAGATCACCAATGACGTATTCTGACAACAATTAAAAATGCAATGCCAGACATTAGGGAAAAAAAAAAACCATAAATCAATTGGATATTTGATTACTTCTTAAATTGATATATGGACTAAAACAATAACTTTCCAGATTTACATTTTTCTTTCAGTTTTAACTAGTCCTGTATATGTAGTTGATTTAATATTTAATCAGATTTCAAGAAATTTAATGCATCATCATACATTAGACATTACTTGTGTTCTTCTAGTATAACCAGTTGATCTTCTGAAACACCGAAAGGATCATCCATTAGTCCAACGTTAAGCTCAGTAACAAATATTCTTCCATCTATACTTCCAGCAAACAGGAATTGCTCTGCTGGATGAAGGATGACAGTAGTTATTGCTAGCGGATATTCCTGTGTTTGTACAAGTCTACCTGAGGCCAGGTCCCATGCCTACAAAAAGGAAAATTTTATGTCCTTTGTGTAAGAAGAATGTCAAAGTCAAAGATATAATAACATACAGTATAAGCATATATAATGACCTTGCATGTGGCGTCAAGGGAGCTTGATATAAAAGTTGAATTTGAACTGCCTGATACTGTTAACAGACCAGTTATAGAGGACTTGTGCTCTGGTGAATAATGTAACAATGAAGATGAGCTTTCCAAATTCTCCACATCTAGCACACTTCAATAGAATTGGTATTAGAAAGATAAATAGTATTTTGTTCCTAAAACTTTTCTCTACAATTGCTGAGAGACAAAGATTCATTCTATACCTTAACATAGACCACACACAGATCATGCCATCATCCGAGCCAGAAATAAGAAGAGAGTCATCTTTAGAAAATACCATGCACTTCAAAGATGTTTGATGGGCACGCCATGTTTTTAGTAATCTTCCATTAGCAACCTACACTTAATCTCAACCTCATTAAAATCCATGGTCTAGATTATGTTTAGATCTCATACGTCCATATCCGAAACAACTACTGTTTGAACAAACGTTCAAAAATTAAAAGAAAAAATGAAAAAGAAAACTTAATTATATAGATCAGTCGGTGTCAGATAATAACATAATCCAGATGAATATGATATTTAATCCAATGTAGCTTCCAAAATGAGAGCCCAGCAGAGGAACTCATCGCATAGCTTAGGTTTTTTCCTTCTTACCCAGAAAAAAGTTAACCTTTTTTTGAAAATAAAATAATAAAAAGTAACATTTTCCATTTCTCCTTCTTGCTGAACTGGCAATGAAGTATTGGCTACTGACCTCCCAGATATAAGCATTTCCCGAAGTAGCGCCTCCTGCAAGATACACTCCATCCAAGGTGCAAGAAATCGGACCAACGGTTTCGATCGGGTAGCTCAGTATTGGTGATTGAGGCTGAAAATTGAACATAGAAGTAAAGCATAAACTTTTACGTTGACAAATTCAAATTTCAGCTTAGGCCGTGCAGTTTGTTCTGCCCTCCCACCAAAAAAATAAAGACAAAAATCCTTGATAGGCAAAATGTGTAGGAAATTGGCAATAATAAGTTTAAAATAAACAAAAGATCAGTACAAACAGAAGCTTCAGTTCGAAAATCAATCACCAACAACTTGATTTGCTTAAACCAAGTATCATAATTTCGATTTTCCAATACCCATTTGCGCTTTCCAACTACCCAGATTAGTAACGTTGAAAGCAACTTTTCATTGAGAGAGCCTAAGCAAGCATAAATAGATAGCATGATTTCTGTTTGTGATTAGTACCCATAGGACAATTAACATCATAAGAGGGCCTCAAGTTGCCAATTTGACTCAAGAAAGCAATGATATCAACTTGTAAATGGGTAAAATTCCTGATAAGTAGAGAAAGGATTAAAATTTTTTGGTTACAAGAAAGGATTAAAATTTACCTTGTTCAAAGGCCAGGTGAAGACAGCGCCACCACCAACAGATCCGTGCTTGTTAACCTGAGAAGCTACAAGGAATTGATCTTTTAAGCACAATAAACCGTAAGGAGGACAAGCACAGGTGGGAATGTGGATGAGACGATCTCCTGTTTGTATGTCCCATATCGATATTCCTGTCCCCATACTCCTATCACCGCCTGCCACTAAGGCCTCCCTTCCCTTTCCCATCTCTCTGTGTCCCCTGCTTCTCTCTCTTGCACACCAACCCATAAAGATATATGGAAAGTGTGCTATTGAAGCTGTGCATGAAGAGAGTGTGCATGGGTTGGTTGCCGAATGGCGTGCAGATTTATAAAAGAGACAAAGGTCGTTGGGCTGATTGTATCTACTGCTGTTTCGTGAGTATAATTGCAGCGTAGTAAAATTTTTTAGTGGTATATGTAATAAATTCGAACCAAAATTTAAAAGTTGAATTTTATATTATACTATCAAAAACTTTTCTGGTGCACCGTGAGCAAATTTAATAATCATATCAATAAATTTGGTGTTAAATCCGGTAAAAATTGATAACAATTTAATTTAGATGGAAAAGTTTTAGTAACATTTAATTATTTTACCAATAATTGCAGCGAAGAGAAATGGAAGGTGAGCTCTCTGGCACGTGTATCGCATGCCACTTACCCGCTCCCGATATGCCCATTTATAGCTTGACGCATCACGGTAAATGGGTCCTTTAGACAAAACATTTTAGGCTTTTCATTTTTTTAATAACAAAGCAAACACCACATTTTTGGCTTTCGATTAAAAAAAAAAGTAAAAAACATATTATTTTAGGCTTTCGATCAAAAAAGAAAAAACAAAAAAAAAAAGTAAAAAGTAATAAACAAAAACATCTCAGGCTTAATACATAATTTACACTCGAATTTAGCAATAACAAATAATTCAATGTCCTAAAACTTTTGAAAAATTACTTCGTAAATTCTATATTCTTTAAAGGATCAAAAGCATTTCCCTACTACTTTGCAATTTTTTTGAAACTAATATCACGTTCGGTAGCACCACTGATAGCTAATATTGATTTATATTAGTGTTTGGTAAAATTAATTAAATTATTAGTATTAAAATATAAAAATTATCAATAAAAATTTAATTATGTAATTCAAAATATAAAATTTTTATGATGTATAAATAAAAAATACAATAATTATTTGATATAGTTATTTATTTTAATAATTTAAAATAAAAAAATAAAAAAGATATATTATGTTTTTTATAAATATAATTAATTAATTTAATATATTTTTAATATGAATTTTCTATTAAATTATTGAAATATAACTTTATTCACAACCATAAATATCGTGAATTATGGTTATTTTTAGTAAAATAGTTGTCATGGTTGTAACATATGGGTGTTCACATCCATAAATAGTAGATTCTCTTTTTCTTTTACCATCACGTTCGGTAGCACCACTGATAGCTAATATTGATTTATATTAGTGTTTGGTAAAATTAATTAAATTATTAGTATTAAAATATAAAAATTATCAATAAAAATTTAATTATGTAATTCAAAATATCAAATTTTTATGATGTATAAATAAAAAATACAATAATTATTTGATATAGTTATTTATTTTAATAATTTAAAATAAAAAAATATAAAATATATATTATGTTTTTTATAAATATAATTAATTAATTAAATATATTTTTAATATGAATTTTCTATTAAATTATTGAAATATAACTTTATTCACAACCATAAATGTCGTGAATTATGGTTATTTTTAGTAAAATAGTTGTCATGGTTGTAACATATGGGTGTTCACATCCATCTTCTTCGTTCTCTTTTTCTTTTACCATGAAAGTTTCATAGATCAAACTTGAGAAAAACTATAAAACAAAGATAAGAGTATAATGTTTTTTAGTGATGCGAGTTTATAGAGAAAAGAGGGAGAGCTAAGCTAAAAAATGAGTCCGATCTTTAGATTTTCGTGGGTTTGGAGATAGTAAAGTTGAAAAGTAGCAAACACAAAAAAGAGAAAACAAGTTATGATGAATCTTGAAGAGCTTATAGAAAATTCTTGGTTTGCACATATGTATATTAAAATCCATAAATATATTTTTTGGAACATATTAAATGTTTGATTTTTAGTAATATGAATGTTAAATGTCACTTATTTGTGAGTTAATATGATAATATGTTAATACCCCATAAATATCAGTTAGAAAGTTAAGGTTAATCAAATAGATCTTTGAACATTATTTGTCATTTAAATGCTTTCCCTTTATGTTATGACATGAGTATAACATGAAAATATTGTTAAATATTAATAAAAATGATTGACATTGGTAAATCTTAGAGTCATTGCTTGCATTTGTGGTATTGCTCTGTTTTGGTATTATTGTATGCTGAAAAAATTCAGATCCACACTCATATCATAAAGTTACGCCCATAAAAAATATACATTTAACGAACATAAATATTTATGAAAGCATTCACAGTTTTATTCACTGATAAGGGTATTCATGAATGGAACTTCACGGACGTAAACTATATAATTCAGGTCTGTGAAGTTTGTTTAAAACGAATATATATTGTTTCTTTAGCAATATAAAGTGATGGCTATTGCATGGGTATATTCTATGATATATTTAGGTATGAACTACATGATTCTATAAATGTTTACACATAAATGATATCAATTGATACTATACATGATCAAATAATATATATAATAATTAAATACATGATATGAAAAATATACAAAGGGAAATATGAAACAGTTAATTTAGTTTCTTTTTTACTTTTTTTTATATAAATTTTAAAACAATGGTAATAATGCAAATAGTGTTTTAAAATAAAATTTAGTTTTTTGGATTTAAAAAAAAGTTTAATAACATTCATTTATATAAATTGGTTTAAATGAATGATGGTGAGGGAAGGTTAATATCAAAATAAAAAAAATTGATGTCATATATTTTGGAAAAAGGTTAATTTTGATTTTTATTAAAAAACTCAAATTGTTCAAAAAATATGCAAAATAAAAAATTTCACTCGGTCATTGATTAGAGAATCAGCTATTAGCTACTCTTTCAGATATTTTATTGAATATTTTATAAAGTAACTATTGGAGATCAAACAACAATTGTCCTAAAAAGCCAAACAAAATACCCTCTAAATGAATTTAAGGTGTATTTTATTATTATTATTCTTATTATTGATTATAGGTACAAATTTAATATTAGTCAGTTTACTTTTTTCTTTACGAGATGTTGATATAAATATTAGTTTTGGCCTTTTAGGTTTATTAATTTAGGAATTTATCTTTTTTTTTTTTTATCATGAACCATGCTACCTCAAGTTCTATGTAATTTTTGTTTTTTTTTTCTTTTAATTTTTTAAATAAAAATATTTATTAAAAGCGTAAAAATAAACCCATAAAAATTATACACGACCTTCCATAAATGGAGGTGACTATCTAAAAGTTTAGTTTCTGTATGTATGTAGAGTCATATATAACCAGACCTGGCCATGGATCGGACAGATCCATCAAACTGGTCTAAACAAATTTGGACTGGATCAATCAAGGTTAGTTCCAGATCTAAACCCATTTTAGCTCAAAGGGGAAAAGGGTCCGGGCAAATCTCCTTCCCCATGGAACCATGAACCTACAGTTCTAGTTCGGAACTGTTCGTTCAAGTTCCAACTTATTTTATATATATATATATATATACAACAAAATTTAAAGCTCAAAAAAGGATTTATGTTAAGTGGTTTTTGTTATATGAATGATATCAAAAAAATGAGTGTTTTCTCATTTTATAAAGAAAAAGATCACAACTCATTACATATTTAAGCAGTGTACATTTATCTAATATTTGCTTAAACACATAATGAGTTATGATCTCATTTCTTATTAAAAAAGGAGAACACTCATTATTTGATATTATTCATATGACAAATATCACTTAATATGAGCCATTTTTTTAGACTCGTATTTATTAGTTAATTTTTTTATTTGTTTATAAATAATTATATATATATAAATATATTTATTTATATTTATATGTATAGTAGTGGCATTTAAATTCCAAAAGGTCACTCAATTCCCATAATTTTTGAGTTATATGCTTTAAAATAATTTTTTTTACTAAAAAAATTAATTTTTTTAATATGTTTAAACTGTCTCAACCTGTGATTCATAAACTAGAAACGGTCGGTTCAACCAATCTAGAAAACCTCCAATAGATGGTTCAAGGATAGTTCTACATAACCATGAATCGTAGCCACACACACATATATATATATATATATATCGAAGACTGGATCTTCAACATCTTTAACAATACAAATTCCATCATAATGTAAATAAAACAAAAGTCATAAAGGATATTAAAAAGATTCAACAATCTACACTAAAAATCTAAATAGACACTTGTAAGTAGAGGAAGAAAAGATGATGAATGTGTTTGGGATTGCTGTTAGATGTCCAAAAAGCAGATTTAAAATTTTTTTGATTTAATTTACTGATTTTTTTAAATTTTTATAAACTGTTTTTCTCAAATTTGCTTATGGGAAAAACATTTATTTACATGCTTCTTTCCAAAAGCAGTTTTCAAAACTTAAAAAACTTTAAAATAAAAAAATTTTCTCCAAAAACGTTTTTGCCAAACGCAGTACCAAACGGGGCTGATAACTCTTTTAGCACATATGGCTCCCACTCATCGTGAGGCACTAGATATTGAAACAAAATTATTAGGAGATTCATTATAATTTTATCTCAAAACTGAAAATTTACATTTTCTGGTCACAAATTTATATATTTAGAACAGGGAGGGATGAAAATCATTTTAACTCGTAATTATTTATATCCCAAGTGCAAAAAATTAATGTCAATCTGAGTTAGAGCTAGAAGAATCCTCCATTAAATTCTTATTGTAGGTAAAGAAAAAAATATAAAAGTTTATTTCACATTGCATTTGAAAAAAATGATTTAAAAAAATATTTTTAAGTTTTAAAAATTGATTTTGAAAAAAAAGTAAGGAAATATATATATATATTTTTAAAAGTATATTTAAAAAAATTATATTATAAAAAAATAAAAAATATCATTTGATTAAAAAAATTAAATTTATTTATTTTTATATCCATCGAAAAAAAACATAAATAAAAAGAGGAGGGACTTTAACTCACTAGAGGACGGTGCTAGGCAGATAAAAGAGTCCTAGAGACTAGATTCATTTATTTGACGGTGCTAGGCAGATAAAAGAGTCCTAGAGACTAGATTCATTTTCAAATAAGTAGTAATTCTTTCTCTCTCTATATATATTTAACATTTATTAAAATCGTTTTAGTTTTTTCAAAAAATATACGACATTTTAATTTTTGAATTTATTTGCAATTAATAAATTTTTAGTTTATATATATATATATATATATATATATATTTCCGTATAAAAGTAGTTGAATTTAACTAATTTAATCGTTTTATTTTAAAAAGATAATATTTCATTGACAAGTAGGCAATATTTTACGATAACATTATTGATAATATAATATATTAAAATATTAAATATTTAACAAATTTATGCAATGGCTAACGCGTGAATATTTCTTTTAAATTATCAAATTTCTTTTATAAGCTTCTAAATTATTGAGTCTATGGATGAGATGACACCTATTTTTTTAAGTTTAATTAAAAATTTTAAATTCAAAATCTAAATATGTTACTATTTTAAAATTTATAATAATTTTATTCGACAAAAACAAAATTAATCTCCGTGCTATTAATTTTAATTGACTAATTGATGATATCATAGTTTGACAAAAAATTATTGAGCTTAATAAAAATTGAGTGGAGTGAAAAAAATAATTCTAAAAACTAATTATTTAAATTATACTTTAATCATTTCATTAAAAAAAAATCTTCAATAGAATATCTATTTTAAAGTTTAAAATAAAATTGAGATTAACTTTATATATCTAAAAAATTAAATTTTATTTTTTATCATAATTATAATTAATATATTTTTATTTTTTATATATATTATATTTTTTATTAATGTATTTCTTTAAAAATTCATTTTCGTTTTTCTAATAATAAAAATTATTAATTTTTTTAAATATCAGTAAAAATATAAAAAGTCTATTTTTTTTAATTTTTATATTTAAAGATACTTTTTATTCTGCTATACAGATCCTCTAAGGTCCCGATAAAATAGAGTCGCATCTCTTCAGTTCAACTAAAAGCAGGCAGCATCACTGTCTCAGTAAGCACTCGAATTCGCCTGTCGCAACACACCACCGGTTGCCGGACCCACAAACGGCGAAGCGGGGTTCAACCTCTATTCTCCTTTGTCTTCTTCCCTCTCCATTCAGATCCAAGAAAACATCAGGAGGCGCTTTGCTACCAGTGTCCCGAAAATGAGCGGTATATCCAATTTTTGTATGCTCGTTTGCTGATTTTTCTCTGGACTGGGTTTTTAATCATAGTTATTCTGTCATTCGGTTTTCATAATTTATGAATGTCGTTAATTCATGTGTGAAATCAGGTTACCAAAGTTCGAGCCTATGGCTGGCTCCTAACGCGAGCAAGAGATGGGGCGAGCTTTTTTTTCTCTGCTATACTCCATTTTGGCTTACTCTCTGTCTGGGCATTGTGGTTCCCTACAAGCTCTACGAGGTAAGCTCTGTTTCTTCGCACAGAAATTTAAGATGCAATTTGATTTTGGAGGGTTTCTATCGCTTTGAATTCATTATACGTCCCTGATGATGCTATTATTTATTTAGTCTAGTAGACTAAATCAGTGTGGTCGTAATTTAGCCTTTCCTCGCAGTTTAATTTAAGCTGGTATATGGGAAATTTTTTTATAATAATTGAGTTATTTAAGTTGAACTCTGAGCCCAAATAGTGGTTTTATATTTTGTGGAGAAGATTTTGTTTGCTGTATTTAGATGCTTGATACTGCAAAGAATTTCTTATTTGTTTTTGCATATCTTTAATCTGTTTAGTTGTGATCAAATTTTGCATATCCATGACTGTAATGCTCAAGCTCTCACTATATAACTCAATAATTTTCTCCTAAACAAGAGTGAGCGCCTGCATAACATAGCGGCTGAAGTAAACTTTACTCTAAAACTATCAATATTTGTTACTTGTAGAGCTTTACTGAATTGGAATATTTGCTTCTGGCTATGGTGTCAGCTGTTCCTTCTTTCCTGATTCCAATGATATTTGTTGGAAAGGTAAATTCTTGATTCTTCTTTTTTGTTTTGCAAACAATTCTAGAATTACAACCTTAAAAATTCTTTTTTTATTTTCTCATATTACTTGTCTTTTCTCTTTTACAGGCTGATAGCGGCCTGGCTTGGAAAGACCGTTATTGGGTCAAGGCAAGTGCTTTCTAGCTTAACATTTCACATAAGATTATCATCAATAGGTTACATATCTGTGGAACTCGTTTTATCCTTTTTTTTTTAAATTTTATTCATGCCTTCCATTTTTTAATTGTTCAGTCATATCTTGCCCACTTTTGCTCAATCTTTTCTGAATAGTCCCTTTTTCTGGACAATTACTTTGTGAACCATGCTAGTTCACATGTTAATTTCTGTTGAAGCTCTTCAATTGTTATATATTCCTGTATCATCCAATATATCTCGAGGCCTTTTGTGATTTGAAAATTAAGAAGTTTTAGTGGGCTTCATTTTGTAATGTTGTGAAATCATAGTTCGTTCTTGTTTGTCTTTGGTAAAACATAGCCAATGATTTGTAACTTTATAGGAGAAAATGTTTCACGTATTATGATTGGATAAAGATACTGGTTTTTAAAACACATATGATAATTAAAATAAGAATGATTTGATTAGATGGTACAATGTATAAAAATTTAGTAGAGATAACTGCCAGCATTAGTGATAAGCCCTTTTACAGTTTCATCTTAACATCTTCTTGCATTCTCTGGACTCTTTATTTTAGCAAAGTTACTCCTCATTTTTATTAGTGCGGTATCCTTTAATGAATGTGAACTTTTCTGTATAAAGGGCTTCAGACATAATTCTTTTGCACTCTATGATATCTCTTTAGTTGTAGAAATTTAAGGCAATGTATATGTGATTTTCAGAGAGTTCAACTCTGACGAAAGCTTATTGGCCTGAATTTTGAACTTAATGTTTTGGCAGGCTAGTCTATGGATAATCATTTTCAGCTATGTTGGTAATTACTTTTGGACACACTATTTCTTTACAGTTTTGGGAGCTTCTTATACATTTCCATCATGGAAGATGAATGATGTAAGCTACAAAGCTTGAAAGACTCTTATTAACCTACATGTAAAAACTACATGTTATACTATGTACTCAATTAGTTTTATTGTTCTATGCAGGTACCACACACAACTTTCCTTTTGACACATGTTTGCTTCCTGTTTTATCATGTCACCTCAAACATGGCACTTCGCAGACTGCGGCATGCTATTTCTAACTTGCCTGATAATCTTCAATGGGCTGCTGAGGCAGCATGGATATTGGCTCTTGCATATTTCATAGCATACCTAGAGACTTTGGCCATTTCTAATGTATGTGATAACTCAGGTCTTTTCTCTACTTTGGTTATTAAGTGTTTTTTTATACAACTGTGCGAAAGTGACACACAGTGTGGCCTAATGAAAGGATAAACCAACAGAGAATATGATCTATGACTATATTATATTTGAGGCTCTTTTAATTGGTTGTATGCTGTTCAATAACTGAGGATGCCTACCAAGAACAATCTAGATAATTTCTACATACAATCTTCCGTCCTTCGATTTTGGCCTGCAATTTATAAAATGCTATATGTAGTCTTTGTGGTAATTGGAATTCATCACAGTTATGGTTTTCTGTGAAATCTTGGCTAATTTCGAGTTCTTAACATGGGAACTTGTCACTATATATGTGTACTAAAGTCACTAACAAGGACATTTTTGTTTTGAACATGTGTAGTTCCCTTACTATGAATTTGTGGATCGGGCTTCCATGTACAAAGTTGGGTCCTTGTTTTATGCCATCTATTTCATTGTAAGCTTCCCAATGTTTTTGAGGTAAGAAGCAAACCTACTAATAAATTTGAATATCAGACCGTTTCTCACATAATGCTTTTCAATGAGCTAATATCTATTTCATTCTATATCTGCTTGATAATTGTTATCTGTACCATGGCTGTTAACATGTAAAAGTTGCAGAATTATATTGTCAGCTTAATTTGCTTCAGCTCATGATATCATTTGCAAATTACTCAATTCAGTGATGTGTTTGTACACTTACAGCATTACGTGGTTCATTTGGACTTCATTTATTGTTGTAAAAAAGAGTGGCAGATAGTTTTTGAAGACATGCGTGAACTAAGATAATAAAGTATCTCAAAATCAAAGAGGTTCAAAGAAAACGAAATAAATAGGATCTGAAGGCCATATGTATGAGATATTCTAACTCCTTTGATGGATTCACATACGTATGCAGGATTGATGAGAAACCTGGTGATTTATGGGACTTACCGAGAGTGGCTGTTGATGCTCTAGGTGCCGCAATGTTGGTAACAATAATACTCGACTTGTGGCGCATCTTTCTTGGACCTATTGTTCCATTACCAGAAACAAAACAATGCCTTCAACCTGGATTGCCCTGGTTCCACGTCCATGCCAATGAAACTTAACGACAGTATTTCACTGTGGAAGTTTCCTGCATCGATGTTGTAACATGAACTGTAATTTACATTAGACGTCTGTTTGTTTTCATATCGGCACTTAATTAGTAACTGTTTAGATCGTAACAAATGGTAGTGCCAGTGTCGAAAGTTCAGTAGGAGTTCATGTGACAGATGATAAAGAATGTGTTGGAAGAAAACAAGAAAGTGAAGAGTTTTTGAGTTCAAATGTCTGGTGTTTGTGTTTAGGGGTAATCTTCTCCAACTTTGTTGTTAGCAGCCTTGGCTGCTCGTACTTAAGTTAAATTGATTCTCTTTTGATTGTGTCAAAAAAAAAAAAAATAGATTAAACCGATCATTTATTTTTTTTGGTGCATTATGAACGGGTCTCTAGAATTCCATGAGTTTTTGATTAATTTATTTTATTAGATTATAAAAATGTTTAATGTTTACTAAATTTAAAATTAAATAATTTAATTAAATATAAATTGAGGTGAGAGGTTCAGTAAAATATAATACAAAAAAAAAGACTGAAAAATGTGTTTAGCCTAAAAAATAATACTGAAAGAAATAGGATAAAAACCATATTCAGAGCAGGCGTGGGATAGTTCAGCAAGCGCGTGTCGATAATTTATCGTTACCTTCCTCGTTCCTCCGTCTTGTCTTGTTTCTTGAAAGTGAAAATGATAAGAAAGATATTTTTATTTCTCAACCTTTCAAAGAGAAAAAAATCCTTGGTGGCTTAGCTTGGCTACCTCTCTCTCAGTTACTCAATTTCCCGCTTCAACGAGCTCAGTCGCTCTCTCTTTAATTTCAAATCTTCTGACTAAAAACTAGGGTTTCTATTTGCTGTTTCCACTCTCTGAAACTTACATTAGCATGCAGTTTGGGGCTTCAGGGGGTTTTTCTCTCTCTTATTCTTTATACGTTGGGTCTACATGCATTGCTTCTTGTAGACCCAAAGATTTCCATAAAATGGCGGCTTTTAGTGCTATCTCGCTGTGCCCTTACAGTCTTTTGCGCCTGCCGACCTCGAGGAAGTATTCCATTTCGTGCTCTATTGGCTCTCCCACATCAATAGGTGCGTCCTGTGCTAAAAAAACATAGCAGCATACTTTTTTTTTTCTTTTTAAATTGAGTTACTTTATTTCAATTAATGAGTATTTGCCGCCAAAATGATGGAATAGTCGGATAGAAGACTGTGATATGATGGGATTATTTGCATTTTCTTGATTTATTGATTGTATTTGAATTTTCGAACGAAGTAAGGAAAATTATAGATGAAAAAAGAAAAGGTGAAGGATTTTAGCTTGAGCTCACAGAGACATAGATTGTGTTACTTTTTGTTGAGAGCCGGTGTATATCTCGTGTGTCAAATGATGAGAACTTTAAGATATGTGCTCATTCTTAGCCTTTTATATCATTATTTTTTTTCCGATGTGTGCTCTTTCTTTTTTTGTTTTTCTTCTTGATCTCTATAGTATCGTGAAAATTAGGTACGCTATTAGGAATTTCACTTTCGTTATAGTTGTGCTATGTTGTCTTGTTCTAGGCAGTCATGGATCCAAAGCACCACGTAAAAGATCAGGAAGAATGGAAGGGCCTGGAAAAAGTATGGAGGATTCAGTTCAACGCAAGATGGAACAGTTTTATGAGGGATCTAATGGTCCACCACTTCGTGTTGTTCCAATTGGTGGCCTGGGAGAGATTGGGATGAATTGCATGCTTGTTGGAAATCATGATCGCTATATACTAATTGATGCTGGTGTTATGTTTCCAGAGTAAGGCCTTAGTTTTGATTTTCAATAGTTGATTTTGGTGTTTAGTGCATGCATTTCTGCCAAGTGGATGAAATTTTCTTTTGGGATTTTACTCCATAAATTATTTACATTATACAGCTTTAACTACATCAAGAATATAACAATTTTCAAATGGTATCTGAATTAACCGGGATCAAATTTGCAAAATCCACAGTTAGCGAATACACATACTTCCATATGTCTCACCTCAAGGAATTCTCTATTTTGTGAAAGTCACTGGAAATTGCAGTTTTCTTTTGCATGGATTATGAATAACCGTCTGGATTACTGACATTGTATTATTTGTATGATGCATGCCAGCTACGATGAGCTTGGTGTCCAAAAAATTATACCTGATACCACATTTATAAAAAGATGGAGCCACAAAATTGAAGCTGTCATTATAACTCACGGGCACGAAGATCACATTGGTGCGTTGCCTTGGGTAAAGTTTTCTTCTAATTCTTAGTTTGATTTGGCACTGCCAGATGCAAAACTTGTACCTTAAGCCTGTAACTCTATCGAAGTCTGTTAAAAAAGAGAAAACTGTATCAATGTTTCTATCATTAACATCTCTTCTCAGTTTCTGGCAGTGTGTAGTCTCAACATTCTATTATTAATATAGCGGGAGGAAGCCTAAGCCAACAGTCATTATTTAGCCATACTGGAGTCTTGGTTGAAGGCTGAGGTCAGCCTGTATCATCAGCTTGGTATGGCCAATGTTGATATATAGATGAAGGTCAACATGGGACTAGAGAGGATAATTTTCATGAGAAAAGGAATTGTTGACGGGGCTATGTATTACTGGTGAATATTGATCTTATTTTAATAGAGGAGAACATTAATTTCAAAACTTTAGATGGGCTGTTGGGCTTGATCCTTGCATATGGCTGTTTGCACTGACAAATGCTTATATTTGACATCTATTTGTGGCTTTCTTAAGAGATGGGCTTGATGCATACCGTTGGCTAGTTGTAGCAGTGCTGTTAGAAATAATTTCTCATTGCTGTATAACTAAATGAATTTCAATCTATGGATCAGATTCCCTTTGGCTTCCATGTCACAAGTTTGATTCTCAAAGGAGCAATTGTGCCACGCCTTATTTTATTTTGTTGGTGATATGGTATTTGATGCACAGGCAAAGTGGGAGCTTTTCACCTTTTTCTTTATGTTTATTTTTATTTATGTATTTTATTTTTGGGAGGGGGTGTGGTGGAGGGGGAGGAACTAAATGCAATTAAACAATGAATCATATACATTGCAATTTGGTGGACAGAATTGAAGGATGAGAGATGGAACTTGGAAATTGGAAGCCAAACTTTGAGTAAAAGCCTTTAAATTTAATGGTTAGGTCTTTAGTTCATTTGTGTTTTTGCTGGATGGTTTCAGCCTTCTAGGTGGCATAGTTCGGCTAATACTTGCGTGATTATATTAAAATTTTCCTCTTTTTTATTTAAAGAATTTTTCATTATTTTTTAACATTTTCAATGATTCTCTTACTGTCCAAGTAGGTTATCCCAGCTCTGGATTCCCGTACTCCAATATATGCGTCATCTTTTACAATGGAGGTGGGTTCTAGTTGTACATTTATGCATGAATTTAGTACAAACACACATGATTTGCACATTTTTATGAGAGCTTCCTCAATTGACAAACCAGCACATCCAACATCATTATGTTTTCTCTAATAGATGCTAAATAATTAACTTGTATTGAGATTGACCTCTTACTTTCAAGTGTATTGATGTTAACCTAAGTATGATTTTCATAAAAAAAATCAACCAAATAAGCAAAACAAGTTCAAGTAACCTTCCAAAATTAAAAATAATGACATGGCACTGGCAATGTTTCTCTTGACATGGTTGAAGATGATGATATGCTTTTCCATTTCTCAACAGTTGATCAAAAAGCGTTTGAAGGAGAATGGTATATTCATTCCATCTAGACTTAAGGTTTTTAGGATAAGAAAGAAATTTGTAGCTGGGCCTTTTGAGGTAGAGCCAATCAGGGTCACTCATTCTATTCCTGATTGTTGTGGGCTGGTACTTCGCTGTGATGATGGTACAATTTTTCATACTGGGGACTGGAAGGTAAGCTTCATTATTCATACATTTTCTTTTTGATTTCATTGAGTTTATGAGCTGCATAAGAAGTTTGCATGCAGATTGATGAATCACCATTAGATGGGAAAGTCTTTGATCGTGAAGCATTAGAGGAACTCTCGAAAGAAGGAGTGACATTGGTAAGTCTTCTAGAACTTTTGGCCACAGTTATCAGCTTGTTATATTGACATTGTTAAATTTAGGCAAAATTGTTGGCTTTAACTTTGTGGACGAGAGTTATTTTATGGTGGTTACAAAAATTAAAAAAAAAAAACATTCTTTTTGTGTTTTGATAGTGAAAAAATTAGATGAAAGTATACTGTACTTGACTGATATTTGTGCCTTTAAAACATGCAGACTATATAAAAGGGAATATTCTTACTTTCTAATGACACTTGCAAAAGAGGCTCATTGTTATTCCATTTAATCTTGGATGACTTTTTCTATTTTAAATTACTTATTTTTATCATTTAAATGGCTTCTTATGTTGTGACTTAAAACTTTTCTTTGGTTATTTATTTGAGGTTAATCATGTCCTGAACAATACTTTTTCTCTTCTTGATGAACTTTAATTTTGAATGATATGCATTACTTTGATTGGCACTTCTATTAAAAATGCATTGTGAATTGATTTGTTTTATTGAAGTTGTTCATGAAGGACAGCACAACTTGACATGTAATTAATTTACACTCCTGTTCAGATGATGAGTGACTCAACTAATGTACTGTCACCTGGAAGGACAATAAGCGAAAGTGTGGTGGCAGATTCACTGATGAGACATATTTCAGCTGCTAAAGGGAGAGTCATAACTACTCAATTTGCATCAAATATACATCGTCTGGGAAGTGTGAAAGCTGCTGCTGATTTGACTGGTAGAAAGTTGGTATGTTTTCTACAGTTTCTTCTTTTCTCTACTCTGTTGTAACCATACTTCTGAGAATAAAACACTAGTTTTTAAAGATAAGAGTACATGCCCTGGTAGTTGTGATATTGTGTTCATTTTGTTAGGTTTTTGTTGGCATGTCCTTAAGGACATACCTGGATGCAGCTTGGAAAGATGGAAAGGCACTAATTGATCCATCCACTCTGGTAATAATAATTAGAGAATTCTTGCCTTGTTGTCTAGTTTGCTATTACTTGTTGGCTATATTACAAGTTTTGGTTTCTTTCTTTTTTATTTCTTAATAATTTTATCCAGCATCATTCTTAGCTAATATTGTGCGGAAGCACCTGATTTTTTTTCTTAATTTTTTTCCTTTAGGTCTGTGTTTATATTAAAAATTCCATGCAGTTAATCTTAACGTCTTGAATTTGTAAAATTAGCTGTGATTGGTCATTTAAACTTTGCATACAGCTACAACATACCTCTTGACTTCTTTCAACCAGCATTAGATAGTGCATGTCATATCAAAGAACTCCTGCTTTGGCCTCCGTTCTGTTTGCTGGTCTAACAGTTGTAGGACCAAGGCAATTGTAAAGGAATAACTCTGTTCATAAGAAGAATAATGTGGTATTTATGTCCATAAACTTGATATTGCATAAGGCGTCTAGAGTTTTCATTGGTACATGCTAAGTGTTGGGTGTGACTTTGGACTTATGGGAGTTCAGGGTCGTATCAACTTTTATATTGTCTTGTTTTAGGTCCATCTACAGAAGATTAGTAAATTTCATACGCTTTCAATATAAATAATAAATAAGGAAAAAACCATTTTAGCTCAGATGTTTAGTATTATTTGCATATGCTATTTGTTTGCTTTATATTCGTGAGTCAATCAATTTCCAAAATATTTCAGAATACCACATTTTATATTTCAATTTTCATCTTACTCATATGATTCCTTCTATTTCATATTTATAGGTGAAAGTTGAAGATATTGATGCTTTCGCTCCAAAGAATCTGTTGATTGTCACAACTGGATCACAGGTAAGGTTATCTACCAGCCTGATTCATTTCATGATTGTACCATTCAGCTAAACATGTGAATGTGCATGGTATTTTGTCAGGCAGAGCCGCGTGCTGCACTGAATCTCGCATCATATGGCAACAGTCATTACTTCAAATTGAGCAAGGAAGATATTATTCTATACTCGGCTAAAGTAATGTGATGACTAATGTACTTTGATTTTCCTTTTTCAATTGTTAGCCAAAATTTGCTGAATGATTAATTTGTTTTTTCATGTTCGTAATATTTACAGACAAATTTAGGCATTCAACTGATGTATAATAATTCAAGTGTTCAATGATTCTCAATCTTTGCCTTGCTGGAAATTATTTAGGCTTTTTACTTTATTGGTTCACCTACTTGGTCTGGAAGAAATCAAGGTGTGCCTAATCTCATGGTTCTCAAGGTTTTTTCTTCATATATAATGTGTATGTTGTAAACCTTGGAAGTACACAATTTTATGTGCAATACTCATTGAAAAGTTTAACAAAGAGTTGCTAAATAGGAAGATGGAGATATAGATCTGCTTTTATTCTTACAACAATGTCATTACTGAAATATTATGCATTTGGGCGGGCCTTTTTTTCCTGGTGAATTTCAGCATTTTGAATTAGGGAAGGTTCTGATTTTAGGCTCAAATGTTTCATTTCCTTCATGTTATCGTTGACAATTGTGGCTGATTTGTTGAATACATTTCCTTTCTTGCTTCAGCGAGATTGGTATCTTTAATAGTTTTATGTTTCATCTTTTAGGTAATCCCTGGCAATGAATCTAGGGTGATGAAGATGATGAACCGCATATCAGAGATTGGGTCAAGTATAATAATGGGTAAGAATGAAATGCTGCACACATCTGGCCATGGATATCGTGGAGAACTAGTAAGATTTCCTATTCTTATTCTCAAGTTCTCATTTATAAATTTTTGGCATCATATCACATCTTAATCTAATCATCTGTAATAAATAGACATGATCGTTCTCACAATTATAGAAGATTTCTTTTTTATGATGACAACATAAAAGTGGTTTTTTTAGAAAGACAATGGGTGAACTACATGCACTTTGCTTGTCGTGATATCAATAATTCTTGATATGCATCTTGATATGTTTCTGTTTGGCAGCTCAATTGTTGTTTGATCGATTATCCTAAGGCAAAGGGTTGTATATTAGATGAGAATAATTACAAGCTTATCTAATTTCTGCAGGAGGAAGTACTTAAAATTGTAAAGCCACAACACTTTCTTCCCATACATGGAGAACTCTTATTCTTGAAAGAGCATGAATTGCTTGGGAAATCAACTGGTATACGACATACTACTGTGAGTTACTTCTTCATTCTTATTGTTCATTAACATGTGTGAGTGGCACTTACTGTCGTAGTTTGACTAGAAAGACCCAAGGAGATTAATGTTATTATACAATATATTTGTAATTTTGTACCTGAGTTGCATGCCATGCCACTTAAAAGTATCGGTTCACTTCCTGATGTGCTTATGTATGTTAGATTTAGTGGGTCCTTGTCCAATATGTATCGGCAAATGTTGAACATCCAGCCCAAGTTTAAATCCTTTCATTGTAAATGCCAATCTAAATATAAAATCCATCATTGGACCCTCATTGGATACTGTGGAATGCCCTCTACAATTACAATATTTGGGGTAGGACTGCTAAAAATTGCCTTTCTGGGTCATATTGTAAATGAAAATCTATGAAAACCAGAATTTGCCAAATCCTGACACTCTCTCTCGATTAAGTGTCACCAGGAAAATTGCAAATTAGGCTGGCTATGTTGGCTATGGATTATGTCATGGGCAATACTTATATTTATTTCTTCAGGTTATAAAGAATGGAGAGATGCTTGGGGTTTCACACTTAAGGAACAGAAGAGTTCTATCTAATGGTTTCATTTCCCTTGGGAAGGAAAATTTGCAGGTTGGTTATGCTTTAAGATGTCTCAGTCATAGGAATTAAATTGAGATGTATTCTTAATATAATTGATCTTACATTGCAGTTGATGTATAGTGATGGAGATAAAGCATTTGGCACATCAACTGAACTTTGCATTGATGAGAGACTAAGAATTGCAATGGATGGCATTATAGTTGTTAGGTAGAATATCTAGATCCTCAAATAGTCTATCCATCTTTGATATTCGTATTGGCTGCTTCCTGACCTTTCTCTGTTACAGCATGGAAATCTTACGGCCTCAAAATGCAGACGGTCTCATTGAAAATGTCATAAAAGGAAAAATAAGAATCACAACACGCTGCTTGTGGTTGGATAAAGGGAAGCTTTTAGACGCTCTCCACAAAGCTGCCCATGCTGCACTCTCGAGCTGTCCTGTGAATTGTCCTTTATATCACATGGAAAAGACAGTCTCTGAGGTTTTGAGGAAGATGGTAAGGAAGTACACTGGTAAAAGACCCGATGTCATTGCCATTGCCCTGGAAAATCCTGCTGGAGTTCTTGCTGATGACCTCAAAACAAGTCTGTCTGGCTACTCCCATGTTGGTTTTGGGATATCAGGTTTGAAAAAGGTGGTTGATGGATATCCAAAAAGAGATCACTCAAACAAGAAACGAGCAGAAACATCAAAAGAGAATTTGGAAGGTTGTCTCTCTCTCTCTCTCTTCCCTTCCCCCCCCCCCCCCCAAAAAAAAAAAAATGCATGCGAGTGCATGCAGGTGTATTGGTGTGTGCTTATACATATGTACTTGTCAGAGTATGTGCATCTGTCTTTATTTATTTATTTGTGTTTGCATAGGTGCATAAGGCTTAATTCTAATTAGAAAGGATCTCAGCTTCTGATAATGCCAGGAAATCCTGGCCTGAACAGGATTGGCAGATATGCGATTGAGACTAGTATCCTTTTGTTAGCAATCATGAATTAGATAAGATTAATATATGGCATAATGGAAAGCTTAGACCTTTCACTGCAATTATACACCGAGTAAAAAATTCTGTAAATAGGCGATTAAAAAATTTAAAGTTTTATATGAACCAGTAGACCTTTCACTGCAATTATACACCGAGTAATTACGGTTATTTCTGACCTGTTGTATTGATAATTACACAGAATGTGGTAATTCTCTTTGGAAGTGAGAATTTCATATCATCTTTGACAGTTTTTGCTCTGTTTTCTCACTTGTTTGTCAAAAGTTAACTTACACTGGAAAGGCATTATGTCAGCATGCATAGAGATTGTCATTGTGATCTATGCTTAATATAATTTAATCTTGTCAGTTCTTTTCTTTTTGTTCTGTGTGTTTTGTTTTTGAGCTTGTCAATCAAATAACTGTTTAATTTGTCCTCATTTTTCCTTCATGGTAATCTGCAGTTGATGACACTGAAGTTGGGAGACTACTACCTGATGACGTGACTGCCACCTCAATTTCCAGCTCAGCTGACAGGCATCCTTCCAGCTCTGAAGATCAAGATGATTTCTTGAAATCATTCATTTCATCATCATCAACCATTGGGAATATGTTTCCACAACAGGAACATATGAAAGGGTTTAAAGAGGATGGCAGTGTGAGCGGTGAGGATGAATCCTCAGATATGCAAAATTCTCAATCGAAGCCTTCAAACTGTGTCAAAAGAAACAAATGGAAACCGCAGGAAATTGAGAAGCTGATAAAAATGCGTGGGAAATTACATGATAGATTTCAAGTTGTAAAGGGGAGAATGGCTCTGTGGGAAGAAATATCTAATAGTTTGATAATTGATGGGATCAATCGAAGTCCTGGACGGTGCAAATCTTTGTGGGCATCCCTGGTTCAGAAATATGAGGTCTGTTCTTCCTCCATATGTTAGAAATTTGGATTGCATTTTAGGCTCTCTCTACATTTGAAAAGTGAAATTCTTGGTTTTCATGCGTGTGCATATTTGTATATACATGGCTTTTTCCTATATATTTCAAGACTTGAGACCTATTTCGCTTCAACCACCAATGCATTGGTAAAAATGAAAATCTGGATCATTGTGCATGTGCTGCATGAATATGATTATATTGATTCTTGTATTTGTCCTTTAACAGTCTTACAACCTATTTGTCCTTTTTTTAAAAAAAAATCATATTGCTTGATGAGAAAAATTGCTAGAATGAACAGGAAACCAGGGGTGATGAGAAAGGCCAAAGAGGATGGCAGTATTTTGAAGACATGGATAAAATTCTATCTTCTTCCGAGGCAACTGCAACTACAAAATGATTGGAAGGGGAAAAACGGTGTGCCAAATATTATGAAGGGTCTGCATCAGCCATGTTTGTCCGTATAAAGATTGGAAGGTGATGAAGCGTGGGTTGCTACAATTAGCGCCTCCACCTTATCAAGGATATCTACAAGAAATAGGGCTAACTTAAGAGTCGTTATTGTTTGATCAGATAGATCGGCAATGATGAGCAGGAAATTAAATTGGTTTTGAGCCATAAGGCCTCATGTGAAATGGTCATCTGATGTATCATTTTGAGCACCGTGTTGTGTAATGTTCGGGTCAAAGGAAGTTCGTATTCTATGTTTCTTATTATTTTTATGACAAAAAAATTTTGAATTCAAGCAGCGATACCATTTTTTTGCTTGTTAAAATCGTATAAGATCCAACAAAAATTTCTGATATGCTCTTTTCCAAGGTGGTTCATATTTACATCAAGACATAGTCATCGGTTGTTGGAATTCATGGAATTATGTAGTGTTTGGTTTTGCATGCAATTGGAAGACTATGGTTGATCGTTTTTAGCGACAAGTCATTCTGTAGAAGCAATTTTCTTCTCATACATAAAAATTTTGGAGTTTAATTTGCTACTCTTACATTTTCCATTAATGGCATCGCATTATATTTAAATCAAACACGAACTTCTAGTTCCTATAAAAGACCAAGAAAAAGACTGCCCTCAGTCTCCTGTTAATTTTGCTTTTAAAAGAAATAATTCATTTGATATTGTATAAATTTTAAATTCTATATTTCAAATATTTTTTTATGAATTTTTTAAGATTTTATATATATTATAATAATATTTTTATAAATGTTTAGGGTGTTTTTTTTTTTTGTTAATTGCAGAACAAGTTAAACCTTCTGGGATTTTTTTTGTAATTTACTCGGGCGAGTAACTCCAAAAGAATTGATCCATTCTTGAGGTAGAGTACGAGCAATCAACAAATGACCGCATTATTATTATTATTATTATCAGATCAAAAGAAGTAGAATAAATTATATAAGTTTTTTTGAAAATTTAATTAGAAATAAAATTTTTTAAAAATTAACAGTACATCCCTTTATCATTTATTATTATTATTATTATTAGATTATATAATTTCATTTTGAAATTTTAATAAATTACAGTTAGAAATAATTTTTAAAAAAAATTAACAGTATATCTCCTTATCATTTGATACTACATGAATTTCAAATATTAAAGTATAATATACTACGTGATTTTTTTATTAACATATTTTTATATAAATTTTCTAGAATTTTATATACAGTTTAATTACATTTTTATAAGAGTTTAATATTTTTATTCGTTGCCAACGATTGTAATTGTATGACAACTAGTACATTTAAGTCTCAGGTTTTTTAATTGATATCTCAAATAACATTTTTATTAAAAAATAAAAGTTACACTGTTAGTTTTTTAAAAATTTATTTCTGAATGCAATTTATTAAAATTTCATAGGAGTTCCCTATAATTTCTTCAAAGAAATATTGCTGAATTTGCAAAGTTATTTACATAGTAAAATCTCAAGCCAGCAATAGTCATATTATTCATTTTATCAGATTTTAGGTTGATTAACAATGAGAGATAATAATAACTAATGGCAGTAATTACAAAAATAAGCTCTATATATTGATTGATATTCTCACCAGCATAGGTTTGTGAATTTAAGAACGACTAAATCGTGTGGATAGTTTTATTTTTTATTTTTTGCTTTTTTTTATAACTATTTTTGATACATTAAGAATTTCTCAAGATTAGAAAAATAAAAATTAAGTTAATAGAAAGCCTAAAATAGTTATTATTTGTGATGTCTTCAGTCTCTTGTGTAATTATAAAAAAGCTATAGGTTTCTTATGCAAATTAGTCTGAAAAAGGGGCAAATATTTTAACCACCAATATTGAATTTTGCACTTAATAACAGTAAGGTTCCTAAATTTCAATTTGTAAAATAAATAAATAAATAATAATTTGATAACACTACCCTTTATTTATTTTTAGTTCAAAATATTTCTTCTCAATTCTATCTCACACAATATTTGGATGAAAAGTTAAAATTAGAATGATTTTAGTGGTATAAAAAATTTAAATTCATTTTTTTAATCTTTTTATAAGGGATATAATAACAGTTAAAACTTAAAACTTCACAGTTTTTATTATCAGACTAATAATACTTAATCAAAACTTATTGGTTAAAATTTAAACATTTCTTTTTTTCATTGTAAATTGGAGTGTAAAGTGGGGGAAAGATGCATGAAATTAACCTCTTGGAAAGCAGGAGTTGACCTTGACTCATAGCTACCAATTCCTTCTTTGTTTTACATTCCTTTGCTACTATCTAGTTATTATCAATCATCATGACAAACAAATAAATTACCAATCTCTTGAAAGCCCCAACCCTTATGGTATTCCTCTGTATATCATTTTCTCCGTTTTGAACTCTTCTTTCTCTCTTCTGAAAATCCTTGGCAAGTTCTTCCAAAGCTTGTTGACTTGGGTCAACATCCCCTCATACACTTCCACAAATATATATAGATGCGTGGTTAGCAATTATACCACCTCATGTTATATTACAGCAGATATTAATCTTTGCTTTCATAACATAAAATACTATTAATATCTTATATTATATAAGTTTTTACATTGTGAAATGATGAAGGGTGGAGAACTAGACTTCATTTTTTACCAGTTGGACAGAGATGGTGATGGCAAGATTTCACCATTGGAGCTAAGTAAGCATGTGAGTTTGATGGCGGTGGAGTTATTGGACTCGGATGGAGATGGGTTGTTGGGTATGGAAGATCTTATTAGGATAATGGAAGTTGGGGGTGAAGAAGACAGGTTGAAGGATTTGAAAGAGGCTTTTTCTATTTATGATGTTGATAACTGTGGGTTTATAACACCAAGGAACTTGAAGATAATGTTCAAAAGACTTGGTGAGTATAAATCTATTGATGAATGTAAGGTGATGATAAGTCAATTTGATCTTGATGGGGACGGTGTTCTTAGCTTTGAAGAATTTAGGATTATGATGCAGTGATACTGTGTTGATTTCTCTCTCTTATATGTAAACGAATTAATGAATGTCTTAATTTATTATTTCCTTTTCTTTACATTACTTGCTTACCAAATTTTTTCTCCCCGCAAAGATGCTGAGAAAACAAAGGTTAAAATAAGTAAGAAATATGAAATTATTGCAAATCGAATTTATATAGATCAAACTAATGAATGAAAAAATGTAACTTAAATAAAATAATTTTTATGATATTCTCTTATTAGTTTGATTTATATAGATTCTGCAAAAATTTTTAGTTGAAAAAAATATGTACAGAACTTGAGAAATTAAATAAAAGTATAGGGATCAAAAAGTGATTTTTGCAAAAAAAAAAAAAAAATCTTTTAAACTACGCCAAGTCGTCGACTAGCTAAACGAAGCCCGGCAAAAACTGCGCGTCGTTGGAGAACAACCATAAAATTCTACCGACACAAATCTTATTCACATCTGGGCGATCTATCTCACAGCAAGCTGCAGCAACACTAACCATCAAATCCTACCTCCAAAATGGTGGATTCAATATCAACTCCACCGCCGAGATCCGCCACGGACCTTTTCTCGGACCCGCTCGACGCCCACCCGCTGTGGTTCAAACCTAACCTCTTCCTCTCCGCAACCTTCGACTCCGAGTCCTACATCTCTGAGCTCCGTACCTTCGTTCCCTTCGACACGCTTCGTTCGGAGCTTCAGTCTCACCTTTCCTCCCTCAACCACGAGCTTATTGACCTTATTAACCGCGATTATGCAGATTTCGTTAATCTCAGTACCAAGCTCGTCGATGTGGACTCAGCCGTGGTGCGCATGCGGGCCCCTTTATTGGAGCTCCGGGAGAAGATTGAGGGATTTAGAGGCAGCGTGGAGGGGTGTCTTGTAGCTTTGAGGAACGGATTACAGCAGAGATCGGAAGCGGCTGCAGCGAGAGAGGTTCTGGAGTTGTTATTGGATACGTTTCACGTCGTCTCTAAGGTGTGCGTTCTGGATCACAATTGAAATTCTATACCTCATTTGAAATTTGCTATTTTTGTGAAATGTGGATTTTATATGCATACGAATCTACTAAATATCTTTATAGCTTTTGAACTTTACACCAAATTGAATTTTTGGAAGTTGAATTGGAAACTTAATTTTATGTTTATACTTCTATTATGCTCTACTTAGGAGATTTGATGCACAAGATGGGATATATCTGCTGTGTAGTGGTTTGGAAGTTCAATTTAAGTGCAAATTTCGGCTTATGGGGAAATGCAAAACTGACAAGGAGTTCAGATCTTAGGTGGGGATGTGGAAGAGTAGGAAGAAGGGATCTCGTTGAGCTTAGTATAAGATGCTTAGCATAAGACTTGGACACTTATCTCGTTTTTAATGCAAAATTCAAATGTCTGGTTTTCTGATGCGAAAAGCAATACTATTTTATGAATTTTTTTAAAAAATAAAATAAAATCTAATATTTTTTTCAACTTCTTTCTTTGCTGACAAGCCTTTGGAATCAATACCATGAATTAGACAGCAGCATATTTATCTCCATGGAATTGATCAAGTGATATTCAATTTAATACATGAAGCTAAAAATTTTGTTTCACTTATTTTTATGTTAGTGCAAATGTAATTGTGTGTGCTGTAGTAAGTCGGTTATACATACTGGTGAATGCAGGTTGAGAAACTTATAAAGGAGTTGCCAAGTGTGCCTGCTGACTGGTCAAATGGAGATCTAAACTCAAATTTGAAGAATGCTATGAACAATGGCACTTCCTTACAATCCATTGAGAATGGAACTAATATCAGGGAGACTCAAAGCATGCTTCTGGAGAGAATTGCCAGTGAGATGAATAGATTAAAATTCTACATAGCTCATACACAGGTCTCTTTTGCTCTCACTTTATATGTATGTTCAAGAGCCACTTTCATAGAATTTGTGAAAAAATGACTATTGATTAATATGCATGTGCAATCATGCAAGGAATGTAGTAAAATATCCCTTAGCTTAAAATCACTCTCTCTTGAAATCATACATTTGTGCTCATCTCTTTTCTCTGTTATGCCAGTACAGAACCTTCCTTTCATTGAGAATATGGAGAAGAGGATTCAAAGTGCAAGCCTTTTGTTGGATGCAAGTTTGGGACATTGTTTTGTAGATGGGCTGGAACATCGAGATGAAAATGCAATTTACAATTGCTTACGTGCATATGCTGCCATCGATAATACCAAGAATGCGGAAGAGATTTTTCGGACAACTGTTGTAGCTCCATTAATACAAAAAATTATTCCACATGGACCATCAGAAATAGTCTCTTCTGCTTATGGAGATGGACTTGAAAATGATTATCATCAAATTAAACAATGCATTGAGAAAGACTGTAAATTCCTCTTGGAAATTTCATCTGCCGGTATTGCCATATACCTTAGGTTGCTAATGATTTGTTCATGATGCTTCTTTAGTTTAGATCTCGTGTTAGACTGGATTATTGGCTTTACTTTCTCTTTCTTGCATGGTATATCTGATTCAAGTTGTATTACATGTGACTGTGGTCATTGATCTCAAATTTACAGAGGTTAACTCTTAACTTGGCGTTCCTTTCTCGTCAACTTCTCTTAAACGCCAATAATTATTCTGTTTTTATGCTGAAAATATGCTTTGTGGATATGCTAGTTATTTCTACATAAAGCATGGCAGCTTTTAGATCCCTCTTATAGAATAAAGATTCCATTTGTCAGAAAGAATCTAAAAATGATCATTTGTGTTGATTATCCTGTTCTTATGTGGAGTTTCTCATGTTCTAGTGCTGTTTTGATAAATAATAAGAATGCCTTATGCTTCTCTCTGAGGAAAGGCACAACTGCACACATTGACTTTGTCCAACCCGGTTCAAGTTCTTAATTGTTTCTGTTTTTTCCTCTTTTTCCTTTCTTCATGGTTCAGAGAATTCGGGTCTGCATGTATTTGACTTCTTGGCCAACTCAATCTTGAAAGAGGTTCTTTCAGCAATTCAAAAGGGAAAGCCAGGTGCTTTTTCCCCCGGAAGACCGACTGAATTTTTGATGAATTACAAATCAAGCCTAGATTTCTTGGCCCATCTTGAAGGTAGAGGACATCCATATCTCTTTTCTCTACTTCCGATGCCCCTTTTAATAATATTATACACACCGTGAAGATTGAGAATTCTCATGGCTGATGCAGTAGCTATTAATGCATGTAAAATGATAATTCTGTTATAATTATACAAGAGCATGTGACGTGCTGTGCATTATAGTTATAACATCCAATTGTCATGCAAGGCTATTGTTCATCCAGATCAGCTGTGGCCAAATTTCGAGCAGAAGCTGTGTATGTTGAGTTCATGAAGCAGTGGAATATTGGGGTTTATTTCTCTTTGAGGTGGTAGCCACATCCTTAAATTATTGCTTTGTTCCTCTTTTAGTGGAACTTTATTCATCTAGTTAATGCAGATTTCAGGAAATAGCTGGGGCTCTGGATTCTGCACTTTCAGCCAGCACTCTTGTGCCAGTTCAGAATTCACAATCTGATCAAGGGAATTTGCAAGGACTAGCATTAAAACAAAGTGCCACCCTTTTAGAGAGCCTGAGATCGTGTTGGAGAGAAAATGTTCTTATCATTTCATGCTCTGACAAGTTTCTTCGCTTATCCTTACAGCTTCTTGCTAGGTCAGTTTTAGTAGGGGATGGTTATCTCCAATTTGTATTGGTCTTTCAGTTTATATATTAAAGATTGATAACCCGTTACTGAATGTTCAACAGATATTCAAATTGGTTATCATCTGGGCTGGCTGCGCGGAAGATGGGTAATTCAGGCCCCAATTCAGGATATGAATGGGCTATTTCAGCTGTGCCTGATGATTTCATTTATGTATGTACAATTTCATGGTTGTACCATAATCATCTTACTTATCCAGTATACTAGTTCTTATCAATGCTATATGCATGGTTTAATATTCTTATCTGGCAATTTCATAGAGAATCTTTGATTGCAGGTTATTCATGACTTAACTTGTCTGGCTGCAGAGGTACGTGGAGAATACCTTAATCACGTACTTCAGCTTCTGTCTTCATGTTCTGGTGACATTCTTGATTTAGTAAAACAAAGCATTTTACAAGGTGGGAAGTCACTAAATGATTTAGCACCTCTTGCTATCAACGCGATCATAGAGGCACTAGTTGATAAGGCTGTTGAGGTAAGCTTAACATTGGAAATGATTAGGTTGATGATGTGTACAATGATGTTGCTTTGTTTTCATTTGCCTGTGGAACTTCTTCTAGATGTAATATGACTATGAAAGATTGCTTGGATTGTTCAATTAATTAATATATTCGATGATTTAGTTCAATTGTTTAATGTTTTGAACAAAAAATTATTTACGCAAGTGCTTTGTTTTGAAAATGTAGGACCTGAGACAGGTGAAGGGAATAACTGCAACTTACAGGATGACTAATAAGCCTCTTCCTGTCAGACATTCTCCGTATGTTTCAGGGGTACTACGCCCTTTAAAGGTTTGTAACTTTTCAGCCTGCAAATTATTTCTAAAACATGTTTTAGGAAAGCAGTAAAGACACGCAGTCTGGTATAAATGCTTATTAGATAAGTATTATCGAATCTCTCATGGCTTGTTAAATGTTATGCTTTCCCTCGCAGTTAATATGTTGGACTCCTAATGGATACATACTGTTTTGATTTTTTTTCATTATTTATGCTTCAATTGTAAATTCCTCAGGCTTCATCATTTCACAGATGCAACCTCCTGTATATTATCCTAAATTTTTTGCATGAGCTTCAAACTTTCTGATGTGGATTAACCCATTGCTGCAGACTTTTCTGGAAGGGGAGCGAGCTATGACATATTTAACCAAGGGAACTAGGAATGAATTACTACTCAGTGCTGCAACTGAGATTACTGGTCGTTATTATGACTTAGCTGCTGAACTAGTCAGCGTGGTTGGTGTCCATTAAAATTTTTCAACTTCCATGAACACTTTATTTTGAAATTTTTTATTTAAATTAGCATGTTGTTTGTCATGCCCAGGCTAGAAAAACAGAATCTTCACTTCAGAGAATACGACAGGGTGCCCAAAGGCGAGCTGGGGCAAGCTCAGATGTTTCGGACCACAGTGTTTCAGACACTGAGAAGATATGCATGCAATTGTTTCTTGATATCCAGGTAAGCTGCATTCCTCTCTCTCTCTCTCTCTCTCTCGTGCCTGCTCTCTGATGATTGGAAATCAAACTGACCTTTGGCTCTTGGGATGAAAATCTGACAGGAGTACGGACGTAACCTCTCTATGCTTGGCGTTGAGGCTGCTAACATTCCAGCATATCGTTCCTTGTGGCAGTGTGTCGCTCCTCCAGATAGGCAAAGTATGATTAATTTGTGAATGAGCATTACCTGTCTTGATGTACTATTTTTCTCCTTTTTTGTTTGTCAATTTGAAATACTACATTGAACGTTGTGAAAGTCATTTTTGGTTTGTTTCGTAGAGCGCATGACTCTTAACCATTCTTTCGTAGTAGTGTTTCTCTTTACTGCCATGCCAGAGGAGCTATATATCTTTTGTACTGTCATCTTTGTTTCATTACATAAACTTGAGATTTATGGTTTTGAAACTTTTAGCCAATTAATCTGGTCGTAGAAAAAAGAAAAGAAAAGAAAAGATTAGCATATAGTGTCTCAGTTGCAATTTATCTTTGGAGGCCTCCAGGCTTCTTTCATTGTATGAAAATCTGTTCAACTGTTAAAAAAATGTTAAATACATTTTTCATCATACAAAATAATAAATATGATGAATTCCTAAGAAGTAATTAAACGAGGAATTGTTTTTGAAATGGGGGTATAATATAATATATAAACATATCTAGTTTCTAATGCCTTTTCATGAGCAAATTTATGTGTGTTTTAAATGCATTAATGCATTATCATTAAGCTAAATATATTTATAGGCACCTAAAATTGCACAAAAAGTCATTTAATAACTTGATCGTCACCTTATTGACAATTAAATCCTAGACAGACACTGTGTGCATGTGGCAAAACATATGAGCTTCATATGTTGGAGGGTGGAGATGAACAATAACTGAACCAAAAAAAATATCCAAAATTTTCTACAAATCATATTACCTTCTTCCCAAAAGCTCCTCAGACCAAAAAAAATATCCAAAATTTTCTACAAATCATATTACCTTCTTCCCAAAAGCTCCTCAGACCAACAAAATACCGCAATTTTTTTTTTTCATATAGCTTTGAAGATTTTTTTAATAAACTCTACTGGGTTATAAAATATCTATGAATTCTTTCAATTTCACCTACTTCCATTTGATTTTCCTTGTAGCTAAACCGATTCCAGTTATCTTTCATCTTACTTAGCATAATTCCAATTTCAACTATTCTTATGCAAGATCACAGAAACAAGAAGAAACTCAAATCCAGGTGAATCCATAATAATCTAATCGGTAACATGAGAATAAAGCCAAGAAACACCATGGAATTAAAAATGGGGGTACAAAGATTACCCACTGTATGGAATTAAAATTTTCAATTTAGCAGAAACTGAATCAAACCCACATGATGAAACAACTAAAAAAATCAGTCTCCCCTGCTTTCTCGTGGTAATTCGCCTCCATTCTCTCTTGGATACTAATAACTGTAATTAATGCAGATTTCTACCCTTATCTTGACCTCAGACCAAAAAAGATCGAAACCATATTAGTTGATTTCTATTTTTTTTTTGTTTGCCAGTACAATCAGCTTCTGCAAACTCTTTGAACTCAGCAGCCAACTACACACACTGCCGATATAATTCATTGAAATCAGGTAGGCAGCAATTCCTCTTGCGCGATAGATCCACGGTTTCAATTTCTTTGATCTAATGTTTCAATTTAGCTAGACGCGAAGAAATCCTGAACATAAGACAAGCATATCGCTGGAGCACAAACCTGGAACTGGATTGTTGGAGTGGTGAAGAAGTTTATGGGATCCTTCATGCAGAGGAACTGCCAATTAGAGAGAGGCAAGGAAAATGGAAAGAAGCCATTATTAATTAGTGGAACTGGAAAATTCTGTTTAGAGCATATTTATCTCCTTGCAAATGCCATGCAACCATTTGCAAATGTAATTAGATGGACAAATTATACAATTGCAATTTTGCAACCTTGCAAATATAGAAACAGCAGAAACAATTTAAAATGAATAAAATAAAGCTATGAGCCTCATTTTTCTTATTTTTACAATAAATTTAATAAAATAAATAAAGAATAAATATTTTATAAATTAATATAGTTAATATGAATTAATGTGTAATTATTATAAAATTAAAATATAACTAACATACAATTAATATTAATATAATTATTATAAATTTAATATACAATTAATGTTAATTAATATAAATAATTAATGAAATTAATATACTTAAATCAATTAGTAGGACTGAGTCAAAGCATGTGATTCTTGCAGTTCAAATTCTTCCCCCACCAACTTCAGTTGATTAGAAACAGAAAATGGGGAAGGGGATAAGATTTTCATCTCCATATGCTAAAACAATCCTATCAATGACCAGCAGGCACAATCACCATCCCTAACAAGCACCACAAAATAATTTCAAACAACACAGTCGCAAAAGGGGGCAATCGTTAATCATATGTTTGCTCCACTTTCATTCTTCCCACTTTCAGGTATAAACAATACTTTGAGGAAGAAAAAAAAGCTCCAATAGATACACTACTATAGCTTCATTGTTTCGAGAGTTCACAAAACACCATAAAAGAGTAAGTGTAAGAAACAGCAATACAACGAATTCACCTTTTCTCTTCTCTTTTTTCTATTTCAGATTTAATAACTCAAAAATTCACAAAGGAAATGCTCTTTATGGATTGGCATCATGAAGGGGAACAAGGAGCATAACGATAGCTTTTGTGCCATTTATACCAACCATCCCCGAACTCGGGATAACAATATAATTTAGAAAACATGTATTTCATATTACAGACAAAATGGCTCATGGTAAGAGCAAATAACTTTCGGCTAAGGCTTTTGGGAGTATAGAGGAGAATCAACACAAAATTAGAAGCCCTTTTGTACAAAACGGAGATTTACATAAAATAGCTGAGAGCCTTCTTTCTTCTAGAACCACCTTCACCATAAAGTTCATTCCATTGTAGTAACTCGGTCATGTTAACAGATTCAGATGAAACACTTGCACACACCTATTAAATTTATGGGGTAAAACAAAAAAGGAGAAAAGAAAAACATATAAATAGGCTATAGCAGATGACAAGAGTAATAAGGAGGGGAAGGAAGCAAGATAAGTTTATTGCTTTACCCGTTCATGAGCATATCTAAAATCGCCCATGTTAAGGGGCCGTATATCAGCACTGCCGCTCAAAGCTGGAGCAGGTTTACCTTCAGCTAGAGCTGCTGCACGTTCCTGTCATCAATGGAACATATATATCAGATTAGATGCTAGGTAGAAAATAAACTATGCCTCCAATATAACATTTGGAAAAAAAAAAGGCATCAGAAATAGCTTCAAGATGAAGTAGTTGGTGTCAAAAAAAAAAAAATTTCAACAGGATTTCGACATTTAGATCTACATACTAGTGAGCCACTCAGTCTTTATATTCTATATCTATGACATACATAAACATCAAATAGGAACTCTATTCAAAGGTTGTCAAAATATCAGTGAGTTTCATAGTGTGCGTGTGTTGCTTTGGGCCCCGGGGGGTGGGCGTGGTGTTGGTTGGTGGTGTTTCACTGGAAGGATAAAATGATTTAGAGAAAAAACACTACCAACAAGAATATGGAGCAAAAGCTTAAAAAAATCAAATTAAGAAATTGTTTCCCTTTAAAATAACTGTTCTCTAACAGCAAAGCAAATAAAATTACAAACACTACCTTTTTTTCCTTTTCCAGTATCTCTTTAATTGGGCGGTGTGCAGCTGTTACACATAGGTTCTGCAACATAATTAAGTGAATAGACAAGACTCTAAGTAAATCAAGTTTAAAGAAAGAAAGGAGAAAAGGAGAAAAGCATTCTGTTTCAACTCCAACTTATAAACGAAAAGAATGAAAAACCTTAAGGTCACTTCCAGAATAACCATCCGTCAAACTTGCAATTGCATCGAAATCAACATCAGGGGACAAATCTTCCTTTGCTAAAATAACTTTCAGTATCTTTGCTCTATTTGGAGCATCAGGCAAATTGACCATTAATCTGTGCAAGAATATATATTATTTTTCCTTTTAACAAAAAAGCTGATTTGTGAATCACAACATTAGCTTCAGAACAAATCCATTAACATATTAGGCCAATCATTAGGGAAAAGATAGTTACCTCCGTGGCAACCTTCTAATAACGGCCTCATCAAGGTCAAAGGGCCTATTTGTTGCTGCAAGAACTAGAACTCTTTCTGTATCTTTGGTACGCAGGCCATCCCAGTTCACCATAAATTCATTTTTCATCTTTCGCATGGCTTCATGCTCCCCTGGATTTTCTCTCCTGCCCAACATGCTGTCAACCTATACAGCACAAAAATCGAGAAGGGAAAAAAAGGTGCAGATAAGTCAAGTGTGTGATTAAATATTATAAAAATAAATCAACACCAGGTACAAGAATGATAGGAAGCTCGCCTCATCAACAAAGACAACACTAGGGGCAATTTTGCTTGCCAGGGAGAAAACTGCTTTTACATACTTCTCACCTTCACCAAACCACTGGTGCAAGTGGAAAGAAAGCAAAGTTTGTGTTAGGAAATTAACTCAGTACATATAGATCAAATTTAGGCCAAAAACCATCTTAACCTTAGATGTGATGCTTGACATTGAAATATTAATGAAATTTGCACCAGCTTCTGTTGCCACAGCCTTAGCAAGCATGGTCTTTCCAGTTCCAGGAGGTCCAAATAAAAGTATGCCCTTGCAAGGCTGCAAATAGAACAATGAGTTAAACTTTCTCTACACCCGCAAACCAATTTCATTTGCCATGAGTACTACAAAAATGATTATCCTCTCCTATTATTTTCATTCAAGTAGGTAATATTTGAATACCTTGGTCAATTGCCCCTTGCAGAAAAGCTCAGGCCGCTGTAAAGGTAGCATCACCAACTCTTTCAGAGTATCCTTGACATTCTCAAGAGCTCCAATGTCATCAAAGGTAACTCCAATGTCACTTGGCGGAATAACATCAGCCAAAAGCCTTTTCTCAAACTCATTTTCTGTTACAATATCCTGATTATGGCCCAAACAATCACTCAGAAGATCAATAAAATGACACCCTCCAAAAAAGATATCAGGAAAATTTGTTACATGAAATGCTTCGAACTTGTGCACATAGCAATATTTTTAAGATACCTTAAGTGACTTTTTGAGGCTTTTAGATTCATTCTGGATGGCCTGTAAGATTCCAATCCCATACTGGATGCTGCCAGAATTGGAAAATAGCATTAGAACTGTCTAGAACATCTCACAACTAGATCAAAATCACAATCCAAAGAAACATTACAAGGTGAGAGGTATATTTACCTCTCACAAGACAAAACAAGTATTGCTTCAGCACCAGCTTCAGGATTGTGCATTAGATGATGGCTAAGAGCCCATCCAATCACTTTCTCAGCACCTGCAGTGTACAACACAAGATGAGTTTTTCTGAGAGAAGAAGATGAAAATGCACAAGGTTAAAGTATATAAAATCAAAACATACTTTCATTTGTGAGACTCTGATCCTTGATGCATAATGTCTCAAACCCTTCACATTCCATCCCACTCCGGCTCAAGACCTATGATATGAAGTGAATAACAATAACAACTGCATCTCCAAAGGCAACCTTTTCAACCATAACAAAGCATAATGTTCACCCTGGTTCAAATACATTTTTTCTGCGGAAGGGGGGTTTGACCACTAACTTATATTTTTCCGGAAGTTCGAAAGACATCATATCAAAAAAGAAGCTACACAAATGGCTTAAAGCATACAACACAAAAAGTTGATCCACTCAATTTTGCTCTGCAAATTCCGCTATATGAACAAGCAGAAACTTTCATCCAAACATAAGCCTTCAACACAACCAAAACCTAATATGCAACATATGATAATCTCCAAGACTTTAGTTATTATTTGCATGACCAAAGCTCTAATTTTCTCAAAGCAACAAATTGAATTTGCACAGAGAGAAAAGGAAAAACAAAAATCCCTTCAAATAATTTGCCAAATCCAAAGCGCAAAACTGTCAACAGAAACAGTTTCTTCACATTTCTTGGGAAATATTTGCAACCAATTTCAGTATATTTTTTATGAGAATGAAAATTAGACTAAAAAAATCTTTCCTCCTCCAACAAGATAGCATTCAATCCAAAATTAGGGACTTAACTTTGACCAACCTTAATAGAATAGCATCTAATCCAGAATGCAGTACACAATTGTATTAGTATATCTTATGAAGGTTTCATTAATTATCTAGCATCGCAAGAAATTTTGGTATGACAATGAGTTCTGCAGATTTTGAAAGTGAGAGGACTAAGCTTATACTAATTTTTGAGGATGAAAATAAAAGCATGAATGCTTTAGGAAGGAAGAACATAATATCTGTAATATATAACCTCACTATGTGGCCACCAGCTTAAGGGTAAGCACTGTTCAGTGCATTAACGGCATCAGCAATACTCTTGCACTTTTAACTTTCTCCAGGCAGCCCTAGTAAATTCTGCCTCCACACACTTGACTCCATCTTTCTCAAGTGCAGTGACCACATCTTTGAACTCCCACCTTTAATGAACTCTACTTTCATGCTATTGGAGTGTTTAGTCCTATATATGGAATGATGAGTCTTACAAAAGGTAGGACAATCAACTGAAAGATCCACTTCATCCGATTCAGAGGAACTGGAGCTGTCATTTCCATCTAAAAAGATTTCGAAGACTGATCTATTTTTTCCCCTTCTTATACGGTCCTTCATTGCAATGAAGACATACTTTACCAGTAGCAGTAACCCTATATCTTAAATAAAATTTTTCACTTGAAGATAGTTTTCCAAGCCTACTGATAGAGAATTGATAGGAGTAGGAATATTCTAGAATTAGAGGAAGGGACACGTATGGGAGGTTAGAGGGGCTAATGGGTAATTAGAAATTAAAGAATTTAGTTATAAATAGGTGGGAGGTCAGTAGGAAGAGTAGGCTGAATATTTGGGAAGAATTTTGGGTCTCTAGGCTTAGCTTGGAGAAGGGGACATAGTCCCTGGGCTGTGAAGCAATTTCACAGAGTTTTATCATTTCCTTTATTTGTTGTTTCTTGTTATTTCTCTTGTTTTAGTTATTGAAGAACACTGCTTACAGTAATACAATATTTCAGCAGCATTTCTTCTCCTTATTCCTCTAATTTGTGTTGTTTTTTTTGGGTTGAGTTTGCTATTTTCCTATTACCTACCTTCCTAACTTAACACTGGACTAATAAAAGGATCTCTACAAGCTACAAGGATGACTGAGGGACCAAAACTTGAAGCAGTATAAAATAATTCTAGAACACATATTATAGTCATTACAAATATATTTGTATATTTTAGTCTTAATTGACCTGTTACCAGCTCATCACAACCAAATTCAGGTGAAGCAGCTAGAAATGGTTAACACAGATGAATTTGTTGCTTATAAAAACACATCTTTTCAGCTGTTTCTTCTAGTGCTAGCAAAGAAGTAATTATAAGATTCCAGAAAGGAATATCTTGACTGCCTCCCAGAAAACAATGTATGAAAAAGATTTAGAGCATGAGTTCCAAGTTGACCATCGAAATTAGAATATAGCACATAGTTGAAGCCATTCCTCACACTAGCATCAGACTGCTGGCAGAAGCAAATTTATAATGGCACCTTACTGTACAAGCAGTGCAATCATGCATCATTAAAGATGATCTTATTTATTTTAAGGGTCCAGCAACTAAGTCACCACAATGCTCAAAGCACAGCCAGACAGACGAGAAGAACAAATAACAATTCCTAAGAATTACGAACATACAAACAGCCACTCTTTATTGTAATAAAAACAAAAATGCCTCAAAATAGAAGTGCTAAGAAAGATTTCTCACAGCACGCAGATGAATCAGATTTCCCTTCATTTTAAGTGTCTCAGAATCTCGATCCAATTGATGCTTCCAGGATGCTAGAAGTGCCTCATCCTGCAACAATTATAAGCTTCTGACTGCAAACCTAGTAGCAGCAGTAATAGTAATACTATTGTGTCCATCATACAAACCTGTGGCATATGAATAACTACTTTATTTGGGAAAAGTTTAGTCAGCACTTTAGTTGCCTTTGGCACTTCTTTCCCTCTGTCATGAAGTCTTCCGAAACTATCCTGAGAAATCCAACAGGCAAAAAACCATGCATTAGACATCAACATGCATTAGTGACGGTCCTGTTTTCCGCAACCTTTATAGTTTATATTTTCAATCCACTGAGGCACTGACAAACATTACATAGAGATAGATAGGGAGATAGAGAGAGATGCACACTGACACATCACCAATAAGTATTTAAAAGTTATAAAAAAATCAACTTGAGCAGCTTATATGGTCAATCAAAAAATTCAAAGCCAGCTGGGTTTTTTTATGCCAAGTACAGTTACCAGTTTACGTATTAAACCTATTGAAAATTTAGATGTCAGTGAAGATCAAGAATACCCACTTGAAATCTAAAGTTGAGCCGAAAGATAAAAAGTAGAAATAATATCATGGTTCACACACAGCAAAAACTAGAAACCTCATTTTCTTCCTTTCTACTACATGCTGCCAGAAGCACAGAAAAGAGAGCTTTACAGCTTCTCCCCTGTGTATAGAAGATTGGCAGTTTCCCCTTTTCCATAAAGAACCATCTACAGAATAAATTTTCAACAACAAAACGTGAAAACTATTTTCGAGAGGGGGAAGAGAATATTATTCTCTAAAATAACCATATATCAAAAGGAAAAAATGAGAGAGATACAGATATACGCACACAAGCACACACAAAGAGAGAGAGTTAACTACCGGAAATGCCAAGTCAAGAAGAGCAGTTTGATTACTACCGAATTTTGTGAATAGAAGACCTCCAGGATGTGACTGCAAGGAGAAAATATTATTAAAGTAATTAATCATATCTTTTAAGTGAGCTCATAATGTCACAGTGAAGCTAGATGAAAATGCAAACTGCACCAGCAAGTCAAGTTCAGAAACTTCAGTACAGTGGCCTATAAAAATTGTCAAAAAGCTGTGCCAAAATTAGGCAATAACTTGTGGACCTTCAATTAATGCCACTTTTGCAATAAAGTCATCAACCCATATAAAAGATTTAAGATGATACAGTAATTCTATTTGATGCTCAAGTACTGTGCATGGAGATCAGAAGAGAACCGAACCATAGCCCCCAAGAGTAATCGTTTCAGAACTCCTTGGAGAAGGAAATAATATCCACTTGAAAGATGAAAAGGGGAAAGAGAGAGAGATAGAGAGAAACCTCAAGACCTAGTGGAGCTATGACACTGTCAAGACGTTTAAGGAAGCATATTTTTCTCCTATATCATAGGAGATGAATTACTGCTGCCTAAAGAGATTTATGTGAAAAGAAAATGATAATATTAGACATGAGATCAACAGAATCCTTAAAGGGCAAATAAAACATATAAAAATCACAAACCACCATAGTTTCCCTTACAATAATTTAAGCATCATGAATCAATGATAAAACTACATTGGATCTATAAAACACATACTTAAATAGCCTTTTTCAGTTATTGTCAGTCATTTAAGTCCAACAATCCTTAATGTAAGGGAAGCCTTTTACTTTCAGTAAACTGTATGCGCAATAAAAAAGACAAGCACAATCATATATGATATGTTGTTTCCAACATCAGTTGCAACTTTTCCTGTGGTTGGACTATAAGGAAGCATAACAACAAGATGCCACACTTTAAGTCTTTGTTCTTCATCATAGAAGTACCTCAGAGAAATAAAATTCAGAAAGATTGACAAGAGACTTACCTTTTCCTTACGATTATCAATTTGAGTGTGTGAAGCAATAGCAACCACATTATCAGGAAGCTTCTCAAGTCTGCTTTTAAATATAGAACATGTATCTGGACTTCCTGCAATTGATTTCTCCGTGTCTTTCATGAACAAAATGAAAGGTGAGTTTTGACTTTCTTTATGTACAACCTGACAAAGAATTTAAATAAGAGGTTTACAGAAAACCAACGAAAGGAAAAGACAAAACAAAGCCAACTACAAATAAATAAATCAGATAACAAGTATGACTACCTCAAACAATGTGTTGATTAGTAATTTGTCCAAATCTTCCACATTATCCAAACGAAGATCAGTAACTAGAAAATGAGAACAAGAGATATCCTCATAAGATGGGGCAAGAAAAAAATGGGGAGAAAAAAGGGTTGAATGAAGCTAGGAAGACGAAAAAGTTCATCATCCAGTAAAACATTACCACTGCAGAAGTATCCATGACCTCCCTCACAGAGACCTCCAAGATCAACACCATCAGGTACAGGTTTATCAAATCTCACCCCAATTTTTGACAAAGGATTGTCCTCAAAAACTAGTACAACCTTTCCACGAATTCCATTGGATGGGCCCCTAAATATTAAATTACAAATCGTTAATGGAGCAAATAATTTAGTGTTTTGCCAAAGGGACCAAACTACAAAGGATAAAGACAATAAATGGAAAATTATCCAATCGAACCCTTAGAAGGCCAAAGGGACTAAACTAGAAAGGATAAAGACAATAAATGGAAAATTATCCAGTTGAACCCCTAGAAGGCTACAACTTTTGCGGTAGAATTAGGTTCTTAAACTCTGCACAACAATTTATCTGTGTTCCTTTAGATATAATCCACATGTATATCCACATTTTAGAGCCTTTATACTTGGTTCTCGTTAACAATGCCTTCAGCATCATTTGGCAGGTTTTGAACTTTATATCTAGTCTCAATATCTCGAACAAATAAATTTGACAACTATCAATCCATCTCAATGCTTCTTGTACATCTCCAAAATAATCCTAAAGGCATCTCCAAACAGTGACAACTACTATTCAAAGTTTTCATATATAAAATGCAAATCACTTCTATTCACCAAGGCAGAGACAAATATCCCTTTTTCCAATCATTTCAGTAGCACTGATTAAGATGAGCATGGGTCACAGTGGAGCGTGTGCTGCTTATGTGATTTTTTTAGAATATTATTAAAAAAAAAAAAACCCTTCTCAATGAGGTATCTATCTTCAAAAATGAAAATGGAAACTTGCAATTGGCATGTTTATGTCAAGGTGCACCCTGATTCAGATCACGCAAAAAAAAAACCCAATATTTGCTGGTTTTAGCAAATGCAAATACACAATTTCAGCACTCACTGTGGACTAATCAAGAAATGTAAAATCAACCCACTTAGACATCACGGTATTCAAGGTAAAACTTTAAAAAATGAAAATGAAATGTTACGAAATTCATACCTCGTTTGTGATCCTGTTGGATATAAGCCACCAGACATATATCTTACTCTGTCACCTGAAAGAGCATATTTCTTAGTTATCTAACTTATTTAGTACCCAAGATAATGGACTAAAACTAGAACAACATAAATTGGGAAACACACCTATTTTAAACAAAAGATTCCTAGATGTTCCAGTAGTTGAGGGTATAGTATCAGCATCCATCTTTGGTTGAGATTCTAGACCAGAGGAAGAAGGTGCATTGGAAGAGCTAGGTATATCTGCTTCGACATCTGATGGATTAACACCCTTAGATATGTCTGTTGCTACAGGACTTTGTTTAGCACAAGTGCAGGATTTTTCTGCATTCAATCCGTCCTTCAATAACTCAGCTTCCTTCGAAGACAAACCCTACATGTTCAACCACTAATTAGTTTATGCATCAAATAGATGACCAAGTTCAAGGGCTACGCGAGTCAAGTCACTGTGTTTCAAGCTTACACCCAGAAAAGAATGGCTATCAAATACAAGCAATTTAGCACCAAAATGGTTAGCAAGTGCCTTTGCCAACATCTCCTGATATATCTCGGAGCCTGCATATAGAATTTATAGTCAAAATTTTTTGAGTAACTCAAGTTTGCTTTTGCAGATCATATAGAAGCTAACCCACATAGAATCCAAGACAAGTATCAGATATAAAGCAAAATACCAACACACCTGCAGGACCAGAAAGCAAAATTCGCGGATTAACAGTGGTAAGCTCTGCAGTAAACTTCACATGTTCTTTGTGCCTCAGGTGTATAAATGAAGCTGCAATCAGTACATTTTTTGTATTCTCACTGCAAGAAAAAAATTTAGAGGACCAAGCATTACTTGCATGGCATGTAGAATCCCCAAATGAAATAATTTCATGCAAAAATGATAACTATGCTCCTTTCATTAATTTAAAAATTAAAGAAGTTATATTTTAGTCAATGAGTTTTCCTATAAGTGCTTATCCAAATGAAGTTCCCCAGAATCAAAATGACAACTATTTCATCTATTTTTCACTGTAATGAAAAACTTTGTCTTACCAATTTATATATCATGCATAATAATTCGAAGTTACAAATTCAACATTCAAATAGGACTTATGCATAATGGTACCTAAATATTGATTAAATACAAACAAAAATTCATAAGGTAAAATGAAAACAATTTTAAAGGCAGTCAATTGAACAATACAAAACATTTACTTACATATAACAAAAATTAAGCACTACTAGTAACAAGAAACAAGTGCAATTTTCATATTACAAATACCAAAATTGGCATAAATCCATTTTAAGGATATGGATTGCTAATATTTGGATTAGAAATTAGAAATTAGAAATTAGAAATTGAAAGGGATACTGCAAATATGTAAAAAATGATTTAATGTTAATCCTAACAGTAAAGTACTATGGAATAGCTTCTGAGAGATTTTCAGGAATACTATAAATATGCATTTGAAATAGGAGTGTCATACTTTGAATAAGTTGTACTCCTTAATAATAATTATCCATAACTTAGAAAACTTAACGTATATTACCCAGATAAGAATATTCAATGATGCAGCCAAATGCTACCAATTAAGAATTGACCAAAGACCAATGGCAAATACCCTCCAGTCAGAATAACAGTCGCATGTAGCAGAGTATAGTAGAAAATTCAGCAAGTATTTCAATAGTAAAACAGCCAAATGAACAAAAATACAGCCATGTAGTGCTACAGAAAAGATGGCATAATTGATTAAAACAATGCCAACATAATTTTCTCCAACGGCTAGAGGAATTTTTTTTTTTTGGTTGTTCTTTATTATGCTACAAAAAAGTACTTACCATTGCATAAAACAACATGAAAAAGTAAGAAGTCATTATGTCTTAACTACAAACTAGCAAAGGAAATAATCACACATTCTCTCAGATAGACTCATCATTAATTGAAAATGAAAATTACCAGGGAAACAAGTATACCTTAGATAGTATGGGAAGTTCTCAAATGAAACTTCTACGTTTTTCCCATCAAGAATTCCAGCATAAATGTCTTCTTTGAAGATTGCACACCGAAATGACATACCGGAGGTTGATGCCAGCTGGGAATCCCTTGTCCACTCGTTCCTTTCTTCCAATACCTGTTTACAGATACTTTTGCTCAATTTTTGTTTATAACTAGTTGACTGTGCTAACATCCTGAAGAAAGGCCTTATCAAATCATTCACCCCAGAGATTTTTACATTGCCTGCCTCTGTGCCAGTGTCCTGGTTGCAATTGTGAAGAATGTTCTTGCCAACTGCTCCAATATCTGCAGCTTTATCACTCCCCATACTTGGAGTTGAATTGATCTCCAAGCCATCAAGCTCAACTTCTGTGCCATCACGGACAGCGGAATGGGCAGGAACCTCAGTTCCTTGGTGGATTTTACTGGTATTCATAGTTGGAGATTTATAACGTGATATATCTTGCCTCATGCTTGAAAGAGATGCCAATATTGATGCCCCGGCGACAGCAGAAGGATCACCTGACCTCCTTTCAAAATGCAAAAGTTTTCCCAAACTGCTTTGCACCTCCGCACCCTTAACAGCAACCTCAGTCATGAGTTGCTGAAAAATCTAAGTTGCACAAAGATTAAGGAAATTGACATACAGTAACTACCATTGGTTTAGTAAACAAAAAAAGAATGAAACAGGAAAGAATGTGAAGGAATTTAAGGAAATCCACGTGCAAGAGAAAGCAGGATGAAAAACTAGATGAAGGATACATAGGCCTGGTTCCCCAGCAAACCAAAAACCACCTCATCTCCTGACTGCAAAGCACGACTAGTGTTCTTCTTGACTACTTCCCCATTTACTTGCACTGATCCCTTGCTTCCCGTACTTTCTAGCACAGCTGCAGCACTTCCCTCGCACTGATCATGTCCACAAACAGTGAGTACTCAAACTGCATGTACATATTAAGGAGTTCACCTCCAGAAGAACTAATAAAAAAACAATTGCACTGAAGTACATCTGAGGAGTGCGAAATCCTTATAATTGCTGACTGCCTATTTACTTAAATGTGATTTATCCATTATGTATTTACCCTTAACTTACGAAAAAGAAGATACCTGTGTGTGTTTAATCTTGCACAGAACTCCGCTAATACTTTGATCTTTCAACGGGAAATTGCAATGACGGTTTGAACCAATTGTGAAACACGATGTGCATATGGCTATATTTGGATTCTGCATATCAATCATCCAGAATAATAGAAATGTTAAAAATGAAACAGTATAGGCAATCATTTAAGACTATTTAATATTTCAAAAGAAAAAGAAAAGCTTTTCACTTATTTTTGGTTCTCCAGTCAAACATTCACTTAAGCTACAGTTCAATAGCACAATCTATGGCTTGATGCTTGGATTTAACAATCTAATTACTGATGAGTACCTGTGCAGACTGTGACAGAAGTTTACACCAAGGAGTTGATGTTTCAAAGTTCATTGGATTCTTATGATAGAAGCTCCACGACGAAAATGGACTCCTCGGCTTATCCACAACCATCGGCGTAGAACCTTCAAATGCTAATCCATTAAATTTCAAAAAAAAAAGACTCCAAAAATAAAAGGAAAGAAATGACTGAACAGCTTCAAATCAAATACCCTCCGCGATCGGCGTGACCAAAGCCACCGCCGGCGCCGCTTCATCCTTCCCTGAACTCACAATCTCTCCAGCGCCTTCTCCAGAAATTGGAACGTCATCAGGGCCACATTCTGCGGGATCCGCGGCGGCAGGGGAACAAAATTCCTTGGAATTCTCCGCCGCCGTCGTCGGTTTCTCCACGGTTCCACCATTTTCACCCTGAAATTTGAATAAATCACAAAAATTTGTAAGATTTTTTTCTAAAGAATGAAACCTGTAGAAACAATAACCAAAAAGAAAAGAACTGCGCTGGGATTTTCCCCCTCTCCTGCACCTTTTGACGCTTGGGTGACGGTGGCTTATCCTCCGATGAGGAAGATCTCTTGCTATTGTTGTTTGCAGAGAGAGATCCACTCCTCCTTGTTGAAACCATGCCTCTGGTTTCTTGTTTGTTTTCTTTTTTGTTTCTTCTCTCTATTCTTCAATACTTGAGCTTGAGAGATATATATTTATTTATATATTATATTATTATTATCATTAATATATGTATTGAAAGCGAATTATATGTCATATTAATATCTTATATTTTCCTGGTTTACATTTTGCAGTAAACAATATTGTTTTTAATATTAAAAAAATAATATTTATTATTATCAATAATATCAATCATACCATATGAAAAAAAAATAATATTTATTATTATAAAAAACAATTTATATAGTAATGCCGTAAATAAATAAAAAGAAAAACCTCCGAGGCATGAAAGTTCAATGCCTCCGTGTGTGGTGACTTTATATGATTTTTCCTAGACTGCGCCGTAATGTTGAAGGCTTGAAGCGGGTTATGGTTTAGTTTAGTTTAGTTTAGGCAGCATTCTGTTGCTTTTGCTGGAAATGACTGTTAGCAATATGTTTTCCTTTTTTCTTAATTTGTATTTGTAACTGTAGGTGGAAGTAGATATAGATTTCGCAATTTATTTGAATTCGTTTAAATTATAATGAATAATTTTATTGGATTTTGAGATTAATTTAGATAGTAATATTTAAATTCGTTACAGATTTAGATAGGTTACAGGTAGAGACGTTCGGATATCCGCTATCTTATGAATCCGATTATATTATATTATATTATATTTATATATATATATATACTAGTGAGTAACCCTAGCTTTGCGTCGGGGGAGCATTGCCTGCAGTTATAAGCAAATTAATATGTTATAAAAATACATAACAAATATGATATTTCTTAATTACATGAGACATAAAAAATACTTAAGATAAATTTGGATCATTTAAAGTACTAATTACTACAAAAGAATGGGAAATAGAAGTAAATGTTCTCATAATTTTTTTTAATTATTCATTATTATTAATATAATTTTAAAAAAGCAAAAGAGATAATTGCTTAAGAGCAAATAATGTATTTATTTGTGAGCACTGTAAAAACACAAATTGAATCTTAAATTATGGCTAATAACATATTTTTTATGAGAATAATAATATTTTGCTCTTAATTTTTTTTTTCCATTTTAAGTCACCCATTTGACCTTTAAATTAAGGGCTATTATGAATTCCACCCCCATTCTTTATTTTTTACCTTTTTCTTTTATTAAAAATTAATATAGAATCAAAATAGTTGAAAAGTGTGAGCTTATTAATTTTTTTTCTTTTCTCTTTCCTTGTGTTATTAAATTTGTATTTGAAGACAACTGTTTTTGTTAAGTGCAACCCCACTATTCCCATCCCCTCTCTCCAGTGAGGAAAAAAATTAATATATATATATAGTATATACCAATGACAACGTCCGAAGATTATCAAACTATATAAACTTTACAAACTCAAATTTTTTTTCACAGATATATAATATGGATCAGCAAGTTGCATTTTCATACCATCTATTAGTATGACAAAAGCCAAGACAGTTTATACTTGCAATATGATTGTCAAGATGGATTTGCAAATAAGCCTAATTGTGCAAAAGAAGTGAATTAGCTCAAAATACTTGTCAAGTAAATTTTTTTTTTATTAAGTTCATTAAGAGGGGAATCAGTTGATAGATCAAATTGCTAATCATTCAATATGTCATTGAACTTAAGTTTGGTAGTTTATGTGCTAATTTGCCAACTGTTGATTATGAGATTATGTTGCAGGACATAGAAGGGATTATTTTTTAAAGATCTATGAGGATTTAGTTTTCTTTATATATATATATATATATATATATATATATTTATATATAGAATTTCTGACTGATTTGATAATTAGAAAGTGAAAACAAAAAGACAACCAAATATTAAACTTCCATATGAAAATCAAGTTTGAACAACTAAGAAACTTGAAACACTGGTTGAAAGAACTAACCTTTTAAAGAGCAGTAATTGGTTCCCAAGGAGCAAAGACACCCTGAAGTACCACTCCATCAGGAAACTGGATACATATAAAGGTCTTTGTGTATCTATTTCTGGCAACTTGTGTCTGCTCTTCCTTGTAATACTTGGGAATTAAAAGCTGACTTTACAATCTTTTTCTTCCTTGCATTAGCTTATTGCTTTAGCTCCTCAAGAGATAGATTGTGAAATGAATCTGGCAGCTCAATTTTTGCTGCTACATTTTCATATAGGACTTTGTCACATATTTGTTAAGAAAATGATACAAAACACATTAAAAATAAAAAATAAATCGCATTTGAAATACAATAGAAAGAAAGTTAGACTTAATACAAATGATTATTGCATTTTAGATATAATATCAAAAAACATTAAAATAGAAAACAACTATTCTTATAAGTTAAAAGTGCGAGAAAGTTAAACTTCTTGAATGAGAAGGGTAATAAGAACCTTGAACTCTAAAAAGAAATTATTTCAACACATCTTGCATTCAATTCATATTTTCAATGTCTTATTACATATATAGGAAATCAAAACTTCACAAAATGACTTAAACTTATTAAATTTAAGATTCAAAATGCCATAAAGAATTGACCATCCCAAATTTAAGGTGCATGATTCAAATACATATTTGTATACAAATTTTAGCAAAGGATCACCCACAAATCTTGCTCATTTATAGATTATGGATTACAAATTGATACCAAATCCATTTTTTCAGTTGAAATATGCATCAAACAACTGTATAATTGTTTTAAATTTCTAGCAATCTAAGCACCAATTTCTAATATTGATTTCAAAATTTAAGCCTTTTAAATTTAACACAAAGAAATCAGTTTCTCAAATACTAAATACAGTTACCTGAAGTTTTAGAGAAAGAACAAACAATGACAACAGATAAAAAGTAGTAGAAACATAAATTATCTTAATCATCCTATTTTATGAATGGAATATTTACACTAATTTCACATACTTGCCTATCCATCTTTTTCTTCTCCTTAACCTACTTCTTTCTCTTAGTTGAAGCAATAGATGACTTAAGCTCTATCTGTTGCACTTGCTTCTTTACATTTCTCGGTTGTAGTAACCCAAACACCTTATCAATAAACCTCATCATTTCCTCATTAGGAGCCTCTATAACTGCCCATATTTCTCCATCTTCTTGCCGCCCCTTTTGCCATTCAAAACCACCAGTTAGCCAAAGCAATAATCTATATGTACGCCATAAGAGACTAAAAAAACTGAAATGGCAATCTACAAAGCAAAATTGGTAGATGACAAATATGTGAGGGTAGAAATAATAGAAAAAGATGAACATGAATAGTTGATCCTTAATGAGACATCAAAATAATAATGTTATTGAGAAAAATTAAAGTTATTCTATTCCTTTAAAAATTAAAATCAAAACAATCTAAAGTAATAAAATGGACAAACACATCACAATAATAATTATCATAATTAGTTTTATGAAATTAATTCATTATTTTTAGGCTTACTAAACCAATTACAAAAGACAGACGAAACCTGAGTTAATGTGTGTGGCTTACACTCAACTCACACTCATTGTACTCCACCCATTGAATCATTCCTTTGCCTTCACAGAATCTTACAATTCATGAAGCTTCAAATAAATGCTCTATTATATGACTAATAATAAAATGTGAATCATGTGTGAGTATACTTTCATCTCACTCTCTATATATGCTATATAATTTTTAAGCTTTTTGGTTGAGTCTAATACTAACTTTTTAAATATTCCTCCATCAATAATGGAAAGGAAAAATTCAATAATGAAGTATAACTCACCAACTGAAAGAAAGTAAAAAATAACCTGAACTTAAATAAAAGTAATAGAATTTTAATACTTAGAAGAAAATAATTGTCACTCAAATATGCAAGACTGAGGAAAATGTCACCCGAATCAGCAGATTTGCAAGCCTCAGATATGCAACTCACTGATCAAGCCTCGAATCTGCAACTCTTTGAAGAAGACTCAAATCTGAAACTTACGGATCAACAAATTTGTAAGTCTCGGATCTGCAACTCACCGAAGAAAAATCAGATCTGAAACTCACTGAAGAAGAAAGAACAACTACAAAGTCTTCGATCTACAACTCACCGAAGAGGAATCAGATTTGAAACTCACCGAAAAGGAAAGAACGACTACAAAGCTTTGGATCTGCAACTCACTGAAGAGTAATCCAATCTCCACAAAAGTAGATTGAGGGCTTGAGGCAAATGGAAGCCAAAAAAAGTCACAGATCAGAAACCAACCCACAAAAATAAAAATTATAAATCAACATAAAATTTTTAAAAAAACATGCAATTTAAAAAATGGAATTAAAGAAAAGAGAAGAAATAGACATCAAAAAACATGTTAGCAACGCAGAGAGACAACTAGTAAGCAACCTGAAAGGAAACACAAAGTAAAAAATCAATATAAACTTTTTAAACCACAAATCGATTCTAAAAAAACAAATATAATAACAAAAATCTAAAAACATAAATGGGAGTAAAAAAAAGTCAAGAGAAAGGGGAAAAATGAAGAGGATGATACTGGAAATCTAAAATCACATATGAGAGAAAAAAAAAAGCAAGAGAGAGGGGAGAAAATGATGAGGAAGAGCAGTAAAACTCCCTGGAAATCTAAAAGCATAGATGAGAGACCACAAAAAAAGCCAAAAGAAAGGGAGAAAAATGATGAGGAAAAGTAGTAAAACTCGTGGGAGGAAGAAAAGAGAGAGAATGTGTGGAGGCGGCTGAAATGTAGAGCGATAAGATCAAAGATAAGATGAGATTTAAGATTTTTTTGTGTAATTGGATCTGACGGCATCGTTTTGCTAGCTGCTGTGAGGGGCATGGGAGCAGTATGGTGGACGACGACGTTTTGTTACAGTGTAAATGAGTAAGCAAGGGCTGGAAAGTAATTGCGTATAGTTACTATTCATAGAACAGTAAAACTTGTTATGGGTTTTATATATATGTAATAGATTATATAATTTATTATATTTTAATTTATTAAATATAATAATATAATTAATTATTTTTTATATATTTTTATAAATTGATGAATTATCAATATAATTAGAGTTTGAAATTTGAAATATAATTTTTCTATTATAATGAATAATATTAAATTTTATTGTTATTTTTTAACAATTTAATGAATTATTTTAATTTAAATGTGTTAAATTATATTTTAGTTTATTTATTTAATTTTATAATAATTTATGGTAGATTATTTATAGATTTATAGATTTTTAATTATTTAATTAGTTTAAATTTTATTTTTTTATTTTTTTAATTTATTTGGATTTGTGACGGTATGAATATTAATATTATAATTTTAAATAAATTCGGATATGTATATATATAATTGGATTCGGTATAATAATTTTTGAAGGGACTCTATTCGTTGCCATATATAATTGTGACTCTAAATTATTCACAAAAATATTATACTTTTGTTTAGGTGGGAGTAAAAAACAGCAAAGGAAAATAAAGAAGTACATAGAGTAAATATAATTTACTATAATTTATTTTTTTGTTTGATTATCTTTAAAATATATAATAAAAAATATATTAAAAATAAATTATTAAAAATTCAATTTTCCTCTTTTATTGTTTACCTCCTTAAATTTCTATCCAAATATTAAAAGTTATATATACTTTATCTTTAATTGCGTACGATCGAAAGTAAATTAGAATAAAGTACAGCAAATTAATTATTTCTCTGCTTGACTTTCATTCAATAAAAAAATTAAATTTCCTTGCATCCAAACATAAAGACTGTTTTTTTTTCTTACTTCCAAGAACTTCAACTATAATTAAAACCCTGAGATACTACAATTGAATCATGTATATGACAATAATTCTAATTCAATCATGAATAATTTACTGGTTTCTATTAATTGCAATAATAATAATAATTAAATCACGTAATATATATGGATTTAAGAAAATAGGCTCTTTATTCTATTTTAATAGACTTGTTTGTATTTTCACACAAAAAAGGAAAAAAATAGTTAATATAGTTGAAACTATACATTTTGCCTAATATGTCCATGTATTTTATCATCAATTCGATGATTTAATTTCAAGATATAAGACTTTTCTATTATAACAGTTTGTTCAAAATGATCCTACTTTCAAATACGAAGAATCTACTTTCATTAAACTTCCATTAGAAATAAATTTTTTTTAAAGATTTTTGCCAAAAGAGAAAACAAACTCTATCCAAATGAAAAAGACTTTCAAAATTAACTCTCCTTTCACTCTTAGCTTTTAATGTTTATTTGTTTGGATTTGATTGTAAACAATCTAAGCGAAAAGATGGTTACATAAAATTAAAATAAGAATTCATAATAAAACAAATTAAATATATGTGTTTTGAAATGAAAAATGAACTATTTTTAAGGAATAAATAAAAATAAAATAAAATTATCAAAATTGGACGGAGGGAGATGAAGGTGTCATGAAATCACAAGTGGCAACAATATGGAAATGAATTTACTATATTTTAGCATGCCAATTAACCATTTGAAAATATTTTCCAGGAAATCAGTGTAATTTAATGTATATTGCCTTACTAATACTATCATTTTAGGCCAAATCGGTCACAATCCGTTCCATCTTAGTAGCTATATCAGGCAACATGTGTGCCACACAATTATTCTTTCGATAAACATGCTGTCTAGACCTAACAAAAATACCAACAGGCATCCACCGAGTTAGCACAGTCATTTTATTATCGTATCAAAATTTTGCCATTTATGGATATTATTATCCAAATGAGTCTCGATTAAAAAAACGAAATTGATTAAAATTGATGGTTGAGTATTATTGTTTATATTATATCAATAAATATTTTTACGAGTAAACTCAATTATAGTATAAAGAATTATTGTTATTTCATATAATGTAAATCTACGAACAAATTTAATATGTAATTATTGCTCTATGTAAATCACGAATTATTTATTATATGCAAGAAAAATCCATATAAATCTAGGTTTAGGTTTTTTTTTTCTTTTTTTTCCCATCCGCCACCCGTTATTCCTGTTGCCCTAATTTCTCAAACCCGCCCTTTCTCTCACTGTCTCTATTGTACTGCCGCCGCATCTCTCTTCCATTATCTGCTCAGTCTTCGCCGGCCCTTTTGCTCCGTCGCCCCCGGCTACTGTCCTCCCTCAGCTTCATCCGTCTTGGTTATTAGTTATCGGTTAACAGGTATGATACCCTTTGTCTGTTTTCAAAAAGATAGTTATGTTCTTCTCTAATTTATATGTACTGACTTCCAATGTTGTCGACAGTAGCACTCACTGTTTGCCGACAATAAAATTGGCAGCTTAGTTAGTGTTACATCAGTATCATGTAGCTCATGCTGTTCTTAGTTCACAAATTATTTAGCTGCCTTATTTTTTTAAATAAATTACAAGAATTGTCCACTATATCCTCGTGGGTATTGTTTTACAACAAATTTGAATATTTTGGGTTTCAAAACATCCTTGCACGACTTGCGACGAACGACAATCTAGAAACAGAAAAACTTTTAAGGAACATTTTAGGGAACGATTAATTAGTGATGATATGTTAATTTGTTCCTTTACAATTACCGATTCAAATCAATTAAAATGAACTGATTATTAAGTTAAACATATATATATATATATATATATATAACCTTCAATTGCCTATTTAATTTGCAACTCTCCTATTTTTTCGAATTATTGAGCAGCATCTCTGTTATCTTCTTTTGCATTTCTGTCAGCTTAATTTGAGAGTATGTGAGATGATGATCTGATGAATATTAGGGTTAATAATGTAAATGGCACCAAAACTTGTCATTTTGTTACAAATTGGTACCAAACTTTTTAATTGTTGCAGATTGTCATCAAAAGTTTTGGAAAGTTTGTAATGTGGTACTTAAAGCCAGTTTCCACTTTCCAATAAGAAGAAGATGACATGACACCAATATGCAACAATTAAAAGGTTCGGTACCAATTTGTGACAAATTTGGGTACCATTTATGTTATTAACCTTGAATGTTAAGTTTTGTTTTGAGTTATTTGTTGGGTATTTTGGATATCCAGTTTTATATTTTCCTATTATATCACAGTTTATATATTTCTTATCCTGATCCTGTTGTATTTTGAATATTGACATCGCTGGGTTTTGCTTGTTGGGCATTTGTATATTTGAGGAAATTTGAATATTTACAGTATTAGGAATTGATTTTATAGCTTATAATTTTAATCGATGATGACTTGTTTGTTAATGTTTATAAACCAAAATTAATGGTTAATCGAATGAAATTACCGGTTTACTGATTAGCTGTTAAGTGATCTTTAATAGATCCATTTAGGTTTTATTTATTTTTTATTTTTTAAACCGAGCTTAACGGACTAGACGCAAAAACTTGTTCATGGCATGATATATGAAACTTGGATGGCTTAATTCAGTTCATTAGTGTTTTACTACTTTGATTTGATGACTATTTCCGGGCACCTGAATGGTTTTTGGAACTTGACCCGCATGATTTTGTCTTTTGTAGTTTAACTTTCTTTCAGTGAAGGCAGTGAATATGTTGGTAGCTCCTAAAATGATATTATTTCGATCTTAAATTGTTCTAGCTCATTCTATTTATTCATCTTGTTGATGTAGTTGTATTATTGTTTTTATTTTTTTGAAAAAGATTTTCTGATTTACTGCAAGTCTAGATTTTAGAAGTTCCTTATCTTTTCGTCTTCGTGCATTCATTTAGAAGACAGCACAGGAGTTAGCAATGGCAGTCACATTCTATGATCTTGGCTCACCTGCTGGTCTCAAGAAACTCGATGATTACCTCCTTACTCGCAGTTATATCACTGGGTAAGTTTTGCATTGTCGTTTTCATGTATTTTATTTGTTTTGTGACTGTTGCCCTCTGAATTGAAAGTAGAAGATATTCAATTGGAAAAATGTTTCATAATTCATCTAGACAGATTCTTGTTTGTGATTTTGCTCTCTCTGATACCAAGCTTCAAAAGATGACCTTACAGTGTATGCAGCTCTGCCGAAAGCTCCATTATCAGAATATGTTAATGTGTCCCGGTGGTACTCCCACATTGATGCTCTCTTGAGGATCTCGTAAGTCTTCCTAACTTGCACTGATTTTATTTCCAATTTGCATTATTTCCTGTTATTCAAGGTTATTTGGTTTCTTGTTAATGACTATGGTTGAGTGTAACTTGGCTCCTGTTTCAGTGGTGTATCTGCAGATGGTTCAGGAGTCACTGTTGAGGGTTTTGCTCCCATCACAGAAGAGGCAATTGCAACTCCTCCGGCTGCTGACACTAAGGTAAATATTATTTCTTATCCCCACTTCAATAGTGTATATATTATTGTTTTCCTCTCAAACTGTAAATAAAGATTCTCAGAATTCAATATGATGAGAATATTTGTTTTGAAGGCAGAGATTGCTTCTTCTTCTTCTTCTAAAGGATGTTATACGTATGTTATGGAATTAGGACTCTTTAAGAAATTGTTGTACTGTGTGAATTAGCTCTCCACTTTCAAACTTAAATGTTCTTTGTAGGCTGCTGCCGCCGAGGATGACGACAATGATGTCGATCTTTTTGGTGAAGAGACTGAAGAGGAAAAGAAGGCTGCAGAAGAACGTGCTGCTGTTGTTAAGGCATCTGTGAAAAAGAAAGAATGTAAGCATCTAAATTTTCCTTCCTAAGTATTAGACATCAATAAGTGATTCCTTTAGAATCTTGTAAATATGATTTATGGATATAGCAATGTGGCTGGCAATTGTGTTGCTCTTGGTTATTGGTAATTTATTGCTTGCTTACAAAATGCCTTCTATTTGCTTTTTAGCTGGTAAGTCATCTGTTCTGTTGGACATAAAACCATGGGATGATGAAACTGACATGAAAAAGCTTGAGGAAGCTGTTAGAGGCATTCAGATGGAAGGACTACATTGGGGAGCATGTAAGTTATTTAGTTAGGTCACTTTTTAATGTGGATGGAACTCTTATGAAAAGCTTGTTTTGGTGTTATTAGGAAATTAGCTTTCTTAGCAAGTGGAAGAAAGAAAAGCAAGCATGGTAATGTGTTTAGGCGAAGTTCATACGTTTTGCTATTCTAGGCAATTTGCCCCAAGTTCGTAAGGAGTATTTGTCTCTTCATGTTATTGAACTGAAGCTGCTGGACTTTTGTTAGTGCATTTATGTAAATTATTTACAGAAAAAAATGTGAAAGGAAGGGAAATGAATAATTTGATATCATAATAAATAAATGGTTCGAGTCATGATGTAGGCCTTCTTTTTGGCAGCCAAGCTTGTGCCAGTTGGATATGGTATAAAGAAGTTGCAAATTATGCTAACCATTGTGGATGATTTGGTGTCTGTTGATACTCTCATTGAGGAACATCTGACTGTTGAACCAGTGAATGAGTATGTCCAGAGCTGTGATATTGTGGCCTTCAACAAGATATGTAAGTAAAACTAACAATCAATCTAGGTTAATATTGTTGGAATAGTAAATACATCTATGAACGTGGAGATGTTGAAATATATTATTAAACATCTCATTTATCTTGGTGTTTGTTAATTTATGCAATTCTTTTTCTTTTTGCAGAATTTGATGATCCTTTTGGTGCAGGAGAGGTCTCTATTGGTGAGGATCCTCATATATTCTAGGGAATTATGATATTTTGTTGATCTTCTTGTTCCTTTCTTTGTTGCTAAAAAAAAAAAAAACTGATTAAGCATTGTTTCTTTCTCGTGGTTTTGTTTGATTGTAATGTCTTTGGAGGTGTGACGAATTTTTAGACCAAATAAAGCCTCTATTATCCAAATATATATATATATATATATATATATATATATATATATATATATTGCAATATTTAAATCACTGGGAAATTCAGACGAACATGTGCAAGTGTAACGGTAATTTTCAGCTAAGAGGTAATATTGCATATAAAATCTAAATCATTTTGTTAAGAAAACGGCCTTGATCCGAATTTTCTCAGCAATCTAATACTAGAGGTCCAATTTGCATTTGAAAGTTAAACATTAAAAAGGGAAACTGAAGTTTTTTTTATGGCGGGATACGAACTCGGGTACAGCCAGTCATTAAATCCATCCACCAAGTAGCAGGTAGTAAAGAATCAAGAAAATTCATCTGGTTCGGCTTCAGATTCCAATTATCAAAGAAGCCGTTTTGATTAGTTATTTAAGTGAAAAATTATAAAGTAAGGTGTTCAACACCTTTCTCAATATCCTTTCGATTGAAGTTCTTTTTATTCTGATGAGGCTGTAAGAAGATAAACGTGCGGATGCGGTGGCTTGACGCCAGCTTATATTTTTTACTGTCCTAAAATTTTCATGGAGTCTAATAAGTAGAAGACTAATTTAAGCCCATATTTGAAATATTTGTTATTCGAACTTATTTACAAATTTCTTTTTAAATTTAATATAATAATTAATATATTTATTATTTTCTTACATCCATATTTCTACCCAAAAAAATAGAAAAAAATGTGAACGTAAAAAAATATATATTTATGTATTAATTTTTAGTTTAAAATCAAAATTACCAACAAAATTAAACGAGGCAATGCATATTTCATTTTGATGGAGGGGAAAAAACTTTTTTGGCTGATTTCATTGTTCATAGTTCATAGTTCGCACACTTTTGTCGTTTATAAACCATTCCTTTTTTTTCCATTTGAAGATGTAAATGAAATACGACGTCGTTTTGACCATGTTTTTTCAACGACAATGAATGCCTGCGTCTGCGGGTTTTCATCTCTTTGCTTCTTGAGTTGGAGAGGCGAGGCAGTCTGAATTCAGAAAGAGATAGAGAGAGATGCCGAAGAGAACTACACACACGTACTCGAGCGAGGACGCAGCTCCTGATGGACCGGACTCCGATCTCTTCGTCTATTACTGCAAGCATTGTGGCTCTCATGTCCTGATTACTGGTTCTCTCTCCTTCTTTCTCCCTTCCCCTATATACCTATTCTTTCAAATTCTGGATTCTCATACTCTTTATCTACTTTCTATTCCTTTCTTTCAATCCCAACTGTCTTCTTTAATTATCTGTTGCTGCTATCAATTTCAGCACGGATAACTATGATGAAGTTGAAAATAAGGTCTTCTATGAAATTGGTGCATTTCCAATTGAGGCTTAACTCCACGAGAGTGCAACGCACACTAAACAGAATAGGGATGAATATTTATTTGCAACGCAAGGAAATATTTAAACCATCGCCTCTGTTTGATTCAATTTATACATCTTTTTCTTTGTTTCTCATGTTGTGCAATCCCCTATGGTAGAATCCCATAAGTAATCTCATGCTTTAATTTTCTTTTAAAAGGACACTTCCTCTAAAGGAAAAAAGTTTAACCATTCTCAAGTCAAATTCTGTTCTTGTTTCTGCTTAAGTTGCGTTAGTTTGACCCGGTTATTTAGTATGTTCGAAGTAAAATGTAAATGTAATTAATTTTAGATAATTTCTTGTAAATAACTGGGTATTAATTGCAAATATTGATAATTAGTTGCTTTATGGCTTCTGTACTTTGCACAAAACAAACTTACACCGTTTTATCTTCGATGTAATATTTGTTGCATACTGAAATATGTTTGTTACAAGATACCCAGTTGCAGAAAATGCCTAAAAGGAAAACTGACAAAGCATATGTACTGGACAAGAGGAAGCATCTTGCAAGGTTGAACATCAATGAGGCAGGAAAAGTTTTTTTAAAACGGTATTCCTAGCTATCTTCAAACAGATATAACGTGTCTGCTTCTGTCCTTTTTTTCTTTCTTTTGCCCAGAAGTGCGGGTTTACATTTTTTTTTGTTATCTTCTTCTATGATAGAATATATTCTATAATTCTAACCAATAATACCCAATATTACTGAGTTTCTAACATGTATATAGACTGTAATTCCATTTTTATTTTGTGGCTTACATGTGCATTTGTGACCTAGTGTTACTGCTGCCACTTTCGGAAAGGGAGGTCTTTGATTAGAGATGTAAGAAAGGTTATCTGATGGGTGCAGGATCACCAAAAAATAGGATAATTATAACCTATAGTATCAGAAGTTGACTGAGAATGAGAAAGACTAAAACAAAGTGATAAAAAGCCATTTTCCTCCATGCTGGAGATGATAACCTGAATTTGAGAGATTCCTTGGACTCAGCATAGTTAATAAGTTAGAAAGGCCTAAAAAATTACCTAGACCAGAATTACTTCCAGGCCTCTGGATGGTATTGCATGTGAAATCTTTTGCCTTCATTTGGAGAGTATTTCATCCATTCAGAAACTGAAGAGGTTGTGGTACTCAAGCATATTGGGCATGTCAAGAGTCAAGATATTAAATTATCTGTTCAATTATCTATTTTTACCCAAGTTTAGTCTCATCATAGCTTCTTGAACTGCTAAAATTCTGTAAATTCAATAGTAATTCTTTTTCTAAACTTATTAACCAAACACATTATTGTTTGGAATTGAGTAGATCAAACTGCATTGGAGCTCTTACCTGTTAAACATGTGTCATTGTTTTATAGGGGTGAAGGGAAATTGGAGAAGCAATTTCGTATGAACTGTATGGGCTGTGGCCTCTTTGTTTGCTATCGTGCAGAAGAAGATCTGGCATTGACTTCTTTTATATATGTTGTTGATGGTGCACTCAGTACAGTTGCTGCAGAAACAAATCCTCAGGTATAATTTTTTTTTTTTTTTGGGATCACGGCTTAGAATCATCCATGTCTCCTTATTAATTAATTATGAGATTTTATGTCACATATCTTCAGCATGTACTCCTTTCTGTCTTTATATATAAGCATTAGAAAGATCATAGGTCTCTGAATTATGCTATAGGATGCTCCTGTGCCGCCATGTATATCACAGTTAGAAGGAGGGCTTGTCCAAGTGGCTATTGAAGTGGAAGACCGTGCACAACGCTCAGCAATAACAAGTAAACTGATTACTTAATTATTATTTCAATGTGCATCCCTTTCCTAATATTGACTTGCATCCCTTCTTTGGCCTTAATTAAATGTATTGGAACCTTCTTTCTGGGCCTAGTCACACAAAAATAAGCAGGCATAATTATTTGTTGATGACTTGTTAGTTAAGTCATGTATCTTTCTTCTTAAGTGTATTTATTTTGCATGTTGCACTCTTCTTTCTACAGAAAGGGGAGAGAGAGGAGTGAGGAAGATGTAGGTCCCGAAATAGCTCAAGAGGGAAGTGAATTGAGTTATTAAGAATTTATGACCTTTGCAAAATGACTCATTTTTCAATATGCTAACAGTATTATAATACTGGCAAAAAACATTAACAAAAATAATTTAAGATTTCTTTTCACAAAATCAAAGTTTGTAACCAGAAATATTTCTCAATCTCTAAAATAAGTTTTTGTCAAGTAAATCACCTCTTTTATTTACAACAAAAATATCAAACAAATTTAAACATAAATTGATTTTTGCTAAACACCTTTTAATATAAAAATCAAAATCTAAGCTTTTTTTTTCCCCAGCAAATCAGAATATTGAAAATGAAAATGAGAAAAGAGAGAATAAACAAGACTCAATCTTGAGAGTTTCTCTCCACCAATGATTTTTTTCAAGGGTAAGAATTAAGACAATTACAACCCTAGAGTTCTATCTAACTTTCTTGAGGCCAAACTTTTACAAAGTAAAATTTGAAAACACTTGATTAATTTTTCTACCTAGGTGCTAAACAACTCCACAACAAGTTTTAAAGCTAAACTTGTAAACTAGAACTGAAAATAATCACTCACAGGCATAACAACGAATTACACAAAGAGGAACTAGAGTCAAGATGGAGGATACCTAAGAATCTATGTTGCTTGGACTTGGGTATGGATACCCGACACGGGTACATATTTAGAAGTCCGGTTTTTTATTTTTTAAATTTTAGGGTATGTGGGTATGGCTAAAAAGTACCCCAAAATTAGGGTACGGGTACGGGAATACGTCTGTATATATATGAAAATGTTTTAATTTTTATATATAATAATTTAAGTTAAAAGATATATTAAATTATAACATTAAATTGCTGAATAAAATAAAATTGGATAAAATATTTAAATTACAAACTTAAATTCTAAAATTCAGACCACAAACAAACAATAAAATGATAATTCTAAGTTCATTTAAATTGTAAATCAGCCCAAGTTTACTATATAATTTATATTAATTTTTGTTACCATCACAAATCATAGTCTTTAATTGTGGATCGTTAAGAGATAATTATTATAAATTTACAAATTCTTTCAAGTCCATTTGATTTGCACTTGTAATTTAAATGAAACTGGGATTATGAGTACCCAATTTTAAAGTGAAGCATCCGGTAAGGATTTCATACCCATACCAATGTCATATCCAAAGGGTACGGGTACTTCTTCAAAAATGAAGTGTCGGAGTAACATAGCTAAGGATGAAGCTTAATATGGAAGGAAAATGATTTAAGGAAAGTAGAAGACTTTTCTCTTGTTAAATCTTTGATTTTCCTACATTCGAAATGTTCTTCTAACAAGTATTTATAGTTTTGAAGTGAAAAACTAGCCAGGAGAGTTAAATTTTCGTTTTTCAAAATGTAGCTGTTATTTTGTTTTTTAGTGAAAAATTGTCAGTTATAAAATTAGCATACTAAATTAGAATACCAAATTAGAATATTCGAATAAAATACTCTATTAGAAAGCTACGTTTTTTACCAGTGAAAAACACTTTATTCAAAAAAATTTTATACTTTGAGCTTCACTTTTAGACACACATCGTAATGACTTTACATCAATAACCTAATATACTTCTTCTTGCATATGTGCCTATTTTCTTAAATGCTCATTTTGATTCCAACTTTTTGTACATTAAAATATAAAATTACAACAATAATAATAGAACAAATTTTAATACTTCAATCATGGTTTTAAAATCATCAAAACAAGAATTGTAGCTTTTGAGCCAACAGAAGACAGGAATGGAGTGCCTAGCTCAAGACATTGACAAAAAGTCAGCCATTATTAGAATAGTGTTTTCTTACTCTTGATTTCCTGTTTGTATGAAGACTTATGGGAAGGGGCACTTTTCTAATTTGAGCATGGCTCCTGTAATCTCTTCCCTCTTCCATTGAAGGATTAGGCTTGTTTATATAACAGAGTGTGAGTGGTAAGTGGCAATAAGAGAATCTATAGCATGCAGCATGCATTATTAGGCTGCTTCTATAATGGCACATCTTATAGAAGAAGACATTTTTGTTAGAGTGGAAAAAAATGCCCCTCCTCAAGGGCATGCTACAATTTTGTGAAAAGGTTTCTGATAAGAACTCAACTATTCACAAAGTATGAACAAGGAAAATATGAGAGAATCCAGTAAAACACAGAATAATTAAAGGAAAATTCTCTATATTGAACTGGAAAGGAACATTCACAGGCATTTGAGAGGCCTGAAACTCTCTGCAATCCAAATGAACTAAATAACCAACAGAATGCCTCTCCCTACTGGCCAATACCCTTTTTGTATTTTCAATGCTATTTCCTATGTAACAGACTCAGCAATCCATTTCTCCAAACTACCCCTGTAACAAACTCAGCAAAGGTTCTAGAATAAAATCATATAGGGGTCAATTTGTAGAGTGTACTTCCATCCATGTTTATATGAATACAAACAGAAAAAACAAGCATATGCATGCATAATTTTTTTTTGTTTTTTTTTTGTTTTCGATATAATTTCACAAGGACTCAGTGGGGCACAAAAAAATAACACCATAATTGTCTTATGTGCCAACCTTGAGAACTTTATACTTTGCAGTTCTTTAAGCTAGAAATAATTTCTAAAATGATGAGACAATAAAGTTCTTATGCCTGTCAGGAGTAAATGCTGATGATGTTAGAGTTACTGTAGCTGCTCCTGCAGCCCGAGGGGAAGCTAACAATGAACTTTTGGAATTCATGGGCAAAGTATGGTTTCTATTGTATATTAGTTTCTTCTTTGATTGTGAGGCTGCAATCTTAAATTGCTTATTCTGGAAAATCAAGTGAACCTGATTTGCTTTTCACACAGGTGTTGGGCCTGAGATTTAGCCAGATGACTCTCCAAAGAGGATGGAACAACAAGTCAAAACTCCTTGTTGTAAGTTAATGAAAAGTTTAATTTTCTTCTCTAAACCTGTTTCTGTTTGATGTCTGTGTGTGTAAATTTTGCAAGGCTGGCATGTCCCCTTGTGCCTTTCTCTAGGAGATGGAAGTAATATTTATGAACCTACCATAGTCATTTGAGCTTGTGTCTTTAATTAGATTTCATTCAAATATGTGGAAATTGACGTATTTGTACTTAGTACTCAAAACAATTTACAAGATTGGTCTTTCTTTCATGCTACTTCCATATTTCTGCCTTCCTTGCCTCTCTTTATTTCTCTGCAATGCTGTATTAAGATGATATCATGATCTTTTGTGGATTTTCTACATTAACATCTTTACTCAGATGTCTAATTCAAAACAAAGAGAAATCTGGAAAATAAGCAGCTTGTACTTGTCTACTATAGATCTATATAGATGTAGAAGAGATTAACTTTGGGTTTAAACTAACTAAACGGGACTCAATGATGGAGTTAATATAACATATTACACTGCGCCTCAACACACTTTGAATTGGCATCCTTGATGATCTGGATGACCAAACTGAACTGAATAAATTGGGTTGTTTAAGAATTTTATCAATGGGTAGAAGTTAATTAGTTGGGAACTATCTCTGCCCATTCTTTTTGGTATTTTAGTTTTTCAGAAAATGAATTCTATATCCAGGACTTTGCTCCTCAAAGATGGCTATAGTTTGTAATGGTTAATTTTTGTACTAGGTTGAAGATTTGTCTGCTAGACAAGTTTATGAGAAACTTCTGGAAGCGGTACAACCTTGAGGCTGCCCTTTGAAGGCATAGTCTGTCATGAATGACTTGACGTTACTGATTTAATGAAGCGAATGGCAAGGGATTGTACAATAAATTGTTGATTCAAATATAAATTTGGAGTTTGAAACTGATTCAAGTGCATAAATACTCAAGTGTAATTGCATTATCATCATATATCATAGTCTCGAAATTTTGAGTGAATTGAACATGCAAGTGTCTAAAGAGCAGTACCTTTGGCTATCACTTGTAAATGAAGATTTTCTTAAATATATTGACCATTTGATATAAATGATATTACAAAAGCAGGGAACTTGAGCTGGATATTGGCAAGAATGAATTGCATCTCATAGGAATACCAGGTGCTGCAGTGGTAGGAGATATACTGGAAAACTAATGCATTTGGTCGCTCCAAATATATTTGCCTTTTCTGGTTCTAGACTCTTATACCGTATAAATGGTGAAGTGCGACCTGAATGCCCTATAAATGTTGAAGTTGAACAAGCTGTTCAAGCCTCATTCTCATGTTCAAACTATACAGGAAAAATTTAGTTGAATTTATCAAAAAAACAGGCATGCACATTTATCTCTTCTGCAATAACTATTGCATTTTGAAACATTACAGCCACATCAACAATGTGATCTTTCTATATATATATATATATATATATATATATATATATATATATATATATATATTCTGTTAAAGGGTCAAGGCCGGGGGAGAAGGAAATCAATAAACATTAGCATGATAAATCAACTCCTGAGCCCTGACTAGTTTCAGGGTCGGATGGGAATAGCCATAGGCAAATCTACGCAGCCACATGGAACTCCCCAAACTCTACTTTTAAACATTTTCGAAGAAATGCTGCATAAGTAACACCAAAGCATTTGCAATAGGTAAAGTAACTTGAGACTTTTATCTCATTCATCTATTGGAAGCAAGGTTAATAAGCTGATAGGCCTCCTATTAAGGTTACTTATACCAGGCAAAAGGGTAAGGGTGGAAAATGGGATATAGGTGGCATGAGTTAGTTAGGCCTTGGGATCTGAATTATTGAGAATAAAATGGGTTTTAGGGAGTGAGTCAGACATGAGAATTTTTATGTGAAAAGTTTTGGTGGAGAGAAGGGAGCTCTCGAATTCTCCTACCCATTGTATTTCCATTAGCTTCATTCTTTTTCTGAATCAATTTCATTCTCCCTTTCATCTCTATGTTGCTTGCTATGTTGTTGTGTTTGGTTGTGGTATTATTTTTTTTGCAGAAGGAGATAGGTGGTTCCTATCATTGGTATCAGAGCGGTGAGATCCTCCATGGAAACCCGAAGTCAAGCTGCTGGAAAGAGAATGGATACTCGTGTTGAAGAGTTAGAAGACAAACTTGGGTTGTTACAATCAGAGTTGCACCAGATGCAGACCTGTTTGAGCAAATTGGACCAATTGGATATAGACAAGCTGAATGGTTCAATGGAAAGGCTACCTTTGATAGAAGATGGGCTTATGTCCATCCTTCGTCGTCTCAATCTAGAAAATCAGCAGGATGATGTTGCATTACAAGACCCAGTTACCGAAGTGATAAATAACGCTTCCGCTACAACAGCGATGGACAAAGGGAAGGCAGTGCTGGGCACTAAGGTATTGGAGGCAGGGGACTCGTCTGACCCAATTTATCCTTGGCAACGACATGATTCTTTTCCCCGCAAACTTGAGCTTCATGTTTTTGATGGTTTAAACCCTAATGGGTGGTTACTGAGAGCAGAACGATATTTCGAGCTCAATGGTCTTTCTGCAGTAGACAAGTTGAGAGCAACAGTGGTGTGTTTAGAAGGGGATGTCTTAGCTTGGTATTATTACGAAGACAGCCGGCGAACATTCCGGGGTTGGGAGGAGTTCAAGAAGTTGCTGTTGGAATGATTTCGGTCGACCCAGGCTGAAAATTTGATGGAACAACTTCTAGGACTGCGGCAAACGTCCACAGTCAATGAATATCGGCGAAATTTTGAGATGCTTTCAGCTCCGTTCCCTGACTTACCTGAGTCAGTCATGGAGAATGCCTTTGTGAATGGGCTCCAAGAAGACATCAAGTTGGAGTTGAGGCTTTGGGAACCTTATGGGCTGGGGGTGGCCCAAATGATTGAAGACAAAAATGAGGCTTCAGCACGTCACCATTTTGGGAATTCTCCTTCTATCCCGGCTGGAAAATCACGTCCTCTCTCTCTCACAGGTACTTCTTTATTACCCAGAACTTTCACTTCATCTCCAACCTCCAAGGCTGTTACACTTCCAGCTTTGATATCATCTCCCTCTGCTGTCTCATCTGCCACCCAAACAATTTCTAGCAACTCCTCTTCGTCTACTACTACTATACCCTCCAAATTCCGCCGATTAACCGAAGCTGAAATGAGAATAAAACGTGAAAAAGGGTTATGTTTCCGGTGTGACGAGAAATATGGGCCTGGACATAGGTGCCGAAATAAGGAGTTGCAGGTCCTTTGGATTGATGAAGTCGATGGGCTGCTTCCTGAAGAACCATCACCATCAACAGTCGAAGATTCAACTGAAATGGGTGAACTAGATAACCTAGAACTGTCTCTTTCATCCTTAGTGGGGTTTACTGCCCCATATACTATGAAACTTCGGGGGCATGTTAGGCAACACGAGGTTATTGTTCTTATCGATTGTGGAGCCTCCCACAATTTTATTTCAGCCACTCTTGTTTCGGCACTCAACTTGAGGGTCACATCTACTAAGGATTTTGGGGTGACATTGGGGACAGGGGAGCAGATTCATTCTGCTGGATTATGCAGACAAGTTTGTCTTCATTTACCTGGGGTGGATATCATAGCTGATTTCTTTCCACTGCCACTTGGCAACACATACTTGATTCTTGGCTATCACTAGTTATTGTCACTGGGAACTTCCTACCTGAATTGGGCTGAATTGTCAATGGAATTCACGGTGGGACAGCACAAGGTTCTTTTAAAAGGAGACCCTGCATTGTGCAAAACTCAGATTTCTCTTCACGCCATGACACGCACCATTCGCCATGAGGGACGCGGGGTACTGCTGGAATGTCGAAAATTAAGAATGGGCAGCCCCGAATCAGTTCTGGAAATTACTGATGAGGCTTCGCAGGCTGGTTCAGACCTACTCCATGAATTCCAGGATATCTTCAACTTACCTCCTGGATTACCACCTTGTAGAACCAGAGATCACGCTATAGTCTTGAAAGAGGGCACTTCGCCTATCTCGGTTCGGCCATACCGATATCCACATATACATAAGGCTGAAATTGAGAGGCTAGTGGCTGAAATGCTAGCAGCAGACATTATACAACCGAGCAAGAGTCATTTTTCTAGCCCAGTATTACTGGTTAAGAAGAAAGATGGAGGCTGACGATTTTGTGTCGATTATCGGGCATTGAATCAAGCCACAGTCCCGGATAAATTTCCCATCCCTGTTATTGAAGAACTACTTGATGAGCTTTATGGAGCCACCATTTTTTCCAAGATTGATCTCAAGTCGGGCTACTTTCAAATTCGGGTCCGTTGGGAAGATGTTCCAAAGACAGCCTTTCGCACTCATCAAGGGCATTACGAATTTCTTGTTATGCCTTTTGGCTTAACAAATGCTCCTTCCACATTCCAGTCAGTGATGAATGAGATATTTCAGCCCCTCCTCAAGAAGTTTGTCCTCGTCTTCTTTGACGACATACTTATCTATAACAAAAGTGAAGATGAGCATTTGATCCACCATCGGCAGGTATTTGCCCTTCTCAAATCCCATCAATTGTATGCTAACTAGAAAAAGTGTGTTTTCTTTCAATCTAGGATTGAATACTTAGGCCACTTTTTTGAAGCTACTGGAGTTTCAGCCGATCCAGCTAAGATCCAAGCCATGGTGGATTGGCCAGTCCCCACCTCACTACGCACCTTGCATGGTTTTCTCTGTCTTACCAGATATTATCGACGCTTCGTCAAGGACTATAGCAAAATTGCTTGGCTACTCACTCAACAACTCCGGAAGGATGCTTTCAATTGGGATCAAACTGCCCAAATAGCCTTTCAACACCTCAAAAAGGCCATGACTGAACTTCCAGTTCTAGCTCTTCCGGATTTTACCAAGCAGTTCATCGTGGAAACGGATGCTTCAGGATTCGGTTTGGAGGCTGTATTGATGCAAGAAAACCGCCCCATAGCCTTCTATTGTCAGAAATTGAGCTCCTCGGCCAAAGCTAAATCTGTGTATGAGCGTGAACTAATGGCCATTGTCTTTGCAATCAAAAAATGGAGATCCTACCTAGTCGGTCAGCATTTCATTGTTCGGATTGACCAGAAAAGCCTTAAATATTTGCTGGAACAAAGAATTGTCGACGGCGAACACACCAAATGGCTTCACAAATTGATGGGTTATGATTTTGAAATTCAATACAAACCTGGCTCCACCAACTCAGTAGCCGATGCCCTGTCCCGTCTTCTCGAAACTGTCACACTTTCCTCACTCACAGCACCAATCTTGCTTGACTTCAAATATCTACCTGAACAAGTAGCCGCTGATCCCTTCCTCTCCAATATTTTGCAGTCGGTACAGGAAAATCCTACCGCACAACCCCACTTTCAATTGAAGGGGGGACATTTGCGCTACAAAGGACGACTTACTCTACCATCTGACTCTCTGTATATACCACTATTACTTCATGAATTTCATTGCAGCCCCATGGGAGGTCATGCTGGAATCCGCCGCACCTATCATCGGTTAGCTGCTGAATTTTATTGGAAAGGCATGAAGAAGCATGTTCAGGACTATGTGGCAGCTTGTGACAATTGCCAGCGCAGTAAATATGAAGCCATGGCCCCCGCTGGTTTATTACAGCTTTTGCCTATTCCGGACAAAGTCTGGGATGATATCACCATGGATTTTATTAAAGGCCTACCTAAGTCTCAAGGCTTTAATTCCATTCTAGTAGTAGTCGACCGCCTCACCAAATATGCATACTTTATGGCTCTCAAGCATCCTTTCACCGCTCCAACTGTTGCTAAGCTGTTCCTACAGGAAGTGGTACGCCTTCATGGCATTCCCAAAAGTATTATCTCTGATAGAGATAAGGTATTCATGAGTTTGTTTTGGCGGGAACTATTCCAATTGCAGGGGTCGGAACTCAAACGTAGTACGGCATACCACCCCCAAACCGATGGACAATCTGAGGTGGTTAACCGTGGCTTGGAAATCTACCTCTGCTGTTTCACTTTGGACAAGCCTTCGCAGTGGCATTCTTGGTTGGCTTAGGCTGAGTACCATTACAATACTGCTTGTCACTCTTCTTTGGGACTTACCCCCTTTCAGGCCCTCTATGGTTGTTCTCCTCCTCCGTTGGCACGTTATGAATGGGTTTCGGCCGCCAATGATGAAGTATATCATTACCTCATTAACCGGGACATCCTCCTTAATAGCTGAAGAGACATTTACAACGGGCGTAGCAGAAAATGCAATACTTTGCTGACCAGAAACGACGGGCAGTCCAGTTTGAGGTTGGAGATTCTGTTTATGTTAAGTTGCAGCCTTATAAACAATCCTCATTAGCCAAAAGAAGGAATGAGAAGTTAGCACCACGCTATTATGGGCCCTTTCTAATAGAGAAAAGAATTGGTCAGGTAGCATACGCACTCACACTTCCCCAAACAGCTCGGATTCACAACGTATTTCACATTTCACAGTTGAAGAAAGCTCTTGGTTCACATCCCTCATCCACTACTATTCCTTCTGCTCTCACCACTGATATGAAGCTCTTAGTTGAACCATTGGAGGTCCGAGGAGTTCGTCCCGCTACTGCCAACACTACTGCTGAAATTCTGATTCGCTGGAAAGATCTCCCAGTATTTGAGGACTCTTGGGAACCCTTTGAATCCATTGCTTCACAGTTTCCTTCCTTCAACCTTGAGGATAAGGTTGCTCTTTGGGTCGTAGGAAATGATAGGCCTCCTATTAAGGTTACTTATACCAGGCGAAAGGGTAAGGGTGGAAAAGGGGATACAGGTGGCATGAGTTAGTTAGGCCTTGGGATCTGAATTATTGAGAATAAAATGGATTTTTGGGAGTAAGTCAGGCATGAGAATTTTTATGTGAAAAGTTTTGGTGGAGAGAAGGGAGCTCTTAAATTCTCCTACCCATTATATTTCCATTAGCTTCATTCTTTTTTTGAATCAATTTCATTCTCCCTTTCATCTCTGTGTTGCTTGCTGTGTTGTTGTGTTTGGTTATGGTATTATTTATTTTGCAGAAGGAGATAGGTGGTTCCTATCATAAGCCTAATAATTCTTCCAAATATCAGAAATCTCCAACATTGAATTGAAAGCTTTCATGCTTCGGTTTTACAGTAACAGTCTAAACAAGTACAAGATCCATGAAAAACATCTCCAAAAACAAACTGTCACAGGTGCTCCACTGGAGAAGAAAAACAAAAATGTTTGCACTGTCAATCTTCAGGACAAGTCTACAGCTTGCCTTCAGGAGGAAGCCCCTCTGCGTAGAGCTTGGGCCTTTGGTTTCCTGGGAGCCAATTGAGTTTCAGGCTGCAAAATCAACAGAATATGCTATAAGGTGCAACATCATATCACAAACTACAGAAGACAACGGTGCGTAAAATTATGACTAATCGATAGACCAATGAATTAGAGGTTGAAGTGAACATAAACAAATTGTAATATAATTATATGATAATTTAGTACAGAGTGCAAGATTTTACTTGGGTAGAGAATATAACACCTACAAATTTCAATGTTAACTAGTTCAAAATGGGAACACAAAGATCCGGACCTGAGTAGTTACAAACCAATTGGCATAACCAATTGTTAAACAGTATTAATGATTACAAAATTCCCTGCTGCATAACATTTGGAGAAGATTTTGGTTTAAATTATTTGTTGAAAGTTCGTCAATTTTTTAATTAATTAGATTCATGAAGTTTAGATTTATGAATATGGTGAGACCTTGATTAAAGTAGATTTGAACTATGCCGTGTTATTGGTATTTCAAATCCACATTCATGAAACCCAAATCAGATTCATAAATCTAATTAATAAAAGAAAAACTATATATTATCCAATTAGAACCTCCCAAATTCAAATCAATCCCACAACAAATTTTTATCCACATTCATGAACATAATCTTTGTTATTGAATCCAGTAAACCAAATAAAAACGAAGCATTATAACTATATTGAGCAATACATAAAAAAGAAATATCTGCAACCCAGCAATAATTTTTTAAAAGCTATAGCATAGACTGAATTGCTGTCAACGTTATCAAATGCAGTTTTGAGAATATAACTATTAGTATATTACATTACCCCTTTCTGAACAGGTTCTTCTTTTTCTGACAAAATTAACGCAATGTGGCATGGTGAGGACATGTAAGCTGTCAAAGAAAAAATTATAGGTCACCAGTGCATCCTTAGTGAAAGGCTGGGGTCAGGGAAGACAACAAAACAAGAGGAAAGTCGGGCGAGGGTCCATAAAACTCAATGAGTAGAATGCACTCACGATTAATCCTTCCATGGGCTTTGTAAGTCCGTCGACGTTGTTTTTGCGCTAGATTGACTTGGATGTGAGATATGTAGAGTGAATCAACATTTAGACCTTTCACCTAAAGAATATAGAGACCTAAAATTAGACATGGTAGAAAGACCATGAGGTCAGAAAGCGGCAATGACCAGTATTAATAATATTTCAAGGATAAGATGGACAAGAAAACTACCTCGGCATTACTTTCAGCATTCTTGAGCAAATCAAGGATAAACTTTGCAGATTTGACAGGCCAACGTCCTTGTCCATTTGAATGGAGGTTCTTAGCCTGTGCAGTTCACCCAACACCACCACAGAAACGCCGAAACGGGATAGCTTGCTTGTGTGCAATAACATCCTCTAAGTACCTTTTAGCTTTTGCCAAATGCAACTTCCGAATTGCATGAGCAGTTTCTCTTGTATTCTGATATAGAAACAGGAATTGAAGAAATTCAAGAACATGAATGAAGAATGATAGTGCATTGAAAAGCAGAGTGGCAGATAAAGACATGTAAAAATGCAACTGTAGAGCAACTTCAGACATATAAACCAAAAAAGGAAAATCAATTCAATTGAAAGAAATACCAAATATTCTTAATGAGAAGATTGCAGATCCAATGCTCTATTTAGTACCCAATATACCATAGCTCATGCTATTACTAATTCTTTCTCAATACAAAATAGTGAAATAATCGAAAAGAACATAATATACCTTAAAGTGAACTCGCAGATCAGAACCTCGGGCTTTGCAAGCTGAAATGTTGCATTAGTAAAATGGGAGTTCCTTTTTGCAATTCTATAAAGAAGATAGAATGTACACTATTGTATTAGGGAACAACAAGAAAGTTACATTTTTTATTTCCACAACATAATTCTAGAGTCTATATCTTCTCATCTAACAAAATTACTATTTAATAGTACAAAAGAAGGAAAAAAAAAAGAAGAAGAAATTTAGCGTCTGCGCTCTCACTTGGTAGGGTTGGCGGGTTCTCCCGAATACTCACCTGAAAAATCAATCAAGCAGATACCCATAATAAATTAAAAACAAGAAGACCAAAAAATAAAGAAAATTTCACAGCTTTATCAAGCAAAATATTTGATTCCAAAAATCAGAACTTTAGAAAGAACTCCAAATTATTGGTTCCAACCCACCATGGCTGCAGCTTCGGCCGATAATTCAGTTTTCAGCCAAGCAAGAATTCCACAAATTTTATACACGACTCAGAAACGCGAGACTGTAATACTGCGGATATGTTGACAAAATTTGAAAAGGGTTTTCTGTTCTGTTTTCTCTTGGGCTGACTGAATGGGCTTCCTAATGAAGTAAGAAATCAGAACCTAATGTGGCCCAGCAACGGTCCCATCCGGTTGATCGATAATTGTCACTTAAACAAGGGTGTTTATATCATTTCACTCTAGAGAATAAATATTAACCGGCATAACCAGACTTGGCTCCTCCATTATCAGCAGATCTGCAAAGGGAATTTCGAAACAAAGGGAAATGCAGACAGGGTAGTATTTCACCTCTGAGACCTTATTTCATCTTGTAAGATATCGTTTTCTTGTCTTCTTCTTTTAAGTTATGTGTTTTTGTGTATAGGTTTCAACATAAAGGTTTAGCATTCCCTTTCGGTGGCACGATAAATTTTAGAGCTAGCTATTGTTGAGGAAAAAAATTCCAAAATATGGGCACTATTTGTGTGTAATTGTGTCGTGTGCTTAGTTGCTTGGTACCAAGCTTGCTGGTCAGAATCAGGGTTTCATTCTGAGAATAGGGTTTCGGAGTTCTGTTTCGAATTGAGCTGTTTTTATTGTTTATGCTGCGAAAATATAGCCTTTTTGTGGGTGCCCAGAATCTGATTTAATCTTAATTTTTTTGGAGGTCTATGCAGTTCGATATGGAAAGAATTTTTTAGATTTTTTATGACATTCAATGAATAACAATAATTCTGCAAAAAGCTTAGGAGCATCTTCTGCATTTGCCAATTCTGGTGCAATAACACATTCTTTGCCCATGAACAACCAATCATCTCACCTTCTTTCACACACACAACCTCAAACACAAGGTGGATCCAGTTTTCCGGCCCACTTTCAGCTTTCTGAACCACAAGCTCAAGGGGTAGGTCATTCACGTTCTAGTAATGCTGGTGTATCATCTCCTACTGTGTCCACACCTGGCACTGGAAGTGCCAAAAGGGCTAGCCAGAAACCACCTTCTAGGCCTCCAGGTGGTTCCTCCAATGCAAATATAGTTTCTCCATTTAAAACCATGGAGTTAACCCCAGCTGCATGTAGGAAGAAACAGAAGGTTTCTGAGAAGCAGATACCTGATAAAGTGGCTGCAATTTTGCCAGAGTCTGCACTTTATACTCAGCTGCTTGAATTTGAGTCCAGGATAGATTCTGCTATGGCAAGAAAGAAGATGGACATTCAAGAGGCACTTAAAAATCCTTCCCGCATAAGAAAAACACTTCGAGTATATATTTTCAACACTTGTGAAAATCAAGTTCAAGGAGAGAAAGATAATGTCCAACCTCCTTCATGGTCGTTAAAGATTGTTGGGAGGATATTGGAAGATGGGAGAGATCCAGTGTTGGCTGGAATGATCCAGAAACCATATCCGAAATTCTCATCTTACTTTAAGAAAATCACAATATACTTGGAGCAGAGCCTATATCCAGATAACCATGTAATTTTATGGGAGAGTGCTCGATCACCCATACTTAATGAGGGCTTTGAAGTGAAGAGAAATGGGGACAAGGAATTCACTGCCATGATTAGACTAGAAATGAATTATGTGCCAGAAAAATTCAAGCTTTCACCTGCTTTATCAGAAGTTCTTGGGATTGAAATAGAAACCCGTTCAAGAATTTTGGTGGCAATTTGGCATTATGTGAAAACTAGAAAGTTGCAGATACCAAACTATCCATCCTTCTTCATGTGTGATCCCCCCCTTAAGAAATTATTTGGAGAAGAGAAAATGAAATTCACGATGGTTTCGCAGAAGATAAGTCAGCATATGACACCCCTACAGCCTATTCATTTGGAGCACAGGATCAAACTATCGGGGAATTGCCCAGCTGGAACAACTTGTTATGATATTGTAGTTGATGTTCCTATTTCATTACAAAAAGAACTTACTGCATTTTTGGCAAGCACTGAGAAGCACAAAGAGACTGATGCTTGTGATCAATTAATATGTGATTCTATAAAGAAGATACACGAGCATCGAAGGAGGCAGGCTTTCTTTCTTAGCTTTAGTCAGTCTCCAGCAGAATTTGTTAATGCTTTAATTACATCACAGAGCAAAGATTTAAAGCTTGTTGCTGGAGATGCCAGCCGTAATGCAGAGAAGGAGCATCGTTCTGACTTCTATAATCAATCATGGTAAATGTTGTTTATTCAAGTTGTTATCATTTTCTTATGCCAACTTTCTAGTATAACCATGACCTTGAATTTGACATTTTCACTCTAGTGGGCCTGCCAATGAAATTTGGTTTGGCTCGAGTGGAAATGAAAGAAAATAAGATTAATGGATGGATGTTGATTGGTGTTCATTTGGTTTTTGGTTTGGAAATTTTAGGGTCGAAGATGCTGTTATCCGTTATCTGAATCGCAAGTCTGCTGGAATTGATGCTCCTGGAAGCACTTGAATATTTGATTTGTCAAATTGACAGCGTGTGGCATGACAGTAAAGATCTGTTGCACTGTTGTGGTCCTAACATTCTTGTGTTGATTTAGTTCTACTCATAATGTTGTTAGATGAAGGAGTTTCAGATCCTTTTCTTCGAATAGTTTTCTGGTGCAACTCCTGTTTAGTTTGTAGTTGATGATGCTAATAATCTTTCATGATAAAAAGGCATGATTTGTTGATCACTAGTTGTGCATGCTGAAAGCTTGGAATGGTAAGATGGATTTGTCCTCAGGATTTTGGTTTCGTAGAATAGAATTTGGACATGTAGAAACTATTCATCATCTGTTAATCATAAATATTCAATTGTACTAGAGGTTAACAATTTCTGGAACCTATTCAATTAAATAAAGATTGGAGTTTACTTGGATAGACATTGCGATGTGCCTTTGTAATGGGGTACTCTTTGAGAAGAAAGAAACATGTCTGCTAAACTGAGGTTTTACCCTTCTCGTTTTTCATTTTACGTTTTAATCACTTACTGAGTTGGCTTATGCGGTAACACAATTTTGCCCTATTCTGAACCAGAAGATTCCGATTCCAATTCCAATTTGGGGTTTTTGGTGACCAAAGTGTGCTTGTTCGAATTGCTGTAGGTGTTGCTTGCTCTGACTGATTATAATTGCTTTTTGGTGCGGTCATTTGGTGGCCTTATGCTCAAATTGCTAATGCTATTTTCCCTTCTTTTCTCAAAGTTTGTTTTACCCCAAAAAAAAAAATGGTAAAAATGCTCTAGCTTTCTCACACGTTGTTTTATCAAACTATTTAAGATTTACTCTTTTTATTTATTAAAAAAAAAAAGGTTAAATGCTGCAAGAGAAGTGCAAACACAGAGTTTAATTGCACTCACCATGGATAGGGCCGATTTATAGATGAATCCAAGTTGAAGGTACAGTTCACGTGTTTGGTGGATCAGATGGCCTAGCTACCTACAGCCCTACCACTCATGCATTTGCTGCATCTGGACCATTTAGCAATATCTATCTCAACTTCCCACGCGGACAGCAAGGCATTTTGATGTGTTTACCTCTGCCCCGGGACACTTGGTGCCGACTCTCAACAGCATATAATATAAATTATATAACATAAGGTAAAGCTATAATTTAACCCTTGTTTTTTTTTTTTCCATTTGGCATCCGTTTACATTGCATTTCAAAAAAACAATTTTGGAGAGAATATTTTTATTTTTATAAAAAAATTGGATAGGTTCGAACTATAGTCATTGGGTCTCCTAAAAAAATTTGCTGAGTTTTAAAAACTGTTTTTAGAGATAAATATGTAAATAGATATTTTTTTCAGAAGCAAATTCAAGAAAAATAATTTATAAAAATAAAAAAAATTATAAACCTGTTTTTTATACATATAACAATAATCACAAACACCCCCTTAATATATATGTACTCTTATTTTGATGATTTAAGCCTTTATAATACTATTTTATTAATAATTGAGTTTTTTTAACAATTTTTTTTTTAAAAAAAATAGGTTAACACTTTTAATCTACTAATATAAAATTATTTTTTTATCTAGTTTGTATTTAATATAATATGAATTAGAGTGTATAATTAAAATAATTTTATAATTCAATTAATAATAATGATCTGTAAATTACTCATTTCAATTCATATCATATTTGGTCTAAATTAGATAAAAATAATAGTTTTATACTAGTTAATTAATCGCGTTAATATAACTTTCAAAAAATATTAAAAAATACTCAATTATTAATAAAATAATAATACAAATGCTAAAATCATCCAAATAAAAGTATAGAAATCAAATCAAGAAAAATAAAATAGTACAAGAGGTAAATTATGGATTTTGCCCTATAATATATGCTAAGTTTTTCGAGATGTCCCATCTCTTTATTATATTATCATCTACCTTTATGCTGTCCCTTCTTTTTTCAACAAATTATACAATCACTTCTCAATAGACAACTAAGTAATTATATATATATGTGTGTGTGTGCGCGTGTGTGTGTGAAGAACACCTTAATTAAATTGTGAATCAGTTTCCAAAATGAGGATTCTCATGCACCCAATTCATCAATTCCATATGGTTGGGATACCAACAAGGATATGCAGAATAATTACTCATTTATGGTAATAAATGAACAGACGACGGAAAGGGTTCATTGATCCATAACTTTTAATCAAAGTGCCTTTATTTTATTACTTGTATATGCCTTTCAATTTCCAGAAAAAGTCCAAGAATTGTGTGCTCTATATGAATATATATCATTCACAATTGGGATAATTAAATTTTGGGAAATGGATAGAAATTTCTGCCGTCATATATTTTAATTTCCTTAGTAATATTCGCAGTTGCTCACCTCATGAAGGATTGCAGAGCCAATTTAAGACAAAAGAAAGGCAAAAAATTGATTAAGCTCCTAATTTATTACTAGATTTATATACCATACTTGAACGTTTTTCTTGGCAATTACCACTTACGAAATTTAATAGGAACTTCCTTGAATAATATGGCATTAATTAATTCTAGAGGAAAATAAAATAACTAATTCAATACAAACAACTGAAATTTTTTTTTTGAGAATCTTTTCATTCATAGACATAATAAATAAAATATTTGATTGAATCACATAAAGCTAAATTCAGTCAGAGGCTTAACAATATAAATAAAGAAAAGATATATAAGTTATCTACAAAAAAAAAAAAAGAAAAAGAGACAAGATAGGTTAAATTAGTGGGCCTCTGCCAATATTCCACCTACATGTGTATAGTAATAGAGCTATCAACATAAATATAGCCTTGGAACTTAAATTCATTGGTCAATGCAATTTTTATCAACTTTTGAAACTTCAATATTGATGGTTCGTCAAATCTCCTGACAATATCAAATTCAAAGCAATTGTGCAGAAATATCAGTCGGTGCTTCTTGACCCAGTAAAGAAGGAAAAATCAAAATTTAGAGAAGGCTTCAGCCATTTGACTCCAAAGGTAATTAATGACCCATTTTCAATAAAGACCATGTGAGGTTTCTGAAACTAAAATACATTCAAAAAGATGCAATTAAATGAAGTATATGATCTGGTCATAATCAGATATACCATTCAAAATCTTAATGATTGAGTCAATTCCTTAAATACATGCATGCATTGCCATCTTTCTTGCTAGCCAAATATGGCTTCTTAGTCTAAAAAAATAACATTCTTTACATAAATGAATAAATTCCATTTTTTTGAATAACTAAGATATTGAAATTCGAAATTTTCAATCTTTCATACTGTTATACAAATCGATTTCTTTTTATTTAAACCAAATATTCATAAATTAATTCATTAAATATATATATATATATATATATATCAAAATATGAACGAATTATTTCATTATAGATCCATATTAGATCTGGGTTAAGTATGTAAACTGTAAAGTATGAACTATAATTAAATTTGATAAACAGATCTCCATAGATCCTACATCTATCTGTGATTCACAGCCAATGATGAAATCCTATTGTTAAAACATTAAACAAAAGATTGTAAAACTATGTATTAGAAATTATGTAAAATATATATATATATATATATATATATATAATGACAAATTTTCTTTTTTTTTTTTCTGGTGAATAAAAAATATGATATTTTAATATTGTAGAAGTTGTCTGGTAAAAGATTCACAAATATCTGGTGTTTGGTCAATCGAAATTATTGTGGGAAGGCAGATTCATCGGCTATTCTATTGCATGAAAATGATAATAAGTTCATTCTTCTTAACGCGTTTGGACAGATTAATTTATAAATGAATGGAATGGAACCATTCTTTCTCTAGTTCTATTCTAACAAACAATGCAATTAATTAATTGTTATTTCTTCTATTGACCGTAACCTTCAACCCCCCACGCATATGAGCTGTCAACATAGGAACAAAAACCGGCTGCTCCTCTCGAACCGGTCTGAGTTGGAACCGGCTCAAGACCGAAGCCACCACGTATTTCATCTGTATGAATGCCATCTCCTTCCCAAGGCACACCCTCGGACCGGCCTGGAACACTGGAAACTTGTACGGACTCATCGATTTTAGAGTTCCACCACCGGTATTGGACCCTAACCCAGCCGGATCCTCGAACCACCGGTCCGGTTTGAACTCGAACTGGTCTTTGCCCCATAGCTTCTCCATTCTTCCCATTCCATAGGGGAAGTATGTAACCCTGTCTCCCTTCCCTACAAATGTTCCGTCCGGCAAGACATCATCGACGGCAGCATGCTTCGAGTCCCAGGCTACCGGAGGATACAGTCTCATGGACTCGCATAAACTTGCTTTCAAGAAGTTCATTTTTTTTAATACATCAAAATCTATGCCTATTTCACTATTTTTGAGTAAAGAATTTATTTCTTTCAAAATCATTTCCTCTTCATTCTGGTTCCTCGATAGCAACCAGAAGAGCCATGTCATTGCTGCAGATGTTGTATCTCTTCCCGCCATTATGAAACTGATCACCATGTCTCTTATTATTTCCTCATCGTGACCACCTGATAACAGTCTTGATAAAAGATCGGTTTCTAATTTTCTTTCTTGATCATTTTCAAGAATCCTCTTCTTGTTGTGAATGATCTCCAAAACTGAGCTGTGAACTAACTCGATTGCTTCTTTCAGTTTCTTTTCGTGTCCCAAATTGAAAATTCTCTTCATTTTCCAGGCGGCATAAACGGGTGCTGCTCCTCTCATGGCGCTTATCATCGATGCTGTATCGAAAGCCTTAACGAGAGGAGGAATTGGGCGTGAAAAATCCAAGCTGATGGGATCAGTGCCCAAAGAAACTCGACACACAATGTCAAAAGCAAATCTTCTCAACACATCTTGCAAATCAAGAACGTGTTCTTTATCTGCTGCCTCATCTAACAAAGGCATCAAACGATTCTCCACTTCTTCTTGCAGCGTTTTAACAACGAATTCTCGTAAAGATTTGGTGCTAAACTCATGACTAGCAAGCTTACGCTGAGTGCACCATAGCTCACCATCGACATTGAATATGCCACAGCCAAGAAAGTCCCCAAGAATTTCAGTAAAAGGCTTGCCTTTAGGGAAGTTGGCGAAGTTGGTCTTGAGAATATGCTCTACGTTGGCTGGGTTAGCAGTGACAATGGTGCGGCGAGCACCTAGCCGCTGCACTACGATGGTATGTGTTGGTGACACCGTTAAAAGCTGAGTATACCAATCTAAGAGACGATAACGATTCTTGTAAAAAGAAGGCAAACAGCCTATAATTGGATAAGAAGGAGGGCCATGATTAGGGTGTAATCTTATGTGGGTATCATGGAATTCTTGGAAGAATTGAAAGAAGAAAGACAAGAGAAAAAACCCTAGACAGGCAAAGATTAGGAGAAAGATGAACATTGTTGGGTGGGAATTGAAGTGTTTATGGAGTAAAGAGTAGTATTAATGCAGATAAGAGAGATGTGGCTGGGAAGCTGAGTTATATGTTTATATAAGAATAAAATGATATACTTAATTGGAAAAATTCTTCGTGACTTGGTATAATATATTATTTATAAATTAATTTAATCACATATTAATATATTTATAACAATTATTAAATATACATATAAATTAATTTACAAATTATACGTTATCTTAAAATTTTCAATGACACAGAGAACCGCCACTAAAAACCAAAACTTACGGTTAAAACGTAAATGGTCACATTCTTCACGTGCTTAAAATTGGACAACTGCGGGCGAGGTTGTAAATGTAATTTCCTTGATTAGCACGTCAAATGGTGGAAATTTTCCATTTTCTGTCACAATTTTCTTTTTATTTATTTATTTTTAAGTTTGTGCAGTGTCCCCTCTCCTTTAGAATTTTTGGGGTCATTAATATTGTATTCCCATCATTTTCTTTTGTTCTGAAGGGATTTTTTTTCCCTGGAAAATATAATATTTTTTTTGAAACTGAAAATTCATTATAACAGAAAAATATCGCAATAACACAAGCAAAGAACGTAAAGGAAGGATTATAATAATAATAATAATAATAATAATAATAATAATAATAATAATAAAGATTTTGTTTTGGTAGAGCAACGAAAATTACAAATGTCATAATTATAATTTTTAATGAATCGAATTATAAAGTCATAGTCTTCTCTCTGACAGATTCCCCTTGATAAACTATCAATAGAAAAAATTTCATTAGGACATATCAGCATCTAGGCATTCGCAAAGAGTTGTCACATTTTTTTTTAGTATCAAACTAAGAGAAGCCATAGATGATTCATGGTGGTTGTTCCTTGGATATCCATTGTTCTCCCATTATCAACCAAATCAGGATTTTTATTTTTTGTTTTGCTTCCATACCCTTTCATCATGTGCCTCGTGAAGCTAATCATGTTGCATATCGTTTTTCACATTTGGCTTATAATTTTTTGGTTAGAACTCATATTCTTACTTTTTCCTCTCAAAAGTTCTATTATTAGTTTCATCATGATTTTGTGAGAATTTCTTATTTTAGATAGTTTATTTTATTTTTGTGGGCTATGCCCACATTCTTGTACAAAAAAAAAAAAGCATATGAGGGTACCTAAAATGTTAAACTTAAAAAGAGAAAGGATGGAGGTAAGATTTATTATTTTTATAAAGGAATCATCTATGGCTTCTTCCTAGTCTAAGACTCAAAGAGTTTTTCAAACAAGTCTTGGATATGTACTTGATAAAGAAATATATTTTATAAATTACTACTCATGTTTCCACACACAGGGAAGAAAATTCAATTTTTTTGAGTAAAATTCTTATTTATAGTTAAAGTATTAAAAATTTTAAAAAGATAAGAAAATTAAAATGATTTCATGATGATATAAATAAAAATATTTGAATCAAATAAAATAACCAACAATCGATAACTATCAATAAATAAAGTTGATAAATAAATACAATTTAGTGTTTTATTAAAAATCAATTCCTAACTAAATAAATATCTATAATTAAAATAATATTTTAGTATAACTGAATTTTTAATATATTAATAAATGATAATATTAAATGCCAATCATCATATAATATTAGAAATTAATATTAAGCTGATATAATATTTTAGCTAGAGACAGCATAACAAATAGAGATGTTAAAGGACGAATTATGTAGAAGGAAGGAAGTAGAAAATCTCAGAAAAAAAAAAACTTAAAAGACTTGACTAAGTAATTTCATTGCATGTTTTTTTTAGTTACAACAGAAAGGGAGAATTCGAATATAATACCTATGACTCATATAAAGATGCACTTTCTACTACAATTTATTTTCATGCTTAATGTCACAGACTTGGTCTTAATGGTCTTTTAAAATATTATATATGTATAGAAAAATGTAAATATGTGAAAAATTCCGAATGAATTTTCACAGTGCGTGATATTAATTACCGGAATAGTAATTAAGTTTCATTATTATAAAATGCACGTTTAATTGTCCAACTAATGAATTTAATTTTGTTATATATATATATACTGTTTGCTATAGAGAAACGGAACCTAATTATAGCTAAAGGAGTTCATGTTTCAAATGTCAATGCGATGTCGTTTTGAATTTTAATAATTATATATAGTCAAGTTTGTTTAAATTTTATGCAGTAGTAATTTTTCTAATTAATTATTTGTAAAACTGAATACTTTGCTTGCCTGCGTCTTTAATTTAGACAAAGAAAAAAATGAAAAAAAATGAAAATGGTAAATTTGTACGAATTCATGAAAAATATGAAATATCACAGTGATTTTTGTTTGCAAAAATATCAAATGGCCCCCACACATAACATGCAATCAAATTTCTCTCTTTTACTTTTTCAAAACGCAGACGCCCTAAAGCTTGAGTGGGTCTCAACTTGACACATGTTATTTGTCTTAAAATTTAAAAAGGGAGAATAAGCACGTGAAAAATAAGAATAACTCTTCTTTTTTTTTTTTTCTTTCCAGAATAGAGACTGCTTCAGTGCTTCATAGACAAAATTAAGTTAAAAAATAAAAAGATCCTTCAGCTTAACGAATTTTATAAAAATAAGTTTTTAATTAAAGAATTATTCAATTAACATATTTAAATATTAATTTTGAACTAATTTAATTCTTCAATTATGAAAGTTGTTCAATATATTTCATTAACTATCAATTTTAAGCTAACTCAATTTCCATCTATAAAATATTTATCGAAAAGTACTTAATTGATCAAAATTTCAATTAGGCTCTATTTAGAAAACACCTAGTATTTAATTAATGATAGTTAATTATTGGACAACATAAATGATAGACAAGGACAGAGTTTGAAAGGGAAGGTTGTTATATTAAATATACTAATTAAAACAAATAAGATAAATCACAAATTTAATAATTGGATGAAAGTAACAACACATCCTTTTTCCAAATTAGGAAATCTCATAAGAGTATCTAATGGGACACGGCGCCGAATTTTCTACGACTTGTGTATTACGTGGCAAAAAAAATCAGCAGCGGATTGTCAATCATTAACAATTAACAGTTTAAGTAAAAACGGCACCGTCAGGAAGTGAAGACGAAGGAAAAGTTCATTTCAATGAGAACAGAAGGTGAGGTGGCGTTCGCCTTTTTTTTTTTTCTTTTTAGGGAGTTTAGACTTTTGGAGAGAGCTAAACCGCTTTGACACACGGGACGTTGAGAAAAAATTTAAAATATACAATTATAAATTAAATATTTAAAAAAAATTCACTCAAAAATTTAAAACACAACAAAATTTTACTAAACTATAAATATTACAAAAAAAACTCTTAATTATTACAAATATTCAAGACTTGTAGTCTTCACTCTTGGATGGTTTAAACTTTGAAAATGTGTCTATTTATAGGCTCAAAGTTTAATCCACACCATCTATTTGTTCAAATCTTTGGTATGATAGGTGTACCTAATATGAACTTAATTTTTCAATAAATTATATAGAGATTGATGTTCCTAATATTTGTTTAATTTTTCAACAAATTAATGGTAGGTGTATCTAAATTATTTTGATATTGATTCTTAACACGAGACATTAGTAACAGTGGGATGGAGCTTCTGTGCCATTCTTCTGTCAGAATTTGATTTTGTGCACATTCAGCATATTTAAGTTTTCCTACGACGTTATCAAGATTTTGGGCTCTACCATTTCCGATTCAAACAACAATAACGAAAGGGAAAGAAATAAAGAAAGTCTCCAAGTTGATTACGTCTTTCGATTTCTAGTGATGGTCACATCGCTTCTTTTTATATATATATATATATATATATATATATATATATATATATATATATATATATATACATATATATACAACTTGAGTTTCGAATTCGAGATATTAGAAGAGGAAGCGATTTATATCACTATCGATAAGTTATATTATTATCTAAAATTATTACCGTTTATATTATTGATTAATAATTAAATGACGGTCGACTTTTCAATTTGTCTATTTTTCTCAGATTACATTTTTGATTATATATGCTTCATAACTTTGTTTTTAGACCATATTGTTATATCTAAAATTTAAAAAATTACATATCATGCCATAATTTGCTAATGTGACAATAATTTGTTCATTTAAATTTTGATTATCATATCAACAAATAATGATGAGATATATGGTATTTTAAAATTCTGAGACGACAATATAGTCCAAAAACAATATTTAAGAGGCAAATATGAAAAATATCAATTAATGTGACAATCTGAAAAAAAAAAAATAAATTAGGGGGGCTGCATATGATTTAAGCATAACTAAATACTAAAAAGGTAATTAACCCGAATAACAACTCAAGAAAATTAATTTATTTCTCAGTACAAGTAATGACAAATTTAAATGTACTTTAAGAATGTTGGGTTTAAAAGCAAAACATCAATCGTATTCTGATTAAAATCTAGGGAAAATTTTAATTTTGTCTTTTTAATTTGATATTTATCATTTTTTTTCTTGTAAATTGTATATATGATGTTTCATTTTTTTTTACTTGGACATCCCCGTCCTTTATTTTATATATTTAATTTTTTTAAATTATTAACCGTTAAATTTTGAATAGAAAAATTGATAGAGTTATCTAATTCAAATATTAAGTATATATGTCTAATTGAAAAAGGAGTGAAATGTTACAATTATGTTACTTGCTTCATTCGAAAAATATAAATTTGCTTTTATTTTTACCATACATTAATTATGGGTATATTAGATAACTAAAAAATAATAATAATTCATAATTTCTAATAACAAAGCACATAAAAAAAACAATGACTAGTATAAAATAACAATTAATTTTAATTTTAAAACAAAAAAGTAAAATATCTTTTTGGGATGAATTGAGTTTATATAAATAAATTGGAGAATAATTTTTTCAAAATTTCCTTTCTTCACTGCCCATTGTCACGGAATTTGTAGTTTTGTAATCCTAATCAACGTTGTGGATTTGCAAATATGGTTATATAAGGTATATATACATATATGTTTTTTTAAAGAATTATTGAAAAAAAAAAGTTGAGATGAAAAGAAATAGGAGATCATGTAGATATTTCCTTAGATATAATTAAATTTTGCATGTCATGCCGCCGAGTTTAGTTTAGGCCAATACGCACGTTTTGCTCTCAAATGTGCTACACTAACTGGAAATTAAGTGTGATTGTGATCATAATAGAAACGGAGTTTAAATTGAGATCGTGTACATATAAAATAATCAATTTCAAACTTTAGATATCAAATTTTACACGAAAATTGAGAAAAACGAAACCGAATCGAAAATATCTATTTTTTGCTTTTTCAGCGAGTTAGGAATTAAGAATACTAAGACGTAGAGAATACTAAAATGAATTTATCGGTATAATCTCATATTAAAACTCAAATGTTTAGAAAACGAAATCAAAAAAATAAAATTCAAGGCACAGTTCAACAAGAATATCACATAACTCAATTTTTTGATATAGGGTGTCAATAGAGAAACCGAGAACGTCATTATATAGAATTAATTATACTGCAAAAATTGAAGCATTTAATTGATGAAAATTAACTAGTTTAGGGGTTGTAATTTAAGAAATTAAAATAAAAGTGCTGTTTAATTTGGAAAAGAGAAAAGATTAAGGGCTAAAATTGAAATTTTGAATATAGTTAGTAATAATAAAGATTAATTAAAACTATTATAGATTAATTAATTTTAATCAACCGATGCATGTCTCCCACCTGGAGAACATGCAATAACATCATTTTTCATTCTTATAAAAGGCAGGTGGCCAATTGTAAGAATGGGTACAATTTCTTTCAAAAAGACGAGTTATGTTCGTCCATTTTCCCATTTTTCACTGAGCTACATTTCTCTACTTCTCCATCTCTAACCCGAGCCTCCCTCCTCTCTAATCTTCTTCTTTTTCTCTTCAAATTTCAATAATTAATCACCAAATTTGAAGTGGAAAGGATTGATCAATCATGAGCCGAGGAGAGTGAAGACAAAATCTAAATTCAAGCTTATTTTCAAAGTGAAGCCGATACATAAAAGGGAGAAACGTACTTGTTGCCATTATAACTTGGAAAAGAGCCAAAAAGGGCTTGCATGTGAGTAGTAGGCCAAGGAAAGGAGCGAAACAAAGCTAACAAGGGAGAAACGAAAATCAAGCCTTTAAGGCTTAGGAGGCTCTCGGCCAAGTGAGAAAAACATAGGTAAACAAGTTAGTCTTTAACCTTTTCATCCATTTTCCTTCTTTTTCCCTAAAGTTGTAATTAATTATTTTTCCTTTCCTCTTGTCTTTCCTTCTAGATGTGGCATAAAAAAAAAAAAAGTTTAGGCCGAGACACTGAAGGAGCATTTCTTGCGTTGGGGTTGAATTAGAATTTCATTTTTTGTAAGAAGTGGACTTGTTGAAGCCGAGAGGTAGAAGTGGGAATTGGCCTTGACCTGAAACAAAGGAATTTCGAAACATGGTGGAAATTTGGAAGGTTTAGCTGTGGCCTTGAACTGGGAAAAGAATTGGTTAAATCAAAATAAAAATAAAAATTAAATGATTAAAAAAAATTGTTAAACTTAATCAAGGCAAAAAAAAAATTTAATTAGGGAATTAATTGTGGAAAAATTATTAAATAGGTGGAGAAAACTATTGTTGGCCGAGACACTATAAGGGAGGAATTGGTCTTGATTTCTTGTTAAGAACTTGGGATTTGGTGAACTTTAAAGATGGAGACATAGACCCAAAAAAAAAAAAAAAGAAGAAACCTTGATAAATTGAGTTAAAAATATGGGTTCAATTAGTAGAGACCGTGTGTTATAACCATATCTTTTTGAGATAATTGAACTTGGAACCTAGACCTTTTAAACCGTGAAGGCTTATACCCTTAAATGTGGCAAATAAATTGAATTTTGGACATTGGACTCATGATGATAAGAAGGAATTCGAAAGTTAGATAAAATCCGAGAGCTAATGGAGTTTACGGATATAGAGTTGTTTGACATCTTTTGCATATGTTTACCCTTTTGTCTCTCTATAGTCATATCTAAGTAATCAATTTATGGGTGCAATAGGTAAATAACTTAGAAATGTGTTTGATGATACTAATGTGATAATTTATTATATGATATATATATATATATATATATATTGTTCATTATAAGAAAATATATTTGAATTATATAGAAAAATTATAATTTAATAATATTTATAAAACTTGTACAACTGAGTTGAAACTCAGCGTGAGAATTATCTTTCTATTTCGCAGGTTGAGTTGCACAGTGGAAGCGGAATATGGATGGATAAGAGTTCGTAAATCTAATGATTCCACTAAATGAGCGAAACAGTAACAGGAATAATGATAGTCATGTCATGCTCATAAATGAATTTTTCTTTTTATTCATTAGATATATTTTAAAATAAATATATGTATGCAAATAAAAATAATATACTAGTTTATAGTTTGTAAAAATACAATTTACACATATTTATAAAAATTATTTATTTTCATTTTGAGTTATAAATAGATACACTCAGTTAAATATATCATTTTATCTTACTTAGGTGCATAAAGATAAAGATGTGTTATACTGCATATGTTATATATGGTATGGGCGGGGTAGACAAATGGAGATATATATAAAATGTTGATTGTTGAAATTCCCAACATTTATAAAATGTGGAGTTTTATTTTTGACACCGGTGAGTTGAGAATGGACAGTGGAAATTGAAGAGTAACATAGTTGTTTGTTTATTACGTACGAGCAGGATTGATTTGCCCATTTGCCAACTCTTGTTCATGGGTCCATTTTCATTGTAACATGCAAAACCAGCAACATCACTATGGCTTATTGACCCTACTGCTTCGACTGTCTATCTCACGCCTCTAATGCTTCCTTTTCTATTTCTCTCAATTTAGATCATGAATAGGCATTAGCACAAATGTAAATGAGTGGTTTAATTTTGAGTCCGTCACTTCCACTAACATTTTTTTTTATCAAATAAATATCGAGAGAGGAGGGGCAGAATTCAAACCTGGATTGCTTGAAAAACTTATACTGATAATTTCCACTTTCACCACATTTTTAATACGTAAACATTTGAATTTTATTTTATATTACACCTGCTGTTTTTTTTCCCTCTGAGTTATGTCTATAAAAACACAAAAAATCAGTGAATATAACAAACACCAAAAAAAAATCATACATACATTAAAAACATGAATGTCTATAAGAAAATCCTGAGCCGGCTTGGAGAGAAAATTCGATTGAGAAATTAACCATTTTATAAATATAATGAATCAACACGACTCTCATTAGCCTCCAAATAGCTCTAATGGTGGGAGAACAAACTCATGGCTTATGAGTACAATCTCATCTATCATATTTGTTACCCCTTTGCTGTCGCACTCCACCAAAATCTTATCAAAACTCAAATACTTTGCAAGATAGAGAACTTGATAAAGATCTAATGGTATATTTATGTCACATGACTTCATCCTTTTTTTCTTTTTAAGTAAAATGTTTTGATTTGAGTTCGAATTTGCAATCCCATACCCCTATAATAATATTAATATGCATATGAAATTAAAATTCAATACAAATGTAATAGGTCTAACTAAATGTACTTGAATAACAAAATACATGTTCACTGCATTGAATAACAAAACCCAATATAAAATGGAAGTAGGAAGAAGCCCATAAATGCCGCAGTGATGCACTTATAGCCCATCTTTCAATCGTTCATCGGATTAGAAATTTAAAATTCGCAACTGTTAGAAAATTAAAGTTTAGCGATTCTAAAGCTTTCTCGCGCTGTCAAACTTCCTAATAGAAGTTAACCAGACCGCGGTAGAGAATCCTTAGCAATTGGCCACCTGCCATCAACCCAAGGCAGCGTTCCAATTTGACATTTGATCGTGCAAGAACCTAAATAAATATTTCACTTATCAGGAGCATTACTCATGCATTCGAATGTGAAAATTGTCTAAAGCGTCATTTTTATAACAAACATGCAATTGTAAATATAGGCAAAATTTCAGAATTGCATTTTTTGTTTCCTATTTCAGAACCTTCAGCAGCAATAGTAGCCCTTAAGTTGATTGAAGGGTTGGCTCATGCTGTTAGCAAAGCAGTCTCTTTTGGTAAGGACCATGACATTGATCGCAGCATTATGGTAAGTGAATCAGCTAACTGTCAAAACTCTTTCTGGAACTGTTTCCCATTTCAGGCAATTTCTACTCCACATCATTATGTGGGTAACCACAATTGGAATTGTAATGTGGGTATCATTAAATTTCAACAAAAACTGGCTGGTCGGGCACACCAACACATGAATTTTCTAATTTGAGAACATGCACGGCAGCATATAATAGAATGTCTTCGCTAAAAAAAAAAACTAAAACTACTATATTTTTTCAACTTCTAATGTAACACTTTCCCTGCCCTCGTTTTTGCCACTTCACTCTTTCTAAGTTACACACAAGCCAACAAAATCACCTAATGTGGACAGCTGATCTGTACCAAGCTTCTGAAGGATTACCCATTTGCATTTCTCAATCTTGCAACCAGCTCATCCTGCACATATGGCGCAATAAATCAGTGAAGGAAGATGCAAGGATAACGCTTAACTCTCAAATTCAGTATTAATCAGAGAATGACAATGCTTAGGTTCCATTCTGGTCATGAACGCCCCATGCATTAGGTAAAAACAAAAAAAGAGTCCAGACTAACTTCATATGAGTCATTTTTATACTTGCCTTCTTTCCTTTGGGTGAAAGGCCCCGTTCCTTGAGGAGACCACGAAGCCTTTCTACTGTCAGACTGTAAAAATCCCTCTCAGATGTCTGGCTATCAGATCCCTCTGCACACAAAAATTTTAAAATTAAAAGCAATGGTACAAATAATAAACATTAATTTGAATAGAAGCTGCAGAAAAATGAAATATGTCCAGCTTAAAAAACAAGTTTGCTTACATTAGGCAGATTCTCTGGGAAAAAAAAGGCATTTAGTTATAGAAAATCTTCCTCATTCTCGTTGATTTTATAAAAGGGCCCTCTTCAACATTTTCTCTGTCCATTATTTCATTGATCTACATTATACTGTCATATTCTTAAGGCAAAATTTCAAATTTATAGTCCAAACAAAAAAAAGGAATGGTTAATGCTGGAAAGGAAAACCATGCTTAGGGTTATAACGATCATTAATTTACCTGGGAGCAACAGGTATGCAAGGATAAGTCAATAGAAAGCACATAGTTTAAAGATAAAGCTTAAAGGCACCATGAGGGTTCTTTTCTTGGAGGAAATAATTATAAACTTCATTTGGTGGTGAAACTAACAAGGGGGAAGATGAAATTAAAATTATTTCTTGCTGTTAACCATTTCAAACCCCTATAATACACATAAATACCAACTAAATGAGTGCCAATACAAAACAAGGACTATAAGAGCTTACCTTTCCGAGTACCAATTTGACTATTGCTTCTCTTGGATGAACTGCAGCCATCCTGAACTCTTTCTGGAGCACTGAAAAAGAAATAAGAGGTATCAAGCATCTAAGATACTTGATATATATTTAGAAGCAGAGAGGACAGTGTCAACATAGGGTGCTTGAAAGCCAAGGAGAAATTACAGGAGTTGTGTACATATGTGCATGTATGTGAATTACTACAAACAGTAGGGCAATGATAAAACCATGAATGAAGTCTACATTCAAATGCAGAATCTCACATCAACCTATATCTGGATGCACGTAGTCTTCTAACAAAGATGGAGGCAATACCGCTTTCGAGAACCCTCAGATGCAGTTACCCCCTTTGCAACCTTTGAACAGGAATCACCCTTTTGTTTTTTAAGCTGAAGCGATCTAATCAATATGTTTGTTTGATTAGTCTTTATCTGTTGGCCCTCTGAATATACAAGAAAGAGAAATCAGTTCTTAAAATTTATAAATAAAGTATTTCACAACAAAGTCCCTAGCTTTGGAAACTTAAAATTCAGGTATACTGCAGTTCAGAAAGAAAGAAGGAAGAGGAACATAATGATTCCCCCAGCACAACCAGCAGATGGAGTACAAAACTAAAGTTATAAAATTACATGAAACACTTTTGAAGCACAAAAAATTAGTAAGTCTATGAAGTTGAAAACAGAAGCATACCTGGGGGTGATGTCTCATGCTCACAGATATACACTCGCATCCCACCCTACATATCAGCATAAGAATGAAAATTCAATGTGAAAGAAAATGCTACTCATTGACAGGAGGAGGAAACCAATAAACAGAAAATAATAGGCAATGTCTAATTAACTTAAACCAAGAATGTAGGACACAAGAAATATACCCATAAAAGAAAATAAGAAGAGCAATGATTTAAACATTGCCATTAGTCAATATTTTCTAATTAGATTTGTTACCTTAAACGGAACTGAGGAAAACACAACAAATATTGCAATTACAGCACAGAATCTAGACAAATGAACTTAGGAAACTCTTTCTTTCTAAATATCTTCAAAAAATTGAAGTAAAACAAGAACCTAAGAAGTATATCATTTAACTAAAAGAAAATATAATGTACAGTAGACAAGACACAACCAAGATAAAGCAATAAAAACGTTAAAAATTACTAGCAAACAAGAAAAATCCAAGAACTCTTTAATCAAATGCATAGTGCTTTATTTTTCCCATTTGATCAACAATTCTCTTTTGTAATAAAAGGAGCTCATTACATGCTCGGCACTGAATATTAAGGGCAAGTATACAGATAAACCTTGATATATATGTGTGTGTATTACATGTGGTAAAGTGAGCTTAACACAGGCTTGGCAGTGAATATTGAGGGCTAATGTACAACCACTTGAATAAACCTGGGTTGCTTTTCTTACCATATACATGTGATTTTGTGTGTAGACAAAATTTCTCACAAGGAAAAGCTTGAATTGAAAACATGGCAGAGCCAAATAGGCTGCAAAAGAAACGGGCTCTGCATATTTCTAACTCTTATAACAAAATATGAAAGGATAAAAAAAGCTGCAATATTTTTCAGGATAAGTATCTATTTCACCATTCTGAAGAGATTGGTCAAATTTATTGCGTATAGCCACCAAATTAATGAAAAAGACATAGTCAGCCATTAGGTTTAAAAGAATGAGAGGAATTCTATAATTAACAACAACAAAAACAGACAGTTCCAGTAAATTATTGAAGATATCTGAGAAAATGGAGCAGCAGCAAGTCAAGGTAACCAAAGGATTATGCTATTTTTAAAGGGTATCTCCTTCACAGCCTGGAATATCATTATTATCTCTCATGCATGTTATATATATGGTTCAAATACTCAAACTAAATTCAGTATCTGCAGCTGCACAGGGATTAAAGGCATAACTCAACCACAGAAGACTCATTATCTGCTGGTGTTCGATTCGAAAGGAATATTTTCTTCATTCCTTTCTCTATCATCATCACTTTTCTATTATCTTTTCTTCATTCCTAGAATTACAGGCACCCCAAAAGCTAGAAAGGTGTTAAGACACTTAAACACAATTTCATTAGCATTTCCATCCAATGCCAATATCCTGAGAAAATGCCTTCAACTTCAACCATTAAGATGGCATATATAAAAAGTATCTACGTTTATGTATTCAAACCCAAAAAAATAGTTTTACCAGGTTGTTAAAGTTCTTAGAGCTAGTCAACTAGCTTTTCACTCAATGGAAATATGGCCACAATAATGAGGCAACCCAATATTAAATCCACACAAAGATGCATTATATGATCTACATTCTCTTTAGTTGGAAAGAAATCTGTGTTTATCATCAAAGCAAACAGGACGGTTCAGAAAGTATAGCCTTGTTCAATCCCCCCACACTGGAACAATTTAATTCGGTTCATTACCAATCAAATCCAAATCTAGTAACACATAAACAGCAACAACAATACAATAGTCTGACACGTTATAGACACAAATGCGATCATCCCCGTTTCCAATACTATCTGCCAACCAACAAAGTTGGAAAGACATAAATAATTTACTTAGCAATTAAAAATAATGTTTTCCCTATTCACCACCAACGATGCTCTCAGTTTTAAATTAAATTCCCATTGTAATTGAAAAATAAAAAGATACGTCAATTGTGACTATAAATAATTACTAACTGCTACTCTATATTCAAGATCAACCTCTAATTGGGGCAAAGGATTAACATACTTTATATATAAAATGCCACCCCACAGCTGAATCAAATTAGTCAGTAGAGTAAGTTAATTGACAAAAACCAAACTTCAAAATTTTTTAATGCCCCAATTATCCGGCATTTTCTCAGAAATCAAACAGGGTCACTTGGACTTGTTAAAAAGAAAACAAATATAAAAAGAAAAAAAAATAGCGGAATGAAGTGGAGAAGAAGAGCTTCACTGGATTGGAAGAGAGGACAGTGGAGGACAAGAAGCCGCGGGAAGGAAGGTTAGCGAGGAATTTGGAAATGCCAGTAGTCGTTGGATTTGAATCGGATGGCTGAGAAGAACCTTCCATGGCGCTAAAAACCTCGCTATGCACGGATAAAGCGGCGAGAGAGGGATATAGAGAGCGCCAATATCAGTATGGGGCGACCAGCGTGACTTGTTTACGAGTCTCCACTCCCCATCTTTGTCCGCTAAATTTAGGATGGGCCGGAGCCAGAATTTGCCATTCAGGGGCACACTTTCAATTGTAATATGTTTTTATAGGAATAAAATAATTTATAATGTATATAAAAAAATTAATAAAGTAGAAAATTAATATTTTTTTTTCGATAGAATTGAATAAAATTTAAATTAAGCCAAGGGCTGAAACTTGGAAACCACACAATTTTGATTAAATCATAAAAAAAAGGGGCAATCCGGTAAGGGTAATTTTTTTTAATTCCTTTCATGATAGACTTAATAATTGATTTTTATTTTGAATTAAGATCCCTCATTTTTTTTACAACATGATAGATCATATTTTTCTAATTTTAATTATTTTTTAAATATTTAATTAAATTAAATTTTAATTTTTTATTTATAATTTAATAGTTTTTTTAAAAAGAAATAAGCAATATCATTGAAACTTAGCTCATTACATCACAAACAAGAGAATCCTTCAAGAATAAATGAGGGGTTCTCCAAATAGAAGGAGAAACATGAGAACAAACAGCTCTAACCATGGCATGAGCTATATTATGCGCTTCCCTATTAACAAAAGAAAAACTTGAAATATCACTAGTAGACATTAAATTAATACAATCCGAAATCAAAAGCACCAATCTAAGACAAATTAGGTTTCGGATATAGGGTTGCACCAACAATTGTCTTTGCATCTGACTCTAGTATAATAGTAAAGTAACACTCATCTTTAAGTCAATTAAGAACTTTTATGAGACACAAGACCTCAACTACTGAAGGATGAACATGTCTGGACCAGGTTTTTGAAAAGTCAACCACAAACTCCCCTCGATCACTACAAACCACAACACCCAACCCAATCAAATTATTATCCTGAAATAAAAGAACGTCAAAATTGCATTTTAAGAAAAGAAGAGGGTGGAGTTTGCCATCTCAAAATGCGAAGAGGTACCTGAGGCATGGGCATTACCATGTGTGCCTTACTCCAGTATGCAAAGGAGGAAAGAGATGAGGATATAATATTAGGAGCCAAAATCACTTGCTTACACCAAAAGCCAATTATTTCTCTGATGCCAAATACCCTAAAACACCATACAAACTTTTAAAATTTGAAAAATAATAAAAAAAATCTGTAATGCATAATTAAACCAATCCTAAAAAATGGAAACTTTAACACTAGAAACATCCAAACTCAACTCTCTCAAACAGTTCAATTGCCAAAACAGTAATCTAGAAAAAGATGCAATACATGCTGCCCATACTAACCACATATAGCAAAACAATTATTCACCGGAGTACCTCTGAAGAAAAGACGTTCTACAGTAGGAAGTAAATTCTTGCAGATCCTCCATAAGAACGATTTAACTATGTGAGACATCTGGACCTTACAAATAGGGATATTCATAAATCGTCCAACCGGTTTAATCTGTATTAACCTGAACTAACTCGCAATAATGGATTTGATTGGTTTATATTTTTTTCAAATAATATTTTGTGAATTGAACTGAATTTTTTATATTTCAATCTGTAAACTAACCCACAATATATATATATATATATATATATATATATATATATATATATATATATAACCAACATTTTAAATGTGTATTTATGTGTACTATTTTTTTCATATTTCATGATGCAAACTAGAAATCATAAAATTTTCATATATTTTTTTAATATTTTCAAACATTAACGAATGAGTTATCAATTGAAATTAAAATGGAATTGGATAGATATTTGATGAAGCATTGTGAACAGTTGGTTAAAAAATATAATATATTAGATTAGTAAAAGCTTAACACTTTGAAATTTTGTATATTTTCAAAAATTGCGAAAAATATTTTAATAATTTCAATTTTAATGGTTGACTTTGAATCCGTTTTTAGCACAAGTAGAAAAATTATTTATTCATTTAAAGTTCATTGGCTCATAAAACGGTGAAAACCCTTATATGTACACAAAATTGGTTGCGATCCGAGATTATCTCTCCTGACTTTCAAGAAATATTGGATGATATAGAAAATTTTGAATAAATCGCACAAATAATGAGTAAAATTATCTCTTTGATACATAAGTTCTAACATTAATACTTTTTTTAATAGAAATTTTCATGCATAGTACAATTACCACAACAAAATGATGAAGTTGAAGATGATCCATGATGAATGACAAAATAGGTAAATGATATTTTTTAAATCAAATTAAATTTGTGCATATTGCAATGGTAAAAACCATTATTGTGCTTTATTTTTGTTATGAGCACTATTTCTATAATCTCACATGTGGTGTTAAATTTTTTGTGTTGTGGATTTCTAATCTTAAATGAATTATTTTGATAATTTGTTATAATTTTTTTAGAAAATTTTTACTGTAGTTTTCATACTATGACATACTATTAAGTATTTTATGTAATAAACTAAATATTTTTTTATATTATGAATGTTGTGAGATATTATATAAAAAGTAAAAAATATATAAAATTAATCTGCAAACCAATTCAATTCAATATGCAATTTGTGATTTGAATTGGATTGGTTATATATATATATATATATATATATATATATATATATATATATATATATATATATATTTGTGTATTGATTGATAAATTTTCAATCTACAAATTATAATTTGGATTGAATGTTGTGTTTAACCGGCACTAAACCGACCCGTAAACATCTCTACTTCCAAACACTGTCCCACATAAAACCCATCAATAAGATTGTATATACTCAAGAGCTCACTACTAGCCACTTTTATAACTAGAATGAGCAAGCCAACTTATTATAATGTCAAATAATCTTATCTTTACAAATGATTTAACTGGAAGAAAGTTTCAAAATTTTCTTAAACTCATCTCTTCAAAACACTCATACAATATCTCTACATCTCATTCTAATGTTCCTCGAATCCTTAAGTCATTTACAACCAAATTTTCCAAACAAGAGACAACGGAAAAAAAAAACAATAAAATTATAATCCCTACATGCTAAGGATCCTCCCATACTCTAATCTTCAAAACATTTCAAATGCACCATCGACATTTTTTTTTCCAAAACTTCAAATACTTTTCCAAAAAACTAGGGTTAGTCTCTAATTGAACTGAGAAAAATCTCCATAAGGATAATATTTAGTTTTTAGAATCCAAAAAAAAAGCATAATGATTAGAAATAAGCCTCCAAGCTTACTTACCAAACATAGCTAAATTGAAGGAATAAATATGTCTAAAACTCATACCTCCATTATCCTTTCAAGCAAAATATTTTTTCCAATATTGTTAATGGATTTTAGGCAAACCATTTGGACTTAAGCTTTACCAAAAAAGAATTTGTCATTTTTCTAAAGCTCATAACATAAAGGAACGGGAAGAAGGAAAATACTAATGCAAAACACCAGGACAACTTAAGCAACAAATTTAATCAAAATTTATTTGTCAGTTTGAGAAAACAACTTTCTATACCACCCAACACAATCTATTTTAAAAGTTATCTTTAAGATAAGCAAAAATAAATTTTTTATGCCTACCAATAAGGGAAGACAAACTAAGATATCTGTCAGTATTAAAAAGATAAAAAACACAGAGAACACCATTGATATCATTGAAAATAGGCTCATTCGGATATAATACTATATTTTTGACAATTTATGGTATGTCCTTGAACCTTTGGAATACATCAATTATAGCAAAAATACTCTCCTATAGTAGCTTTGATAAAAAGGAAATTATTTTCAACAAAAAGAAGATGAGACACTCTAATAACTCTTATAAATTTATATAAATATTGATTATAGAAATAAAATTTATTTAAAAATATAATTAAAATTTTGCTGAATATCAGCAAAAACAACATCTGTAATAACAACTGGTGAGATGAAAATGTTTTTAGTTTATCAAACTGCAAGTAGAGCTGTAAATGAACTAAATCGCTCATTAGCTATTCAGGTCTCAATTCAAAAAAAATTTGTTCTAAATCATTTATTACGGTTAACAAGCCGAGTTCAAGTTCAAATTTGAGTTTGAAAATCTTATCGAGTTTGAGCTCGAGTTTAATACTGTTTGGTTCATCAGTTTGCGAACATATTCATTTATAAGTTCGTGAACAAGTTCGTTAACATATTCGTTTAAAAAGCTCACGAACGTGTTCGTTTAAAAAACTCTCGAACGTGTTTGTTTACCAGTTCGTGAACATGTTCACGAACATGTTCGTTTAAAAAATTTGTGAACGTGTTTATTTAAAAATTCGCAAATTTGTTCGTTTAAAATCTCGCAAACATGCTCATTTATTGCTCGTTTATATTATATTTTGTTATCAAACTCGAATTTTTATCATTATTAGAGTTAAACTCGAATTTTTTTTTATTATTAGTTAACTAATCGAACTCGAATTTTTGTCATTATTAATTAACGAGCCGAACTCGAATTTTTATCATTATTAATTAACGAGACAAAATCAAATTTTAGTCATTATTAATTAATGAGTTGAATTTGAATTAAATTTATTAAATATAATAAATGAATTTTTTTCAAACTATTCGTAAATTTAATAATTTTTTAATAAATTAAATTTAAATTTATATATAAAAATTCGAATTGAATTCAAGCCAAACTCAATCTTATAATAAATATAAATAAATTAAATTCCAATAAGCGCTACTAGTTCACAGACCTGACAGCCCTAACTGCAAGGATAATGAAGCTCTTAGTTCACCAGCAGTGATCCCAATCAGCGCTCGCAGAATCGTAGCAAATCACATGGATAAGACAGGGTTTTAAGCTCAAGTCCCTATGAACAGCGATAAGTAATCATGCCGCCACGTGTCATAATCAGGCACTTCTCATCAACTTCCACAAGAAGGAATATCACGCTCCCGCAGACCCGCTCACATTCGATCGCGCCACACCAAGCGGCCGCCACTAACAATTAAGATAAAGTGTCTTTCTCTTGAAATAATCAATGAAATAGCGACACAAGGATAAGCATGAAAAGAAAAACTTCGTCAAATACTCAAAATGCTTTGACACTCCACACCATCACCCTTCATGCATTCTCTCTAGCTCCCACCATTCCCTTGCCTCCACGTGTGGAATTGAACTGACTTGTAATCGCTTCAACGGTCTTAACTTAATCAGTGATGATCAGTGAGAGGAGTGAGATCTGATGTAGAGAATAAACTGAAGGATGTAGCTTTTTGGATTATTGAGGGGTAGTCAGCTTCAAAAGCCTCGCATAGAAGGAAAGGGGAAACCTCGTTAGAAGTTTGAAGATGGGAACTTTGCAGATGACTAGAGAGAGTGAGCTGTTGCCGCAGGAGAATAGTCCAAGGAGTCCTGAGGCCAGATTGGGGATGGAAGTGGAGCATCTATGGGATGTACAGATGACACAATTGAGTCCAACTGAAAAGCTCAATGCTTGCTTCGAAAGTATCCCTGTCGCCGCCTTCCCTTCTCCACCTTCCTTTAAGGGTTCGTGTCTGCTGATCAATCGAATCGAGTTTTGTGTTCGATCGGTTATTTTATTCCTAAACTGATTGATTAAATGTTTGCTTAATTTATGATGTTTGAATGGATGGATGCAGTTGTGGAGATAAGATCAGACACGAGCCTACCAGATGCTGTGAAGATACTAGCGGATAACAAAATACTAAGCGCTCCTGTTTTGGATGTTGATGCGCCAGAGGATGCTAGTTGGATGGATAGATACCTTGGCGTGGTTGAGTTTGCTGGAATTGCTGTTTGGATTTTGCATCAGGTTAGCATTTCAGTGAATTTTCTTTTTTTATATAATTCTTTATACAAGGGAAGCACGTCTTTTCCGCTCTATAGACAACTCAAAAGATTATCATTGATCCATATCAAGCAGCTTCAGTTAGGAGGTGGTACTGAAATATTTGTTTTTCATTTTGCATAAAGTGGGAATTAACTTTCTCTTCTGATATAGAGAGATTTTGGGTCCTATATTTGTGAATATATTCATGATCTTGTTAGAATTTCGCAAGTTCACATGAAGTTGCTGGAAAATGTTTTTAACCAAGTTTTAAAAATTTTAAGGTCGAAAGATTATGAAACTGGAATATAAAATATTACACATTTTTAACCAAGTTTCTGCAGGTGAAAATGTTTGCCTTCCCCCCACCCCCCATTGAAAGTTGAAATTCATTTTTCTTGGAATTTTTTATCAATGATTTATTCATCCCATAGATGTCACTTAGTGGTCCATTTTAATTGTTTTTTGTAGTCATACTATGATTTTAGATTCCATTATTTTAGTTTAATAAAATGATGTTTTGGTTGAGGATTTGGATTTAGCCTATTATGGATGAGTTATAGGAAATGCGTCTTTATGTTGTGGACAGTCGGAACCTCCATCTCCTAGGAGTGAAAGATCTGGAGCAGATCTTGCAGTGGCAGCTAATGGATTGACTGATGCTACAGGGCTTGGGACTTTAGGCCCTGAAGATGCTTCAGCAACTTCTGGAAACTTTTTTGAAACTTTGACTTCTTCTGATTTCTACAAAAACACAAAGGTTCGTGATAAATTTTAATCTTTGTTGATCCTGATTCCTGAGCTGTTTGCTATTTTCTGAATCCTGTGGAAACATGAAGGTTCTAAATCTGGCATGCAGGTTCGAGACATCTCAGGGGGATTCCGTTGGGCACCATTTCTTGCTTTACAGGAATCAAACTCCTTTTTGACAATGCTCTTGTTGCTTTCAAAGTACAAAATGAAGAGTGTTCCTGTGGTCAATCCGGGTGAAGGGAAAATTGAAAACATCATTACACAGTCTGCTGTTATTCACATGTTAGCGGAATGTGCAGGACTTCAATGGTTTGAAAGTTGGGGGACCAAGAAACTTCTAGAAATTGGACTTCCCGTCATGTCTCCTAATCAAATCGTCAAGGTGTGTCTCTTTTCTTTGTTAATGTGTTGTTCGTGTGGATTTAAATGATGTCTTTCCATAGGCATCTAAAGCCAAAAAGAATGTTTTATTAGTCAGTTAATTGATAGTGAACGAATCATTCTGCATCTCTGTGTGTTTGGGATCAGAGATAGGTGCTGCAGGTTTGCAGTTTCATAATGGTTTTAGGCCTCTAAATTTCAACTAACGCTTTGTTTGGATTTAGATAGAAGAGAGTTCAATAAATGTAACTTGAAGTTTATGTTACTCCGGCACTTTATTTTTGAAAAAGTACCCGTACCCTTCGGGTATGACATTGATATGAGTATGAAATTTTTACCAGATCATTCACTTTAAAAGTTTTCCGGTTTCATTTAAATTACACGTGCATATCAAATAGATTTGGAAGAGAGTGATTTTGTGGAGTTAGAATAATTATCTCTTAATGATCCATAATTGGAGACTATGATTTATGGTGGTGACAAAAATTAATATAGATTATATAGCAAATTTTGGTTGATTTATAATTTAAATGGATTTAGAATTATCATTTTATTATTTGTTTGTGTTTTATATTTTAAACTTTAAATTTGTAATTTAAAATATTTTATCTAATTTTATTTTATTTAGTAATTTAATGTTATAATCTGATTTACCTTTTAACTTAAATTATTATATGTAAAAATTAAAATATCTACAATTATATAATATATACGTATTTCTGTACCCGTACCCTAATTTTGGTTACTTTTTAGTCATACCTACGCATTCTAAAATTTAAAAAATAAAAAACCGAACTTCTAGATATGTATCCGTACCTGAGTCCAAGCAACATAAAGTAAAGTAAGCTAAATTATAATATTTATTTTGTCATGTTTGGAAGTAAGGTAGGATATCCGAGGATTTTACAAGACAATTAAAAAATTTAATAATAAAAAAATAGAGTTATGAAAGTAAAGAAAAAGGGTAATTTAGTAATAAAAATTAAATAATATTAAATTTAACATTTAATTTAATTTAAATTTTTTTAACCCTCATTAACACCTCAATTTGGGGTATTAAAATCTTTAATAAAAATAAAAGATTTTAACCCCTCTTTTTACCTCATGTTACTATGAAAAACCCGACACTTACTTTTACTTTCTTCCCAAACACTCCTAATTACCTTCTTTTACTCTATCTTATCCTACGTTGCTTGGACTCGGTTACGGGTACCCAACATGGATACATATTTAAAAGTCTGATTTTTTATTTTTTAAATTTTAGAGTATGTAAGTATGACTAAAAAGTACCAAAAATTAGGCTATAGATACAAGGATACGTCCATATTATATAATTGTAAATATTTTAATTTTTACATATAATAATAATTTAAGTTAAAAGTTATATCAAATTATAACATTAAATTGCTAAATAAAATAAAATTTGATAAAATATTTTAAATTACAAATTTAAAGTCTAAAATTCAAATCACAAATAAATAATAAAATGATAATTCTAAATCCATTTAAATTGTAAATCAACTAAAATTTGCTATATAATCTATATTAATTTATGTTACCACCACAAATTATAGTCTCTAATTGTGGGTCATTAAGAGATAATTCTTATAACTCCACAAAATCTTTCTTTTCTAAGTCTATTTAATATGAACTTGTAATTTAAATAAAACCGGGATTATGAATACCACTTTTAAAATGAAGTATCCGGTAGGGATTTCATACCTATACTAATGTCATACCCGAAGGGTAAGGGTACTTTTTTAAAAATGAAGTGTCAGAGTAACAGACCCCATCCAAATTTAGTAAGTGTGTTACTCTAATGTTCTTGGGCTGGCTGTTGATTTACTTTCAAATGGTAACTTATTTGTTCAGGTTTACGAGGATGAACCAGTGCTCCAGGCATTTAAGTTGATGAGGAAAAAGAGAATTGGAGCAATCCCTGTTGTTGAAAGTGGTGGTAGAAAGGCTACAGGCAATATAAGTCTAAGAGATGTGCAATTCTTGTTAACTGCACCAGAGATCTATCATGATTATAGGTTTGGCACTTCATCTTACATCATAATTGTGCTTAAATGAAATTTTTATAATTAAAACTGTTTCCTTTTTTACAGTTAAAGTTCCCAATTAGCAAAATATGCACGACCATATTGGTAAAACAATTTTGTTCCCAATCTGAGTGCACTCATATAACATTTTTGACAGGTCTATAACAGCAAAGAACTTCTTGACTGCAGTTAGAAGTTACTTGAAGGAGAATCATGAACTGTCACCGATGTTGAATGGCATGGTTACATGCACAAAAGATAACACTATTAAAGAATTGATTCTGAAGCTTGATTCCACACAAATCCATCGGATCTATGTTGTGGATGATGATGGTAACCTAGAAGGGGTGATCACGCTGAGAGACATCATCTCAAGGCTTGTTCACGAGCCCCGTGGCTACTTTGGTGATTTCTTTGATGGAGTATTACCGCTTCCTCCGAGCAGTAGAGTTTAAGTGCTATCAATGATGATAGTCTGATCATTTCCAAATGATTGACCATAGTTTCTGAATCTTTTTGCTTATCTTTGGATCCTTTGCCGTCGAGAAAATGTTGTGACTGTAACACAGGTGAGTTTCATGTAATTAGTTTTCTTCTGCTTTGATGGGTTCCAGTTTCTGTATATTTGGATGTATTTACAAGATGAATGTGAGCTCCCTATTTGTCCCAAAAATGAAGCAAAGTGAAAAGAGCATAGAATTTGTGTTTAAGATTGGTTCACAGTTTCAAAAGAAAATAAAACACTTGATAATGCAGTCTTCTGTTGTTTAAGACAACAAGAATATTGAAGTTTTAGCTGGCGCTCATTTGGTGGGGAAATTGAGTAAAATGATATGAGATTATTATGAACAACTCTAGGATTTTCAAAAAGCTTTAAGTTAGCTGGAACACGAAGTACGTGTTCAAAATAAATGCTTAAATTAAATCTTATGACACAACTTTCGTAGCTAAGAGAGTAAAAGTTAATCTGCAGGCAAGACAGGTGTATTGCAGGCGAACAGTCTACTTTCTTGCATTGCCAATTTTATATTTTCCTATTACAAGTTGTCTCCGAAGTCAGGGATATGGAAATTCTTTCTCGGCAAAAATGGATTTGTCTTTAAAAGCTATTGAGTGTAGCCTTTAATGTTAGATTCCAGAAATTCTGTAACTCAAAGCAAGAGTTTTTCTTGATGTCTCATGCATTGGTGGAGACATATTTTTCATTTCTTAAGCAACGAATCAAAGTATCAAACATTGCTTTATGTGTCATGTATGTATATGTGTGTATTGAGATTGTCTAAAATCCAAGCAAGAAGAAAGAAGTATGCCAAATTTCCACCCAGGTTGAGACAGGCTTCCCAATTCCATGCAAAAGGCAAATATCATTGATTCCAGCGCATGTGGGAAGTAACAAAGATATACGGTTATTCCAATGCTACAAGTTTAGCCTCTTTCCAAGTTTCTTTTACTTTCAGATATGAAAAAAATTACCAATTTTTGATTGGCAAAGTAGCATAGTAGATAGTACCTGGGGATCTGTAGCCCGACATGACCAATTGACAATAACTTGGTTCAACATAGTCCTTTTCTTTAATTTTTAATTTTTTATACATCACTTGGAAAATATTCAAGCCCAACCCCATCCAGTCCCTAGTTTGGGACCCATAATCCTAAGGCAATATTTCAAAGATCAAGGTGATAGTCTGACATAGATAGCGCCACAAATCCAGACAGTTTACTAGCCAACCATAAATAAATAAATAGCCAAAATTTATGAAATCATTAGATGGATAGTCAAAGTTCATGAAAGGCCAAACATCTGGTGGAGGAACAGTTCCTCTTGGCTGGGCTAAAGGTTAATGTAACTTGTCTGGATCAAACACTGAAGCCAGTTTTAAAAAACCGCATATTGAACTGATCACTTTTAATTAGTCCATATGGGTTTCAGTGGTAGAAATGGCACGTTCTTGGGTCTCGTTTATTTGTATTGGTAAGCAAGAGGGGCATTATGCTCCTGCGGATCATAAACATGGTGACCCCATCATGCATCAGGTGGGGTTCAGGTAAGGGACAAAACCCAACCCAACCCATCCGCCACCACAAAATTTATTCATCATGTCATGATAATGTTGAAAGACAGCAACGGTCCACATTATTAGCATTAGTGATTTAGTTGTATTGGTTTGGTAATTAAAATTATGGGACCTCCAATTCAATTGAAACTATAAATATGAAGTAACTCAAATTTCAGTCGGATCTCTTGTAAGAAAAATGTAAAATTAATTAAAACTTGTGCAGCAAAAGGGAAAAATTCCTCCAACAATATTATACACTAGCTACAAAGTGGGCTAGTGCAAATCAATTTTTGCCTAATTTCTGTTCCACAAATCGCCAGAAGGATTTTAAATCATCTGAAACACGACTTCAGCGCAACATGCTTCAAGTAACATGTAGGAGACGTTAATCCAAAAGTAATTTTAGACACTTTGCCTTGGTATGATTCTCCACCTGAGTTGCCCTGTCAACAAGTTTTCCACCGGTATGATAATCTTATATCTAGGAATTCCTTAGACAGATATACTGCAAATCATCAAGAAGATCAAATTATCATCTTAGATCTGTCTCAAATCTCAAAAGTTCATTGTCACTCGTCTATATTATATCAGTTACATCCAGTTATTCATCACCTTCTAACTTCTAAGCACCAAATACCAATACTTCACAGCCTATAAACTAATAATGATAGTTTAACAGGGAATGCAATTTGAATTAGGGTGCAAAACTATATATATATATATATATATATATATATATATATATATATATATATATATATACATATATGACAAAATGGATGCAATTAAAACAGATTTGCTCTTGATAATTGCTAAAGCCACACCTTCAGAAACTGCCAACACATTGACATTTATAGTTTCTAGATACACAGAGATCAATTAATGAATGAATATACAATACATGCATATTTCAAACAATTAGCCTTCACATAGATTCTTCGACTGTTGATTTTATAAAATTCCCTCTAATGTAACATGCAATCAAAATATAAATTCAGCTGAAAAGACCAAGGGCTTCCATTCCATTTTGGCATCTCTCAATGATGACATGCAGGCACAACTGCATTATCATTACCAACCAGGGTTTACAAAAAGACAAAAAGTAACGAACAGCTCTAACTTAATAAGCCTCCAGAATTAATCCCACATCTCAGATAACTACAAGTTTATACCCATAGAATGAACAAAGATTTACTACACTAAAAAACTCTATTTAGATTATGTGCATCATCATGGAACAGAGGATCGATGAAATATGACATTGAAACAAAAATTGATGAAGCAAAGTGGCACACCAGTGACCTGCATAATACAAATTTCTAAAACGCCTGTTTCTCCAGTTTTTCGTTTCCTGCAGCGTTTTGAAAATAGACAAGCTTGCAAAACATTGATTCTAAAAATAGAGAATTCAAAATTAGAACCAATCAACTAAAAAGCATATAATTATAATATACAACAAAGGTGGGTTTATCCTGTTTGATCAACATGCCAATATATGAATCTTCAAGACACGGACATTCAGATGTCAATTTATCTCCAGCTAAAGTGACAATTATTGACAAGATGAAGATACTAAGGAGTCACCACTGTACAAATGCTTTGAAAAGAATGCTCAAAATCAAAGAACCATTTAAAAAGGGTAGATATCCTTTATCTTTAATTCACTTATTCTCTCACAGACACCTTTTAAAGAGTTGCAAACGCATAGTTAAACATGATAGCAAAAACACCCCCACTCTATGAGATAGACGACTGGATTCAGAACAGTATAGCTACCGTAATTCAATGTTAATGGTGATTCATGACAATAAAACACATGAACCAGATAATATCGGAATTAAAAAGAAAAAAAACTGTCTATAATACATGTACAAATCTTAACATAATATATAAAAAGAGCACTATTTAGCTATTGCGGAAACCTGTGTTTAAAACATTAACCCCAGCAAAATACAAAGCATACCATTCAGATACATTAAATAGATGAGTGTTCCTTCTATCCTCGATAAGTGCACGTGCATGCTTACCTGCTAACAGAAGTCTTGTATCCTATGAACTCTTTCTTCTCAGGTGGTGAAGAACAAGAGGTACCCCTTCAAATAAATCTGGTAAATAATTCTCTAAATCTTCTGCTGTGTACTTTATATATTTCCCAGCATTCCTTCCACTCTCTAGCAGACTCCCAAATCTTCCCAAAAATGCACGGTAAGCTGGTAGAACTTTTACAGATATAGATATTCGAAGCTCTTCACGAAGCTGAGGGTCTGGGACTTTCCAACCTGTCTGAATCCTATAGATATCCTCAAAGCATGCATTAAAATTCTTGAACCTATCCTTCAAAGCCACTTTAGAGGCATTATTGGAGCTCCCACCAATTCCTTCATCCTTCAAACAAGACAAGGCCTTACTCCAAGCAGCCCTAAGATAAGCAGTGGCATACTGGCGTATCTGGCCCCGGCGCTTCCGAACCCATTGATCTCCCACTATTTTGATAAGTTCAGAGTCCTTCACCTTCTTCACTATGTAAAGAATATTATTCATCAGAAATATATACTGCATAGCGCCATCCTCATAGAGTCTTGATTTCTCCTCAAGATTTGACTCCAAAGTTGATAACAAGGCCAGCAATCTCCTTGCTATGGGAGTTGTAGTCTCTATATCATCATTTTGCAAATCATTGTTTTCATCCTCATCATCCTCCAGCAGGGAATTCAGTGTCCCGCTATAATCCACAAGCAATCTCACATAATTCATAACATAACGGGTTAGTGGATGAATCTCTCCATTGAGCATGGGCTTCTTAGAAGTCTCGTTCCGCACAGCATTCTCGAACTCTGCAAAAGTACCTTTCGCAGCCTCTCCCAATCCAACCAGCACTCCCTTTGCCTCACTACACACAAACTCATCAGTTATCATCGCCTGCAAATCTGGAAAAACATTTGTCAATGCATCATACATATCCAAAATCCTAAATAGCTTCTCTGAGGACCTCCTCGCAATAGCCACAGCCTCCCCAAAATTTAACAATTGCATCACACACCCCTTTGCAGTCTCATTAAAACAAATTTCCTTAGCTGAATCAGACCCACTAAAAATATAATCACAAAGCCTCTTCTCCCCAGTCAAAAGAACTCTCACCCCAATCTTAACAGCCTGTATCCATTTCTTCATTTTCTCGTCCAAAGTTCTCCAATCAATTTTCTGCACCTCTTCTATGCTTAGTTTATCAACTCCCATAATCACTAAACACTCATCCAAAGCATCTCTGCGAACATTACTATAAACCTGAACGCATTCCTTTTCATATCCAGATCGAATCATCCGCTCTGCAACGATTTTCAAGTCCTCAACAGCATCGCTATTTATTAAATCCACACATACATCATCACCGAAACTCCCTCCTCGCTCGTGAAAACAAGTGCTTTCACTGTCAACCTCCCCGAAACTCTCAAATTCATCATCAATTTCCCCTTCATTAGATACAAAAGAGATTGACACTCGCCTAATTGATCCGTACAACCGCTCCGCATCGAGCGGGACAGTGTTCCTTATCAAGAGGTGACGAAATTCATCCTCCAGCCTCGACATAGCAATCTGGACAGCGGTCTCAGCCCGGTCGATGACCTCGTTATCAGACCGAACCGACAAATCATCCAACAAGTCCAGAATTTCATCAACAGCAGTCAGATACTCAGCAGCCTGGTCGGGCGCTTCTTCCCAGGACGGGGCTGAATGGCGGGAAGAATCCCAACGAAGAATGACCTTCTCGGCGGCATCCAATCTGGACTGCGAATTGGATTCCTCTTTAATCAAATCGGTTATATTGGATAACCGGTTGTCAAAGCTGGAGAAGATCAGAAGCATATCCTCCCTAACATTCTTCGGCGTGTTAAGGCTCTTCACGATCTGTTGCGCTGTAGCCATCACCCGATCGTCGGCGCCACCACCAAGACTGGTGGTAGTAGTGGTGGTCATTTCCTCGTTGTTAGCAATTTTTAGGGTTTTTGTGTTTATATGCGTAATTAGGGAGCAAAATTTGGGGACTGTGACCGTAAGTGGATTAGTAGAAATTTACAGGTGTTGACGATGATGAAAAAGATATCGTTACAGCCATTTCTGATTCTTTTTTTTTTTGTTTTTTTTTTCAGTAATTGAAGGAAAGCTAAGGAACTGTTTGGCAGTCTAGCGTTTTGCGTTTGGTGCTTAATGTTCAAAGACAGGAACGAAATAGCCGATGATGATTGATGATGAAGAAGAAGAAGAAGAAGAAGAAGAATGGGGATGAAGACTCGCAAAGTCTTTTAACGAAAAAGGAAGGCAATACTAATAGCCATGGAAAGGAAAGTCTTATCGTCCCAATTCCTCCACTGCCTTTCGGGTTTATACAGTTTGTACAGTGAGTTTTTGCTTATGACCATTACGACTCTTTTTCTCCATGTTCGGTTTTTATTTTTTAATCAAGAAATGTGGGCTACTGAACTCTCAATGTCTTCAATCAATTTAATTTTTTGATTTTTACCAAAAAACCAATAAATTATTAATTTAGGAATATAAAATATAATAAACTATGAATAATTATTCAATATCAAAATATGAAATAAATATATAACAAACTATTAACAATTATTCAAATTTTAAAACAAAACATACACACACAGGAAATTTGTTAACACAAGACAAGTAACTGTTTGCTCCTACAAAACCTTAATTAAAAGTACAATGCCCATATGAGAATTTAAAAATTTTGGGAGAAAACAAAACTTGCGTGTCAGCAATTTAGTATATTCAATGAATTTAAAAATATTCAGCACTGATTGTGTGATCGGCTAAAATAAGAAAATGATTCGTGTATATATATATATATATATATATATTGGTAACAAATTTTATTTATTGAAAATACATAATTTGTGGTTATTATTAGTTACATTTTGTGTATTATGTTTACTCTCTTTCCTATTTTGTTAATTAATTCATATATGATAAGACTATATAAATTTATAAAATTAAAACGTTTGAACTCTAAACTATGGAAATAAAGTTTCGAGTTAAAATTTTAAATATACAACTATAAATTTATAAGAGAATATTTTTCTATACTTAAGATTCTAATTAGTTTCAGGGTGTGGTAAGCCGGAATTGACCAATTTTGTGAGGATTTGTGGGTTGGTCTTGAAGTTGTGGCCTTTTCCTCTCGGGAAATTTTCAATCTTAACTCCAATGACTTTTCTAGTTTCTATTCTAGACCCATAATTTGGTGTAGAAAAAAGGGAATTAGAAGATTTAACAATATAATTTCATTTTTTAATCTAAAAAACTATATAATATCTTTTTTTTTTGCATAACTAAATAGTGAGGTTCATTTCTAATTTCAAATGGGCTGTTTCGAAATTGTAGACGTTTTTGAAAAAATAAGAGGGTATATTTTAGTCTCTTAATTTTGCAAATTTGTGAAATTAAATTATTCAAGATTCAATTAGAAAATTCTATGAATTTAATTGCTTAAATTATTAATTTAATTTATTCGATTAATTATAAGCAGCCCAACCTCCCATAAAAGCTGACCAATTTCCTTGAAAATGGACAAAATGAGATTGCAAGATTTTGCTAATCCCCACCAAAATTTGGCTGTTTCTCCTTTAAAATTAACGTACACAATAGAAGAAGAGGATTCAATTCATTTTTCTCACCCCAACCTGTCGTCCTGCCTTATGGATTTTGGTTTCACACTTCATTTATGAGACTCTTGTCCTTCTTCTTTTTTTAAGAATGAGGAAGTTTCACATAGTTGACATCTCAACTTATCAACATGCTCCAAATAAGTAAACGTCTAACTCTTCAAGTCTTCATTATTTTTTTAATGAAATGATATATTAATTATTATGCGGTACATTATGTTATAATTTATATTATAATAATAAAAATTTCCTAACAATGGGGATAAGACATTAAAAAATGAATGAACTATATGTATTTTCAATCAATCAAATAGAACTATATACTGATACTAATCCTTCTTGTATTAAATAAAATTTCAAGTTTAAATAACTTAAATAAATAAATATATAAATATGTACCACATAAACCTGTGTTACTGTGTAGTTCTTTCTGCTAGGGCCTAGAAAGTTAATATGCCAAAGCATGTATAATGTATTATACCAAAAATAATTACTAGTTAAGTGAAAAAAAATTGGTCACTAATTATAAAAACCATATTTCAATTTGAATCGAATAGCATATTTGGTATAAACGAATTTCACAAAATATTATAAAATTCATTTACAAGTATAATATTTGTGTGTTTGGTTTTAATAGAAAATTTATTTAAAATTCTTATAAGCCAATTTCATGAAATTGATTATAACAAAATCAAATTTCAATTTGGAAGTAAATTTTAAACTCTTTATTTTTCAAATGATAAATTTATCCTTGACTTTCGGTCTCTCATCCTCAGTCCTCACTGTCTCTTTGTTTTGTCTTTCCTCTCCCCTTCCCTTGCTCTCTATCTCCTCCCTCTCTACCATCTCTCTCTTTTTATTTTTTTTTCTTCTTATATGTTATTAATTTATTTCCAGTTCAATTAATATTTATAACTTTTTAACTATTTTAATTGTATGCTTATTTATTTCCAGTGAATAGACTAAATTAATTCTGAAATAGTATAATTAATTTGTATTTTTAATATAAATTTTATTTTTGGTTGTGGCGTTGATAATAGTTTTTTTTTTTAATTTGTTTCCAGTTTAACTCATTTCAACCACAATTTGAACATTTGACACTCCATCTTCTGGCTTCACCAATACGAAGGCCAAACCTGGGTTTAGATACCTTGGTTTTACTTCAATATCTTAATATTGAAGGTATATATATATATATATATATATATATATATATATATATATATATTGGGTAGTTTTGTTTTTGTGGTGAAAATTGATATCAGCCAAAAATGGCGTCTTAGTTCCATGATCTAAAATTATACAAATATTCTATTTTCAATTTTTTAAAAAAAAAAGAAAAAATAAGGAGGAAGATATATGCAATAATATAGAAGGGTAATTTTGAAAAAATATATTTTTTTAAATCGAATTATTTATTGATGCCAAATATAAAATTTATTTGATATTTTGTATAAAACAAACTAAATAAAAAAATTCATTTTCAAATCAATTTTATCATAAAATTCATTTGTAAATCAAATAAATTTTTTAAAATAAAATTGAACCAAAATAGGAGGTAAATTAATTAATTTTTTTCCCTTCCAATTGCATTTGGGGGACCATAGTTTTTCTCGCCTTTTTTAGCCTATGAAGAATAAGATCAAACTAATAATATATAATTAATCAAGTGGCGAATACCTTATCATCTCTCACAAAAACTGAATTGAATCTGCTATGGAAGAAAGAAGACAGGAGAATTTGTATTATCTCACATGATATAAGCACCTCATCCACATGTAAAAACCAGCATCCCATGTGGCCATCTTTTTCAATGTAAAAACATGCTATGAATCCACTAAACCATAAAACAGGACCCAATAACATAATTTTAGTGGTGATCTATATATAATCTTGAAGACGACTTCGATATGTAAAGATTCGAAATTTCTAGAGATACAGATAGTAAGTGTGCTATAGAATAGCTCCTTATGTTGATGGTCACCCCAAGGTTTTGGCAGAGGCTGATTTTTCAGTTGGATAAAGAAAAATCTAGCCAAATACACATTGTCACTTTGACAATAAGCTCAAGAGATCGTGTGCATTTTTGCAAGCAATGTGCATCCTTGAGAATTTAAGGTTTCCAAGTTACCACCATTTTGATAGCAACTATTGCACAAGTGGTAGAAGAGTCACACCAGCATCATTGCATCCTTGACACAAGATTGACCCAGACCATTGTGGAAACACATATAATCAGAAAATTTCTCACTTGCCTAAGGCTTCGCTCTATTACCTGTGCTGTAAGCCCACCAGAAGAAGTGCAGAAGAAACACTGGCTACTAGTGGATGTAGAACAGATTAAGCTTTGTCGAACAGCTAAAAATTTCCAATAGGCCAAAATGGATCTGAGTTGATCTGCAATGCAAATAGTCAGTGAACTGTTAGAAGTAATGGTAGTCAACTGTGACACTTAAAGCACGAAGGTACCCGACATCTAGTTACTAAATTCTAACTATACTCTCAACAAAAAAAAAAGTCAACTATACTAGAGGCTGGAAAAACTTGCCAATAGAAACTGTTCAATCCCATATCGTATGCCTACAAAGGGTATATTCATTCATTTCATTGACCTTCGAATCAGATGCAACTGATTAGGCAAGCTCTAAGACTTCGAAAAGTAATTTACAAAACAGGACATCGCATATGAGTCAAAGCATATATTACTTCAAAAACGACCATCCTTCTTTTACTTTACATGGCATCCACCAAGCTGCAATTGTCATCATCAGCACCACAAATGTTTGCATTTCTTTTTTAAATAAAATCAAAGAAGGATAAACTTTGACAAGTTAATAGAAAACATTGCCAAATGGTGCCTTCGCTTTCTATACTAATTATTTCTCTTTTGCATGTCTTTCCCCATACTGGTTTGGTAAACCACATCTCCATTGCGTTTGCAATGCAATTATGCTTTCATACTGCTCTTTCAGCATACTGAAACCCGACTCTAACTTTAAACAAAGACATAATTCACATAATTTATGTTGATAAGGAGTCATGGATTCATTACCATGAAAGCAGAAAAGGTTCAAAGCTCCCACCTTCATAAGTCCATAGCATGCTTCATCTTTTAAACATATTATATTTTTTATAAATTGGAAAGCCAGAAATTTAGGTAGGAGAGGATTATGAAGTTCTCAACCATCTAAATCACTTTTTATGTGCGGGAAAACCACATAAGATAAATAATGTGTCACAGATTTGAAACCTTTATTATGAATATCTTGGGAGTGAATGTGTCAATATGTTGAGCATCCAACAGTAATTAAAAAAAACATACAAAAAAAACTTGTTTATATTTCCATAATTCAGCTAATTTTCATCATTAAAGTACAGACCGATGATTTACTGAAGCAAAATTGATTCCAGGTCCGAGCTATCCCACTACACTTGAGGCACATAGGTAAACTAGACTATGTTGGTTTCCTGAGACGAATGCCTGTTTGATGCGCTACCCTGCCAAGGTTGAAACACATTAATAAAGAGTAAAGACATAAGCAACTAATCTAAACAAATTTGCTCCTAGAGGAATAAGGGGAAAAAATGGCAAATCTCAAGCACAATACTTACAATGTCACACAACTGATCTCTTATGCTGTACATGGACTTCACCATTGTGTCTAGAGTATCCTTAGCTAATTGGAATTTTACATCCAAATCTCCTGAATTAGGAGCATCATTTTGAAGCTGAAAAGAAAAAAAATCAGTTACAATTACTGAGTGCAAAATATCACATTTTATGCCTCTTTTGATTTGTGTTTCCATAATTCCTGTTAAAATTTTGGTAAAAAAAAAAAAAAGCACACGTATTGTCAAGGAAAATTCTTTATCTATTAAAAATCCAATGGTTGGTCAAATACCTTCAAATTTATAACAGCCATTGGTTCAGTCTCTTCTGCTCTGTCCTGATTTGCCATATTCCATGTCATAGCCTTCAAGCGGGGCAAAGTAACCTGAATAAAAATAATTATGAATAGACTGTCAGATCCTCGCCTCTTGCCTTAATCTGTTTGAGTATATTAGCTAAGAATATCCAACCTGATCCTTGAATACATCATCCCGCCATTCTTTCTGAAACTTTTGCAGCAGGATTGTTAATAGCTTTTGCAATTCAGGCAGAACCTCATCGGGAAATAGCTTTTGAATCTCATCTTTGCTTGTATTCTCATAAACACACCTTCGGATCAACATGCGGAGGCAGACCAATAGCTACACAGCAGAAAGATGGAATATCAATAAGTTAAAATGATATATTTAATAAAACCAATAATGACCATAAGATTACAACAACCTGGATGAATTTTGGAAGTAAAATGCAAAAACTATAAAAATACTAGAGTCAATGAAAAACGAAAGCCTAAAACAGAATCTGAAGACCCAAGTTACGTCAACATCAAATTTAACAGATGGATCTCAAAAAGTGAACTGCAGCAAGGGATAATGAACTACAAGAACCCAGAAGTACCAGTACCGGCACAGAGAAGAGAGAAGGGGGAAGCAATATGTACCGGGTCAAGGTCGGCGTCGTTTTGGAGCTGAAGCATCTCGCAGATGACTTGGCGGTCGGCGGCATCGAGACCGGTCTTTCGAGTTCTCCAGAGAGCTTGAAGTACGTACTCCACCGATTCCTTGGAGTTTCCTCTCACCAGTAAGGGCAAATGGCCCCAAAATCTATACTCCATCTACAGCCCAAATCAGCTCATCGATCAATTTAAATACAAATCTTTATACTGAAAGAAATCAAGGCTTTTTCTCGCCCTAATTAACTGAAAATATGTTTTAACTTATAATTTCCATTTTCATGGGTATATAGCCTTTAGATAGGTGTTAGAGGTTGATAGACTCCGCCTTGTCTTGTAGCCTTGGGTACGGTTTGTGCTATACGCTGCCGTTTAATCAGTGTTATATTTTCCCACTTGAAAGTAGAAACCATTATCTTTTTATCAGTTTTTTATGAACAGAAGTATCCATTGCCACCAAAAACAAGCTGTCTTACGCAGCATTGTACAAAAGAATAGCTCTAAGAGAGACAGCAGGGTTCGCAACCCAATCAAAAGGGCAATTTTTATTTATTTATTTATTTTAAATTTTTTTTACAACACAATCAGTAGCCCTATTGGCTGTTCTATTACCATGGACAAAATACACACTAGAAACACTATTAGAATTAGATGCTAAAGAACTAGATTTTCTATTCATAACCTGAAAAAATTACAAGGGGTGCTTATATCACTATTTCTAGAGGAAGAAAAATACAATAATGGACAAAATCTGTTTTTGATAATGTTCCAACCCTCACAACATATTACTCTGCTATTACCAATAATCCCCGCAAGAACAACTACCATCTTTGAAATGGTGGAATCTGCTGGCATCCTTCACCACAATTTCCCTTCTGGTAACCTTAGCTATCAGCTTAATTGCGTTGTGACAATCACTACAGAGCCGGTGGCCCTGAATGATTTGCAAAGGCATCCAATATGGAGTGTTAATCAGCCCAAAAGCAATTGCCAGCTTCTCACTATGGTACAACAAAACATCCTGTTCTTGTTCATCTACATCAGGAAGCAGAGTTTTCTTCTCAGGAATGTAACCATGTTTAGAAATTTCTTTCATCAAGACATCGACTTTTTGATAGATATCCTTTCTCTGGGGATGGGATTTATCTCCAAAACGGAAAACATGTGCTTGTTTCTTAACTTCAATCCAACTGCACGCCTGAAGCATTCTCAAACCTTTTCTTCTCAAGGTCTGGATGACAGCAGCAGCTTCCTTTAACTTGCCAGAGCAGTTGTATATGTTCAAAAGCACAATGTAGTTGTTAAGTTTCTCTGGTTCCATGCCGTAAAGTTTCTCTGCTGCAAATTTTCCGAGCTCTAAGTTTCCATAGATCCGACAAGCTGTTAATAGGGCAGCCCACATATTTGCTGTAGGCTTGAAAGGAGCACCTCTTATCAAAGCAAAGGCTTCATCTAAGAGCCCCTCCCTACCTAATAATTCAATCATACATGCATAGTGCATTGCCCGAGGCTTTACATTGTAATCTCTGCCCATAGCTTGAAAAATTTCCCACCCACGCTCTGATATACCAGAATAGCTACAAGCAGACAAAACAGCAAGAAAAGTGACATGGTTGGGTCTCATTCTTCCTTGAAGCATTAGCTCAAACAACTCGATTGCCTCAGCTCCCCGACCATGATTTCCATATCCAGCAATCAAGGCATTCCAGGAGATGACATTCTTGTTAGGCATCTTGTCAAAAACATGTTGAGCATCTTCTATTCTTCCCCATTTGCTATAAAAATCAACAAGTGTTGTACTTGCTACAATATCTAATCCAAAACCATGTCGAATTAGTGCAGCATGTGCTTGCTTAGCATAATCCAAAGAAGCTAATCTCGCACATATTCTCACTATAATGGAAAATGTAAAGTGGTCCATGCTAACACCAGAATTACGCATCTCATAATATATGTCCAAAGCTTCCTCACTATAACCATGAAGTGCATAACCTGCAATGATAGTATTCCACCCTACAGTAGTTTTCTCTGGCATTTCATCAAAGACAGAATGAGCATCTTCAATATTCCCGCATTTAGCATACATATCAATCAAAGCACAAGAAACAAATATATCATCCCCTACTCCTATCTTCAAAGCGCACGAATGTAACTGTCTCCCTGAAGAGATCAATCCCAATCCAGAAGACGCTTGGATCATGGTGGCAAATGTGCGGGATCCAGCATCGGAAAACTCCTCCCACATAATTAGAAAAAAACTAAATGCTCCTGTATAGTCCCCTACGTCCACAAGCCCAGCAATGATAGTGTTCCAAGAAACCAGGTTCCTCTCTGGCATCTCATCAAACCATTTCTGAGCGTGTATCATCATTCCACATTTAACATGCATAAAAAGTATCCTATTTCTCATGTACAGATCAGGTTCAAAACCATTATTCATCATATAATTAAACACTCTCTTCACTCCGGGTATAGATCTTAAACCTATACACGCACTGACTAATGCATCATAGGTGCTACTTCCCACATCAAATCCACCATTAAGCTCAAATATCTCAAACAATTCAAGTGCCTCTCTGTACCTTCCATGAAGTACCAACTTCTCTATGTGACTACAAAGTCTTGCACTGGGTTTCTTAAATTGGGTGTCTCGAGAACTGGTTCCTTTTTCAACATCAATGTCGATTATCGAAGGTTTAGGCTTAGGGCGTGGTTGAAGACCTTGATCTAGTGAATAACACCGGAACTTACTAAATGGATACGCAGAAAATAAAGTTTTCAGCTTTAAACCCTTGTGATCTAAGAAGGAAGGCAAGCTAGTATTACTCTGAAATTGAACCAATGAGATACTTTGGTAAAGCAATAGCGGAATCCCCATATTCAAAAATTTAATCCAGAACCAAAACCAAAATCAAAACCAAAAATCAGTGAACACTGGTAAAAACCAGGAAAAATCTTACCTTTCAAAGGCAATAGCAGTAAATAAAAGGAGAGACCTTCCAATTCGGAGCGGCGAGGAAGACCTATCCGGTTCTGTTGTTAACAATGTGTATGTGTCGTGTTCTCTCTTCCTCGTAGCTTGACAGGCCATGCGGGTTTTACATTTTCCCTCTGCTGGAGCCACCACAGCATCGAAATATCCGCCCTGGGGGTAGTTGTAGCAGTTGGCCATATTTGAAAAAAATTACCGCTAAAACGGTGCGTTTTTCACTCCATTTTACCTAAAACGACGTAGTTTAAAATAAAGAAAAATAAAATTGAAAAACCGCCTCTCACAATTTACATACGATTCCATCCAGGCGAGCAATACTGAATACTGATCATTTTTTGGTTGGCCGCAGAATAAGCAAATGGCACCGCACGATCTACGCCGTCCGTTCAAGAGAGCGGCGATCTCCGATCAGCAAAGGCGAAGGGAGCTGACATTGCAGCGGCAAGCACAGAGTCGTCGCGATGCTCAACAACAAGCCCGCTGCTTAGCCTCCACGGTCCTTTCTCTACAATCTCAAAGCACCCAACCCGAACAGGAGCTGGACATCGATTTGGAATCCGAAACCCTCCCCGATCAACAACCCGAAGAAGAAGAAGAATCCGGAACCTCGCCAAAGGACCTAGACGTCCGTCAGGCATCGAAGCTCAAAGGAGGGGAGGCTCGGAAGTGGTTCGCGAAGCAGCTAATGCTGCCGGAGTGGATGATCGACGTCCCTGATTACTTGCCCCAAGACTGGTCCGTTATCTCTCTTTTTCTAATTCCTTCTCTCCCTTATCTCTTTTAGTTAGGCTTTTAATGACGATTTTATTCCTTTAGGTATGTATTTGCGAGACCAGCAGGAAAACGATGCTTCGTTGTTTCTTCTAATGGAACCACTGTGAGTAGGCTTAGGAATGGCTCTATCTTGCATCGTTTCCCATCTGCTTTACCAAACGGGGCGAAGACTAGAGATGTATCTGGGCCTTCTCAATCTTATTGTATACTGGATTGCATATTCCATGAGGTGCAGAATTCTTATCACTGATCGTAGATTCTTAGTTTCTGTGTCTTAATATTCAATTGATTGTTTATTCATTGCAGTCGGACCAAACTTATTATGTAATAGACATGGTTTGCTGGCGGGGTTACTCTCTGTATGACTGCACGGCTGAGTTCAGATTTTTTTGGTTGAACTCGAAGCTTGGAGAGACTGGGGCTTGTGATCCTCCTTCCTTGTACCATAAGTATAGATTCAGCTCTGTTCCCATTTACAATTGTGACCAGAGTGGTCTATGGACTGCGTATACTGGAGCATTGCCTTATGTGAAGGATGGTTTATTGTTCTATAACAAGTATGAATTTTGCCTCAGCTATAGTTTTTATTCTGTTCTGATCCTTTCTTTTTCCTATTGGTTCAAATACTCTTTATGGGGATGAATTGTTGTTACTTCATGTGCACTGTTTTTTTAAGTTTTAAAAGTACACCCAGTTTGGAGCAATGAAGAGCTTGCATTTTCTAGATTGCAGGTTGCAATGCAGCGGATGCCTTTTTTATGTGGTACTTGATATGGGCTGAGCTGCTTGCCAGTACTTTTAAGGTTGTTTTCATAAAATTGGTCGTGTCACCTTCTCCAAAGCCTGTATGTGCTAATCTTTAGTCACTTTTCAAACAAAAAGTCCTAGTTGTGGTTTGAAGAAGAATTTGAATTGTTTTCAGTTTCTAGAACTTTTTACTCTCTAGTAGACTTTTCTTTTGTTGTTCATTAATTTTTTTTGCAAAGTAATATGTGCATTTATCAAGAAGAACCATAATAAATATTCAATTGAGATTGATAGTATGTTCTTTGAGAAATTAGCTAGTGGGTTACCATAGTGCTCTTATGGGAACTAAATTAGGAATGATTCATTTGAAGGCTGCCTGACTGCGAGATTTACTCTCATGAACAAGCTTATATTTGTAAAACATGAGTAATTTAAAGTGTTATTATGAAAGAATGGTGTCTCACATAAAATATAGAGCTTTCAAAATGGACTTGTGATACCTACTTTTACATTTTGGAAAACATATGCCATGGTTTTTGAGTCAGACTGGTTTTTTAGGTTGCTAGATTGAATTCATTTATCAAGCTAGATACAGGAATGGTGCTCGTATAAGCAAGAGTTGTAGTTTAATTCTCTATATCAAATGACCTATATACCATAAATCATTAGTTTCAGCTCCAGTTTTTGTTAGAGAGCACACTACTGACTACTGAGTTGTTCATCTCTGCCACTTGGTGACATGTTTCTTCAACATTGTTTTTCCCGTGGAATGGTTATAATCATTTTACAAACGAATATTCCTATTTATGGATTGTATTTGTTGAGCTATGGTTCATCCAACATCACTTATGCAGTTTGTCTCATAAAAGGTTATTTGATGATAACCACATTGATTCTCTCTCAGGCATGCACATTATCAAATTGGAAATACACCACTGGCATTAGTGTGGAAAGATGGGAACTGTAGTATGTATGTCATTGACACAGATAGTAATGGGAAGATTCCAAGCCAACAACAGGTATTTAAAGTTACCTGCCTTGTACACCTGCTGCTTTCTTGTCCTTCTCAACCTTTTTCATCCTTTCCTTTATTTTGGTTGAGTAAAAATACTCCACTATAAACCCCACTTTTTTACTATTCTTATAATTGTTTGACATTGACAACGTTGGTATGACCAGGTAGTTTTGGAGCTAAAAGATGATGGAAAACTGATTACATCAGATGATCCTCCTGTGGTATTTGGCTCCTTGGATTTGGATTTTATTCAAAAGGTTTCATTTCTGCAGGCACTTCTTAAATGGTTTGGGATATTATTTCTCAAACGAAAATTTTCCTATTATTTTAAATTTTGTTCTTTTCAAATCTTTAGACAGGGCTGCACTCAGGAAACCTTATCCGTTTTGCTATTAGTGATGGAGGGTTGAGTTTAGTGGATGGAAAGCTTGAGAAAGCTGATTTACATTATTTAGGCAAGGCCAATCGAGCACGCGCCTTTGCAGATAGTTACTCCAAGGTCAGTTGGAAAAATACATTCTTTATTCTGTTGTGAATTCTTTTTTTATTTTGGGTGGTGGTTAATCTTGATCAAAATATATGCTAGCCTTGATAATGTATGAGGAAATGCAGTTTTCCTGATAAACATGCTAATTACTTCAGAGAGCTTTTCATCCCAAACACAGAGGAGCATCAACTATTGAATATACAAGAGAAGTATCTGTTACTAAAGTTCGATACTAAAATGCCATTTGAATATCAGAGATGCTTTTGAATAATTTAATCTATGGGAGTGCCAACAATTTGGTGAATGGTGGATTATAAAAATGACCTAACAATGTCGGAGAGATGTGGTTTTAGTTTCAAAGTTGCTTTTCCTCTTCTGTATATTGAAGTTCTTATCTGGAGAACTTCTCTTCAAAAACGAAGGGAGGGCAATACATATGGTCACCTGTTACTGCAGTTGAACAATTTTTTATGTTTAGTAGAATAATTAGTTTTGGTTGTATTTTACTTATTCATGAAAGTTTTATACGTGGCAGTATAGTCTCAAAATTCACTCTTGCAGGTTATATTCCAGCATATGGTTCGGCATTCCCCTTTGAAACTTGATGATCTGCTTGCATCTGTTTGCTCATCAGAAGATCAACAAACCAAACCTTGTGATGTCAATATGAGTGGTTGATGGTGGTTGTTAGTGATCAGAGGTTTCAATTCCTGACAAATTTATTTGTCCAGTTTGACACATAATCTTCTGAATGTCTCCGTCAGTTGCTTTCTGCCATCTGCCTCTCATCTGTGAGATACCAATTGAACCTAGTCCTTGGCAGGGAGTTTCTGAGTGTATCTAGCTAGCAACTTGTGTGTATCCTTGCACCTTATTAACATGGAATACGTTGGAAAGCTTTTCATGCTATATTTTGTGGATAGATTTAGATTTGGAATACGTTCTCTTGAATTATTTTGTAGGCCCAGTTGTGCAATTGAAGAGATGTATTAACTATTATCTATATTAATACTTCCTCTTGTTATTATTACCAAAAGACGGAGAAAAGGAAAAATGTATTAGTTATTTCCTTTCATAAAGGAAGCATCCTGTATTATTGTTTGGTATAATCCTCTTTTTGGCATTCCCTCTCTTGAGCTCGATATCAAGTAGCTTGTTTGCAGTGAGGGGAAGCATTTAAATTAGGATGATGATGATGCAGGCACATACATGAAGCACTTGGTTCATGAAGTATTGATGTTTATGTCAAAATGATGCAGGTTGCTGCAGCACCATTGCTTATGCTAAAAATTGAGTTCAATCAAATTATCATATTGTTATATTTATAGAAATGTTTGGAAGCCAGGAAACCTGCGGATGGGTGATAATGTGACTAGTGACGTGACTAGTGACTCGTGTCTACTGAGTTTATTCAGCCTCATTACTCTTTGTTTGGCTTAACGAATGAGAGTTTCCCAGATTTTTTATAGAGGGGAAGATCTGAAAATTTTGAAGCAACTGAAAAGATTAATAAGACACTTGATAAGTCGCTTCAAATCACATCCACTCTCTTGTTTCTCCTTCCAAGAAATCTGGGCCAAATCTGGAAAAAAATTACTATATGCAGAAACAAAAAAAAATGATGATGATTTATAATACCCAACGTGGAAGCAAAATTAGGAGATTAAAGGACATGGAATATGTATTTAATTTGGTTTTATTGTTTAATATCATAAATAGAAATAACCACGTAACCATAGAGAAACTTCCAAGAACTAGGAAATCTAGCACAAATGATATATAGTTCAAGATGCCAAAGTGGCTTGCCCCTATCTACCATGTACACAGACCAATAGACCCCTAACATAAATCATATGAAGTTCAAGATGCCAAAGTGGTCCGTGCACAACTATCATGGACACAGGCCAACAGATCCCTGTAGTCCCTTGAAATGGTGAAAGAATCATATACCTTCCCATCACTGCTTTTCTTGTACTCGAAGAGCAGCAACAAGTGGTTGAATGCTGTCAATATACCAAAACCACAGTCATAATCTTTGCAAATACTCCATTTAGGGGTCACATCACTGAATTTTGATAAGTGACTCCCTCCCCCACGGCAACAACATGGATTTTTCCAACCAGTGACTCTGAATAGTGATTTTTTCCTTGCTTCGTGCACTGGTTCTGCACCACCAGCATAAACAGTATAGCATTCGAGAAAAAATGCATAAGGAAAGTTAAAATTTAATGACAGACTCAAGGAATTTCAAAACAGAGGGATGTGAAAACAAAATGGGATTAGATACCAACAAACCAAAGGATATTCGAGAGTTTTAAATCCACAATTCATGTCATATTAGCATAATCAAATGCATACATGCAAAACAAGAATAACGAAAAGAAATTTTCTGCTGTCCCTAGCTTAAGCTAATTTCCCAACTTCTTCATTCATATTACTTTTCTCCTTTTGTTTCTGGTTATTTGAGAGCAGAGACGAGGGGGTTGGAGGTGTTGATTGTTAGCTCGACTGCCAATACTGCTCAGTCATGGAAGAGGATTGCTGGACTCTAGCATATTGTAGTGGCTTTTATATGCCTAGATTAATATTCCAAAATCTTCAAAAAGAATCAGTTTGGTAGCACACTGTCTATAGTCCTTAAATCACATTGATAGAAACCCTATGACTCCTTGAAAATAACAATTTAAAAGCAACATATGGATGCAAATGGTCCCCGAGTAGCTGTCACGGTGCCTGCCTATCATTAGCAATTAAGCATTCTTCTGCAGAACCAAGTAATTCCTTAAATAAACTATGAGTAGTATCCATCTAATGAGACAAAAATGAATGCAGCCTTTAAGAGTTACATTCTTATACATGGCATACGTGGTATTATGAAATGCTAGTCATGTGTCCGCTTTAATAAGAGAATAGATGTGGGCATCAATTGACTAATTAATTCTGCATACTGCAATTTGTGTATGCAATATCTACTTTGTACTTCTTCCAAAGCATTTGCAAGCTTTCCCTTCCCATGGGTTCTTCAAAAGAGCCCTTTTGGCCATACCAGGAGTTGGAGGAATACCCAAGAACACGATGAGCCACAAAAATTGCCCATGGTTGCTCTTGTCTATCTGCAGATGCAAGGCACTGCTCAATGAACTTATATTGCTCAGTTCCCTCCCTCCAGTAATGCTCAGTCGGCTATACAGAAGTGAAACATGACATAATCAGTTGAGTACCTGAACATTCATGGACACAAATCAAAATCATGGAATAGATAAGCTTAACTGAATATTGGATTTGAATCCTAAAATTGGAAACAAAGGAAGTTAGCCAAGCAAATAGCCTGTGCATATATCAAGCATTCAGGATTGACTTCTCTTCCTATCTTTATGCTACTTTTGGCTACCTTCATCCTTTTCTCCCGTACTCAACAAAATGAAAATCTTAAAAAATAAAAAGAGTAGCCGCTCTTAGAGTTGAGCTTCATGGAAGTTTATTAATATAATTGGCCATGCAGAAATAACATATGGCCAACTGTTCCCTCCAATAAGTGCAAAGGTAAAAAATGGAAAGACAACTAAGAGGGAATTTTAATTTACCAAAATTTATCTCTGTTCTCTGCAGGAACGTAGAACATGGTCTCAGCAGGCACACCATATTCCCCACCTGAATCCATCCCATTATAGAAGGATCCTGTATTTGGCCAGTCCCTTTCATGGTTGCCACTGCAGAATTAAAGGGAGCAAATACGCTTTAAGCAGAACCATATGATGGAAGCAACTTTAAGCACATGGCAATTATTCATGAAGAGCAGTGCACAAATCTTGCGATCATGTATGGCACAGATGATGCAATGGTCTCTACCTGTGCTGTGAATTGGTCCCATTGTGAAATGCATCCATTTGCATATCTCCTATATGGAATGCTATGTCAATGTTGTTCAAGTCCTGAACAAGACGGTCAGTGGTATTGAGTGAACCTGGCTGATAATTACTGTACTCATTTGAACCATCACGCTCTGCCTGAAAGACATTTGTTAGATATGTATATTGCTTCCTATATACAACATTATAAGGAACATGAAACACTGGTATTAGTGCAACATATTGTTAATTTATGGGCAAGCATTGCAAGGCTTCATGGCATTAAAAAGATAGTATGATTTCAGAAGCACCTCATTAATTTAGAATGCTACTTTATTTCAATAACCAGAAGAAAATTAAAAATTACGTTATTCCAGAATCTGTACATCTTAGTGAATAGGAAATATCGGAACACAATATTTTGCATGTCAGATTAACTGCAAAAAAGGGAAAAAGTATAGGTAGAGTGCATAAATTTATGAACATACAATTATCGGAAAACAAGGTCAGTTCCTCATAAAAATTCTAATAGTATCTTCCTCATGTCACCAAATACTACCACACGCTGTAATGAGTTTTGTCCAGGATATGGGGATGATTTGAATGTGTACATCTTACTGAGTACCATCAGATAAGATATGACCCATTCGGTATGTGTACTTGAAAGAACATGAACAAGCCCTTAGTATTCGGCTAAGATATGGAACTGAAAAGACTATAAATCTGATAGATAAGAAAAATGTTAAAGACACAGTGTGCGGCCATAAATTTTTCAGAAAACTTATACGTATGAATCCAGGATCACACCAGCCAACTCTTCGTGCAGGCCCACCTGCAATGTAGCAAGGAAATTTTATCAGTACATCAGCGTCCACACAACAAACTGAATAGAGTTCGATGCCCTGCGCTTGCTCATTGTAGATGGAGATAATACAAGGAGAAGAATTCTTAATCAATATGGCATACGCCTCCAAGGTAGTTTAAGAAGAAAGATAAGACCATCTAGCCACAACAAGTCTTAAGCTTCTTTAAGAAAGCATGGCAGTATAGAGTTTGTTTACAAGCAATATTAGTAACATGATCACTGAGTAACAAAAAAATTATAAGCTGGTACTAGGGAAGAAAGAAACTTCAGGGAAGAATTATCGAATAAGCATGAGACATAAGAGGTTACTATTCCATAGCTGTAGGAATCATAGCCACCCAGACCGATTATTAATGCATTTCATAACCAAATGCTTTACAATGATAAAATAGAATGAAGATAAACAGATAACTGATTTGTAGTAAACCGTAAGAAAATAACGAAAAGAAGCATAGTAAGATCAATATACTGCAAATGTGCACCATGAAGCACACATGCTATGTTGATCAAATGTCAAGGTTACAGCAGGTGCACGCATTGGAGTAATTTCCTTTAGACTCCATACAACAAATGGAACAGCTTCGTCTAAGACCACTTGTCCAGGTCACAGTCATCTGTGCAACATGTCTAAACTGTCATTTGAGATATTGGATACAATATTCTATGACCCGACTAGCCAGACACAAGATAAATAGTAAAATAATTTCATTCAATTTCCAAAGATTTAAATCAATATGAGGAACAAGAATACCATTATTTAAGCACCATAGTCATACTAAAAAGAAAACTATATTTCCATAATTACACAAATAACTGTATAAGCAAAAAGAGATCATTATGAGAAACTACATTTTCTCATAAGTAAACTGATGTATAATCTATGAGATCAAAGAATTTTTTCACTCTGCTGTACTAGAATGCAAATGAAACAACTAACCTCATCCCATGATTTTCCTTGAGCAAGGCGTGGATATAAAGGTGCTTTAGGATTGGCAAATGTTATGGAATTTGAAACGGCTACCAATTTTGGCTGCAAGAAAACAAAGTATTGAAATATGTCCAAATTAGAACTTCTTTACGAGTCAATAATTAGGCCATTGAGCGCAAACGTGAGATATCAAGGTGAACTGTATATACATCTAGTCATAAACATAGTTGAATGCCAAGTTAGAACATAATTTGAATAGGAAGTCTGAGTTTAAATGAAGATGACAGAGACTTACATTTGACAGTCCACCTGAAAATAACGCGAAGGAGAAATCTGTCCACTGATTTATCAGCTAAAATTTATATTAAAAAACGGAAAAGAAAAGGTAAAAAAAGGGAGCTGGACACATCCACATCGGGCAATTGAAAGAAAATAGAAAGAATTTATAAGTATTGAGACTTTCAAACCAAAATGCTTTAGGACATTTTGCCCATTAACACTCAAAATCCAAAATTGCTATATTCTCCCATCAATAACTTTGGACCAAGTCCATCAAGCTCCAACAATGGTATCAGAGTCCAATGCCTCACAGTTCATGAAGATTAAAAGATCCAAAAAAAAATGATGATGAAGAAGACCAATATTAAATGAAGCTCCAAATACCTGGCGGGTTGGGCTAACACACTACAAGTCAAACCCACAAAATGATCAAGACCTGAGACTGAAGAAATAAGGCTCGATAAGGACCGAGGAAGATTTAGGTAGACATTTTAGATTTGTGGCATTTGAGATTCAAATAGTATAGGCTCAAACAAAAAGAAAGAGAGTTGAGGCTACATGAGGCCCAAGACAGAATGTTCAGTGAAGAAGACCCATGTAGACAAATTAGACTTGTGGTTTATGAGATTCAAAGATTATGGCTTTTTGGATACAAGGCAAACCCATCAACATTCAAAGTCCAAAAATGTAGTACTCTCCCATCAATAACTTTGGACCAAACCCATCAAGCTTCAACAATTTCAAAGTATTCTTGCCTGTCTTTGTGTATTCTGAATTGGAATGACTTCCATACTTATACTCGAATAAGAATGTTTAAGAGCTCAGAAGTGGAGAGATTTTGAAGCCTATAATTAATTTCCAAGTCAATAAAATAAATCACATTATAACAGACCTTTATTGGGACCGAACAAATATATGGTTTTTGCTCCTTGGGATCATCTGACGGTGGACATGTGGAGGAGCTGCCAAGAAAACAGTTTGCACTATGGTATTAAATGCTTATATCTCCAAAACCTGAAAGGTTCACAAGCATTTCTTTCTCGACAAGTAACAACACCGTCCAACTTACTTAAAAACCAGAACTGAAGTCTTGTACACTTTGATTGCAAGCTCCTGACCATCTGCTTTTGTTGCATGACATACATTTGCCTGCCAAAAACCAAAAAAAAAATGTTCATATAGTTCATGTATGTTGGATACATGCTCATAGAAACAGGATACTAATGAATATCAAACTACCAAAGTGATCTTTACGTACCTCTTTTCCTGTTGAAATGCAGATGTTAATGTTTTGGCATACACCTCGATTCATCATTTTGTACAAAACCATGCGAGTCCTAGGATCAATAGCCTAGAAACAACACAACAATTACATACTTTCCAAGCGAAAAAGTCATCCAACGAACTAAATTGAAAGATGGATGCATATGAGAAAGCTAAAGTATAATAAAAAGACAGGAACATCCACAAACATGATCCCACCTGCTCAACAGTTGCACGATCTGCTTTCTCAGTAGTTTTAGTTTTACCAATGGATGTATCTCGAACACTTTCGCGAATTGCAGTTGTCACAGGATTTGACATGGAAATATTCAGCCTTCCTTCCCAATCCTGCGTCATTAATTGACTTGAAATACAGACTAGAAATTGATATAGTCACCACAAGTGGAGGAGTTTGCAAATTCTAGCACATTTCCAAATAAGTTTTTAAAATAAAATTAACTTCGAAGGTTCAGTTATAAAGACAAACTAGCATGGGCTTATCAATTCAACTAAATTTTGCAAAACATTCTCTTTACAATTGGCATGGGAAACTGTAAAATCTAATTCTACATTGGGATGAGTATTAAACCGCAACATAAAACAGAAGGAAATTCCAATGCATTTACTAAAATTAAAAATTAACCTGCCTTCAATTAGGCACAATTAATAGTAATACGGATACCTCTAAAGGCGAAGCTCTGGTTGCAGGGCGGAAGAATTAGGACGGGAGTGAAGGCCACCATGAGCATTCGGACGTCTCGAATCTAGTAATAGCTCCATCAACTTTATCTGCTTCTACAGACATCTCTTTCTAAATCCTTATATTCTACGGGCTTCACTTTCTCCGGCGAGGCACAGTTTTCAATTGTCAGAGCGGTGGATTTAGGTGTTAGGTGTTTTTATTTCAGTTAGGGATAGGGTAAACCGAGGAGGAGGTGGGGCCCAATTCCGCCACGTCGGACAGATCGGATTGCATAAGGAATGCACTCTATTGAACCTGCAAGCAACGGTCCACTCTTCACTGTTGGATGGATCCATTTGTCGGGCCCATGGATCATATGATACAAATTCCGAACCTCAGTACCGTCTTAAGCAATATAAACTGTAGGCCTCTTGTGGTTGTGGGCCCAGTTTTATTAATTTTTTAATGTATATTTACATACTCACAGGAATCTCTAGAGGACTGTAAATATATTGCTGACAAAAATATTATGTTTTTTCTCAAAAAAAAAATCAATTTTCAAAACTTAAAAAAATATATTTTTTAAAAATTTTATTTTTCAAATGCAGTACCAACCGAATAGGATCATAGATTTTTTAGTATAGCTTGGATTATATTGTGCTTCTATTTTTGCATGTCTTTTTTCATATTTATTTTATTTGGTCAAATTCAATTTTAATATTGAAGTTACGAAATCATTATTTACTAAAATGTTTCTACAGTGATTGTCAGATTAATTGGAATAATTTTGAATGTCGCTTAGGCAATGAAAGTAGCTCCTTGATTAATTCTATAAAATATAAATCCAATCACTGCATTAATTTAGCGATTCGAATTTTAAATAAATTTTTTGACTAAGTGAAACGTGAAAAAGGGAAGTAAATGAAAGATGTAGACACCTTGGAAAAAATATATATGTATAATGAGCCATGTTAAATAATGAGAGATTATATGGTAATTTTATAGTTTTAATAGTAACTTTTAAATGATATATATAAAGAAAATTTTGAAGTAAAATATGGCAAAAACAATAAAATATTTAGTATTTATCATTTATATTTTCCTTTTAGGTTAAATGGGTAAATAACACTGAATAATTCTCTGATTTGACAACTCTCATAGTAAAAACATTAATTAAATTGTAAAATTAAAACTCAAAATTTGTTTAACCGAAAATAAATGTATAGTTTACCGCAAAGTTTTTGACAGGGTCTCCATTCAAATGGCAACCCGTGTGAGACCATAAAGTTGGACGAGGAGCGATTACCGGCAGCCGTGTCGTCTTAATTACTCATTATAAAAGTCGCACTAGAGGGCCCCTGGCCCCTGAGTAAATTCACCCTGTTGTCGCTTAGCCGTGTTGTTGTGGACATGTTTTCCAGACTTACAGTCCTCTCCTCCTGAAGTTGGGGTCCAAAGACAACTTGGTTAGGGCCCTCTCCTTATCAGTTTATCTTTATCAAACACCACCTTCCACGTTTCTACATCATTCTCGAGAGTGACTTTGTGTTTCTATCAGTTTACAAATAATACCAAATCCAAACTAATTCTCCCGCTATGATTAATTAATTAACATATGGCGTCATTATTACTTAGACTTTAACTTGATAGATGGATGCGTTAACTTTTACCAAGGGTCGGTAAAAGTATCTGAATTTGAACTTGTCGGTCGTATATATAATTTGTGTAAACAAATATCTTAATTTATTAATTATAAGAATAGGATTACATTTTATTTTTTTTCCCGATTTACCCACCTTATAAGACGAGTTTAAAAGCAAAAACTCTTATAAATTAATAAAACACATAAATAAATCGATCCATCTTTCTTAGGATCCCTTATTAAAATTTGATTTATTATGCATCCTACACAATATCTAGAAGTAACTGAAACATGTGCAAATATGGTTTACCATAACTTCCCCTACCGTAAAGTCTTGTGACACAAAATTTGGTAGGCAGACAAATTTCCAAATCCTTTACTCATATGTACATTCAAATAAAATATAAAATAAAACAGAAGTCACAGAACCATAAAAAAATAAAATAAAATAATCCAAACCTTTTGCTACACCGATTTAATAATCCCTAAATCAATGGACGACAGGTGCATTATCACCCTCAATCTCCATCATTCCCCCAACCTCATTAACGCCGCCGTTGATACCATGCCACTGCTCCATTGGCACACATTCCGCCTTGTGCCTTAACTTCCAATCAAGCGCTTGACATCCCCTCGAGCAATAATTCACCCTGCCACACACCGAACACCGCCGGAATTCGTGTGGCCTCGTCTCGGGCCTCCCGCACCCACTGTGCGAGCACAGCCACAAGCCTGGCCCTAGCACCCCGCGCCCCGACTCGAACCACTCTCTTAAAAACTGGTTTGCCGGGTGCAACTCCCTCGCCGGCACATTACACCCGAAGTCACTCAGCAGTGGACACCCCATGTTCACACTCGCACACGACGCATATTTAAGAGGCTCTTGCTGGTTTCGATGTTGAGGCTGCCACGTGAGCATGGAACGTATTGAAGACGCGAGCTCCCGCGCGTTGGCCTGGACTAGCAGCCGGCGCCCCGCGGCGATGTTTTGTCCAACACCGTAACCGTCTTGTAGGCAATGGCCCAGCTCCCGAAGCGCATCTATATGACCCAAGACGGCGGCTCGAGCACATAGCGCGACTCCGGCTCGAAGATCTTTGTCGATTTTGGAGCCACCGCTGCCGTTAAACTGCATAACTGCGAGTGAGTAGAGAGCCGGCGCGTGAGATTTGATTGCGGCCTTTGCCATCAAGGATGCTCCGCTCCCTCGGTTTTGTAAACAATAAAATCGGATCTACAACCGCAGAAAAACCCCGCTTTTTATTTATTTATTTATTCATAGAATATATATATATATATATATATATATATATATATATATATATATATATACCACAGTTTTAGTTTCTTTAAAAAGAGATGGAGCATGCAACCAAATAAAAAAAGAGATGGAGCAAAAGGAAAATACATATATGGACTAACCATTCCTAGAATATAAGAGGCTTCAGTGTTGCCGGCGGAAACGCACTGTTTGAGAAACCTGTGAGCGGAGTCAGACCAGTTTTTGGATTTGACTGCAAGTGTTTTAGGTCCGGCTTTGAATAGAACTAGAGGATGAAGAGCCAACCGATTCAATCTTTTGCATCTGTTTGGGATTGAAAGAAAATGATCAAACTAACTAAAATAGAAATATATTGCAATTGTAAAAACTAGGACGCAGATGAATAATAAATATACAGAGCGACATACGTTAAAAGAACGTTGATGAAATCGGAAGGGCAAGAAGCGGAAGAAATGAGCTTGCAGAGTATGCAGACGACAATATCATCTGGTATTTGATCGAATAAATCGGACAGCTCTCGCATTCTGGGGGAAGTTTTGAGCTTTTTTCTTGGAGACATACTGTCCTCTCCTCTCTTCTTTGGCTGTGCTGATGGGAAAAAGCAGAGAAATTTTGAGGCTGCGTATATTAACTTCTCATATCTCAAGTATATGGAGAGAGGGGACTACTGCCTCCTATGCTGCCTCTTGTGCGCCTTTTGTTGGTACCTATCTTAAAATGATGAAGTTTTATATGCAAAGTGAATTTGGCAGTGGACCCACAAACGTGGAATAAATTAATTAATTTTAGATTTATTTATGAATTATTGTAACAATATATATTAAATAAATTTATTTTTACAATGCATATTAATTTATTATTATTAATAATTTACAAATAAATGTATAGTTTGTATATAAATATGTAAAATTTAATTATAATATTGTCTATTATATTCGGTTGGCATTTTCAGCTGGTTTCTTGTTTTGGGAATTGTGCTTTACTCATTAGATCATAGATTCATAGGGGGCGTAGGTAATGGTCAAAGTGGCCCCAAGCCCAACCACAGTGAAAAAGGACCAATTAGTGCTAAAGTTGGTTTGGGTGCCTTTAGATTTTGATGGTAAAATAGAAAATAAAAGAAAGAAAAAATAAAATAAGTGGTGTTCTATCAAGTGCAATAGTAGTTTTGATCCTGTTTTGAAATTCAAAAATGAGAAACAGGAGCTGGTTAATGTTTCGAGGAATGATAGGTGAGCTCTTAATTTTTTAATATTAATTTTTTAATATTTATTTTATAATTGATGGTTGTTTATAGGTAAATTTTTAAAAATAAAATTTATTTTTTATTTTTTTATTTTTTATATAAATTGATATTGAAAAATAAAGAGTATTATTACTATTCCTCCCATATTTATTATTGTTTTGACCTCCGGAAATTTAGAAAAAAAAAAAAAAAGTTTTCTTCATCAGTTATATAAGATGTACTGTTGTAGCCAAATCCCTTTAATTTGTTTAATATTTCATAATATCTTCGTTTTGTTGCATTTTTTTAGTTTTGGTAAATTTCGGTTTAGAAAAATATTTTTTTCTTTTCTTTTTTATAAAAAAAAGAGGAAGATAGTTACTTCCACTCAAATTTTGTTTGACATTACACTTGAAAAATTCGATTTTCAAAAAAGTTATTTTAATTTTTTGAATTTTAAAAATTATTTTTAAAAAAAATATAAATATATATTAAAATAGATTTTTAAAAAATAAATTATTAAAAAATTAAAAAATAGTTAATTAAATAAAAAAATAATAGATTTATTGGCAATCCCAAATACAAGCTAATATAGCAATAAACTTGAATTAGAGTCTTCGGGTGTGGATATGTTTTAAAATAAATAATGTTTTTAAGATAAACCATGATGAGTTTTTTCTTTATGAAGTAGAAGTCAACAAGGATTTACAATTCTAAATCCTGAATTGCAGTATAAGCCATAGTTTGAACTTTGATCCCAATTATGCGTTCTGATCTAACTAATTACTAAGAAAAATCAATGGCGGTATTACCAAGTTTATTAGTTGGAAATAGTTAACAACACAATCAACAATCAATGAAATAAAACAACTGATCAGAGAATTGGTCATTTAATTCATACGAATTTTTCAATATTATAAATTTTCAATACATCGATTTGCAGCATTGGTTCGGTCTGCAAATAATAATTACTGTAATTTGATTTATTTTATTTAATTCATGTATATGAAATTTAATTATTTTTTTGTGATATTTATATAACCTGAATTTTTAATGAATTCACATGTATTCAAGTCGGCTGTGAGTCTATATAGCTGGAAAATTAATAAATTAAAAGGATATTTGAAATTGTTGTTAGATATTCAAAAAGTAGATTTAAAATTTTTTTAATTTAATTAACTGTTTTTTTAATTTTTTATAAACTGATATTTTCAAACCTGCTTATAGGAAAAATATTTATTTACCTGATTTTCTCTAAAAACAGTTTTCAAAATTTAAAAATTTTAAAAATAAAATTTTTTTCTCCAAAAACGTTTTTAACAAATTAAATGACAAACGGATCATAAATTAAATAAGGATTTAAAATAATCATAAGTAATCAAGCCTTTTAGCTGCGCATATTGAATTTGCAAAGTAACTATTGCAAGTTTGCAACTGCCTGTGTTTTCTGAATAATACTGTCTCCATGGCATTGGCATTGGCATTGGCATTGCTTACAAAACAAACAAATACACTCAACTAATAAGTTTTTTCATTGGAATTGCTTGTCTCAAATTTAGTTTAATATATTTGTTAGCCCCCTGAAAATCGTGCTGCTGATCTCAGCAATCTTATATGGATGAAGATTCAAGTATTAATTGTCCTTTCAATTTATTTCAATTATTTTTTTGTTCTCTAATGATTTTAATTTGTTCCAAAATTAACTTTTAGGTATAGTGCCCAACATTCAATTTCCATGGATTTACTTCATTTTATCTTGAAATTTTTTTTACATTTTAAAATTATTATTTATTTGTGAATTTCAGTTACAATTATACTGTGAATTAATTATGAACTCAGATTTAATATTATAAGTAAAAATAAGAAAAATAGATTTTTACGATAAAATATGATAAATTGTTGGTTAATTAAAAATTAATTTTTTGACAAAAAAAAATTCATCATCCATTATTTTGTGTCGGCAATCCTATTATACACGATTTTTTTTCTTTTTATGAAACTGACAATCATGTAATAATTTTCCATGTGGGGTTAATTTTTAGATGGGTCGTTCTGAATGGATAATGATTCAGATATATAGTATATATCCTTAATTGCAAATATAGTAATGAATACATTTATTTATATCCACCTCATGGTTAATATTGGAGGAAATTTTACATTAAAAATTTATTATATAGAATAATAGCTTATAATTAATGTAGGGCTAATTTTATATTTACTTAAACCATTTAAAAATAATAATAAATTCAATTCAAAAGAATAGAATATAGATGAATTGGTACATAACTCTTTTCAAAGTCTCAAATTTGATAGTTTTGCATAAAAAATAATAATAATGAATGCTATATTATCAAGTTGAATTCCTTAACCCTAACTCTAATAGTTAAAACTATTCAATTGGCAAGAAAAAGGTAAGTCACAACAATGATAATTGTGGCAAGGCTCCTCATATCTCACATCTCCACGCATGTATTGTGCAAGTTTTTTTTTTAAATAAATAGTGCAAGTTGAAAACAAAAGAATGAAAGCTACTACTTTTCCAAATCAAGTCAGCATATATATATATATATATATATATATATATATATATATATATATATATATATAGGGACATTAAAAGAATAGATATAAAAATTACACATCCCATTGCCACTTGTTGAATTTTGGATAAGGGAAAAATGCAAGTTTTTGGATAAGGTTTGAGGAGATATGGAGTTGGTAGAACAGAAATCCTTTTCATTACCACAAAAAAGAGATGAAATATTAATCCTTTGGGTTTGGTAAGAAATGAGTAGTGTGTTGCTGTCTTTGTGCCATATGTTTTATGCCCAACTCTCAAACAATTTTGATCACCCTTCTTTTATTTTTTAAATATATATATATAAGGCATTCATCATAGTTCCAAGTTCGTGAAGAAATCGGCTGGTGAAAATATCTTTTTTTTCTTTTTATATTTAATGGTATTATAAGATACACTGTCACTAAAAGACAAAAAAGGTTTGTATTGATGTGTTCGTCTCCAATTCGAATGCTGCCAACAAGCTTCGTTTATCATGAGGTAACTAAGTTAGAATTTCCCATCTTGCAAAGGTCATCTTCTAAATTATCTTATTCCCATCGATTACAACATTATACCAGTAATTAGCTGGTAATTATTTTCTTAATTAACTAGTAATATAATAACTATATATAATTTAAAGTTTGAATTGTAATAATTACGACAATTAGTTTGAAATTTATAATTTCTTTTCTACAAGGAATTTGGTTTTTGCAGTGTCAAAGACAACAGAAGCGAAAATTATGATTTATAGTAATAACAATTAAGAAGATAAAATAGTAAATTACTCTCTTGATCATGTAATTGATTGTTATTTGGTTTTTCAACTTTCAACTTTATTTGTAGTGAAAAAGACAAAAAAATAAAAATAAAATTTTGATATACATTAATGTTTTTTTTTCTCTAATGGAATGTTTGTCAATTCCAAATTAATTGGTGTGATTTTTTTTTCCTAGTGTATTTTTTTTGAAAAAAAAAGTTGTGGAAGGAAGAAACTAAGGAATTAAAGAGATGACATGTTAATTCAAGGGATAAAATTAGATAGTAAGAGTTTTTTTTTCTTTAAATAAATATTTTGAATTTGAATTTGAATTTTGAGTATGAATATGGGTGCAAACGAGTCAATCTATTTATGAGCTGCTCGAATTCGACTCATAATTAATCGAGTTGAATTTGAGTAGATCGAGTATTATAATAGCCGACTTGTAGTTCGCGAGTTTAATCGAGTTGTTGTGTTCTGTTATTTATTAAATTATTTTTATATTTTCAGTATTTAAATATATTTAAATTTAATCGAATCGAATAGAGTTTATTATTTATTAATTTTTGTAGTTGATTTGAATTTTATTGAGTTAATCTCGAGTGACTCGAATATACTCCTAAATATTAAGCACTTTAAAAATTTGAAAAAAATTATTTATTTCTTAATGAATTTATTCACTATAAATTCAAATTACTAGATAATTAAAATATATTAAAAAAATACATATTCAAAAATAATTAATAGCAAATGCGATCAAAATTATCAAACTTTTTATCGGTGGTTTTAAAAAAATTATCATAGAAATATTATTACAGAAGACAGTGCAACCTAATTACTTTATCATGATAATTATTAATGTCAGTGGATATGCAACGAATTTTCTAGAGTCAAATTGCACACTCTCATAATTTTCCAAGTTAATTATTTCGTGTACTCCTTATGTAAGTGTTTTTTTTTTTGCCCTTCTTTTTACACGAATTTGACACATAATATAGGGTAATAATGATTAACTAAAAAAATTAGTTAATAAATAATTAAAAAAAAAAGTCAAAATCTGTTCATATGTTCCAAGGAACAGACACATGAACGAAACTATAGATGTACACACGTGGCCATTTGTTTCCTAAGGAAGTTGATGAGCCAAACTTGCAATAGCATTATTTCTGTGTACACACCAAGTACATATGTAATTATATGTTATTGTTGCGTGTTATTTAATCCTCATATAATAACCTTTAGTTCATATGCTAATTAATTAATTGATTGATTAATTAATTTAATCTAGTACTTAATTAATTATGATTTCAAGACCATTAATTAAGATGAATGTCTGCTAGTTTCATATATTTTATTACAAGGTTATTCTAATTATAAATTGTAAAAGTATCTTCCATCAGTCGTGAAGAACATTATGACATTCCATGTTCATAGTAATTGGTGGATCGTCCTTATTAACCATTTTCACAAGCAAAGGCTAGATCAAGATCCAAGCATGAGGATTGATCAGGATGTATATAATTGTAAAATGTCAATGTCAAGCCATCCATCGTCACCACATCTAGCTAATTACATATGTAATTTAAAGAAAAATGCATATAAAAATATTTTTATAATTTCGACTTAATTCTCAAATTAAATATTAATTGCACTCCATACTAATCAGATTTATAAGTTTTAACGAATAGGAGTTAGCTAAATTGACACGGTAAGAGTATTTCCAATAAATTTTTTATTTTAAAAAGTTATTTTATAAAAATGATTTCTAATTAATTTTCTATTTTTAAAATTTAGAGTAGACAGTGAATTTAATTTTTTATATCTAGAGAGTCAAACTTTATTCTCTCTAATTATGATTAATACATCTCTACTTTATATGCACATTCTCTTTTTTATTGATGTATTTTTTCAAAAAAATATTTTTTTCTTATAATAAAAATTATTTATTTATTTATTTCAATAAATATTATTTTGTATGAAATAAAGTAAAATGAAGAATAAAAATATAAATAATCAATTGGACTTGTAAAAATAATTTACTCTCTATATTTAAAAATAGTTTTTATTCTACTGAAAATACTCTTTAAAATAAAAAATATTATTGAAAATGTTTTAACCATGAATTAGTCATAAAAAAAAGTATTTAATTCAATAATCAGCCTCTGCAAAAATGTAACAAAAAAAAACTCTATCATATATACCTGCAAACCCAGAAATAAAGAAACTCCAACTTTTATTGCATTGAATGAGTTGCACAATTATAGATATAAGAATTAAGAAACTCCCAATTAAATATTTGATAATTATATTTAATCTATTCTTTTATTGATTTGAAAAATAAATATTAGTTTTAGATTCAGTTTTATAGGATTGGTTTTTATCAACTTTTCTTTAAAAGAAAATGTAGCTATAGGTTTATGAAGTCTTAGCCATTCGTTTCAAACTAATTATTGATTATGTTTTCCAAAATATAGCAGGATCTTCTGTAGAGATGTATGTAACCATTTTTACAATTTAAAACCTATATTATAATTTTGAGATTAAGAACTGATTTAAAAAAAAAGATCATGCATAATGCACAAGATTAAAAATTCTAATATCTAGTACTTAATTTCATTTGAAAAAATGTAAAAAAATGTAGAAATATATTTTAGACTCTAAATTATAATTTTTTGCAAATAAATTTGTTAACTAAAAATTTATGTAATTGTTTCCGTTAATTATCAATTTCGAACGTACAATTATCCTATAATAATTTGTAAATTATCAAACCGTGCGATCTAAAATAATTGATTCGAATTATTACTAATAGTTGATGTATTAATTTATACATCTCTTATTTTTTGATGTAAAATTTATAAGTTATGCGACTAACTTAACACTTCTATAAGTTTGATTATATTTGGCTCAAAATATTTTCCATATTTTTTTGATATGAGATTTATTTGGATATCTCGTATTACAATTTATTTTCTCATAAAAAGAGGCTCAACATCTTTTATAAAAATTTGTCCCATCATCATAGTTGTACACTGAATTATAATAATTTATATCTAACTATTTTATAAATAATTAAATCACAGGATCTAAAATAATTAATCTATAATATTTAGCGTATCAGCTTATAAACCTTTTATTCTTTTTTTTTTTCCGATGCGATTATGTGACACCGACTCCCTCTCGTGTCTTGCTGATACTATGCATATAATAATTAATGTCAATAGAAAAAACAGTACCAAGGACTTAGATGCTTCTTTCTATTGTCTCCTTGAACAAGTCAATAATGGGAAAATAGTGATAAACTTGGCTTGTTGACCCGGCAACCCAACAAAAATAATGAAAATTACCAAGAAAGTGTAAACTGCACTGATTGATGGCACTACGTCATTTACACATTTCCGAAGTGGTTTGAGTCATTGTATCAGAATTCAGAAGTGCATGCGCATGAGTGATTACAAAGTTGGAGTGATGTATTTTCTTTTATATATATATATTTTTTTTATTTTGTGAAGACAGAGTATTAAATTCATTATTTTTTATAACTATTTCATAGGAATAATGATATGTATACATTCATGCTTATGATTAAAAATAGGGGCAGCCTGATAACTACATTAGAACTAAGAACTAAGCATCCTAATAATTTGATTCAATGATCACTTTTTCAACCATCACTAAATATATCCCATCACCTTTTTTTTTTCTTTTAATTATTGTTAGCCATGAGACACCAAGCCAATTGTATATATGCTTCTTTTTTTTTTTCTTAAATGAGTATTATGAGATACGATAACCCTTTGCATAAGGTTAATTACTTTAATTTGATAGCTATATATATACATTCGAGTAATAATTTTCTTCTTGGTTCTCCTCCCATGATATTGAATTTCTACAAAGTTTATGTATATATATTTTGATGGGTTTTAAATAATTGTAAATTCGGTCCAAATCTCTGAATTACAAAAAACAGATTGCCTATCAGTTTTTTTTAGTCAACATAAGTAATTGATTAATTTATGAGTAATCTATTATCCTCTGCCATGAACCAAATTAAGAAGGATTTATAAGAAAGTTTTGAAGTTGGAAAATCATATCATATCATATCCAGCTTGCCTGCGTTTATCACAACAAAAGCATATGACAAAGTCCCTGAAAATTTTGGTATTACATATATATGTCAACAAGAACAATAATGAAGGTGTGCAAGTGGGGTTATATATATCCTTATTTCCTTCTCGGTTTGAGGTATCCTATTCATGGTTAGCTAGACAGTTTGGACTGATCTACAAAATTATGCTAATCTTCCATTAGAAATAATTAAAATGACAATAAATTACATGATTATATATATATATGTTTAGCCATGAAATATTTACAATATAATATATATACATGATGCAATAAGGACTCATATATTTCTTCTTTCATTTCTCATTTCATATGGTTTAATATTATTTTAACTCTCCATCAAAAAATATTATAATTTACGTATCAAAGCACTTTTCTATTACGTTTTCTAATTTCAAATATGTATGAGAGTCGTACATCACTATCCAATTAGAAAGAGATATATCATACATGCGATAAGTAATTCATAATTCAAAACAAATAAACAAATAAATACAATTAACATAATGTATATCTAGTGCCGATGTAAATGTCATTCTCATTCTTGTTTCATTATCAACTCCAAATTTCAACATTTCAATTGATTTATTCGTTGTTATAACTATAAAAAATTAATTATAATCGCCTACTAAAAGATGTTTGAGATTGTTATTGGGTTTTAAATATATTTTCATAATTTGTTTTTCTAATATACTTCTAAAAAAAATATTTATTTACATGTTTTTTTCAAAAAAAAATTTTAAAATCCAAAAATATTAAAATATATATTTTTAAAAAAACTATTTTTTCTAAATGCAATGTCAAACGATGCTTAAATTGAAAATCAAAGGAGGCATGCCAAATTTTGAGTCCCATTCACTAAGTATACATTGAATTTTATACAATAATCAATTAAATTATTATACGGCAATTATTGCATTTATCAAATAATCAAAAATAAATGATTGAAATTTCAAATGTTAATTAATAGTTAAACTTAAATCGTGCGACTAAGTAGAATCTCAAACATTCTGCAAACTAATAAACAGAGAAAAGGGGAAAAAAGAAAAAAAAATAGCAATATGGGTTGAATAATTATAATACAAGTTCCCTTTGTTCAGAATTGCTAAACAAGAGAAAAAACTCTAAACCAGGAAAGCGAAATACCATAATTAGAAACAATATCACTAACATGGACATGTAAGGTTGACAAATGACAATGTATGTAGTGGCAGGTAGCGTGTCCAATTCTTCTCCAAACATTTGGTGCTCCCATTCTGCAAGTTGTGATACATGTATACATTGTACATATATATATATATATATATATAACAAAAGTTGATTTTTCCTTGAACGTGGGCTCCACTCTATATAATTTAGAGGATTTTCCTATAGAGAAAAAAAAAAAAGAGAGAAAGAAACAGAGAAGCTTCAAAGAATTGTGAAAGACTTGTAGATGAATATTAAATTTTGGATCAGTGGTGTTTTTATCGGTTTAACAAATCAAAAATTTTAAAAAGGTTTTGCGGTTATTTTCTAATTTAATTTAAAAAAATTAAAATTAAAAAAATATCTGACCCAATAAATTCAGTGAGTCAGGACAATCACGAAATAATATTATAAAAATCTCTATCAGAAAAAAAAAATTCTAAACATCAAAATCATTAAAAAAAAGGCCTACAGCGGTAAAAATAATTGGGCCTCCCAATGAACCAAAAAAATAATTAAAAAGGCCTATTTTCCAATATCCATTTGCTTCTCTTTTGGGAAGCTAGAGAATCGGCCCACCTGGAATTCATAACGTGCATTAGATTTGTGTATGTATGTTATAATCTTAAGAATAGGCTGTAAAGGCCCAAAATTCAGCCCACCAAAATGGAGTGCAGACAATAGAAAACCGCTTTTCGAAGATCTGCTTTTTGCTGCATTCAATTAGGCAAAATCCACAGTACAAAAAAGTGCAGCGAAGGTAACGAATTATGAGGTGACAGACAAAATCGCAGTGATATTGGGAGTTTTCTCATTGTTAGTTTAGGCTATCAGAAGCAGATTATAGTTTTAGCTTCGCAGCAGCATCACAAATGGAGGCGGAATTGCAAGATATGCTTAATGATCTTCAATCTCTCAAGAGCTCACTGCCTGATTCTTCTCTTCACGCTTCAATCGATAAGGTACATACGTAAGTACTTTATATGGCTTTACGGTTAATCTTTGTGAATTGCATGTGTGTTTGTTCGTATCAAGTTTTGTTTATAGACTCTGATTGGTGAACTCGGATTAGGAAATTGTGTTTGATCTGAGTTTTTTGTTGATTGAGATCATTGTGCATTGATCGAGAATTAAAGGAAAGGATTGTATGAGTTATGATTTTGGTTATCTGGACTAGAGGACTGTCAATCTTGAGGTAATTTGGCATTCCTGAAACTATTTTTTTTTTTTTTGCTTTTTGCAGCTCCAATCCCGCGTTGAACATCTGACAGGGCTGGCAAAGTATGCACCTGTTCGGCGTTCAAAACTCAAGGTCTTCTTCTGAAATTTATGAATTATCAGTGTCTATTTGAGTTTGAGGTATTATAATTGAAGTTTGTGACCGTAATGCTCATGTAACTTATCTCGTGACAGGATATGAGTGCCGAGGTGGTGGATAGCAATCCTTATAGTAGGCTTATGGCGCTTCAAAGGATGGGAATTGTGGAGAACTATGAGAGGATACGGCAGTTCTCTGTTGCCATTGTTGTCTGTATTTAACTTATCTTTCCTTGTTTCTTCTCTTTGCTCTATGTTTAAGTTGATGAGTCCAAAACGTTTTCAATTGCATTTTGACCATGTTTGGCCATTTGTAGAAAAGAAACCGACTAGCATTAGATGTTTCTATAAACTAATTTAAAGATTTTCATAGGAAGAACTGCATAGCTTGTTTCAATGATGGCCATGCTAGAAGCATCCGCTTCTTGTAATTTTTTTTAGGTCAATAAAGAATGTTATTGCCAATGAAACAAAAGTATACAACCAGTATCAACAACAGAATGCCATCAGTTCCATATACACCATCTATAGTTATTAGGACTATTAATTTGACCACTGTACAGAAACATGCTTTTAACACTTGTAGAAATGTTGCCTAGAATTTTTTGTTTATTTACAACCTCATTCTTAAAAATGACACTATTCCTTTCATGCCAATTCCAGTAGAAAACTCTTGCCCACTGCTTTCCTACTAAACCAAGAGATCTCTTGAATCTAGGTGAGAGGCTTCTTATCAATCTCACAACGATGTAAAACTTCTTGCCAGATTTCATTAGAGATGCTACACTAAAAAAGCAAGTGCTTCACAGATTCTTCTTGGGCATTAAAAACAACATTTAGAATCTGGATCAGTGCCCCACTTGAAAAGTCTATCTTTAGTTGATAATCTGCCATTGATGGCAAGCCAGATGATAAAACTATGCCTGGGAATTTGGCACCTGGCCCAGAGAAGTTTCCACCAAGAGACACTGTTTCCTTTCCTTCTAATAGCATCCCAAGCACTAGCAACTATGTAGTGACCAAACCTTGAAGGTTTCCAAGAGATTGTATCCTTCTGGTCTGACACAACGTGAAACTCTCTAACCAGTCCCCAAGCTTGCTTCGTTGCATCATTAATAGGATCAGGCAAGATCCATTGTTTGTTATTTCAGCAATCTTGAACTTTAGCAAACTTACTGACATCAGCCTCTTCAATATTGATAACTGGAAATTCATTCGCAATGTTGTACCCACTCAACCAGGGATAAAACCAGAAGGAAAATTTATCACCTTTTCCGAACTTGTAGTCAAAACAGGTCTTCAAGTCATCCTTCACCTTAACCAAATTCCTCCAAGCCTGACTTGCATCAAACGGCTTAGTTATGCCCAAAAAGCTTAGCCTTTTCAATTTGTTACGAGTAACCAGGTTGCCCAAATGGTGGTGCAATCTGTTAAGAGATCCCAAATCTGTTTTCCGATGGCTGCTTTGTTCCATTCCATCATGTCTTTAATCCCTAATCCCCCTTCTTTCTTTGGTTTACAAACTCTATCCCAAGAGATGATGCCACCTCTATTGCACTCTTGACACCCCTTAACAAAGAAAGTTAAGGCATTTAATATCAATTTTCTTGATCACTGCAGAAGGAAGGATAAAATGTTGCACCAATAAGATTGTATACTCTGCAGAACAGAGTTAATCAATTGAACTCTCCCAGCATAGGAGAGGTTTTTGGCTTCCCAAGAAGAGTTCCTGGCTGTAATCTTTTTAACAAGTGTATCACAATGGTCTTTAGATAATCTAGATGAGAGGAGAGGCATATCTAAGTAGGTGACAGTTAAGCACCTTTCCTTGAACTTTAAAACCTGAAGAATACGATGCTTTTGAACCTCATCCACTCCACAAAAATATATAAAGCTTTTTTGTTCATTAATCTGCAAGCTAGAGACTTCTTCAAAGTGTTTTAGAATTGTTACTATGCTTTGAACAGAGTTAGAGTCTCCAGCGCTCAAAATAAACAAGTCATCAGCAAAATAGAGGTGGTTAAGCCTCAAAGCTTTACCCTTCAGATGAAATTTAAAGTCATTTGTGAGTTTCTTGTTCAAACACCTGGACAAGTACTTAATGGCCATAACAAAGAGCAATGGAGACATAGGATCCCCTTGTCTAATTCATTGCTCTCCTTGAAAGAAACCCTCATAACTCCTGTTCACCATAATAGAGAAATATGGTGTGCGAACACAAGTCATCGCCCACTTAATAAACTGAGCAGGAAAATTGTGCCCTATCATCACCTCCTCATTAAAGTCCCAATGGATAGAGTCATAAGCCTTCCGAAGGTCAACTTTCAAAGCACATTTAGGAGTAGAGGAGCTACTATGATAGTTTCTAATTAATTCATGAGCTAGTAAAATGTTGTCCACCATCTTCCTCCCCAGTACAAAATCTGACTGATAAGGTTGAACGAGTGTGCCCAAGCACTTGTTAATCCTAGCTGCCAAAATCTTTGTAATCACAGAACAGTACAGCAAGCTATAGGTCTATAATCCCCCAACCCAGAAGGATTGCTGCATTTAGGAATGACAGTCAAACCTGTTATGTTGATTTGCTTGAGGAGCTTCAAAAAATTAGGATGGGTCACTCACATGTTGAAAAACCTAAAAGGTTTTTTTGTTGACCCTCTCTATAGTACAAGCCACCACAATGGGAGAATGATCAGAAACTCTAGATGTAAGAGCTTCATACTCTGATAATTCAAAAACATCCACCTAATGATAGTTTACTAGAGTTCTATCCTCAAATTCCTATTATCACCAGATTGATTATTACTTTATTAGTCCACGTGTAAAAACACCTCTTATTTCTTAATTCCATCAAGTTAGAGCCATTCACAATCTTCAAATTCTAGACAAGCGAAATCATCTGTACTAGCTCCACCTAACTTATCTTGACAATTAATGATTGCATTAAAATCCCCCTGAACTAGCCAAGCTGAGTTCATATTTTGAGAAATATCATTTATGCTCACCCATAAGCTCCTCCTTTCTTGAGTTGTATTCTGTCCATTAACCACTGTCCACCAAAACTCTACAGTTTCTATCAACACATTACAATGAATAAGCTGATCAGTGACAACAGTGGGCTTCAAATTGACTTTTCCAGTATCATATAGGATCCAAATTCTACTATTGCTAGCAGCCGGGTTATTATGAACATCATCCCAAACCTGCACTCTAATCCCTCTTTTAACTCTATCAGTAATTTCCTTTCTCACCCTTGTTTCTAAGGTCCCAATCATACACAACTTTTGTTTAATGGGGTCATTGCGGCCCCTAACATTCCATTTAGCAATCATCCTCCCCTATCGGGGGGCCTAACAACCCTCCTTGGGCTTCCCTCTCCAATAATCCCTGCTTTCTTAGCACCATTGGTAGTGGGTTTAGATGGCCCAGCAGCTTCCACATTGCCTTCCATTTCAAGTGCAGCTTCACTAGGATCAACAGCAATAGCTTTCCCTTTTGACAAATTTTAACCAGGAGCCACTTTGGACCTCATCCACTTTGGTGATCTGTGTGTCCCCTTCCATAGTTGCATCTTGAGTCTCCAGTGGATTGCCAACTAAGCTTGCTTCTTAACCTGGCAGACTAATTTTTCCTTTTTCACCAAATTGGGGCATTTAGACTGATCGTGACTCATCCCTCTACATTCAGAAAACTGAATAGGCCTCCACTTGTAGATGACATCTTGGCAAATTTGATCACCATTTTCATCCTTAAGAAGTATCTGATTTGGAAAGTCCCCACACAAATCCATTTCAACAAGAATTCGGGCATATCCCAATCTAGATTTTTCCATAGTGCATTTATCAGAAAACAAGGGGTTCCACATGTACTGCCAATTTTACTCAGCATTTCTGAACTCCAAAATTCCCATGGCAGATTAGGAAGCTTCATCCAAATAGGAAGACACGATAGACTATTGACATAAACATTCATATTAGGCTTCCACTTCCTAAAAACAAATGGTGTTTGATTGAATGTATGAGGACCATCTTCCAAAAATTTTGTACTTACCCCCATCAGAATTAAACTTGAACAAAAACACATTTTCCTTGACCAGATGCACAGAGAGGAGCCCAAACCTTTTCCAGCGTTTCAAAGCAAAGGATCCAATCCTAGAGAACAGTGGAACCATCTCTACCACACCCCCAATTAGGACATTTTTGCATTGCTTTGCCTCCGATTGAATCTCCTTAGAGTGAAATATAACAATTCGTGCACCATCCTTAACTTTGGAGGAACGAATTTCAATTCACAATGGTGGTGACTTCTCCCGATTCTTGGTGAAAAGCTCTGGCCAATGTTTCTGTCAGCCATGAGTATTGTTTCCTCCAAGGTCATCAGCGTCAGACCCAATGTTTCCATCTTCAGAGTTGATTGCTGGTACATTCTCCAGCTCACCATTACTGCTGATTCTTCCATCCTTTGCAGTGTTCGTAGCTCCTGAAACCAAATCCACTTGGGCAATATCATCTGATTGCAGTCCAGATTTAGTCTTTGAGCAATATCTGCTTGTAATTTTACAGTTATTATAAAACGAATCCTGAAATGTAAAGTCAATCGCGATCCTTTTCTTAAATGATGGTCTGTCTTCAATATATATCATGGTGCAGCCATCCCGTCAATTAACATATACCGTGGTTTTTCCATGGTTGCCTTCTTAGCCATTAATCCAAAAAAAAAATCACATGCAGGCACATAACTGTTCTCAATCACTTATCATTATCCTATGGATCCTTACTTTCTCTTTTAATTGGTTATTTTTATTTGATCACAGGGAATTGGTGGTGTTGGCAGTGTTGCAGCTGAGATGCTAACAAGATGTGGCATAGGTCGTCTTTTGTTGTATGATTATGACAAAGTGGAACTGGCCAACATGAATCGACTTTTCTTTCGTCCGGAGCAGGTTCTTTTTATATTTTATATTTTTATTTAAATAACGCTCCTGAAGTACTGATACAGAATGCATGTAAAAATTGACATTTTACGGACATGCCATGAAGCTCATTTTCTTTAATGCTCCACTGATTTGATAGTAGTAAATTTCATGCAGATTTCACATGATATGTAAAACTAGTTTCTTTGTTCTTCATTTTAAAGTTCTGTGTTCACAGGTTAGCATGACAAAGACTGATGCTGCTGTTCAGACCCTCTCAGACATTAATCCAGATGTTGTCCTTGAGGCAAGTGTCATTGAAACTTTTGTCTTTTTATTATTAACAGTTGCAAGTTACAATAGTCTATACAGACATGAATTATTTCTGCTCTAACTTAATGATTCAGAACTCACAAGGGGCTTGGGGAAAAATGATTAGCCCACTTATTCTCTATGCTTTTATTTGCTTGGGGTAAACATCGTCTCTAACAGTACAGGAAGAAGAATGCCTGTGTACATCTTGGTTCTGTTTTACTGATTTCTTTTTCTAATAGATGGCAGTTTGGCCTCTTATAGATTTCTCTGCTTTAATTTGGGTATCATAGACTTATTCAAAAAATGAAAAGAAATTTATTGACTGTATTATGAATACTTCTTTAAGCTGATTGGCTCTCTTCTATTCAGAGCTATACACTGAACATCACCACAGTGCAAGGGTTTGAAACCTTTGTGTCAAGTTTAAAACATAAGTCATTTTGCTCAAGTAAAAAGGGCAGTGGAGTAGATCTTGTGTTGAGCTGTGTGGATAATTATGAAGCGAGAATGGCTGTTAACCAGGTAAAGAAAACTGTTTTGATGGGCAATGATTTCCTTTTCATGCCAAATGGAAACCCTGATAAACTTTTGCTAATGTAAAAAATTTGCGTTCTGATGTTGTTATTTTTACCTAATTGGATGATCTGATGATCAGTTATGAATTAAATATTTAAGAATTGTATAATTTTTTTGGGGAAGCTAATAATCTTTTAAAAACTCTAGATTTCTTGATTGATTTTGTTGTGGACATGCAGGCTTGTAACGAATTGAATCAAACATGGATGGAGTCTGGTAATAACATCATTCTTGCTTATTTTAGTTTATTGTCAGACATATTGTATGAGATAACTGTAAATATTTTTAATATTTACATGTGTGTTATGTATCAAGGTTTTAGATCTATGCTTCTTTACATGTTCTGGTCTGCTGTGTACTTGATTGGGAGAAAAAAAAAAGAAAACAAACAGATGAAAAATTGAATGATAGCATGATTAATTTCATCAATAATTCTTTTCTTCTCCAGTGGCTTGCTTTAATAATATGCTCAATGGAACATATATTTCTTATGAGGTCCATTTGCAGTCGTGTCAGGTTTATGCATGGTAGTTAGATTTATGAGACCCAATTATGCCCCTGTTATAGGGCTCTAATGTTGATTTTGAATTCTTGTGCATGTTGGGTCTCATCTTATCTGTCGATGAATTCAACATCAAATGGAGATATTTCTTGGCAGGTGTATCTGAAGATGCTGTATCAGGTCATATACAGCTATTGATTCCTGGAGAGACTGCTTGTTTTGCATGTGCACCTCCTCTGGTATGTTCCTTCACTTTTGGCATTTTGACAATACTAAAGAGTTTTGGTCTAGAATGAGTGACCAAAATGTAGCTTTGAAATTTCTGAAGTTATTTTTGGATGTTATGTGTTGTTTTTTATATAATTATCTCTTTTCCTTTATTAATTGTGTCCTATAAGATCAATGTACAGTTGTGAAGTAACAAACTGGGGAAATGGCATTGGGTTTTTCTTAGGTTGTGGCATCTGGTGTAGATGAGCGTACACTTAAACGTGAGGGGGTTTGTGCAGCATCTTTACCAACCACAATGGTAATTTCTTCAACTGCTCTGTTGTTTATAGAAGTACTTTCGCTCTATGTCCTGCCAGAACAGGACTATGGGGTGGCTAAAGAACAGTCCAATTTTTTTACCGCCAGTAGCATGGTTTTACATAGTCACTTTAATAAGATTTTTTACTGAATTTGTTGTCCATGTTTTATTTTCAATATTCTAATATCTAATGATGTGAATGGAATTTCAGGGAGTTGTTGCAGGGCTTCTAGTGCAAAATACTTTGAAGCTCTTGTTACAATTTGGACAGGTGTCTCCATACCTGGTAAATTCTATGTTGATCCTCTGTATTTCTCTTGATGTGCTCCAATTCCTACCTAATACTTTCACTTTGATGTGTTATTTTCTAATACCTGATTTTGAGGGTTAATTAGTTATGACGTGTTGCTTTAGCTGTCAAGTTTGGTTATATCTTTTTCGATTGGTTGCAGGGGTATAATTCCCTTAAAGACTATTTTCCAACCATGGAAATGAAGCCAAATCCTCAATGTTCAAATGCAGCTTGTTTGGAGCGTCAGGTATCAAATTCAAGGTTCTTTTGATTCAGTTGATAATGGGCATGTGTGTTTATTACAGAAAGAATACTGCATTTATTGTACAGAAAGAATACATCCTTGCGAAGCCCAGTAGGGATGCTGCTGCTAAAGCCAAGATGGAGTCTGAAGCATTAGTAGCTATAGAAGTTCCACTTCATGCCGATAATGAATGGAACATAAGGTAGGATTGGTATGCATGATGCAAATTACCTGCTCTTATTCTTTGTCTGATGTTCTTGTTTGGATGATTTGGCATTGACTTGTAATTTTTTTTTTCTTGGTCTTCCTTCAGTGTCGTCGATGATAGTGAGCTGGAAAATACTGATGCTAAAAAATCAGGTAATCTTCGAAGTTCAATTTTATTATTATGAATACCTTGCTGGTCATAGTCACAGGCATTATTTTCTGAATAAATAATGAATGGGAATATATATCCTGAATTTTCTCTTACAGATTGTATTATATTTTTTTTTCTATTCTATGCTTGTTTAATACATGTAAACTCACGTAACATGCATTGGGCCATTGGTATTTGAGTCGCACACTTCCTACAACACTTGTCAAATGCAGATGTGAAAATTTTGTTTCTGCATATGCTGTCCATGCAAAAGTTAGATGGCATATTTTTCACCTTGCTTGCACAAATTGGAACATTATTATTTAGAGTAGTAGTTCACTTTCTACAACGCTGTTAAAGTTAAACATGCAGATATCAGAATTTTGTTTCTGCAAAAGTTATGTGGCATTTGTTTCATTATTGAAAATCTGTTAAGCATCTATGTGCTACTTGGTAGGAATAGTCATATAGCTTGTAAGATGCATTCAAAAGATTTTATGATCATCTACTAAGCTTGGTTCCTGGATGGGAAGGGTTCTATGCATCAAGGGAAGAGGACAGAAAAAGAAACTGATACTGGAGAAACCATATTATCATGGTAGCAATAAGAAAATGAAATAGTAATATCTCTTCCTCTGCTAAATTACTCAACACTTTTATATTTAGTTGCTGGCAACAGGCACAGAATTACCTCAGTGGTCATACAACTACTCATGCGTTCATTAAATCGGAATCTTAAATTTCTTTTAAGTTCGGTCTTCCACGTTACATCCTTATTTGCTCTTATTTAATCTGTTCATTTCCCTCCATTTATTTGTCAATTCTTGCAGATGCTCTTCCAGAAGGTCTGGCCCGTGAGCTTCCATCTGCAGATGAGTTTCAAAAATTCCCAGCTGCTGAAACAAGCACAACTACTGATGACCTCGAAGAACTCAGGAAGCAACTAGATGCCCTTAATGCTGATTAAGGACTGAGTTCCGGTATTATTTTTTCAACAAAGAATACAATTAATTTGTTCAGCGGAGTTTGACTCCATAATTTGTTGCTGTACCTTAGCTTTACCCATAAATTAGCAAAATTGAAAATCATTTAGCTCGTGCTTTCGGAAAATCCACTCATTATTGCCATGTTCTTGGCGACGATGAATATAGTGGGAAAAAAAATATTAAAATTGCACCTGATAAGAACTCTGCCACGTTACTTGAGCGTGCAAAATCATATAGGAACCGAAAATGCTGAATTGATCTTAGTTTTATTTGATCTGCCGGATATCAGAAATTTTTTTGTTATTTGATCAAACTGAATCAGAATTTTCACTCCTTTATTCGGTGTGATTGTAATTTTCTTAAAAATGTTCGGTTCAGTTTAGACCGAATGCTTATACATGGGACCTGCTCAGAATGTGCGCCGGACTAGGCCTGCATTTTCGGCTTAGTCCTGAGCCTAAATAACTGGGTCTTGGGTGATTAGCTGAAGCTTGAGTCCGCCTAATTAGGCTTAAAAATTGTCTTTGCTCAGCCTAAATGAAAATATGCATCTGTTTTACACGTAATGAACAGACGAAAGCAAACCTCGAGCAAAATATATTTATAAGTTGATTCAAATTTTATTCAAGTTTATTCAGCCCAAATGTAAAATGTGTGTCTAAACTAATTATTTTTGCGAGTGGCCATGTAGGTACTTGCGCCTCTGAGGCTATGATCACCAGTCGTGTGAGATGGATAATTAGATTCCAAAGTGAATGAGGACGGAACATATAATTTTGTGGGTAGAAAGATTATAATAAAGTTGGGTTCTTAGATTTTGATTGTTAGCTTATCGTGACAAGTTTTATATATGATATAATGAATTGGGTTGTAAATTTAGCATTGTTTTAATTTAGGTGTCAACTATAATAATTGGATATGAAATAATAGGTCTTTTCGAAGTGCCAAAAAAGATTAAATAATAAATTTAGAAGTAATTCCAGCATAGCTCTTTTTAGTGGCTAGTGAATTACTCTTCAAAGTCGTGCATAGAGGAAAAAAGGAAAAAAAAGGCAAATCCTGTTATAGATGTTGCAGGTAAGAGCTGCAGCTAAAATTAAAAGGTCTCTTTTTGCAGCAGCGAATAAGAAAGTATGCAAATTTTTTTTAGGTGAATTTTAGGCTTTAGAGCTTAAGGAAGATGCATGCATGGATGAGATGGGACCCTAAATCAACAAAAAAAAAATTAAAAAAAAACCCTATTAGATGAGGGCTTAGTTGGAGTCCATGATATAAAATCATTGTCCAGAAGTGACCTCCATTAATATATCACATTTGTGTGTGTGTTTTTTTTTTTGAAAAATAAAAGGCAGCCATTGAAGCTATGAATATTGAATAGAGCATACATTAACCTCCATTAACTTTTCACATGCCCCATTCCCACCCTTATTTTGTACATATACCTTTCCCTTTTAAACTTTTTCTTTTCTCCTCTTGCTCAATTCGGATATATATATATTTCTGAAATTGTATCAATCTAAACAAGTCGATAAATTTTGCGGTTTAAGCTCATACTCTCTGCATTACAATTAATTGGTGTCATTTTATTAAATATTTAGTATTTATCAATATTATAAATTTCTTGGCTAGATATAATTTATATTCATTGATCGAACTAGCTATAATACTTACTTTATAAATATGAAATTAATTATAAAATTAAACTACTTCTTTTATATGATAATTTATTATTGATTTTGTCATTTGTTTAGGAAAAAGTTTTCGTGAATTGCATGATAATATAAGTACTGAAAAAGATACTTTTTAGCCTTTTTTTTAAGCTTATTGCAATCAAGAGTAAGGCCGAGGATCAATCTCGCCAACTTTTTTAATTTTTGTTTACAAAAAGAACTGAAAACTCTCCGAAGTTTTAATTTCGACATAGAGAAACAAAATTTTCAAAAACTGATAGTGTGCCCCATATCGATTCACAAACCATTAGAAAAATATACTTAAATGTCTCTGATTTACGTCGCTTGGTGAGCTCCAAATTGATTATAATCATTTTTTTCCAAATCTGATCATAATCTTATCAGTAATTCAAGCCTCTAGCCAAGTGAAAACAATAATAATGACATATATTAGGAGCATTTCAGTAAATTCAAACCTACAATCTTTTTAATGGTTACCTCATACAACATTTGTCAAAACGGTAGGAAGATGTGCTGTCAGTTTTTAAAAAAATTATTTTTATCTATCAAAATTAAAAACTCACGAGAATTTTCAATAATTCATTCTTACAAAAAAATAAATCATTAGGCATTCATCTTAAAAGTTTAAATGCAAAACCTAAAGAGCAATTTAATAGTTTCAATAAAAACAATTAATTAAGAAAAATATCATTGTAAAAAAAATTCAGGAGAAAAAAAATCTCGATGTTCTGAGAAAAATATAGATTATTAAAATTTGAACAGATCACAAGTTTTTCAAGGAAATAAAGGCAACAAAAAACGAGAGAAAATCGTTGTTATAATTAGAAGAGTCTTAGAGGACAAATATTCTGAAAAAAAAAAAAGAAAGTAAATCGATAACTTCCTAAACTTTGAGAAATTTGTCATATCACTTTTACTTTGATTGCCAAATTTCAGTCTGACTTCTTCTTTAGACCCAACTGGGCTTCTTTTATCATCCATTTTCAGCCAAAAAGATTTTCCTTTTGCAATCTCTAAAAGGTTGATGCCAAAGATAAAAAGAAAAATTAAATTTTTAATTTTTTTTAAAAAAAAATTATTATTATTTTTGGGTTGAATGCAATCCTGTCTATAACAAAGAGATTTAGTCAAGACAATCAAAGCTTGCACATGCATAAAGACTTTTATAGAGAATCTTCACTTACGATTTCATTTCTTTTTTTACTATTTTTTTTTCTTTTATTTTCCTTACTCTTCCACGCTTCTTAATTTTATAAAATGTTTCCCATCTCTATTCAACTAATATTGCATGCAATTGTTTTTTCTTTTCACCTCTAAGAATTTGTTAAGATCAGTATAAAAACAAAAAATATTTTTTGCAATCAATTTTATATTTATAAAAATATATTCAAAATCAATAAAAATTCATTTTGATTGTTTTTTGAAGTGCTATCAATGAACAAGAATACTGTTGGGTATTTACAACAACTTTGGGCCTGCCTGATGCCTATTTCCTGTGCTTAGCTATATGTGGTTTCAATTTACACTTCTCTGTTTAGGCCTCATTACAAAATAAATGCTTCAATGTTAATTAACAACATTAATTTTTTTTTAACTTTATCAAATTTCATGGAAGCTTTCAATTTTTTCTAATTCTCTTACTGATATAATACATATCAAGCCAATTCTTTTTATTTATTTTTTTCCAATAAAATGCAAGGTGAAGCTAAATAATGAAACACTGGTAGACCTAGGAAAGGGCTGGTGGTAGCAACTGCCCTTCTAAGAATTTTTTTTAGCCTGTTTAGTCTTTTATATTTTTCTCATTTTTCATAAATATTTTTTTTTGTCTCCTCAGAATAAAAATATTTACTTTATAGTCCTATATTTTTTGTAGTTGACCCATTCAAACCTTCAACTTTGAGTCTGTCATTGATTGAAACTATTGTTTTCCAAATCTGCAAAAATAGAAAATCTCCCAATTATTATTTTGTTCTTCAGGAAATTAGGTCTTCATTTAATAAATTGAAAATCGAAATATAATAAAATGAGAAATAGACACATTTAAAGGACGGAGTTTCCTAACAAACTAGAAATTAAGCACAAAACATTTTATATAGAGAAGGGCTGAGAGAGACTGAAACGTCCGTCACAGATATACGGTGAAAAAGGGAGCGGCAGTAAATACAATGATGGTCCGCCACAGCAGTGTGGCTATCCCACGTGCCAACTCTGCCCGGAGCGTGGGCTGCTGGGTTATAAAGTTGTTAACTTTTTCCCACCGAGGGCCCGACCGACATCCTTAGCCCTACCATAAAGCTTATTATTTATCCTATCTCCGAAGCCCCTTATTATCCTTTTGCTATTTATTCCACGTGTAAACATTATTTTCTTTTATAATTTACACTATAAATATAATAACTCTCATGGCGGATCTGGGGAATCTTAATTGTTATTTTCACTTATCATGTTCCATTCTCCTCGCCACTACTCATCAATATTATTTTTGTTATCTATCATAAAAAATATAATAATTAATTCTCGTAAAAATTCTAATAACTAAAATTCTAATTGAAACTTCATATACCCTTAAACTTATAATTATTGATAGATAACCTAATTTTTCTTGCCTAAATAAATCTGATTTACGAGTAAATAAAATAATTTTTTATAGATTTGATTTTCTAAATAAAAAGATAACTTGATCATAACTTTTGTGCTTTTATGTCTTTATGAGTTCAAAACTTATGCAAATATCTTAAACTTTTTTGAAAATATATTTTGTCGTTTTTCAGAATTTATTCAGCAAATTTTAAATTAGTCGAATTAACTCCAGATAACAAACAAAAAAAAAAAGAACCGGAGTCGAACGAAAAAGATTAATTAGGTTGCTATATGATTTGCTATTTTTTTTAAAAAAATATTTTTATTAAATAAATGAACGAAATGGAAAAAGCCTACCTTAAAACAACACTACGCGCACGTGCGAGTCTAATTATTACACAGCGACGCCCCCTCCATCCTCATCTCCTCTGATGATAAAAAGAGAAAAAGGACTGTTCAATGAATAATAATAAAAAAAAAAAAAAAGATGAAAGAAAACACTTCCCTCAGCACAAAATATGCTACTCCCTTCCTTGCCCCCAAAAAAAAAAAGCTCCTCACTTATAGAGCAATAACGGGATCCGTTATTTTTTTGGCACTTTCTATAACGGAATTCACAGTGTACCTAAAACACCCTTTACTCTTACCCTCATTCACCGGCAGTTACTGCAAGTAAATACGAGGCTTGTGTAGATATGGGGAAGGGTGTTACCGTCATTGGGATTATGTAGAAGGCGGTTGAGTCATTTTGCATGAGAATCATGGGTTTAATGGTAATTTGAGTAGGTTTGATTTTTATATATAGGTATCAGTCCTTGCCACCTTAACAGTTAGTTCCTCTTCAGCTTGCTAGCTTAAAACTCTCTTTCAATGGAAGAAGTTGATCAGAAAGAGCTACAGCTTCTTCCTTCTCAGAAATCCTTAGCTGCTGCTCCTCCTCCGTCTCACCTCCCGGATTCTTCTCCGTCGTGGAGGTATCGATCACCGGGGACGGTAGCTGATCATCATCATCATCAATATGGAGGAGGAGCACCATCACTGGACTTGCAATTATCAATCAGTGTGACTCCAATCCAGGCGACCTCAAACTGCGTTTTAACAGGGACAATTTGTGATTTCAGCGACGGGAAACCGGATGCGAGCTGCGTGGAGGCGCTGAAGTGGCAGGCGGCCGAGCAAATTCGATTGGCGGCTATTGAAAAAGCTTATGCAGAGAGAGTGAGAGAGCTGACGAGGAGGGAGATGGAGTTGGCGCAATCGGAGTTCGCGAGGGCTAGACATATGTGGCAAAGGGCTAGAGAGGAAGTTGAAAAAGCAGAGCGAATGAAAGAGAGAGCCACAAGGCAGATAGATTCTACGTGCATGGAGATCACTTGCCAATCTTGCAGGCAAAGGTTTAACCCTTGATAAATAAAATTATCAGTCTTTCTTTTTTATTTTTTTTAAATATTTTTCTATAATATAAGATTGAGATGAGATTAATAAGATTGTTCTTATGACCAAGTTGTTGATCAGTTTTTGAATACTTGGGTATTGGATTCCTTTTTTTTTTTTTTCCTTTAAAACAGAACAGGAGATGGGGTAAAAGGATAAGTGGCATATAAAAGTTTGCAATGTCCATATTTGTTTCTTCATCATTGTGATGCGTGTGATTAATAATTATGACTTTAAAGAAATATATTTGAAAACCTAGGTAAATATATATATATATATATATATATCTTTCAAATTCAAATTGCAGAATCTGAAATTGAATATAATTAAGAAAATGTTTATTTTGGTATTGTCTCATATATATACTTGAGAATATATTAATTATCGAAATCTTAATATAAAAACAAAATCATTAACTAAGCAGCATTAATGTCACCAAAAATATAAAGTAATGTAATGATGATTCTCTGCAAAATATACATTATATACGAAAATCTGAAAAGGCTAGCTAGGATGTCTTGTTTTGATGACATACATGTTCTTCTTGATTAGATTTGAGAATCGAAATGCGCGCAAAAGGAATAACTTGTGTGCATAGAATTATATGTGGGCTGATCAATTTTGCCTTTTAAATTCGGTTCATGGTGATCAAACTAATAGTGAAATTTTTTTATATAAATAGTTTTATTTACATAGTATTCTCTCATTAATTTTAATTATATATATATATATATATATATATAGATCTAGTTTAGGTAAGCACTTCTGTTTTCTAAGTTGCTCAAAATGTCAAGAAAAAGCTTCATTTAATTACAAGTTGACAAATTATTGTCAACCTACAAATTGGCCATTTATGCAAGTACATGCACTTAATTTGTTTTCTAAGCAAAACAGTTCCCAGCATTATTATTTACAAATGTATAGAAATATATATTGTCAAATCAAATATTTGGATTACACATTGAAGGACGTATATATATATATTTAACATGCACTTACAATCTCATAGATGATGCTCATATATAATTATTTCTATATTCGATCATTTTAAATAAGGGATGATAAAATCCTAGTGAATGTTATGCTATAGGGTTAATTGTGTATATTTTAATAGGAGTGAACTCGAGACTTTTACTAGTTTATTGATAGTTTATATCAAACTAAAATTTGATTAACACAATGATTTATTCACTATTATATATGTAGGAAATTAATGCGAAGATAAAAGAAAAAGAAACGAGTAGACAGGCTGCCATATCTGTCTACTCTCAACTATCAACATGAAAGCAAGACTGCTCAACTAATGGGCCAACCCAAATTCTTATCCTAATTCGACAATATCAAAAGCTAAAACAAAGAATGACCAAATGAAGGAAACCTGCCTTCTATATAATTTGATATATGCAAACTTAATAAAATCAATTAAAGGAAACAATCGAGTACTGTCTGTAGCTCTTTTGTTTTTAAATAATGACAACTTTCGGCTTGGTATATATATATATATATATATCATAGAAAAATTCATCTGTTGATCAGAATCTGATAGCAAATAAAAAAATGATAAATTAATTAGCCGAAATGAAAAAACACATATATTGCAACCAACAAAATATAACAATATATAAATTTGTATATTCGGGTGAATTTCTGATTAGAAGTCACCAAACACCAATATATTGCGCTTTTAACCAATTAGGTTGAAATGTACTATTAATTGAAGCTGCAGGAATATTAAGCTGAATAGTCAAACCTGAGGCTTAGCAGAGTCAAATTGATCAGAAGCATGATTTTAAAAGAGAAAGGCAAATGAATCAGAACAAAAAGCAAGAAAAATTCATCAAGAAGAAGACACCAAACATTAAAATTAGGATAGCTAGCTGCATCCACTTGTACTCAACTTGTTAAACTTTTGTAGAAGAGAAACCAAACACCCACTATCCATGTCTGGGATCCAACACAAATTAAAGATGCATTGTGAGATAGGATGAAAGCAATATCAGTCAGAAATCAAAAAGGGAACAGTGCCCCTTTCAATATGTCTCAACAAACTTACATTAGCTTAATTTGTCAGCAACCTCCAAACATATAGCTCACATACATTTCATCTGTCATGGGCTACCTCCAATAATACATTTCTTTTGCTTAGGTCAAGACATAATCCTGTGGGGGCACTTGTATCTTCAATTTTCAAAAAATTAGGTCCTTCTGACAACTACATTTCCCTACACCAATTTACATTATATCACGATCACAAGAAATAAAGTTGATCCTCATCTATTAATTAATACTCACATTGTTATTTTTTCAATTTTATTAAAATTGGATGAATCTAAATAGTTAAGCATAAATTAACTATTGTTTCAAAATAATTTAGATTAGTTGTACTATAATTATAAACTTTTTTTCTGTTTTTTAAACTTCCGATATGAAATTTTCTTTAATATTTTTTTTCAAGTACAACTGACCGTAACACACTGTTATGCAACGATTAGTTATCCTATAACTCTAATATCATATTAGAATTTGATGGATTTAAACAGTTAAACTAGATAATTGTGAATTAATCGTTACTTAAAAATGATTTAAATCAATCTAGTTTCACTATAATTATAAAGTCTTATTTTGTCCCTTAAACTCTCAATGTAGGATTCTCCTTAACAAATTGGACATTAACAAAACTCATAAAAATATAAAATTCTAGTGATACTATAATAAATAACACGTTGATCATGAAAAACCCAAATTAAGATGTAAATTCGCAGGTGGAAAATTCAAACCAAAATAATACAACTGGTATTTTGAATTTAAGAAGTCGAGAGAATCAACATCAAAATTCTCAATTCAATAAATATAAATAACAGAAATTTCATCGAAAATCCCAATTAGAAGCCAATGAAGCTCGAGAATTAAGCATGAGAATTCAGTTTGCATTGATAATCTCCACAACACTCCTATTATCACATTCTTAATTTTGTTTATTAAAATAAAATATTGGTTATGCAAAACAACCACGTTAATCATTATTCAATGAAAACCCATTTTTTTAGCTTTTTAATATACTTCACGAGATGTACAAGTTTGGAACCCTAATCAAATTTATATTGAAGTTATTCTAAATTTCTAATGATATTTCTCTTCATCTATAATATAAGCCTGTAAATGCAATTACATGAAAATGGAAAGTAAAGAAAGCATGAGATTGTGCAATGATGGAAAGTGAAGATATTTGGGGCTGAAAACTAACAAAAAAACTATTTATTGACTGTATATATCCTAATTGAGCTGCATAATTAAATGGTAATCATACTAATCAGAGACAGTACTCCGACACATGGGCACTGACATCATGGGGAGGGAATTGTCTTGTATCTTTTATTTGGATACAATCAAAGAAAACGCAAAGAAGGCATCAACCTCTTCCATAAAGTTGATAAAGTTGTAGGGCATAGTTTTTGGCCGAGCCATCAAACTAGTCATTATGACAAAACCTTAAGCTTTGTCTTTTCAGATTGTCCACATACTATCATCAACTGATACTGTATTTCTACTTGAGAATTGATGTAGATATATGTCGGAATCAAACATTTAAATTGAATAGTCACCCATTATTTCTCCCATTACCACACCTATATATGTTTTTGTCTATATATGTCTCCCATACCAGGTTTCTCTCAACTTACCTGTTTCTCATGATTTTGACACCTTTCTTCCTTCTTCATCATCATTATTTTTAATTTTAATTTGCAGCATTTTCTAGCACATATATAATTAAATGCCTATCTGAATATTACACTAAATCGTGAGCATTTGATGAATGACAATATATGTGGCATAAAGATGACCACTAATAAGAAAATATTTTGAAAATCTTCAAATTTTTTATTATATATATATATATGGTAAATAGTCCCTGTTAATTAATAGAAGAAGAGATTCTTGTCTGAATTCTTACAAAAGGACAGTGCCAATCATTTATGGTTAAAAATTTGTAAGGAACCAAGAAGAAACTATTAGAATTAGGAGGAGACAGAAAATGGTGGAGTTCGTACCTTTCATGTGATGAGTGCTTAATTATTGTCACTTTCTGATGTTACTAAGGTAAGATTTCCTCAAACAAATTAAAATTACATTTAATTTTCCATTCTTTTTATTGTTAAAAGAAGAAGTAATCAAATCTAAAACAAGATTGTTCAGTCAAATCATGCCTAAGCCAACCAAAGATATTAAAAGGGAACTCACTTTAGATATTTATGTTAGGAGAGATTAGTTGATGGTGGGTCTCAAACTCTTACACTTAATTGCACCATGTGGAAATGTGAACCACAGTATTCCACCATTAATCACGAGAGGTGAGGGAAACTTTATCTTTTTCAACAACCAAATTCTTTTTTTTTTCTTAATTTTTAATTTTTATTTTAACAAAGAAAGATTTGCATATATAGCAGAGGTCATTGATGGAGAGATCTATAGCGGAAATCTGGCAGATCTCTCCTCCAGGATCCCATACATGCTGTTTAGAACACAAAACACATGAGTTTAATTGAGCAAGAGGAAGATGTGTACCTGATTTGGCCGAATCCATCGTTTTAGAAACGATCCGAGAAGTTTTGCACCAAGATCTTCTCTCGTTTTCTAACCCCAGAATGATGGAATTCTTATCTTATCATTTCCTTATCCTCTATCCACCTTTATATAGAGGAGCTTAATCATTAGGGTCAGCAACAAGAGAGACTTAGCTCACCGGTATATAATAATCATGGGCTATCCATCATACCCATATTATTATCTGAGCCCACATTAATTCTCCCACACTTAATTAATAAATGAAGTCATGCCTAAATAAAGAATTGATCAAATTCTTAAGGCCATTTATTTGTAATTTGTCCTGATATCTCAATTAAAAGCCCATAAATATAAGATATTAAAATAAAATATCTTACATTCTCCCACTTGGGCGTATTAATTGAGAACGTATTACAAAAGACTTCACATTCCCGCTCGATTCAATAAGATTATCAACATAGGATCATGGCGGAAACCACATAATCAAGAACATGGCACCTTCCATAGTCACACATGCCAATAACCCTATCAATCGTAATGAGCATCAGTGTGGTAATGTGGTAAGAATTATTCAACACTAACTTTATGATCAAAACTTTATGTGTTGATTTTCTTATCATCCAGATTTCTTATCTTTATGTAACACAGTTACTTCATAAGAAATCCTTTATTACTTCAAATTGAAGTCTGTATGTCTTAAACTTTATATCTCGAGATACTTTATGTGTCACAAGACATACACCAAGGCTATAAACAGCAATGCCCCAAGCCTTCGCTTAAGATGACACTAATCTTAAGACTTTCAAACATTTAATCTGATATATCACATAATATTTTCCAATGAAAATATAACAATGTATTGATAACCATCAGAATTACAATAATGTACATTTATACCAATGTATAAAGTACGAACAAACATTACATAAAGTAATATAAAATCCTCCCACTAATCCAAGGGATCAAAACCAGACTTTAGACCCATACTGATGACATGTCTCACATAAATAATGGGCCGAAGTCCCTTGGTAAGAGGATCTGCTATCATATCTTCTGTATTGATATGATTCACCTCAACGTCACCTTTCTTTATCAGCTCTTTCAATGTCAAATATTTGACTTCCATATGCTTAGACCCTGTGATATTCTTGTTGTTTTTAGCAAACAACACAACTGGAAGATTATCACAATACAACTTTATGGGCCTGTTAATAGAATCAATAATTGACATTCCTGCAATGAGATTTCGTAGCCATACAGCCTGTGTGGCTGCACCATAACATGCTACAAACTCAGCCAGCATCGTGGAAGAAGAGATTAAGGACTGTTTAACACTTTTCCAAGATACAGCCCCACCAGCCAGCATAAAAACATAACCTGATGTGGATTTTCTATCATCTGAGCAACCAGCAAAATCTGAATCTGTATAGCCAGTTAACTCCAGATGCTCAACCTTTCTGTATGTTAAGATATAATCACTAGTCCCCTTAAGGTATCTCAAAACTCTTTTAGCCGCAGTCCAATGGTCCATTCCAGGATTAGATTGATATCTACCCAGAATACCAACTGCAAATGCAATGTCCGGCCTAGTGCAAACTTGAGCATACATCAAGCTTCCTACTACACTAGCATATGGCACTGCTTTCATTGATTCTCTCTCAACCTGATTCTTAGGACACTGTGCCAAGCTTAATTTATCACCTTTAGCAATTGGCACATCCCAAGATTTACATTCATGCATATTGAATTTCTTCAATATCCTCTCTATGTATGCCTTCTGAGAGAGACCTAAAAGGTTTTGAGATCTATCCCTTAAGATTTCAATTCCCAGGACAAAAGATGCTTCTCCAAGATCTTTCATATCAAAATATTTAGATAACAACTGCTTAACCTCATGCAGTGTACCTAAATCATTACATGCAAGCAAAATATCATCTACATATAATATCAGAAAGATATATTTGCTCCCACTGATCTTGAGATATATGCATCTATCAACTTTGCTTTCAACAAAGCCTAAAGAAGTGATTACATCATCAAACTTTAAGTACCACTGTCGTGAGGCTTGTTTCAAACCATAAATAGACTTTTTAAGTCTACAGACAAGATGGTCTTTACCATCTTCATGAAAACCCTTAGGTTGTTCCATATAGACCTGCTCGTTTAATTCTCCATTCAGGAATGCGGTTTTAACATCCATCTGATGTAGCTCTAAATCAAAATGAGCTACTAGTGCCATGATTACTCTAAATGTATCCTTAGAGGATACAGGAGAAAATGTTTCACTGTAATCAATTCCTCCTATCTGAGTAAATCCTTTGGCAACTAATCTGGCTTTAAACCTCTCAATATTCCCTTTGGAGTCTTTCTTGGTCTTATAGACCCATTTACAGCCAATAGGTCTACAACCTTCAGGTAATTCAACAAGCTCCCACACGTCATTACAATCCATAGATTGCATTTCATCTCTCATTGCTTTCCACCACAGATCTGATTGGGTACTAGAAACAACTTCCTCAAATGATATAGGATCAGAAACATGACCAATGTCATAATCACTCTCTCCTAAATAGACCACATAATCATATGGAATAACATATTTCCTTTCCCTGGTAGACATCCTAAGAGGAATCTGTGCAACTGCACCCTGTGATGATGAAGCCTCATTAAACTGTATAGGCTCATCCCTTAATACTGGATTAATCACAGGTGTAGGATCCAACATTGCAGGTTGCTTGGGAACAGGTATATGTATAACCTTAGTCTGCTGTTCCTTACTAGTGATCTCAGAGTGTTCATACTGATCAGCTATATCAAATTCTAAAAATTTAGCTGTCTGTGATTCTACAATTCTAGAACCCCCTTCTCTACAATAAAATTTGTAGCCTTTAGAATGATCTGGGTATACTATAAAATAGCAACGAGTAGATCTAGATTGCAATTTACCTTCAGTAGGATTATAAAGGCATACTTCTGAAGGACAACCCCAAACACGGAGGTGACTCAAGCTAGGTTTTCTATTAGTCCACAGTTCAAACGGCGTTTTAGCCACAGACTTACTGGGTACTCTATTGAGGATATATAATGCCGTTTTAATAGCCTCACCCCATAAAAAGTCTGGGAGATTAGATCTTGACATCATGCTTCTAACCATTTCATTTAAGGTGCGATTCCGCCTTTCAGCCACACCATTCTGTTCAGGACTTCCTGGCACAGTAAACTGAGCTACTATTCCACAGTCCTCCAAGTATTTGGCAAAAGGACCTTTTAATTGTCCTGCTATACCGTATTTGCCATAATACTCACCACCCCGATCAGACCTAACAATCTTGATAACTTTTCCCTGCTGTTTCTCGACTTCAGTCTTAAAAATCTTGAATTTCTCAAGAGATTCAGACTTTTCCTTAATCAAGTACAGGTAGCCATATCGGGAAAAATCATCAATAAATGTTATAAAATATTTATTATTGCATATTGTGGGTGAATAAGGTCCGCATATATCTGTATGGATTATCTCTAAGAGATCTGAACTCCTGATAGATCCATTTTTCTTAATTTTGGTTAGCTTACCCCTACAACAGTCAACACATGTTTCTAGGTCACTGAAATCAAGGGTAGGCAAAATATTGTCTTTAATTAGCCTATCTACCCTTTCCCTAGAAATGTGGCCAAGTCTTTTATGCCACAACATGGATGACTTTTCCTTTATTAAGGGTCTTTTGGCAACAATATGTTCAACATTACATGATGTAGAATATATTTCATTTGAACTTAAAGAAACTTGATACAAACCATATGACAAAATACACCGGCCAACTGCCTTTGAATTAAGAGTTATATTAACAACTCCATCTTTAAATACAAAAGCATAGCCAATTTTGTCTAATTCAGATACAGATACCAAGTTTCGTCTAAAAGTTGGTATGAACAATACATTAGATAAAAATAGTTCATAACCACTATCTAAGTTCAAACAAATATTTCCAACTAGTTGAACATCAAGTGTAGTATTATTGCCAACTGTGAGCATTAACTCTTCTTTATTTGGCTTCCTCATGTTTGTGAATCCCTGTAATGTGAAGGCAACATGTTTAGTCGCTTCACTATCAAGCCACCAGGAACTGGATGTGGCATCAGCCAAATTAGATTCACAAATAACAAAACCAAAAGAGTTACCTGTAGGCTCACGCTTTTCTAACCAAGCTTTATATTTAAGACAATCCGCCTTTTTATGACCTTTCTTTTTGCAAAAGAAACATTTAAATTTCTTTTTATCTATGCCTTTAAGATCACCCACAGCACTAGATCGGGAAGACTCATATCCCTGAACAGAAGAAGAAGCATTAGTCTTAGCTTTCTTACCTTTCAGTTTACCTTTATGCTGAGGTCCGGATACAAGAAGCGCGACACTGGATTGTCTCGCCTTTAGCTTCTCTTCCTCAGCAACACAAACAGCAATGAAAGCATTGACAGTCCAAGGATCCTCCCTTGAGTTGTAAGCCGTAATAAGCATCTCAAACTCAGAAGGCAGAGTATTGAGAGCTTGCTGCACAATACAAGCATCAGGGAGAATAATGTCAAAACCCTTTAACTCATTCTGTATGTGGACCATCTTTAAAATGTACTCCCTAACACCTCCAAGTCCGTTATACTTCATGGAGTATAACTGTTTCAGAAGGGTACCAATCTCAGCATTGATTGACACTTTATAACGCTGAGACAAAGCTGTAAGAAACTCTTTTGCTATATGAGTTTCAGGAAGACCGCTCAACAGATGCTCTGGAATTGACCTTTTAAGGGTCAAATAGCACATGCGGTTCATCTTATACCAGGTTGAGTATAACTCTTTTTCCACATCAGTACTCTCAGGAGTCAAGTCAGCTGGTTTAGGAGTAGTCATGGCAAGATCAATATCTGCCAACTCCATAGCCATTTCAACATCTCTTTTCCACTCCTTAAAATTAGAAGCTGATAATATCTGAACTGTAACATTACAGTTATTGATTGAGAAGGTGACTGAAAAATCAACAATGTAATACTTTAGTTCAAGACAATAATAATACTCAAAGCCATAAAAGAGTATTAATCCGAAGAATCTCAGCACATCATTATATAATCACCTTTGGGCAGAAAATATAACATGCAATAGATAATTCTTCAATATAAGAACGATCTAGGAATTTACACAGTCTTTGTAAATTTAAACACCTTTGGGCAGAATAAATCACTCAGACCAGTTCATTCCCAATCAAATGTCTTATATTATCATCTCAAAATTTGAATTTATAATAAACACCTTTGGCTGAATAATTATAAACCAAATCTGAGACATCCCTAAACCATATAAGTCTGTATATTTCTTAAAATCTCAGCTAAAAAGGTCACTTTGGCAACTACATTTTAGCCAATTTTAAAAGAAATACTTATATCGGGATACACTTTATTTATTGTCTTGCAAAATATAAATTTTCATTCCTTATGGACATGGGGCTTAAATGTCTCGAAAAATTATGATCATAAAATTACATCGTCAATTTTACCCGAGAAAAATTAATTCCATATGTGACATTTTATGCCAATGCATAAATAAAACAAATAATGAGATAACCATTTATCTCCGAAAATGTCACAATTTTTCTCAATTATGGCTTTTAAAAATTAATTTAGAAAATCTAAATTAATTCCAGAAGAAATCGGGTCAAAAATAGCCTTATGGAGTAAAAAATAATGAATTAGGGACTTAATTGAAAAAATCAGAAAGTTCAGGGGCCAAATTCGGAAAACTGGAAAGAGGGAGAAGCGGCGCGCGCGTGCAGTACAACACGCTCCCGACAGCCCCCCAAATTATCTTCCCTACGCGCCAACGCGCGACTCTGGCGCGTGTAACACACGCACCAGACTGAATCCTTCCCAGTCTCCACCGCGCGACACGCGCGCCTCTGGCGCGTGTAGCACACGCGCCAGCGTCTTCCTCCTCCCGATTCTGCAATTTTTCTTCGAAAATTTTCCCAAAAAATTCAATTTACTCCAAAATCCGAAATTTCTTCAAATTTTTGCTTTAAATCAACATGCAACAACATATTATTCTGATTTTATTAAGCAAAATTTACCGAAAAGCGATAAAATCAGAGAATCAAGCATGTGATTAACCAAATCAAAAATTCCTCAAAAACTTAATTAAACTCAGTTTTTCTCTAGATCCTGATGAGAAAAACTCAAATATGGTTCTAAAAACATGTATTTAGGCTCTGATACCACTTGATGGAGAGATCTATAGCGGAAATTTGACAGATCTCTCCTCCAGGATCCCATACATGCTGTTTAGAACACAAAACACATGAGTTTAATTGAGCAAGAGGAAGATGTGTACCTGATTTGGCCGAATCCATCGTCTTAGAAACGATCCGAGAAGTTTTGCACCAAAATCTTCTCTCGTTTTCTAACCCCAGAATGATGGAATTCTTATCTTATCATTTCCTTATCCTCTATCCACCTTTATATAGAGGAGCTTAATCATTAGGGTCAGCAACAAGAGAGACTTAGCTCACCGGTATATAATAATCATGAGCTATCCATCATACCCATATTATTATCTGAGTCCACATTAATTCTCCCACACTTAATTAATAAATGAAGTCATGCCTAAATAAAGAATTGATCAAATTCTTAAGGCCCTTTATTTATAATTTGTCCTGATATCTCAATTAAAAGCCCATAAATATAAGATATTAAAATAAAATATCTTACAGTCATATGATCTAGGTGTTTTTCATTAATTGACAGCATGAAAAAGACTGATGAGTTTATACTACGTACGTCGACCAGTCATTAATTAATTACAACTTAATTACTATAAGATGGAGTAATTAATATATAGTGTTACAATTTACAAAGCTAACTTATTGCTCACGATCCATATTCTACTGGAGAAGCAAAGCATGTCACATGATCTAGAAATTTTGTAAAACAAATCACATGGTTTTAGTCTAATGAAGTAATGATGAAATGATTGTGACCTGAATCTTAATTTAATTTAGACCAATTTCACCTCACTCAAGTTTTCAGAATTAATTATCGCATATGATCATCTATTAGAAAAAAAAAAAAAAAACATAAAAGGTAGACATGATTGTGGCAAAGTTTTCTTAGATTTTAAGCTATTCGGACTATCAATGATTAACAAAATAATTGATAAAGTTTTGACAAAGTCATTTTGTATTTTAAAGTTTAAAGGTTTAATTTTTTTTATTAATAATAAACTTTAATAATTTTCTCTCCATTTAAAAAAAAAAAAAAAGACCTCAGCATTTTCCGTTGGTTGACAGTTGACACTGAATTTTATTTTCCGGGAATTGGAAATTGGCGGGAACATGGCAAGCGGTAAATAAATAAAATGAAACGTTTTCACATACTAATAAATTTTAACCCGGTGAATTGCAAAACGGTGCGTCTTGACTCTTGGAAAGCACCGCCCTAACTTCTTCGCCTTCGCAGGGCGGAGCTGCAGAGCTTCTTTCGGCAATCTCCGCAAGATAAACGGATGATAATTCGCAGATTCACAAAGCTAACCCTATCCCTAACCCGATCGCAAAATCAATGTCATGAACCAGAAGATCGATAAGGAGAAAAAGAGTAACAAGAAGCAGAGGAGTGAATTCGAGTTTTGCAAGGTTTGCAATCTTAATCATGATCAAGGACGGAGCCACAAGTACTATCCAAATCATGAGAAGTCTTTCTTTGATTTCCTCTCTCGATTCCAAAGCAAGCTCGATGACATTCGGTTCTTCGTCAAAAACCCTAGTTTACTGGGCCCCGATCACGCTTCTCTCAATCGCTTTTGGTGCGTCTTCTGCGATACTGATATCGACGATATAGGAAGCTCCTTTGCTTGGTAAGGATTTTAGTTTCGCTGCCTTTAATTAATCAGTGTTCTTAACTGACTTGCTTAAAATTCGTTAGTTCTGTGAGAATGGAACACTTAGCCTAATTTGGCACTATAATTGAGTTGTGGATTATTTAATGGAGCGATTAAGGCGAAGGATTTAATTATTGAAAATAAAATTCTGTACTTTGAGTAATTCTTTAGTTTTTCGCTTTGATTCTCTTCAGTAAAACCATGTACAATCATTTTTAAGGTTCTCTTGCAATTATTAATGCCGTTACTCATTTTAAATATGTTTTTTCCTTCCAAAAAACAGTGCTAATGCAATACATCATTTGGAAAGTGCTGATCATTTGAAGAACTTGAAGCACTTCCTTTGGAAATATGGTGGCGGGATGGATTGCATGGATACTTTTCGAATTCTGGAAGCTGATTTGGCTAAGGTAAGGTCGTGTCCTTATGCTGTTCAAGAATCAAATGGCTTGTGTGGGTTCTGCTGCTCAAATATGATGGTATGGCTGTTGAAAGGATTTAGAAGTGGAAAGAAAACATTATCTTAATTCTTTTGCAGCATTCCCTTTTCTGGTCCCAAAACGAGAGAGGAAAGGAAAAAAATGATATATTAACATAAAATTAACAGATACAGAATGGTTGACTAACTAGTAGTCATTTTTGGTAACTGCAGTGGGAGAAGAAATGCTAATCATTAGAGAATGATGCTGCATCATTTAGCGGTGGTTCTCATGTGCTGCAAGTTGGACCTTCAAATGATATCTGAACTGACTGAACTATAAAAATATAAATAATTTCTATAATACTAATTTTGAACTTTTAAATCAAATCTTTCAAATGGTGTTATGCCTTTAGAGTGTTATACGAATGAGTATCAGATATCCAATTCAGGACTCTCGGCAGATGCCAATGTTGGGCAATTTGTACTTGATGCTGTCTCATCTTTGTCTGCGGATGCATTAACTGGTAGAAGTTTATGGAATTCAAATGATCTAACAGGTATTGCTAATCAATTTATTAAACATCTCTTTTGTTCAATGAACTAATTCCTTTGTTTTATGTTTAGCTTCTTCTTCTTTCTCTCTCCTTTTTATTTTCTTCTTGTCAGAGATTATAATCAATACTGTCTTGGGGTGTGCTCAATATGTTTGGATAATGCAGTTCGTTGGAAAAGTCAACAGCTTCTCCCTTATAGGAGTGTACCATCATCCTGCAATCTCAGTGGAGTGGTGAGTTAGGTCCTTCAATCGCTCCCTCTGTATTTTGTTTGATTGTGGAATCCTTATTTTTTGTTTAATATTTCGATGGTTTTTTTTTTTACTTATTTATGCTTTTATATCACGTCTTTCTGTGTGTGTAACCATTGATCAGCTAACTATTTAAGATTAACAGTTGCAGCTCGCATGGTACCTAGCTAGCAACTTCTTTGAATTTATATAGTTCGCTTGTAGTATTTTTTTTTTCTCTTATGTTGAAAAGTTCCAAACATTTGATAGATATACTGAGTATTTGACAAGGTCATATTGGGGCCTCAAGCTTACATTTTTTTTCTTTAATCAAATTTGATGATTGTTTCAGGTACTGCAGAGATTGAGAGCAGCTAAGATTACAATTTTTCCCCTCCCCTTTTTTCCTGTGATTTGAAGGATGGTTTGGTGCATAGAAAGCTATTTAATGTGAATCCTTGTTTTTCATTTTTTCATGGACCTTATTATTAGTCTATTCTAATTTTGGTATGATCCCATTGCTAATTTTCTGTTCATTCACCTTATATCTGCAGAGATGTTGCATTCTTTGCATGTGGTTCTGTTTAAAATTGTTGATAAGAATATTGATTTACTGCTACTGTTATCTATTAACTTATGCAAACAATTGCATTCATATTTTCTTGGCCCGCTTTTAATATTTTAATTGTGTTTTAGGTTAGGCATTGCTTGTTACTTGTAGTAATTTTCTCAAAACATCTTATAGTTGTTGAGATATTATCTTAGTACTATAAAAGATATTATCTTAGTGATTATGTGCATGATCCTAAACTAGAAATCTGTGAATATATTGGTTGTGAACATATGATTTTCCTTCCTTCTTTGTATTTGATTTTCCTTCCTATTTTGTATTCTACATTCAGTATAAATACCTATTAGCTTGAGGAAATAATCAAGTTGACTTTTGAGCCTTCATCTTCTCTCTTCTTCCTCTCTTTCCTCTCTAATTTCACATGGTATCAGAGCCCTAGTAGTTCTACCGTTCATCTCTCCTTTTTTTTTTCTCCTCTGTTTTCTTTGTTGACTAAACCCATCTCTGTCTGTGCGACTTCCTCTCTCACCACCACCACTGGCACTAGTGAAATCTTGTTGCCAGAAACCTGCGCATGTGAGTACACTTGCCGTCACAAATTTTCGCCAGCTTCCCATATGCTGGCGCTTGAGCCCTTCTCTGGCCATCGTTTTGGACACACTTTCATCAGAAGATTCACCCAGTCATTCTGCTTTTGGTGGTGACATTCGTTTCCTATTTCGGCTTCATCTGATTTTCTGACTTCCAAAGCAGCCTCTGTGTTTTCTTGATTTTCAGTCTTCATCTTCTCTCGTCTTCCTCTCTTTCCTTTCTAATTTCACAATAGTCTTTGTAATGCTGGCATTTAGTGTTTGAGTGTGCAGTATAGTTGTATGCCATTCAATGTTTGTGCAATATCTATCTTTTCGGTATTGCTGTGCCAGGGTTTTCAGGGTAAAGGAATGGTAAATGGACTGGGAAGCTCACTGGCTAATAATTTTGACTCTGTTTTTCTTGTTTCTTCTTTTTCTTCTGCATCTTTTCTTTTTCTTGCTATACCTTTTTTTATGGTGGTAGTGTAGGTACCATATTTGCTCTGAATGTATACATTCTGAATGAAGTTGCTTGTGAATTTTTGACTGTTATTGGCATGCTCTTTCATCAGAGTAATCCTTATATTATAATTATTGTATCAGGTTCACAGCAAATTCCACAAATTTCCACCATGCTTCCTGAGAGCTGGAGGAAATGTGCATACTGGAGCACTTCCTCCTTGGTTGGAAGCAACTGAAGAACATCAGATGAATGTTCAATCAAAACCAGTCTCATCAAATTTTGTGTCCTCAAACAAGCCTGGAAAAAAATTAAACCCAAAGAGGGCAAGAGCTGCTTGGGCAGAGAGAAGAAAGATAGAGATGGAGAAAAGAGGAGAAATTGTCAAGAGTGATTATGATGCCAACTGGCTTCCTAATTTTGGTAGAGTTTGGCAGTCAGGCAGTAGAAAGGAATCTAGAAAAGAGTTTGAGATGGAGAAAGAAAATTAACCAAGGTTGAAAGGCACTCTGAGATGCCTATTTCAATACAGCCTTTTACATAAGTAAAAGAATGGTAAGCATCAACTTCTTATGTGTTATGTTTTATTACATTCCATATATTCTTTTTTCATGCTAGTGTCCTTTGCACTTTGCAGTAAGATAATAGAGACAAGTTCTCATTTCATGTTGCTATGTACATTGCATTGCAATGCGTTATTTTCCAATTAGATGACATATGTAGTACCTATTTGTGCATAAACTGCTAAGAATGAGGACTGAACATTAGATTGATATGCCTTTGGTTAAACTTCTATCTCCTATGCATTGGTGTGGGTGGCTGCTACAATTTTATGTCCATAGATGGATTTCCTTTGGCAACATATGACTGAAGCGGGAATTCTCAAGTTCATAGCAACAAATTTGCAAAAACATGAAATATTCTTTTAGCATGTAACTAATATCTCAGAAGGAACATCAATCCATCTTTATGATGATTAGAGTCTCACTACTTTGAGTTGATATGCCCAATTAATTTTTCTTTTTTGCTTCTCACTTTTACAAGGTTATACTTATGTTCTGCGTCAGTGCTATTGATTTGTAAAATTTTGTTCCATGATGATTGTATGTGTGGATTCCCTCAGCTTTACACATTCACATTTTTTGTCCAATCACAGCAAAGGGGCATATGCAACTGAATGATGATTGAGGACTTGTGTTCATTATGCAAATGAATGACAGTGCAGCTGATAGACGTGGTGAGAGGTTAATATGTCACTACACATGCATGTTTTTTGTCCAATCACAGCGAAGGGATGCAACTGAATGATGGCCGAGGACTTATGGTCATTATGCAAATGAATAATAGTGCAGGTGACAAATGCGGTGAGAGGTTAATACGTATATTCTTCTGTCCTCGGTCATTTCCACTCTATTTCAAATTTTAGATGAACTGAGATGGATTTTGCAGTTGAAACTGAAAAATGATATTAGTCAACTTAGTCCACAAATGGTAAATCAGCTGTTGGTTTGTGCTGTGATTGTCAGAATGCTAGAGATGGGGGCTGTTGATACACATTCAACATGTGCTTAAATGAATACATATCAGATTTTATATTAGAGAAAATATATTATCAGTTTCCTTTTTCTTTTTGGTGGTATTTGTAGCCAAATTAGGAGTTATATTCCAGATACCTCATTCTGTCAAAACATATAGATAGAATGAGATTTATCTCATAAAATTAAGTGGGAATAGATATTTCTTTGGTATATTGAGTAATAGATGGAAAAATGACTCATGAACAAACTGTATTTTCTGTAAAATGGTTCTTTCATTTAACAAGTCTATAAAAAAAATGTGCAGTTTTAGGTGCTCTTACTCTCTGCATAAATAAACTTATTAATAATCATGACGCAGCACATGTCTCAAGTCTGATTCATTTTCTGTATGTATTTACATGATACGTATATATACTTCCTGTCTCTATACTTGGAATTTGTCTCCAATGCATGGCAGTAACCTGAAACCTTGTAGATCGTCCTTTTACCAGTATGCTCTTGGCTGGCATGTGGAAAAATTTTGGGCTGAATAATCAAGGAGTAAATTCTTTTTGTAATTAACCCAGGAAAAAAAAGCCATTACTCCAGAAAATAAGTTTAGTCTCTGCAAAATTTTGTAGAATTTGTTTCACCTGTGATCCGAAAATTCCAGAACTTACCCTTAGATGAAACCAAGTTCTCATCACACAGGAACTCCCACGAAAACCATTTCTCAATTGTTCGGTCCACATCATGTACCATCACATGTGTCATGTATCCGTCTCTTGCTATCATACTAGCAGTGTAGATTGTAGACATCCTGCCTGGGGCTTCCGGTGAGTGTCCACTTGGTCCATCCACCACCACTACATCCCATTTCTGCTTATAGACTTCTTGTGGTAAATTTGTTAATGCAAGCTTGCATGTTGAGTTTTGAAGGCTTCCCGAACGGGGTGCACAAGATGGATTTTTTCTTGCATGCTTGAGCAGCTCATAAGCTTTTTTTGCAGGTACCTGGTAGTCGACCTTGTAGATTTTAGAGCTGTTGGATTTTGCTCTGATTTTGCTTATCCTATCAGGATTGTCTTCTAGAAAGACAGTGATGCCAACCGAGTTGATTGAGGAGAGTTTTAGGTACTGAGGCTCCAGACCGAAAATAAGGAGGTTGCAGGGAGCCTTATGCTTAATAAGATTAGATAGAAGCTTAAATTCCTTCTTTGTGAGAATGGTGGCATTATTTTGGGTGGTTGGACTGCTAACAATATTGCTGCATTCTGGAGATGGAGAATGACATGCGTGCTTCAGACTTGGAGGGAATGAGGGTAACTGAGGAGTAGAAGATGATGTAGAGGTAGTAGCAATTCTAAGAAGTCGAAGAATGGAGATGGTTGATAAAATGAAAACAAGCAGAGGTATAATTTTTCTTCCAGGAATTTTCATAGTTTTATTTCCTTTGAAAGATTTCCGGCCAAGAGATAGAAGGATATGTGCTTCAGGAGAACTTGGAGGTGAAAACCTAACAGATGGAGTTGCAAAGGAACGATAATGAGGTAACTCTGGGGGCATCTTTTTGGTCCCTTGCCTCGTCCTTTCAGTGACACAGTATAAGTGTGTTATCACGACGCTTTCTCCTTTAATATTTTATGGAGTGAGGAAGAAGGAATTATTGAGCCTTTGCTTATGTTTCAAGTGTTATCTTCTTTGATGGAGCTGTCAATCTGGTACCTACTTGCTGTTGTTGCCAATTTACTAATCGACGGTGGCCAAGTGTATCAGTTGTGAAATGAATAAGGAAAGGGATTTTTCAATTATTTTGGAAAGATGGCCTGGGCCTTGAAACTTGTAGAACGTTAGTTAATAGCTGTCACATTGCCCTTCTTGGGCTCGTTTGGTGCATTTGAGTGAAGCTTAAGGAGGCTAAGTTGCAGTTGCAGGGTTGCTTTCGATCAATTTTGACTTGATGAAACCCTTTGTGAATTTGTGATGGCCGGTAGAAATGAATGTATAAATTTAATTCTTTCTTATATAACTGGCTTGGCTGAGAACCCCATAGGAGCTATGGGCCGCATAATCATCAGCAAAAGAAAAACAAGTAGGAGCAAAATCAGCAAATTTTTCTTCAAATAAACTCATTTGCGGATAAAGAAACGACACCATTTTTTAGTACTACTTAATTAGAAGATAGATTGCTCACCTCGATGCAGACAAAGGGCACCTCTACTTAATTAGAAGATAGCTTGCTCACCTCGATTCTGACAAAGGGCACCTTTTCCAGGTAATCCTTCAAAAGAGAGTCGAAGTGATATCATAGCTCCTTACTTGCTCTTGGATAGTGAATGTAGGTGTCATATAATATATCAGCCACTGCTGGTAATTAATTGTTATGCTAGCCTAAAGTGGAACTGAACTATTTCACTTAGGTCCTAATCTAATTTTTCTATTTATATCTTAGTAGATGGCTCATGCTATGAGATCATCAATACTTTTGTTGAGAAAAGCTACTGCATTCATTACTAAATGTTATGTTATTCTTTAAATGTTTATAGGTTCAGATTGAAATGTTGGGTACAAATTAAGCCATGATGGAACATTCTGTTAAATAATTATAGTTAAATAATAATTATAAGATTCATAGGTTTATATATTTGGTGCATCATTCTTTCCACACATATCACAATGAAATATAATGAGAAATTTGCATATAGGATGGGGATTTTTCTTTTTATCTTCCATCTTATTTGAAACTTCTTTTTCATTTGTTTCATTACATTGCAGCTGCTTTCTTATGAATTGGGAACTCAGTGTTAGTCCTTACAAATTGAGGAAATTAGGTCAAGCAGAATATATCAAAAGCCATTGCAGCGTCATTTTGATTGTTTCAGTCCATTTATAAAATAAGTAAATTGTACAGAAATATTAAATTTCAGTGTACAATGGTTTTCTTCTATTGACAGAAAAAAAATACAATAGCACAGAGGTTGTTTATAGTCATTTTCTTTCATTTTCTTTTTTTCCCCCTCAGTATTATCAGGAAATATTAAAGGATCTGGGATATCTCATCATCTAAAAAAAATAAAGCAAAATGCTACTAACACTTTTTTGGACACTTAGCTCTATAACTGGTTTTAGGTTAAACCGATATGAATGCAAAATAAGAGAATAATAGATATTTTTGTAAAGTCTAGACGCTTTCTATTTTGTTTGATCCAATCATAGAAAGAGAAGAAAGGCATATATTAGCTAAACTAATATCAAATTGCACATTATAATAGAGATATTCTTGCGACTTTGTCTCTATGCAAGTTGTTGCCCTCGAAGCATCTCTTCAAGGTATATTCATATTCCCTTCTCCAATTTTTTTTCTGTAGAAAAGTCTAAATTGCCTTCAATGGGAACAGCAAGTTGCATGATATCAGTCCTTTATGATGAAACACTGTTTATTGAATTGAAATTTTATTTTGCCACAAGATGAAAATGAATTTCGAATTAATACTGTAGAGTTGCAAAATTATAGAATTTAATTCATGCGATTTGTTAATTATTATACGTTCGAATCTTTAATTTTAGAAATATGAAGTTAATTCCTGAGATTTGTTAACTATTATACGCTTGTGCTTTAATATATACTCCTACTAGTCCTTCTTCCACGCTTCGTTTTTGAGGGCAAAAATAATAATTTTATTTTTTAATAGATATTATTTTTATGTAGATAGAAAGTAAAATTTTGTTAAAAAATAAATATAAATACTATAATAGATAAATTAATTTATTTTAAGGAATAGATTTTAATAGTGTTTTATTAAAATTCAATTACTAACTGAAAAAGATAACATATAAAATAATATCAAAAATTAATTCTCATCAATAATATGAGATATTAGATATTAAAAAAAAGTTAAAAAAATCTCAAAATTCTGTAAAAAAGATAAATAAATTTGTTATTCTCTATTAATAAATAGCATCACATTATCAATGCATGTTGATTCAAATAGTTCGACAGTTGTTTTTTAAGTAAAATTTTAAGTTCGAATACTGTGAATTAAAAAAATCTGTGTAAGAAGAGTTTTTATGTTACGATGCGGTAAAAAAAAAATCCATATCTATGCTTTGTATTATTTATATGATTCCTTATGGAAAGGGCTCCAACTGGCTTGACTGCAACCTAAGTTTGGCTAAAATTCAAACAATACTAAATTAATTGAATGGTAGATTTCTACCATTAATTTTTAAATCATTGTGCAGAAGTATCCATCCCAATTAAATATTTTTTCAGAGTTTGTTGCATTAAAATATTTGATTCTCTTTCGTCTATCCTGGAGTGGGATTGATACAAGTCAGGATGTCAGCCAAACTAATGGTATATCCAAGGTTTTTTTTTTTAGTGAAGTATATCCAAGGTTTTAAACCCACTAATTATTAGATTATAAGTACTAATCTTGTATAATACCATCTAAACCATGGTTAGAATAACAAAATTATAACAACGCTTTCATGGTTTCCATGTTTTTAGAACAACGCCATCGTCACAGTCTTAATTTCTTAATTACTTTGTGGAGTATTTTTAATTTTCTTAAATAATTAAAAACCCCCACATTCAGATCCAACTCTGCAACAAGAAAATGTTTTGTTCAGTTCGGTCAAGTATTCTCTTCACACCTGCCTCCATTTCTTCCTCCAAATTTCCCGTTTCTTACTCTTCCTAGCGGTCAACCCTTCAGTTTCTTATAATTTTTTTTTTCACAATCTTCTCTGCTATAAGTTCTGCACAGACAAGTACTTAAGGTTGCTTAATTACAAGATTAGCGAGTGTATATATAGCAGCAGCTTCCATGGGGACCAACACAGAAGAAGAAAGTGTATGAGAAGCAGGAGCTAAGGTAAGCGATTTCGATTCGATGATGTCCTAATTCTTGATCCTGATTGAAATATTGACATCAATTTAGGCTATGATGGAAGGTCAACACAAAAAAACTCTTTTTCAATCCATAGCCAAACCCGAAGCAGAAAATGGTAGACCAAGCAGTATGGTTGTAAAGGTAAATTACTAAAAAGATCTAAAATTTGAAGCCATATCTTACATGTTTTATATAACATATATGAATCTGACTTGATTAAAAATTGGGACTGAAACAGAAAGTACACCAAGTAATTCCTGCACATATAATAGCAGAAGCCATATCAACACTGCGGGGTCTTGATCTGAGATGGTCAGGCCCAATCACGCCAACAGAAAGGCAATATGTTGAACAGTATGCATTGGCAAAGTATCCACAGTATGCTGGCCTTATTGTTGGAGAAAAGATTGATCTTTCTACTCTTTGTATCAATGAAGAGTCTTCAGAGGCTGGTCCTGATGATAAGCGAAAATCGCCCAGGATTAGTTTCAGGGAGGCCTCTTCACCTTCCCTTGGTAGCAATCTCCCCGATTTGGATAGAACCCAATTGGAGCCATCAAGGCTGCTTGATATTCTCTCCAAGAAATCATCTTTTCCAGGGAGTTTTATCTCAATTCCTGAAATCCAAGCTCAAAACAGAGTTCTGAAGCATTGTGGATTGCCTGATGATGAGTATCTGGTTCTCTTTACTCCTAACTATAAGGACGCAATGATGTTAGTAGGTGAGAGCTACCCTTTCTTCAGAGGGAACTTCTACATGAGTATCCTTTCGGAAGAAATGGATTACATACGCGAATTCGCGACTTACAAGGAATCGAAAGTGATATTAGCGCCAGAGAGTTGGTTGGATTTGAGGATTAAAGGATCACAGCTCAGCCAGTATTTCAGGAGGAAGTGCAAGCACAGCCCAAAAGGGTTATTCTCTTATACAGCCGATGTAAATGGTACTCGATATTCGATGCATTGGGTATCAGAAGCACACAGGAATTCATGGCATGTGCTGCTAGATGCAACTGCGCTGGTGGTGGGGAAAGACAGCATCAACCTTGCACTCCACAGGCCTGATTTTGTTCTGTGCAGTCCTGATAACACACACTCCAATCCTTCAAACATTACTTGCCTTCTCATTAGGAAGAAGTCTTTTGAGACTTCCACAGCTTCAGCTTAGTTTACTTTGTATGAAGAGTCCAATGGCTATGTGAATATTGGTTAGCAACAGCTATACTATACATCTCTGCACTTTGGAATTTATTTTTTCTGCAAAAAAACAGTGAGCGAATTTTATTTAATATAACCTGATCATACCAAATAATCTATCCATTTTGATGGGATTGTGATGAAAATACAATTCCTGTTGTAATTTTTTTTTTTTCAGATTTGATTACTGCTATTCCAACTTAGATATAAAGGGAGAGTGATAGTTTGCCAAGGAGATTAACAGATGATGATTTTGGTAATTGGATGTATTATTTTCCAATTATATACAGGGATGTGAAGGAAGCATTCACAGTACACGCATTAGATAGCGGAAACACTTTTTTTTTTTTGTTTTTATTATTATTATTATTTTGTAGCTATAGCAAAGATCTTGCATTTATGAGCACAATAAGCTCCTAGCTAGAACCAGAAACAAACTCAGCTGCCTCCATATTAAGGAACCAAAGCAAAATTGCTACTGGAAACTTTTTAATTGGAAACTAAAATTTAAAATAGTGCTAATAGTAAATGTAAAATCTAAAATTATACGAAAAATTTACAATTAAGTTTCAGTGAACATGGTCACGTTGAAGCTCCCTTAATGGGTTACGCCTCATACAATGACTTGATCAAAGCCCAATTACATAATGTCTCTCTTGGTGAAAGAGCCAGTTGGCCTTTGCCAGTGGTGCATATTTTTTTACATCGAAATTCCCCCCTAACTATGAAAGAAAAAAGGAATTTTGGTGGAAGGCTTTGATAAAAATATCGATTTTCAGGTTGCATTTGTTACAACGTTAAAAAATAAAATAAATTAAAATAAGTGCCTAACTACTTTTATTTTATAAATGATCTATACTATTGTAAATAGAAAATTATTTTATGTATAAAATGAAAGATATAATATGCATGTGCTTAATAGTTATTTTATAACTACCAAACTGAATAGATCCTAATTTTGAAAAAAGACATATGTTTGTTGTGCATGCATCTAACCTAACTTGTAACATAATTACCTTGGTCCTTCATTACATGAATAAAAGTTAATTTCATTGAAACGATCAGATATTTGACTCACTGATTGAACAATATCAATGGGCTTTTTTGCACCTATTTCCCTCCAAACTTATGCAAAACGAAAGCAACTTCATGCATTTAACAACTCTTGCAAATATAGTCATTCGGCCGAAGAAGGCAAGGCATAAAGCGGAGCAAGATACTAATTGGTCGGTTGAAAATGCAGACTAGTAGCTTTATTTCCTTTGCATAAATACAAGCAAAAAAATGTATCAAAAGCATTTCTGTTTCAGTCTTGTGTAATTCAGCAAATGGGACTGATTTCTATGAAAATTGGGACACTACATGATGCCAAAGCTTTAAATGGAGCCTTCATGTCGACTGCAAACTCGTACCCCTCTAACCATATCATCAGCCTATTAAATAAATAAATATAAATGAAATTTCAGCATCATTTGTAGATGCCATGGCATTCCATCAGAGTGAGGATTTAAGGAAACAGTTTCATCCATGGGCTAAACAATCATCAAATTATTACCTAAAACAAATTATTTAATCACATAGAAAACTGACAAAACAAACCAAATATACAAGGTCACTTCCAACCAAAACAACCACTACCATTAAACACTAACTAGTGACTAAGAGACCTGCCACACCTAATACATGGAATTACACATGAGATGCTTGCTGAGTGGAAAGATCAGTACTTCAATCTCCCATCACCCTCTGTTATAATATCTTTAAAGGCACCACCACTCGGGATCATAGGCAGAACATGTTCTTGATGAGGCACAATCACATCCAACAAGTATGGTCCTGGAGTATCCAGCATTTTTTGTATTCCTGCTCTAAGATCCTCTTTTCTTGTCACGCGGGCAGCAGGTATTCCACAAGCTTCGGCAAACTTCAACATATTGGGGAATATCTCAGACTCTCTTGATGGATCCCCCAAATAAGTGTGAGCTCTATTAGCCTTGTAGAACCTATCCTCCCATTGCACAACCATTCCCAAATGCTGGTTGTTCAGAAGCATTATTTTGACAGGCAGATTCTCCACTCGAATAGTAGCCAACTCCTGGACATTCATAATAAAACTCCCATCACCATCAATATCTACCACAAGCGCACCAGGATTAGCGACAGCAGCTCCAATGGCAGCAGGCAATCCAAAACCCATAGCTCCTAATCCCCCTGATGTCAACCACTGCCGTGGCCTCTTACACTTGTAAAACTGAGCAGCCCACATCTGATGCTGCCCAACCCCAGTGCTTATAATGGCATTCCCATCAGTCAATTCATCAAGGACCTGAATTGCATACTGAGGCGGAATTGCGTCTCCAAAAGTCTTAAAACTCAATGGATGTTTGATTTTCTGCGAGTTCAACTCCTCTCTCCATGACCCAAAATCTAGCTTATTCTTGTAGCCTTTTCTCTCCAGAATTTTGTTCATCCCTAGCAAGGCCGACTTAACATCTGCACAAACAGACACATGGGGCTGCTTATTCTTCCCAATCTCAGCTGAATCGATATCAATATGCACAATTTTAGCTCTGCTCGCAAAGGTCTCAAGCTTCCCAGTCACACGGTCGTCAAACCTTACCCCAAATGCAAGCAATAAATCACTCTTATCCACTGAATAATTGGCATAAACAGTTCCATGCATCCCAAGCATCTGCAATGACAAATCATGGCCAACTGGGAACGACCCGAGACCCATCAAAGTACTTGCTACCGGGATCCCAGTTAACTCTACAAACTTCCTTAACTCCTCACTTGAATTCAAACAGCCACCTCCAACATATAAAACTGGCTTCTTCGATTCAAAAATTAACCTCACAATCTGCTCCAAATGTGATTCACTAGGAACTTTAGGCAATCTAGAGATGTAACCGGGCAATTTAATGGGCGTATTCCAATCGGGAACCGCTAATTGCTGTTGTATATCTTTTGGTACATCAATTAGTACAGGCCCAGGACGTCCAGAGGTGGCCAAAAAGAAAGCTTCACTTACAATTCTAGGAATATCATTAACATCAAGGACAAGGTAATTGTGCTTGGTTATGGATCGAGATACCTCAACAATAGGAGTTTCCTGAAATGCGTCAGTCCCGATCATGCGGCGAGGGACTTGACCAGTGATAGCTACCATGGGGACGCTATCGAGTAGTGCGTCTGCGAGACCGCTGACGAGATTGGTGGCACCAGGTCCAGAGGTGGCGATGCAGACGCCGGGCTTACCAGAGGCGCGCGCATATCCCTCAGCAGCAAAGACTCCACCTTGCTCATGGCGAGGAAGGACATTACGGATAATTGGAGAGCGGGTTAAGGCTTGGTGGATCTCCATGGAGGCGCCGCCAGGATAGGCGAAGACGTCGGTGACCCCTTGGCGCTCGAGAGCTTCCACGAGGATGTCGGCGCCTTTGCGGGGTTCATCGGGTGCGAATCTGGGAGAGGAGGCGGTTTGAGGAATGGTGGTGACGGAAAGGGCAGGGGTGGTGGGTTTAGAGAGGGAATTGCAAATGTGGAGAGAGCGGTGGTAAGAGTTCTTGCAGGGATTGAGAGTAAACGGAAGGGTGAATCTTGAAGCGGAGATTGTCGATCTGGTGGAGGATGAGGGGTTGGGAATGGGGGTGGCTGCAGAGGAAGCCGCCGCCGCCATGGTTGAAGAGAAGGAGGGTTGCTAAGGAGTCAGTTGCAGCTACAAGTTGTGGCGAAAGAGGGAAGGAAACACGTGGCCTGGAATTCATTAAATTTGAATTGATAATCGGAAATGACCTCCATGACCTCTCTGTGTTTTTGAGCTTTTCCATGCCGTAGAGATATTTTAGCTAAAACAATGTTAGCTAATAATAAATTATATAAAATAATATATTTATATTATTTAAAAATATTATATAAAATCTATTTAAATATTTTATATAAATAATATATAAATATTTAAAGATATAAAAGTTATGATAAATATCTTATACAAATATAATAAATACATATATATTTATTATATAATATTTTATTATTATTATAATATATATATACATTAAATAATTTAATAATTATATTATTATTATAAAATAATGAAAAAATAAGTGTAAAAAATGAAAGAAAAATTGTAATTTATTAGTTTATAAAATTAGTTTTTTATTTTAAAAATTATAATCTAGCTTTTTTTTAAATAAATTATTTTATCAAACACATATTATTGATTAAATTAGATTATTTTTATGGTAAAATTAGATTATAATATATTTTTGTGTTACTAAACAATATCATAAAATACTGCATAATGGGATTGGATAGAAATTTTTCAATGTTTTACAGTATCAAAATAATTAAAGAAAGTTCTATATTAAAAAATAATAATAAAAAAGAAAGTAAAGAAAAAAAATGCAGCTATCATTTTTTTAATGTTTTTGTAATTTTACATCTTTTTTTTACTTGCATTAGATTCATTTTATTATTTGTTTTGTTTAATGTTTTGTCTTCAGAGCTTCAAGGGCTTAATTATAAGATAATACCAACAGTTATGTACATAGGTCCTGTTTGAGCCTAATTGAGTTTTAAATTTAGTTGTTTTGTGGATTTACTCTGCCTGCTACATGGAGAGATTCTTATTCTGATGATTTCACTGAGATGCTCTGCTGCATATAGAGATTCTTATTCTGGGGAGGATTATTTAGTGTAAAATATATGACATACTTTTTTTCGAAATTGCTGGTAATAAAAATAATAATTATAATAATAATAATAAATAGATTTCGAGATGAAGATTTTGGGTGAGGAACAGTGTCTTCACTTGCTAATTGTCTTCAACTACTAAGTATCCATGATCATGAATATACAATTCCACTATTCTATCCCCATCCCACCATTGTATTTTTTTTTCTTCTTATTCCATATCTGAAATGTATGGCCACAATGCACTCCCATCTAGAGCTGTTAGAGAAAATAAGAATTCAATCAAATCATCTGGCTCAACTCGAATCAATCTAGTATTTGAGTTTTCAAATGGAGCCATTAACATTCAACTGATTTGATAGGGTTTCCTCTCTTCAGTTTTTTTTTTGGTTCCGATTTTTTCTCATCTCCTTCTTAATTGAAAACTGGTTATTTTGTTGGTTATTTAAATTTCTTATGCACTTTTTTGGACTTTGCCTCGTGCGTGAATCTATGTGTTCTTTATTCCTTTTCATTTTCTGACCATATTGTCGCTTCTCGTATTTCTATTGGCGAATAATACTTATGTTTGACTTATTAGGTCAGGTCACAGTTTCAAACCGGTCGATTTCAATTCGAAATTACTGGTTCTACAGTCATAAAAAATAGATCCGAATCGGAACTGGTTTGGAGACGGTTCGGAATCCAAAACCGACAGTTTAGAGAGTTGTTTTTAATTAATAACATAATAAATAAATACAATTAAAATTATTAATTTGTATAAATTATAAATTTATACTACTAATATGTTATAAAAAATAAAAATTTTGAGAAAAAAATAACCTATTGAATATTAATTTATAACTTTGTATAATAACTTAGATTTTTATAATAAAAAAAAATTAATTTAGAGAAATTATAAGTTGAAATTTAGAAATGATTATATTTATTTGATAAATTAATAAATTATTAAAATTATAACTATGCTAAAAATTTAATTAATTAAATTTTTTATTTAAAAAATAATTTAATTATAAAAATTTGAATTTATATTGAAAAAAATTATAATATTAATAATTGAGCTTGATTTTAATTTTTTTATCATTAATTAAGTTACCTACGTATTATCTTATGGTTTAGAGAACACTTAGTTCTTTTATATTTTAAATTATAATTGTTGACTCCTTTTATCTTTTTTTTACTCGAAATCTCTGTTGATCCGTTGACGGTTGTGTCAGCCGTTCCTTTGGTGGTGAAGTCATATTGGTAATCAAATTGATCTTTTTTTATTTCTTATTGTCTTAATACCACTTTGGTCAAATCATCGATACAAACTTGAGTTTCTAGAAATTCGAAAGTTAAACTAAATTGCGTCTCATCTAAAATATTACATCTCAAACTAAAAACTTTCAAAATAATTTAACCATTTATTTTTCACCATACAAATAGAATCATGTAAAATATGATCATTAATATAATCTTGAAATGTATCAACAATATTAATATATTTATACAATAATAAATGACATGTTGGATAATAAATACCACTTAAAATATATGTTGTATTATTAAAAAGTTTTAAAATATCTAAAATTTGTTGACAAATATCCCGATATTGTGGATATAAATTAATTTGTAGCATATTATTAGATATAAATGTGAACAATAATTATCTATATCCATGACTCATTAAGTAATTCATAAATTGAGTAATTCATATGGCTCATTGAGTAATTCCAACGAGTAGGAACATCTATTTGAAATTTTTTAGGTTTTTTATCATTTTCATAACAAAATCGAGTTCATAATTTTATTATCTATGGATGTGACTATACAAATAAAATTGTTACTTTAATTGGAGCAATTATATCATTTAAAGATTTTAAACCACCTTGAACATATAAATTTAACACATGACATGCACATCTAATATGAAAAAATATACCTCCAATATTAAGTTGGCTTAATGCTTGAAGATCTTGAATTGAGATGTTATTTATCACCGCATTATAAAAAACAATTGAAAAAGTTATATGAATTAAGTTATATTCTTCCAAAATATTTTTTTATTACTCTAAAAATATTATCGGCGGTATGCCGATCATCAAATATTATAAATGTAATTAACTTTTTTTGTAATTATCATTCATCATCAATCAAATGATATATAATATTTATGTTCTTACATTTGCCAATGATCATTAGAAATATCACTACAAATATAAATATGTTCATTCAAAAAAAAAAATATTTTGAACAATTTTTTTTATTTTTTTATATAAATTATATAAAACATGTTTAAGCGTATTTCTAGGTATACGTTTAGCAGATGAACTTAATGCATTTTGACAATAATTAACAAAACTTACTTTTTCACCAAAACTAAAAAAATAAATATTTCATACTTATCATTTTTGTTAGTTCTTTTTTATTTTTTCATCATTATATTGAAATAATTGAGAATAAGAAGAAAATATTGCATATCCGAAAATTTAACTTTGCCTTTTATTTATTCCAAATTGAGCAACATGTTTGTTTTACAAGTATTTTCGAAATGTGTCATAATCACCTTCGGTTTTAAATTTGTATTTTGTGCATAATAATTGCACACAACATCAAATAACCCATTTTTTTTTGAATTTTCTTAAAATAACTTGAAAAATATCGGATGTTCGAATTTTTGCTTCAAATAATACCGCTGCTGGATCCAGACCTGATTGTTGATCACCCATATTTTTTTTGGCTTTCTTCAATTGGAATTTCGAACTCTCTCTCCATCCAAATTTTCAATAAAATTTTTCAAATCAACAATATTTTCATAAAAAAAATTGTCCCTTCCACTATGGCTTGTCATTATTTATAATTAAATTTTGTAAAAGAAATGTAGAATATAAAAAAATGTAGAGAAAGATAGCAAAAAAAGAATTATAAGATTAAGGAAAAATTGAGAATTAGAGAGAATTGAAGAAAAAATTGAGATTATGTAAAAGTATAATTAGAAAGAAATTAGAGAGAAACAATAATTGAAAGTATAATTAGAGAGAAATTAGAAATATGTATGCAGAGAATTGAGATTGAATTGTACAGAAATTGAGAATGAGATTGTGTAGAAAAATAAAAAATAAATAATATTAAAATGAATTTGGTATTTATGGAGAAAAAATTTAAAAATTTAAATTACAATAATATTCCTAAAATATAGTTGTTATTTTTCTCATATAAGAGATATTTTTGTTTTTTCATTTTATCTAATCTATATTAAAAAAAAAAAGCAAAAAAACGGTAATATTATCATCGGAACTGGAACTACCGGTTTCCGGTTCATGGGAGAAGGGCCATGGCTCAGATTGGGTCCGAAACCGGCCTAGTCTGGTCCGGGCCGGGCTAGTTCAACGGTTCAGGCCGGGGCTGTGGCCTGGCCTATGACTTGTGACTTCTGCAATTTTAGTTCTAAAAGTTACTACATTTTCTTGACTATACTCGTCAAAATCAAACTTCATTCCAAAATCTGAGTAAGCAAAGGAAAACGAATGAAACTGCACAATGAGAAACAGAGAGCAGAAGCAGAAAATTAACAACAGAGCATGATCATCTTAACCAAACTAAAAAATTCTTGCTAGCTGATTGTTATAATAAATAAAGACATAACCAGAGAAATCCACTTCTTTAAATCAAACAAGAAACCAAATACAGATGAATAGATTGAAATTAGAAAACAAAGAGAGTAGTAACTAACTTGGTTTAGCAACGAGGCTTTGATGAGTTGATTGTTCTTACTATAACTTTGTGAAAGATGCAATCGAGAATATTTGGATTAACCAGCCATGTAAACTAATCTTTGGATCTGCAATAACTGCTTACCAATCAAATTTGTTCATTTAAAACTCCTATGATGTATAGTTGGGGAGTATGATTGTGAATTGGTGGATTTGTGTCACTCAGGATCAGCAATATTTTACTTGTGAGACTTCTGAGTATTACCGTAAGAAGCTTTATCATGAAGGTGCGAAAACACCCCAAATAATATGTGAAAAGGTAAGCTGAGTTCTTAGATTGTCCTTTTTGTCCTCGAGAAGAAACCAGTGGGTCTCGATCATTTCCTGAATCTACGTAGAATTAAGAACTCGAGTAATCTTGAGGTGAACATGACCAGAAAGCTGCTGTCCGGGGAGGATAACATCACGTTTTTCCAGCGAGGCTAGATCAGACATTCCATGCCATTAATTTTAAGTGAATAAACCATACCAGAAAGCGGAGCATTTGTTAGATCGGATCGATTTTTAGTGAATATATTATCCGTAAATTTTAATAGTGAATTGAATTGGGTCTATACAAATTTTAACCCAATTCAGTCTATGAATATTCTCACTCCCATCTACACTTTATTATTTACAATAATTACCACATACAATAGCTACTTCCATCTGTGTTTTACAATCCAATCGCACGTGATATGCCACACACCTATGCAGACGTGACTGTTCAATTTTACCATGAGAAACTTCACAGGCGCAACTTCGATCCTGTCCCGATCCATTCCCTTTATCTGACCAGGATATTTAGATTCCTCGTTAAAGGCCACAAGATAATTTTTTTTTTCTCTCATTAATGAAATGAAAGGCAAATGACTGACCTTTTATTTTGAAGAACATGAAAAATATTAACCCCCTCGAGTCCCAACAATAGGTCAATGCAAACACAACACTCACCAGCTCCCAGATTCTCTGGGTTTGATTGTTTGATTACTGACCTCTTATATAGAATAACCTATCCATCAACTTCGGATATTCTATGGCATTCAAATTTAAACGTACCATATAATCTAACACAGTATGCTATTTTGGCGGTACGGAGGAAGATTCCTTTGCATAATTTGCCTCGCAAAACACCAGATATAGAGAATCCAGTACCAAGCAGCACCGCCTTTTAGTTTTGCATTTGATGGCATTCATATCATCCGTTATACAATGACCTTGATCGAGTTCCGATGTGCCTACCACTGCATATTATGCCAGCAAACCAATCTCTGGAGTGGCAAAGGAACAAAACATAGTGCAAAGTGACCATGTTGATAAAAGCTAAATCAAAACCCAGGCCAGTTTAAATTAAAAATTTCATGGTTTACTCAAGTATTGAATACATAACACAAATAAACCTGAGAAAACTAAATGCTACTCAAGACTAGTTTCAATCCAACGGCTTTCACCTTGTAGATTTCTCAATAACACATGGGACCTGCAATTATATGTAAAAAACAAAATCATCTTTTGTACAAATTTAGATAGTACCAGGGAGTTTATGCACAGCAACCAGCAATTAAAGATAAGAAAATACACCCTTCTTTAACAATGAGCCAAATATTATGATCCCGTTTCTGATTATTTTGTATGAATCTCTAACTTCATATCGAGGCTCAATCTCAATCCAAAACTGATTAAAATTTACAATGGTGACGATGAAAAGCATAAGGTCAAGAACCAAAACATTTGACAAGAAATACGTTGTTCAGCCCAAATTGCTGGACAACGCTAGTATTGGAAGGTCGACAATCATGCCACAGAAGCTGACCTAAAAGTAAACTGTAATACAATTTCTAAGATGTTTTCTAATAAAAAAATTAGATGCAATGACCACTTCAAATGTACATCTCATGCGTTCAGCTGTACCTAACAACTACATCAATAATCACCACACATATTGGATAATACATTTCAGCATTATAATTTGTATACATAGATATATAATATGGCCAATGCTAAGCACCCCAAATATTCCGCTTTCTGATAGAAGGGAAGAAATAGTTGCAGCTCTTACTTCATCCAGTAATATTTGAAGTGTTCAGATTGATTCTATTTAACGAATTCATATTATTTGTACAACTGATTATAACTTATAATAAGAAGGGTCCCAAATACCCAATATAGGAAAGACATGCGTAAAAATTGAAGCAGATATGAGGTCACTATGGACATAAAACAGTGGACACTAATTATAAGGTACATCAATGGCTTCAGATTTCTTGTCCATGTATAGGTTTCTTATAGCACAATTTCGAACTAGATGAAATCAAAAAATAAAATGGTACAGGTGCCACTTAAAACTTGTATCATCGCGTGTAAATTCAGATAAATTCATATAAATTAACTGCAAGTCATTTTCCAATACAGTATCTTAAACACATGTTTCAGGTAACTATTATTAATCAAAATCGCAATCACTTATCTTGTAAACATCGGTTTCAGAAATAATTATCACAATTGAAACAAAACTTATGCATAAAATTGGAAAAAAAATACCTAAACAGAACCGACGATGATGTTGTTGATGGGAATAAAGATCAACTTCACGAAGAATCCGACGAATCCCATCACCACGAAGCCAATTGCAGTACGGAATGCGACCTTGGTGAATTCTGAACCACAAACCAGAAGTTACATCCACTATAATTCACAAGCCAGAAAACATAGAACAAAGCAAAAGAAAATTGACCAGAAAGGCAAGCGATTAAAAATAAATAAATAAATAAATAAGGAGGTTACCTTTACTATCGGGCTTGTGACATCTCTTGACGAGGCGGACGCTGTCCTTAGCAAACTCTCTGAGAGGATCAAAGACGGAGTCCAGAGCATCCATTTCGGTCAATTGGAACGCGGAACCCTAGATCTGTTAAATTGGGGGAAATTGAAGATGTTCCTAACAGAGAAACAATGAGTTTTATTTAGATGGGCACGTGCACGTTTATTTTACTCTTTATTGCGATGTGATTTGCCCAGCTTAATGGACGAAAATACCCCACCATTTTGTTTTTTTTTTTTTACTAAAATATAGTACAATTTATTATTTTGACACTATACTTAACTTGCAAATTATTTTTCATATTTCTATTTAATTGTGCAAGAATTAATTATTTTTTAATTTTTTTAAATAAATTTATTTTAATCCATGTGATATTTAATATTATTAGTTTAAATATTTTATATTTGTCAAATTTATTGAAGTCAATTTAAATTTTTTTGTCATTTATCTAGGATATAACAGAAAAATAATTAAAAAAATTATTTTATATAATTATGATACCTATTTTTTCTTAATTCAAGGGAGAAAAGGAAGTGAGTTTTTTTTAGATAATGAGAGTACATATAATACAAAAATTATATAATTTATTTATTTATTTTTCATCAAGGATTATTTTCTAATTTAGTTATATTATTTTCTAATTTAGAAAACTGAAAATATGTTTCCAAATTTTTTTTAATTATAAGCAGTAAACAGAAAATTAAAAAAATATTATTTTTATTTTTATTTATAAAAATAAATGTATTTTTCAATTTGGAAAACACGAATTTTTCTGCAACAATTTAAAAGTAATTTTCAGTTTTCTATTTGGAAAATAAAAAATAAAATAAAACTAATAAAAATAAAATAAAATAAAAGTTGAAAAATAAAACAAATAACATGTTCTCAAACTAAACACACTCTGCTTTTGCTGCAATTTCCTTATGAGGGATTAAAATTTTGCATCTCTTCTTCAAACCAAACCAGAATATCTCTTTTCTTCTTTTTTTTTTTTTTAAATTTGAAATTAAACATAGTATGATGTTACATATTAACTGAGAAATTTGATTAATTAGATTGAAACATGAAAATTTGAATCATAATTACTCTTCTTTGTTCAAGCCTAACCTACTAAAATATACAAATATATTTTCAATTGCAATTTAATTGCTAGTCATCATTCTCTACGAAGAGGGGAAAATGTGGTTAGAGAACCATTCATTATAGGAGTTGCTTGGTCATGGGAGGGTTTCTCAAAGTCTTATTCACTCAGTTCATTTGTTTCAAGTGTCTAAGGAGATGTTTACACGATTAAATTTTTACTAGGCCTATGTTTAGTATACGAAAATTTCATAGAATTGGCAAAGTTCATTGCAAATATTCTTTAAAAAAATAATATACGTCTTTTTCTTACAAAAAGACAGTTGATGCAAGAAAAAGATTAACACATTAATTTTCGGACTAAATTCTAAAAGAAACTTGCAAATGAAGTCCATTAATTTTGTAAAATTCATTTAAATCAAATAGCCTTGCAATCTCACATAAAAAGAAAATAAATGATGAAAGTTTCCAGTGAGATCTTACGAATCACATTGAAATGTACATTAGATATGATTAGGCATGTCATGGCAGCGACTGAATGGCTGCTACAAGATTAAGTTAATGCTTAAGAAGTTTCTAGTTAACCCATTACCATTGAGACAGCTTCCATAAATAATAGAAGACCAATACATTAAAGATCACAGGCAAGGCAAAAATCGAACTACTATTAGCTGAGGCCCGCAGCCTTCTGCTCCACCACTGAACAACCACTGCACCTGAGCAGCTCAACTGCAGAAAACAGCATGGAATAAGGGTTATATAAACATGAGAAAAAGTAAAAAACGATAAAACAAATATAAAATAAGTTAACGGGAAGAAAGATAAGCAGAAAAGACGGATTCAGGATACTTCTTGTCATTACAATGCAGACAAACTAGAAAATCGAAAAAGAAAATACTAAATAAAGGCATTCTAGAAGTGCAAGAACATTGTTTTCTTCAATGATAAGGATGAATATATGCCGAAAAGTCTTATATAAAACAAATATCAGAACAATGTCTTTTCTCCAGGAGAACAGAATGACAGAAAACAGCACGGATAAACTAATCACGAAGTCACTAAAGTTGAAAACTAGTACAAACCGAAAAATGTGGGTAGTTTTATAGTTTTTTATATCTTTAAGGATAAAGAGAAGTATCACGGTTGCAACACTATACTCCTTATCATTAACACTCAACAAGCAGTTTCTATAAAAACATCAATGAAAAGTTACTGTATTTAAGTTTCTTCGAAGTTTAAGAAAATGCTTTATTTTCGAGTCTTAGATATGTTTATTTTCAAATAATACCAGCATCCAAATATGAGGATACCACAGCAGAGGATGGAAAATACACAGCCATGAAGGAAAGAAATACATTCACAAAACTACACTAACAAGGAGGATGCTGTTCTTAGACAAACATTTGCACTTATTATACATATATTGGATGATCCATGGTCTTTAGGTAAGTAAACAATGATACTAGATGACACTAAAAATTTTGATATGAAAACATGATTTTCACGTAATCATACCAAAGGCAATAATAAGGAATAAAAGTAAAGATATTCCCTAGTTTCTCACATAAACTCTCTCCCAATGAGCCAAGCAGTAAAAGACAGCCTGGTGTGCATTCCAACTTAGGCAGACAATATACATCTATAAATAATTTGGAAGTGCCTAAATAATGCACCTTGTGTATAAAAAAGGTCAGCAAATATATCAATTTTGCCAATAGTACCCATACTGAAATTCTCTCGTGGTGAATACAAGGGCAATTCAGTACCATAACAATGCCAATAGTACCCATCCACTCTTTCAAATGTAGAATGAATAATGCCATCATAAAACCAGGATTCAATTTCAAATCCAAGATGTCATCAGATAATAGTATCAAACATTATTGTTAGTGAATAACCACAGTGCGCAACAAATCTGCCAATCTGGTATTCCCTTTCTCGTGCTTAAAATTAGCTGTTCTTGCTTCCCAGAATAAACAGATGGTGAGGCAGGAAGATGGAAAAGAAATTCATGTTGAGGCATGTATATATACTCAAATGGGCAGCCATAAGTGAACAATAAAAACTGATGTGAGACCTAAGCATTCTTATTCGTAAATTCTAATGCAGCTGTCTTTTCACTCAGTTATAAAGTTGAGATGTGCAAATGCACAGAAAAAGAAATAGGGCCTGACTCCAGAACACATAAAGGTTAATGCCATGACTCCTTGGCTTTTTATTGGTTGGAGACAGGAGAAATTCGACATTCTGAAGTTTGAATACAGCACATGGAGTATGAGTTGGATAAGTTTAAAAAATTCTTCATTATTCCATGCCACAGGAAAAGTATAAGATGAAAAACAGGCCGCCTCCACTCCATAGAAATCATCAACTTCCACCAATAGAAAAAAAAAAAATCAATTTGACCCAGCTAAAAATCAACACCGGTCAGCTATTTACATAGATTCATAAAACTGCACCTTATCTATAACTTATCTAAAATGCCCATCCACCAAAATGGAACTAAGCTTAAGCCTACAAAATAGACTCGTTTATTAAGGGATTATGATGAAGTAAGAACAGGTTCCTAGCATGGAAACGGAAACAAGCACTGGAGCTAGACCTGGAATTTTCTTGAACATGAAATATAAATTATACGAGCACCTGCTAGACTATCTTAAACGTGAACATGGCTCCAGTTGTTCATTATTGACTCAGAAATGGACTTTCCTCACAAGTTATAAAGCCATTAAATGGGGAAACAAGTAGTTTATTAGAAGTAAATTGTTTTAGAACTACACTCAATAAGTTGAAGTCTCTTTAAGACAACTGAAACTGAAAGTTCACCATCATTTATTATCACCGCTTGTTTACCAGCTTTTATTTATAACGTTTTTGACTTTCTATTTTCTAATGACAAAAAGACGAGTTACAGTCTAACTAATGACATGTATGGAAAAGCTTTCTCCTAAAATAGACAGCTCATGAGCCTATTAAATTGCCTCCGAATTTTTCAGCTCTCAGCCAGAGCTCACAATGATCCATCTATGGATAGGCAATGCTTAAATAGGGAATGATAAACTGTGACTAATTTCCAATCGTTACCAATGTCAAAAGACTTATTTTACTGGTTCAGCATGAAATAAGATGCAAGCGCAAGACTGGCTAGATTTTTTACAGCCACCCACCAGCAAATTCCGGTGCACATATCCGAGAAAAAATAGATCCACCTTTTCCTTTCAATTGAATAGGAGAATAAATATGCGGCGCAACACTATTATGAATTGGTAATAAAAAAACTGCACACTTTCTCTTTTCAATAGAACTCTTTTCAGTGACCGTCAGTTAAGCAACATCATCACAATGAATCGCAATAGGATCAAACTTGTCTCATGGAGTGATTCCAATTGAACTATTCTGCATGCAACAAAATCCATGTTCTCCCTTGTTCTCTAATCCTAACTCTAGTAAGATGACATTCTGTGCTGATCACAATAACTAATATCATACAGAAATTCAGTGACAAACAACTCAAGTTCTAATTAATATCCACTTACATTTTCTTTAAATCACATTTCTTTATTGCTCTCTCAAGTTTTAACTTTTAACCAACATAAAATGAAGAAAATCCACCTACAATATGGGCATGCAAAACCACTATTTTGAACAAGGTAAAGGAAAATACAAGAGAACACCCAAAACATCCACTTGAATAATTAAATGACTTCTCATTTATCAAAAGCCTAGGAAATTCATAGAAACACAAAATCCCAACAATACAAATCTATTTATATTTGGTTTGTCTTAGAGCACTAGAATTATGCCCAATCATATGATGCCGAAAATCAAAACAAAAAAAAAAACAAGAAATAAATTCAAACAATTTCACGCACTCATTCACCAAAATTGTTCTCCCTACACCCCATAGAATAGAAGATTGCGACTGAAGGAACTAAAACTCGAAAGCAAGCCCCTCATTCTCACACAGAACCAACACCAACACAATGCGACAAAATCCACAATCGAAATCCATAAAGCACTCAACAAAAAAGAAAAACAGAAAATCAGAGAAATGAGGTAAGGAATTGCATGCTTACCCTTGTCCATCGAGGTTCCCCTGGCCACTGCTACCTCCACTTCCATAAGAACCATCGTCGGCGGCCGCAGCCGTCTGCCAGACGGACTGCCAAGCCTGTGAAGGTGGCTGAACATAAACGCCAGTAGGATCCACAGCGGGCCTCCCAATCATCATTCCTCCAGGTCCAGTACCGGCAGGCTGGCCAATCGGAGGATAATAATAAGGCACACCACAAGCAGTAGCCCCGACCATCCCTCCAAGCGCAGCCTCATCCTTGATCTCATCTCTAGGCACAATATCCACCAAGAAATCGAAAATATCGGTCCTAGTAATGGCAGCAGCGATGTCGTTTTTCTGAAGAGTGCGACGCTTATTCTCCTCAGCGTGAAGCCAAGAGCGAATAGTGAGTTCCAAAATGAAGAGCTCACAGGCCTTAGCAAATAAAATGGGGGCCTCAGCGGAGATCATGCGAACATCCTCGTCAGCCTTCATGATCTTCTTGATGCGGGCAAGAGGCAACTGATGGTTCTTGAAATCGTTAACCTGTTCGATCTCCTGTCGCTGGTAAGTCCAGAACAATTGAAGCTGCTGCTGCTGTTGCTGAATGAGGTGGTGGAATGGCGCAGAAGCAGGCGGAGCAGGGCCGCCAGTGGTGGGAGGCTGTGGCGGGTAAGAGGCTGATTGGGCTTGCTGGCTGTTGGCGTCCATCTGATTGGCTCACGAAATTATTTTTTTCTTTTTTATTAAATTTGTTTTTAATTATTTTTTTTTTCAGATTTTGCTTTTGATCGAATAATTTTGATGGAGAAAAATGTTGGTGATTTAGGGGGGGAGAGAGAGAGAGTAGGGAAGGTGTTGGATTTAGTGTTGAAGGGTTAAGGAGATGAAAATGAGATGAAGGGATAAGGTTGAAGGAGAAGGGGAAAGTGCTGAGTTTGGATCCGTGCGATTTGGTGATTTGTTTATTATACACTCTTTTACATGTTTCTTATGGTAATACAGATTCCCCATCTTTGCTTATCCTGTGCACTCCTCCATTCTGTTATTTTTTATTCATTATTTTATTATTTAATATATAATATAAAGCACTGACGTGACGTTGCTAGTGTATTGCCATCGATTTTTTATAATTTTTTAATGATTTTTTCTATTTTAAATCAATTAAAATTAATTAAATCCTAAACCATATTAATAAAATTTATTTTAGTGATTATTTGTAATTACTGTTAGGAGTTAAAAAATAGTTTTATAATTTTTTATTTAATTTATTTATTTAATTTTTTATAAACTAATCTTATCAAAAAAATATTTCATATATTTTTTTTCTTGACTGCAACTACCGCTCACCTTCTCTGCTCACTCACCAACTGTAGTCGACTTGCTACTCACAGTTTATTCTTTAATAATTTTTAACAAATTAAAAAATAATTCTAAAATTTAATAAATTATAATAAAAAATAAATTTTTTTAAAAAATTAATAATTTATCATCTCTTTTATTTGATAAAAATATTATTTAAAATAATAATTAGAAAGATTATAACTTAAATATATTAATTATTTTATAGATACAGTTGTTAGTAATAAATATAAATATTAAATTGAAATCATAAAAAATTAACATAAAAATATATCAAATATAAAAAATTATGTAATATATTTTCAAACGACGTTGAGTAAATTGTTAGTTTTTAAATTTTTTTTAACTATAATTTGTTCATAATTTTTATAATAATATTTCAAACCATAAAAATGGCTTCATATCCCTTCATTTTTCCATATTTTTTGGCTCATTATATATATATAAGGAAAATAATAAAGTGATGGAGGTTGTAAAGAGATCAATAGCTGAAGAATAATCCAAGACATGTATCTTATACAATATTTTTAATATAAATTTTTTTTATTATAGGTATTTAAATTTATCGGTATTTATTTTATAAAATACAATAAATGAAAAGTAAAAGTAAAGATCACAATCTTATGGTATATCTTTATCATAGGAAGGAAATAAAGAATAAGAAGAAAATTTTCTGGAATTTTTGGTATCACCCAAATATGAAATAGAAATTCATATTTAAAAAACGTGTTTGACACAATGTACCCAACTCTAAGGCACATACTTTAATTTTTTAGAAATAAAAATATTAAATTAGACTTAGATCAGAGTATTTCGACTAAATTGCGCGCCTATGATTTAACCCTTAGCTTAGACCATAAATCTATACCCTCTCCACCTGTATACAGAAGAAAGAATATAAAACATTCCCCCAATTTTTAATTTTTTCTGTGTAGAATAACCATTTTTCACATTATTTCTCCTTATACCACCGATCAAAGAACTTGTGTATTCAAACATTCACCCAAAGCAAATAAATATCATAAGTTCTCATTTAAAAAAATGTGTAATCCTCCCAAAACTTAATCATAGAATTCACCAGAGCTCAAAATGTTCCATTAACTTCAATTTTCCGACAATATATTCACAATTTCTAACAGAGAAGCTGCCCCTTCGAGCGAGTTTTACGGAGGCACTGACCACATGGACTCACCGGCAGTGGGAAAAAGTTACCGGCGAAGAGGATGACAAATTGGGAGGAGATCAATGAGTTCTTTGCGGAAGTAGAGAAGGAGCAAAAACGATTCGCAGACAAGTGAGTTTGAGATTGTGTGCGCTAGGATATGGAATATCACCAGTAGGCGCTTGGTGGCGAAGTCGATCGGTGGCCGCCGACAACAGTCTTACTAAATTTTCAAGTGCATCTAACAAATTGATGAGGTAGTGGTATTCCAAATACCCAGCAACTACTGGTAACATCCAACCACTTTAAGGTAATTTGAGCTTCAATTTTGATCGTCTCGGATTAAGTTGTCCAGGTGCTAATATTTTGGCTTCAATTTTTGCTTTTGTTTTCTTCATCTTTTTTGTTAGATATTGATTATGGCTTAATTACTATTTAAGAAAATCATGGATAAGAAATTAAAAATAATGTTTTTGGACAGTGGGGGCTGGATTTGAAGAAGGTGAAAAGAGTTTTAAGAATTTAATTTTTAGGACTTGGATGAATCAAATTTTGTTGCCTTTATTTGTAATGTACATGCATTTTGATTTTGCCGAATATAGCAGTTGAAGTTTCGTGTTTCCTGATCTTTGTCGATTCTTGATTATTGTTACAGTGTCAACTACAGTATTAGTTCCTATATCTAGCTTGTTTGCATTTCTGGCCTTCATGGCTGAGAGTATCGTTACACACTTACGGCCCTACATTCATCAATATGTTATCTCTTTTTTTATTCATCCACTTTTCTTATTTATTAAGTAGAAACATAAAGGTTATATTAGTATTGGCTTTTCATTCATGTGAATAGTTTATAATTTCTTGGATTTTTTTTGCACTGATTGATATGTGCTTAATTTATCATTAATTAGTTGCAAGATTCAGAAGACATGAATTATTTGATTAAAGAGCTTGATTCCTGAACATGGCTAGTCAATTTGTCAATTTTGCTATATATTCCAATTGAATTTTACTTCCCATGCGAGTGAATTTCTTATAACTGTTGAATTAGTGTAATGTTTCATTATTCCAAGTTAATTGATTTATTAACAATTAGTTTGATGTCTGCCCTTTTTTTGTTGCAAACTTGCATTTCTATACTTATTTTGTTTGTTGCACTTACAAATTTGAGTATTTGTTTATGTTTATTTTACTTGATTGCTTTCAACAGTGATAGACCTGGGCGATAAATTAAACATATGAGGGGTGCATCCATGCATTAGAATGGCTGGAGGAATCCTGAAAACTATTTTCTTCTTTTTTTTTTAATATTTTATTTCATTTTTTTCAATATTATCTCAATCAGCTGAATGTTTCTATTTTTGGACACAGTGGAGAGGTTTGAAACCCTATGTACCAATGGCGCTTACGCTCTGTGAAATTCTCACAGGTATTTCACTATTTTCACTAGGCTCTGTGGAGTTGAAGCACTTTTCTTATGTTTTGTAGCTGCCTATTGTTAATTATTTTCTGTAAGAACTTCATGCTTTTAGGAGTATCAGTTTCAGTGGAAGTATATCTAAAATCTAAATTACTGAAAAACTGAGTTGTATGCAGAAATCTAAGTAATATTTATATAAGGATGCTCAACAAATGGAACTTCTGTTTTGATTACTTCTATGCTGCAATTATGCCACTCGGAATCTATGCCCCAGGTATGAACTCAAAATTCTCCGTAGCAGACTGGACTCAATTTATTGATTGAATTACTTTAGTTTTCAAACTGTTGCTGAACAAACATTATAGGATTAGTTTTTTTAAATGCATCATTTTAAATGTCTTGGTCTTCGTGGCTTAAAAAACTACCATTATTTGGTACTTCTGCGTTCTTTGGTTCTTTTGTTTTGTTAAAGGGTGATGAGTTCTTAGTTTAGGGTGCAATTTTGAATATTTTTTCAGTTATCTTAATTTTAATTTAATAATTTTAATTTAATATTTAATATTTAAAATATTTAATTTTATTATTAATTTAATATATAATTTTATTATTAATTTCAATTTTAAATTGAATATAAATAGAATTTTAATTTATAGTTATAGAATTTTAATTTAATAATTTAAATAATTTAAAATTTTAATTTAATATTAATTTAATATAAATATAATTAAATTAAATATTTAATATATTAAATTTAATATTAATATATTAATATAAATATATTATTTAATATAAATATATTATATTTATTATATTATTAATAATTAAATAATTAATATTAATTTTAATATTAATATATTCTATTAATATTCTATTAATTCTAGGGATTATTGTTGTTTGTGTGACGGGATTTTGTTGATTTCTCGATTTTCCTTATTGATAAAAACATATTAAAGTGCATCTATTTCAATGCCGATGGTTCATAAATATTTGAGTTCATTGTTTAACTATATATATATATATATGCTGACATGGCATTCTAAGTTAGTTTTCCGGCTCCGAAGTATTGATTTTCTGGTCAAAAGGAGCGTAGTTGAAAATAAATTAAAATTTTATAACTTTACTAATTCAAACTAATATTTAAGAACAGTTGAGTTATATGACCCAAAATTCAGGGATGGTAGGTGTTGTGTATATAATTCATATATTCTGTAAGTGGACAGATATTGTGATTGCTTTTGAATGTCAAAAAATTATATTAATTTTTTTATTTGATTAATTGATTTTTTTAATTTTTATAAATTATTTAATCAAACATACTTATGGAAAAAAATATTTATTTATTACATGTTTCGCTTCAAAAATAGTTTTCAAAATTTAAAAATTTTAAAAATAATTTTTTTTTTCTAAAAGCGTTTTTTCCAAATACAATACTAAACAGACTCTAAATATCATGGGTGGAAAGAAATTTCACATTATTAAACATTTTTTATCTGATTTCAACGTAATTTGATTTCGAAATTACTCAACAAGCTATCTACTTCAAACGGTTTTGTAGGTAGACAATTGTCAACTTGATCAAAATCTACTTCGAACGGCTGTTTTAACATCCAAAATCTTGTGGGTAAATGGATGCCTCTGCCTTAGTTTCCTCAAATTGTCCCACATCGATAAACAACGTTGCTTTGCAACACTTTATAACAATTCATGCCAGCCACGGACGCCGCCGGGCTTGGTAACGTAGGCCTGTATCCCGAGTGGGGGCTCTGTTGTAATGGGACGTTGTTCAGGCCCAGAGGGTTGGTCTCGACATGGCTTGTCTCTGGTTCGCCCGTTCCAAGCTGAGAGTAGAGCCAGGTCATCTAAACGAAGGTTGGGATGACTTGGTTCTTAAAGAGGAGGGCACCGCGTGAGGCTGGCTTCACAGAGCAGCGACTACCTCCCTCTCCCAGCAGTGGAAGGATAACGTCCCTGATGCTGTGTGAGCCCGTTTAGCCTGATGAGCCTAGCTAATTGGACCTTTACTTTTTAAATATGTATGTTTCAGATTTTAAAATTAATATTGGAATTGTTAATAAATTCTGTGAGAATAGACACTACCAAAAAATTGTGATTGTTGTTTGTGATGGAAAACAACTGCTCTTATATTTTCTCATAATAAATAAACTGCTAAGAATCACAGGAGGAAGAATAAAGCAACTTTGCTCCAGACATTTGTTAACTTGAAGATCTACTTCAAACCTTGCTTTGTTTTTATATATTTATAATATACAAATTGTTGAAATTAATGATACGATATGGTGCTCAAAACACATTAAAACAATTCAAGGCAGAGTTTTTTTTGGCGAAAAATGTACTAATCCACCATATCTTTATTTTGCTACCCTTAACATATCTACATACGTTGAGCCATTGTCAATTGAATATGGCAATCTCGCACATATCATCCTATTATGTATCATAGCTAAACACTTAGCATTACAGTCTTCAAAGGAAAGATCAGCTACCAACTAAACTAAACCGATTCAGCATCCAAAATCGTACGGCACAAGACCCTTCAGATCTGGCCCGTTAAACCGGTTATTTTCAAAACTGCATCAACACCGGCAAGCAAATGGTCAAAGGGAAAATTTAACAGGAGGAGGTACTGTTCAAAAAGGTCTTGAATCATCGTCTTCCTGTTTGATGAATGTTTTCCTAGACGGGCACACTAATTTCTAGGCGAATGAACTCATGCCTAAAATGCACATGGCTATAGGCTTCTAAGTAAAATTATATAGCACCCAATTAAAGGTCTCACCATGTCAAGTTATTTCATTGCATGTTGAGCAAAGGTATACATAATTTTGATGGTTTATACAGAACTTGAACAGTTACTCAATCAACTAGCAACTCCCATGACTACTAATAGTTCGATAAACAAGAAAGAAAAGGAAAAAAATAGAAACTTTACACAAGAATATATTATTGATAGGATGAACGATACCTTTCCATTGGAAAAGTAGCAAAAGGACCATCAACCGGAATTGTTCCACGGAGATCATTATTAGATACATCACTGCAATCGTAGAATACAAAACATAACTAAATAGAAAAATCACAGGTAACAAGTAATGAAATAGCAGAAATTTATACAAACGGTATCATTTTCCCTTTTTCTTTACTTACAAAACTTTAAGATCTTTGAGGGTAGTGAGCTCCCTTGGAATTGATCCAGTAAGCTTGTTGTTATTAAGCCGTCTATACATCAATTCAACAACAATATGGCATTAGTTATCCATGGAAATGAAAATCCAGAAATGGGGTATGTTCAAATATCTTTGGCTAATCAAAGCAAATGAACTTACAGGAATCTGAGGGACTTTAAATTGGCTAAGGACTTTGGCATTTCTCCTTCAAATTTATTATCATACAAATCCATGCTAACAAGATTTTTCAAATTACCCAGTTCTTTAGGAATTTTCCCACTTATGTCATTCCTATAAAGCTCCCTGCAATCAAGAATTTCATAACCTATTACTTAGTAATTATCACATCAATTGCAAATAAGCAAAACCATAAGCTCTAGTAGTAGTAGTAGAAAATATAATTTGACAAAGATAACATAATAATTGAAATTAGTTTACACCCATCTTGATTTTAAGATAAAAGTGGAAGAAATGTTTCTATATTAGACTCCGTTTGTTTTCAGAAAATAATTTGTCTTTGAAAAATATTTTCCAGGAAAAATAAAATATTTTTCTATATTTTGTTGCAACACTAAAAAAATAAAGAAAATAAATTGATACTTTATTTTTATATTTGATAAGTTTTGAAAAATTACTTCCTATTCTAAAAACAAAAAATTATTTTCCTTTATTTTTGAGATATATTCTGTTGATTTATATTCCAGCAGAGATAAAATAAATGTTGAAAAATGAAAGAATATTTTCCGAAAACAAATAGAGTATTTAATTTTATAGAAATTAGCATAATCAGGTACCTACGTACACTTTTAGAAGATTAAAGTCAAAAAGAAAATAGACATACTTGTACCGTAGATGCTGGAGTTGGCCAAGCTCTGGTCGTAAACTCCCAGAAATTTTAGATTTTCCCAAGTCCCTGAAATTTTAGAAGAAAGAAAACCAGAATTTTTATGAATAATTAATAGCAAAAATAAATAGAAAATAAGAGAGAAAGAAAGAAAGAGAAGAGCGCACAGGCGAATCACATGATTGTTGGAATCACAGGTGACATGGAACCAAGTGCAGGGATTAACCAGAGTTGGGTCCCAACTCTGCAACACATTGGTTGGATCAGAAAGCCTACTTCTCAAAGCATGCAAAGCATTTCCTGAAACCAAAAAAATAAAACAACAAAACCAGAAGACAACAAAGATCCATCAGAAAAACAAAACCCAACCACATATTCTGATTATTTTATTTTCTTCCATGACAAATAAAAATCAAAAATCGAGAAATACCCACAATTTTCTAAAAGACCCTTTTAATTAACTAATAAAAGAAACCCTTCAAAACAACAAAGTTGTTCACTTTCTTCTCCTCCCCACTTCCTCATCCATGTTCTCATCCCAAAAACATTAAATTAAGTGGTGGGTTTCAAGATGAGTGAAGCAAAGTTCATACCTTCAAATTTGCTGCGGAGAGAAGATGTTTGTGTATGACTTATATACATAAGGAATTTCTCGGTTATTTTAAGAATTACGGATTAAGTGAGTTGGGGTGTGGGAGCAACATCCCCGTTGTATAATTTTGTAAAATTCTAACGTCTATATATATATAACATAGCTGTTTTGCTTTTGAGAACGTATATATATTTGTATTCTCAGTGTTATTGTTATTTTCTTACATTTTCTTACTATTTTTTCATTATTTTTCAATAGTAGTTAAAAATTAACTCCAAATATCCATGGTGGGATTAATTTAATTTGGATATAATTTATTTATTTATTATTATTGATAATGCCAATGAAATGAGATTGGTTTTTAACTTGAAATTCTGGATTATGATGTAAAATACTTGATTGCCTTTTTCATTTAGTAAAAGTTTTTGGTTTCTTTTATTTATTAATTTTTATAATTCAACTGGCAGATTGAATTTAAGAAGAAGAAGTGCTTTTTGAAGGTAAAGGAAATGCACTTGAGTTAAATGTCAGAGTATTTTCTTCACCGTTAGGCTCAATGTTTATCTTCGTTCACTGAATTTTCTTCTTGCCTTATCTTTTACTAACTGTATCCGTTTTTCTGTTTTTAGAAGACTGCATCCGTTGTCTTCACTTTGTGCAGCTACTGCATCTCATTTGTTATATATTTTTATTGGCCGTCAGTTACATAAGGAAACTGAAAATTGAGTTAATAAAAAATAGAAATAAAAGAACTTGAGAAATGGAGAAAAGGAGAGTGAAGAAAGAAAATAAAAAAAAGTTACTAATGTGTCCTATAAAAATAGATTGAAAACATGGCCTTTCAATAGCTTTAGGTGTGGTTCTTTAGTGCTTTTAAATTAAACAAAATTTATATTTTATTGTTTGATCTTTTATATATATATATATATATATATATATATATATATATATATAATTCTTTACCTTCTCAGGTTTTCATTTCTATATTTTCTTGGTGGCGTTCATGAGTTGGAGTTTAAGAAGAAGAAGAAGAAGAAAATAGATAGAACCGATATTTTCTACTATTATTTATATAGAAGCACAGAATAGATTGGAATTCGGAAACATTACCTTTCTCTCTTACTATTATTTATTTGTCTATATTTTCTTAGATTGTTAGTATTTATTGGTTATATTTTATTAGTGATATTTTTTTTAGTAATAATATTTTAAACATTAATCACGTTATCTTTTTGTGTGTGCACGAAGTGTGGGTGTAATAAAGTTGAATCAATTAAATTAGTAATTGAATTATATAATATATTTAAAGATAAATGTCATATATATATATATATATATATATAATTGATGATAATTTAAATTTGATATTATCTTTTATTAATATATTAAAATATTATTTTGATTAGAAAATTTTATTTAATTAGTAATTAAATTTTGAAAAAGCACTAAGAATTTTCCCTTTTATCTATATTATAAAATTATTTTTATTTTTTAAATCATTAATACTTTAATTACACATAAAAAAATTTACTCAAAAAATTATAATTTTTTTTCTTTTCCGAACGTAGAAATACAACTAGATTCATATATAGAAAAAACGCATTTCTTGGACTGGGCTCAGCTTATTTATTTTTTTGGTATTCTCACTCAAAAAGAACACGTTTTGACCATTTCCAACAGAAAATTAATTTTAGGGGCAAGATAATTAAATTCTAAACAAGATTAAATTTTTCTAAGAGTATGTTTTCAGTTTTTTATTTTTTTTCTTTATTTCAATTCAAATGTATCATTTTCAGGGAACACAAGCACTTAATCAAATCTTATTTGTAATTTTTTTTAAATACAAAAAATAAATATTAAGCAATAAAAACTGTTAGATTATAGTAGATAATCATTCCCATTACAATTAAGAAAAGAAATTCTAGTTACATACTCTTAAAATATAGAAATAGATGATTAATTAAGTTAGCAATTTACTAAGTAGTCAAAATCTTACGAGGGAAATTAGTAAATAAATTTTGCATCATGTTCCTATCTTTACAATTTTATGAGCACAATGGTGAAAAATCAGCTAACATGCATGTTTTAGAAAAATTAAAATAACTTTCTCAATCCTGCTAGTAATGGAAATTATGGAATAATATGCAATAATGTTTCATATGAGATATAAAAGTTAAATAATCCTAGTTTGGGAATGGCAGTTAAAATGCATTATTAAATCAAGCAAGTAAATCAGTATTTACCCCCCAAAAACACAGGATGCAAATGATGAAAATCTGTCCAAGTTACTCTGTTTCAAGAAGCAAAGATTGTAAAGCATTTATATGGTGTATTTAAAATTTGTGCAGCCTCTGCAGCACAACCAGCTGCAAAAACAGCCCTTTTAGGGTACTTCAAAAACATAAACAAAGCATGGAAGGCAACAAGCAATGCGCTCACCCCTTTTGGTTGTTAAGCTGTTAACTACCCAGTAAACCTGTATGTAAATCAGCATTCCAAATTGTCTTCGTGTTACAGATGCAGCTGAGAAGGCTCTCAGCGGCATCCTATAACTACAAGAACAGAGCTGTAACTCACTAATGTGTTAAAACAGAATAATTGGTGAATCACTTGCCGTATAGGCTTTTCTAACTCTTATCTTTCCAACTATTACTGTTAACTGACCTAGTTCTTTTCCCGTCTCCTTTTGTACACTATTAACCCGTCAGATTTAGTTTCCTTGCCCTTATACTTCTTCACTTCCGCTGTATCTTCTTCAGCAGCATTGCCCACCAAATCTTTTCCCTTGGCTGTTTCACCATTTTCCATCACTGGTACTTTAGATTTTTTCCCATCCCCTAGTGGATCCTTGGCCTTTTCGGCATTTTCAATCATTTCTTCCACCTGCACCCCTGTTAATACTTTAAGTAGTTCCAAAGGCATAGATGCAGGATCAAGTTCCCAACAACCTCTGGGCGCATCATGACCCTCTTGACCTGGCAACCGATAAGAGGGCACCTGATGAGAAAATCGAAAGAGCTCCTCTCTTGGAATTGCCTTGGTTTTACAAGAGTCAGGATGACGGCGAAACACTGTCTTGAAACCAGCAACTTTAACAAGAGGAGCAACAATCACGCCTCTTGCCTCACTGTAGTTTTCAAGGACTTCCACCATATCATACTTATGTATCACTTCATCCGGGGTAAGCTCATTCCAATCAGGTGACCAATTACAATACAGAGCCCAAACATCTCCCTTCCTAGGATAAATTTGAATAGTTCCTCTTGTGCCTTTCACCCACTTGACCTTGTGTGAAAAGGAATTAAGAGATTTATTAACTTCATGCTTGCCTATCCAGAAGTCTCCGTTGGTCTTGGAAAAGCCAGAACCAATCCAGTTTAGTGGGGACAATTCACGATTGCTTTTGGAATTAAGCCAGCTGATACGCATTCTGAATGGTCTCAATGACATCACACTATGAATTATAGCATAATATCGAGGCATACCATCATCATGATCATAAGCAGCCCAAACCTGGTTATCACCAAATGATTTTTCTGTACGATCCTTGTCAAAATCGTGAAAATCTGGATCAGGAACAGTCATGGAAACTGGATCAGCAACCTTTCCATCGGGATCATCATCTAAGTTGGCAAGGAAAGATTCTGGTTGAGCTCTGGTCTTGGAATTGACATCTAAACTGTTTCCATCAGTTTTTGTGCCATCTGGAGAAACCTTCTGCTTTCCTTTCTCCTTTTCCATCTCCTTTTCAGATGTCTTTGAAACAGCAGGTGGAATCCTGCGGCTTTCAAGCTTCAAGTGAATATCCTTCTTAGCTTTTTCCATCAAAATGTTCCGAAGTTCCAGCTGTGAAAGCTCTCTCATCTGATTGAATTTATAGCTTCCAGCGGTGTTTCTCCTTCCTGTTTCAAAACTACCCTTTAGAGTGCCAGAGTCACCAACTCCTATATTTCTGCTTGGCATTTGATATAGTAGATAGTTCCTCCTATATACATCAATGCGTCTTTTCTTCATCAGCCTATCTCCTGTTGGTGTAGAAACAAAACCAGTATCAGAAGATCCAATTGCTAAACCACCACCTGCTTCCTTAAAAGTGTGAACTTTCCTTTGAATGGACTCCTCTCTTATATCAGCTTTCGGAGCTTCCAATGGCACTCCTCCAATAGTGCCCGCTCTAACAAATGAACCTGAATTAGCTGCTGGCCTCACATTTGTAATAGAAATTGGTTTTTTCCGGGGAGTGCATGAGTATTTGCTCCTAGTATGCTCAGTGGAATTCCGTCCTCGCATGGAAGAAGCCCATTTAGTGGATGGCCCATTCCCATTTATAGGTGGGGGTGGCATCTCAACGGCAAAGAAGGGCTGACGGCAGTTCTGGCAAAGAAGGCTAGTTTTCAGATAAGTTGTAAGATACTCAAACTGTGTTTTACAGAAGTTGCAGATAGTCCAGAAGGTCTCAGGTTTGGAAAAATGAGGGGGTGGAGCAGGCTTTGGGTCCATGGCACTCTTCTGAGTTGTTGAATTAAACTTTTTATTGCTGAAGAAATCATGGAAACCATTCTGAGTTGTTGACAATGATGATCCGTAACTTGGAACTTGCTGATACAAATGACTTGAACTCCGCCTCTGGTCATAGGCGCTTCTCTGAGCCTTATCAGACAACAAACCCCAGGCTTCAGATACAATCTTGAAAGCCCCTTCAGCACCAACTGACTTATTTTTATCAGGATGAAGAATGAGAACCAGTTTGAGGTAATGTTTGTGGATTGTGTCATCATCAGCCAATGGTTCTACACCAAGGACTCTGTACCAATCTGTTTCCCCATATGTTCTGTCCTCAGAAGAGATATACACATCAAGAGTCGCTAGAAACTGAGAAAGACCATCAAGACCAGGATACAAGAGTTGAGCCTTCATGGCAAGTCTTTTCGCCCCACCAATGTCTCTTTCCATTAACTTCTTCTCTGCCATCTCCTTAACTATTAAGGCAACTTCTTTATTACATTCCATTTTCTCTGTATCTTACTAATGGCTGCCTTTGCATTAGTAAGCCAATGCCAGAAACAAGATTCAAGCCTGATACACCATAATAATAATAATAATAATAATAATAGCACCTTCAGGAAAAAGGTAAAAAAAAAAAATTCCCAAGTATTTTGCTGAAAAATTCGGAAATAATTCCTCAAAGCAAATGCTTAAAAATATTAAAACCCTTATGAATGCTTCCCAATCCCAAACTTACAAACTTTTTGACATGTGTGGATGTAAAACTATGAAATATTAAACAAAATAACGAGAAAACATTTATGAATTCCAAGAACTTTCAAGATTTGCATGACGCTTAATTAGCAAAATCTAATTACAGGGCCATATATTAAAGTTGTAATCATCTACGAATCCAAAAGCCTATTAAATAATCAAATGAAATTACTACAAGACATTTGTTAATTCTGCAATTCTGGTAACGAACTTCCAAAATAAGCTATGAAATGATAAAAAAAAAAGTAACCAGAAAACAATTATGAATTCCAAGTAGTCGGTAACAAACTTCCAAGATTTGCATACAATTAATCAGCAAAATCTAATCACAAGTCCACAAATTACACAGTTATAAATATCTACTAATCCAAAAGCTTATTAAATGATCAATGAGATAACTAGAAAACATATATTAATTCCATGTATCTGGTAATGAACTTCCAAAATAAGCGAAAGGGATCATAAAATACTAAACTGCAAAATTAATTATGTTGCCATTGATTATGTAGTCTTTTAACAACTGTTGATCGAAAAAACTTAACAAACGAACAAATGATATAACCAGAAAACGGTTATAAAATTCCACGTCTTCTGTAATGAACTACTGAATATGATGGATAAATCAAACAGCCATAAGATCAACAAAAATAACACCATACATATTCCTCATCCATATGCAACCACAAAATCATTGGATAAATCAACAATATGAGATTAAACGAAAAACCATACCAATTCTTTTGGTAATTAAGAACCTCCATAAACCAAAATGGAAATCCCAATCATTACAAAGAAGATAGACAACAGCCATAAAATCCCAAGTCTTCTATGAATTTCCGGATATGATATACTAAAGGAAAACATGATTTCAATGCACGCATGTTCTTCATTCATATCCAACAGTATCTAATAAAATAAGAATCTCATTGATCAATCTGGTCATCAAAAACCAGCAAGAAATCAGAAAAAGAAAAAAAAAAGCTCACTTTTTTGAGGGTTTCCATTCAAAACAAAATCATTATAAAGTTCCAAACTTTCCTGCATTTCCTTGATTCATAAGCATGTAAGAAAATTCAAAATCTCAGATTTCAACCACTAATAGCATTATCTCAGCATCATACACTTCAATTTAGAAAACAATCCGTCAGCAAATAAGCCCTAATCTACAATGGAGCAACACAACCACCCAAAGGAGACAATTTGGACCTCACAGATTGACTGAAATTTGCAAAAAACGGAAGAAACCGATGATTAAGAGACAATGAGTATGGAATTCTATGAATAAAGTGCATTCCATAGTCCAAATCCAAAGTGCCCAATTCCAGTCAATAAGAGTAGACAACAGCATAGTTTTCATCATTAGTACGACATAATGCGCAAAAGGAATTATCAGAAAATTCCAAACAGAGCAGAAACGAGTGTAAAAATGTCATATTTGCATAAAATGTAACAAACGGAGATGTATGAAAATTACCCATCTGCAGAGAGTTGAGCAAAGGGACGCCATTGAAGAATTTAGCTCTTCAATTTTGATTTTCCCTATTTTATAAGCTACAGATCAAAAAATGATTAAAAATTCGCACAGTAGTTTCTTTTTTTTAATATTTTTCTTAAGAGAAAATTTGGTTGATTAGGTTCTTTTTTCCTAAATATGGAAAATATTTATTAGGGGGTGTAGCTAGAAGTAGAAAAAAAAAATCAAGACCATTTTATTTTTTTCTTTTATTTTTAAGATTTTATCATTATAATCCTTAACAGCTCAAAATATCGAAAATAAAATTTCAATTCAAAATAATCAAAATCTCAAAATGTCGAAAGACATTGAAAAAGATTTGAAATTAAAATCACTTATTTTAAATATTCCTTAAACATATAAATAAACTTGGGATAATAACTTGAAATTCAAATTCTCTTAAAAGTCTAATCAACTAAATTTCAAATTCCTATAAATAACTCATTGAAAATGCAATAAATCTATTATCCTAATTACATTTAATTATCTTCTTCCATGATTTAAAAATTTTGTATATATTTCATACTAAATTGGAAATTCAATTTCTCCATGCAAATTGTATTGAATATCTACTGAATTTTATACATTTTCCATACAAATATAATAATATGAGGAACGCTAGCAGTGAGAAGCCGACAATAACCCACAATAACTTTTTAAGTGATTATTCAATCTTTTCATTTTATTACTAAAGGTTTATGGCTAATATTTTTTTAATAAATTTTTTAATTTTTTACATGAAAGTCATTCCCATTTTCATTTATTGTACAAAATCTGAAAAAAAACCCATGAAGATTTGATGCCTTGTACTTGATAATAATCCCACATATGGATTGAAGTGTATCTATAAGCAATAAAACAATGGTAGCATATCACATTCATGGATTTACTTGACTCTTTTATTAAAAACTCTTAAATTTGGAAATGCAATAATTAGTGATCTAAATGTGGTTAACTAAATTTGACTGAATCCGAAGATTTAAAGCTAATAATTTTGGATACAATATAATTAAACAACACAATACGATACAAATTTTGCACAATGCAATGCGAATATATATTTTATGATATAATTCAATATATTTAAAAATAAATAAAATATTTTTTAATATATGTATAAGTTTATATATAAGTAAATTTATAATTAATTATATTAATATATACAAATAAAAATTGACAAATTATCAATAATTTGTATTAGAAATAATTGTATAAATAATGGAATGTTTAAATTTGATTTAAATTTTAATGTAATAATAAATTTTATTTTATGTATATATACATATGTTTATATATATATATATATATATATATATCATATTAATATATTATAAAAAATTAATATATATTTATAAAAAATTAATTTTATTTGTTTATAATTATATATATATATATATTATACGAATATAAAAATAATATATTTAAATTGATACGTATTACATAAATTATTATCTCATGATTTGAAAGTCACTGGCCAGAATTGAAGCTAAATGCCACAAACAAAATTCTTTGCGTGGGTATTCCCCCCTTAGTTTACACCTTTATTCCGCTTGTTTTCAATAAGGCACACATGTTGAGTATGAAAAAATATATATTTTTATAATTTTTTAATTAAATATTTTTTAAAATTTGTATAAATTATTTTTTTTGAAAAAATATTTTATTTCTTTATTTTAAAAAATAATTTTCAAAACTCAAAAAGTAAAAAAAAAACGTTTTTATAAACTAATGGCAATATATTTCTCCAAGGCAAATTTGTGCTGCCTTTATACTTTTGTGGCCCAGCATCCAAACATTAATTTTGTTGCCATACTATTCTGAATTCTGATTTGCTCTATCATATAGATATTGGAGAATCCAAATTCTAGAGTTAATATTCCATAGGGACAGTAACATTTTTTTTTTTTTGCCAAAAATGAAAGGTTATATAGCATATACATATACTGACTTTTTTCCCATCAACTTCGAAGGCTATCTTGCTAATTATTGGACTCATAGGTGAAATAGGTAGATAGTATATTGGATCTACAGGACACCTTGTGAAAAGAATCCCTCTTGCGACCAATAGTTCTTCTTCCAATCCCATTTAGAAAGTCTTCAAATTCATTGGGAACAGGGGCTACGCAGCTGTATCCGAGTGCAAAAGCATCCATGGTATTGCGTTAATGAGGATTATCCATCTTCTCAATTCAAAGAAGTGCTCAGTCCTGACTCCGCTACCTGCACATCTTATTCGCGAAGAGAAGAAAAGGTCGTAGAAGCGAAGTCTATCGCCGCGCCGACCATCAAATACGAGATTGGGTGGTTTTGACCGATTCTCTCTTCTCTTTCGGTAGCAGACACCGGACTTTCTTTAGAAAAGTGATTGATATCTTAGAGAGTCTCAGTCTAGTTACTCAACTAATACAATAAAGGTTTTTGAGCACATCCCTGCGCTTTTTTGTCACAATAAGACCTGGACGATTAGAATGAGAGACCTTAGTCTCAAGATGTTCGACATCCATGGAAGAAAATTTCAGGGTTAGCTGGCTTGCTTTTTTGCCTAACAAAAGTCGGGCCGATGACTCTTTGGGTCCGAAAACAGAGGCATAGAAAGAAAGAACTGCAGGTAATTTTTTTATAAAAAAACCTTTAATTCATTGAAGCCGGTGCCTGAACCTTGCTCGTTTTCATCCGGAAAAGACAATAGGGATACACTCGAACGAAAGAGAAGGAGTTCCAATGGCTAAAGCTGGTCACCTTTGCATCTTGGAGTCTATCGAGGCTTGGAGGAATTGTTTAACAGTTTCTACTTAAACTATGTGTTCAAGAATCATCATCTTCTTTTCTTCATTCTTTGCCTACTTTCCAAATGACCCACGGCGGTTAGTTCATAACAAAATAATAGTTGGTTACGGTTTGGGGACTTGGGCGATAAACTCCAGGCACAGTGTCGATTCATAGATCTGGAATCTAAACAAAGGAAGTTGACTGATTCTTCCCGTGATTACCTGAAGCTACGGGCAGAACACCAGATGGACCTGTTTTTATTTATTTTAAGACTCTCGTCTAAACATTCTTTGCAACCAACCTGGACTTTGATTCTTATTATTTTTACTTAAAAAGTTAGAATTAGGATCCTAATCAAAATCTGGGTTGGAAATAGCCTAAAGTGGAGTGGGGGGAGAATGAAAGGGCAGATAAGTCATTTATCACCACATGGTATCCTTACCAGCGTACATAGTCAAATTCCAGTTGAGAACAGGGGGCACTGCCATGTAAATATCATGCATAACAATAGTTTGCTAGGAACACTACCAAACTTTATTTTCAGCATACTTTTTCTATAATTATTCCACATCATTAAATTTAATTTATTAAATAAAATAAAAAATTTATAAATTAAAACTTTAGTGATGTGAATCGAGTAAATATCTATAAAAAATTGAAAAAAATATCGGTAGCATTTCATAAATTGCAAGTTTTATTTTTATTCTCCTCCAAATATTCCAGTACAACATTGTTACTGTGGTAAAACGACCACTTGTTATTTAACCAAAGTCCACCATCAATTGTTTAGTTTTATAATTACTGCATATTTTAAGCAAAAATATCGAATTCGAATTTTAAATATATAACTATTTTAAAATTTATTAGAAAATATTTTGTCGCTTTTGAGATTCTATTTAACATAATTAAAATTATTCTCAGTATATAATTTTAGTTGATTGGGTAAGTATACCTGATAAAATAAATAAATACTACCATATATGACAAGAAATCAATAGAATTTAATTTAATTTTTTTCTTTTAAAAATGAGCTGAGTTTAGGCCCAACTCAGTTATAATATAGTTGTGCAAAAATCAATCGAGTGGTTTATAGTTGAGTTTTGGCCCAATTCAGTTGGAGTTATAAACAATTTTAATTCAAGTGAATCAGTCGAGGAGTCGGGTTTTGTTGGGTTGTTTGGATCGTCTGGTTTACAAAATTTGTTCTACTAATCATGAAAACTTATTTTTCTACTAAAAATGGATTAATTTAATTTTTTTCTTGATAAACTTTTTATAAATTTTAAAAATTAAATTCAAACTAATTACTAACACTGATTTTTTTTTTTTAAATCCAGACAATTATTTTTTTATCAAAATATATTTGTTTTACATTCATTTTGTATTTTTGTAAAAAATTGCACCATTATTGAGCTGATTATGTCATGCTTCTGATGATGAACTATGGAATAAGAGCTACAATTTATAGCTATATTAAATAAACAAAATATACTCAACACTTGCTAGAAGAATGCAAAAGAATATGCCACTAAAAATAGATGAATTTATTCGTCACATCATGATTAATTCTTTAATATTTTTCAAAGAGTATATAATGAATTCACTAAAACCCGAATATACAGCTTTTAATTATGTAGCTTACATGTCTCAAGTGAAAATTGGCTATCCTTTGCTTTGTGTTTGTCGGCTTAGCAGGATCTTCAGCCATATTGGCAGTGATGGATACTTGTACTTGAAGAGAAAAACAATTTGTAGTTGCAAGCTATTTCTTGGAAATCAAATTTGGGCAGCACCTTAGTCATGTTGCTGAATGCTGATTGAGGATTTATAATTAATGTTCTGACAATAACATAACACAGATTCTTCAAAATCCGAAGTACAAATTATTAATTAACACAAACAAATAGAATTCCGCTAAGAAAAATACAAATTTTGGTAAAATTGAAGCTCTCAGAACTCAATAATCAAACATTTCATAAACATGAGACAGTAACAAAGATGAAGGAAACGGCATTAATAAGCAATGGAAATCACCTCCCAGAGAGGCAAAGCAGGCAACTTATGAATGACTATTAGCCAAAGCAAGCCATAACCAACAAAATTTTGAAACACCCAATTAGCAGAATGGCTCAAATGGGCAAAATCTCACACAAAGCTCCAGCCACAAATCCAATAATATCGCCCAAGTCCTTGGCTACGTACCAAGCATTGCCACCAGCCTCTGGTTGTAACCCATGGCGCTCTTGATCACCAGTGATATACTCCAAAACAAGTACCCAATTCCTGCACGACTGCACCCACATTGCACAGACAAACACCGGCCTACTGTTGTTCACAAAGGCCTTAAATTTCTCGGCAAAACGCTGCATCATCATATCCTCTCGGGCTCTTTGTAGAAAAAAATTCAGTGACCAGAGAGAAATATGGGATATGGGGATATTTGAATACGACGATTATATGAATATCTTCACTAGTAATATTTTTTTATTATTATTAAAAGGATTTTCTTCATTTGTAGTTTCTTCTGGTTTGAAAGATGAGAAACAGTGATGTTTGTGTTCTGAAACTATTATTGGATTTTCACTGTAAAACAGCTAGACAACTGATGGACAACTGATCTTATTTTCACTGACCTTTCACCATTACGGAAATGTTTGTCCTCCTTTGGCGCCCTTCTGTCTCGAGTCTACCTACTCTTATCACTTACCCCATTCCTCCAGACTCAGTTATATATATCTACTTCTCCATTTTTCGATTTTTTTTTTTATTTATAAAGGTTGAGGTCAGATATCAGAAATGCACTGAATAATCTCAATTAGTTTGACACAATTGTAGCGTTCATATCATACGTTTAAGCTCAAAATATTATTAAAATCAAAAGAAATGAAAAAATACAAAGCTGTTCAACAAAAATATAAAACAAAACGAAAGTATTCACAACCATTAAAATTCTCATAAAAAAGTCTTAAACAAAAATCTGATCCTGTAGTCCACCAATGATTAACTTCTGAATTAGCCCATAATTTGCAAACTTCTGCAACTTTGTTTTCTTCATGGTAAACGTGAGAACTCGCTATTTTCATATTTGTCATTAAGTGTATACATTATGACTATTGTTGTCTGAGATACCAAGGAACCTCCAATTTCTGACTAGAATCACACTCTAGCCATAGATGTTTCCAGCTATGCTTCCAAGCTTTGTTGATTGCATAACTTTTTTCTGATTAAAAATCAGAAAACCCAACTTAAGTATTTTAATTATTAAATAAAATAAACATATAAAAATTAGTCTCTAATAATAACTTTGGGAGAGTAAAACCTAAAGTTCACTATTGATTTTTTTTTTCTTTTGTGTAATTTGGTCTAGGAAAAACTTTTTTCGCTTCTCTAATGTAGTGCCGTGATCGAATAAGAAATTAAGAATTAAAATTTGTTTTTTTTTGTTTTATGTTCCTTTTTGTATGAATTATTGCTTTGTGGATTAATGTTGTAGTTGGAATTTGGATTTTTGTGTGTGTTCTTTTTGGTGTTCCATTTTGTACTTCTGTATGGAAGGAATTTTAAAAATTAAAGAAGATTTTGGTCAGTTTATCATTTTATTTTATTATGAAATATATTAAAATATTATTCTAAGCGAAAGTTTGACTTCATTAATTCTTGAAGAAATACATATATTCTAACAAATTGATACTTTTTTTTATATCAAAAGTTAAAGAATATATTTTTCAGAAATATTTATATTCAATATAAATTTAGAGTAATTAAGTTCTCAAATTTTTTAAGCAAGATAATTCAAAATAATTATATATTGAAATTTCGATCTCTTCCATGAAATGACATAACTGTGATCAATATATATATGCATTCTCTCTTGCATTTTTTTAGAATTCTAATTTGAATTGAATTTTAATACAATACTATAACAGAATTTACTAACAAATTAAGGATGGATACAGAATAAGGAAAAAAAAAAGTTTATAGAAAATTGTGCAAAGTAACAAAAGATAATTCAGTAAAAATTTAGATATAATTTAATATAATATTATCTAACTTTTTTATTATTATTTTCTATTATTGATATAATTTATTATATACATCTATTATATATTTATATTAAATATATTCTATAAATATGATGAATCAAACTATAGCATGAAATTCATTTCAATCATATTATTATTATTTTTTTAAAATATTTTAAACTTTTATTATAAAAATTAATTTTAATAAGAATAAATAAATTTGTTATTTCTGGTCGCCTGCGTGCGAAGTGCGGAAATACTACTGTAACAATACATAAAAATACGTTAATAAATTTATATTTATTCCAGTGAGTTTCTCAAATTTCGTTTTTCTAGATATCAAAATTTTATATGTTTGTAATTCCTTAGTTTCATTTCATTGGACAATGAAGAAAGGCCAAATTGTGAGTTTTTTTTTTAATTTTAATTTTTGATAATTAGATATTGGGTAAATGATGCATCCATTAGTTAACTTGGTCAGTAGCCAAGCATCATGCATATAAAACATATTTGTTTTTTCGATTTGGCTGTTGTGTGATATTTGTACGTAATATTGCCTATTTTCGTTAGTCTTATTTATTTTAGCTATGTTCACCCTTTTATTAAAAAAAAAAGCCATATTTATTTTATTTAGCATAGATAATTCTTGACCTCATCAATGATCTGTGTAATTATGTGTTTTTGTGTTTCAGTATTTATCTGTTGGGCATCCACCAATTATTATAAAGGGTTGGACAACAATATTTATGGTAGCAATATATCCAATCTTTTCTTCTCACTTCAACTTTTTAGATTATCAATTGTACATATATACTATCATCAATTATGAAATTATTTAGGTCTTGGATTTACGAATATTAGATTAAACCTGTGTACGGATCATGATGTTATAAACAATTTATTTTTGGATTTTATTTTTGGTTACTGTATTCATTTTTCTTCTTTTAGCTTGCTTGAAAGAAAAGATTTCATTTTTTGTACATCCATTTTGTTGATTCTAGAGCATATTCATGGTAAATAAGTGGAAGAAGAAAGTGGGCATTCTATCACTTTATTCTTCTACTTATTATATAAATCTCTATGTTGTGCTTGTGCCTCCTTCATTGCTACATCTCTTATTCTTTTTCTTTCATTTCTAAATGTACAGCTATATTATTTTTCTTCATTTTGATCAAAAAGGAAAAACAAAAATAAAGAGTTTGTTAAGCCTGTGAACAAGTCATTTTACTTTTGAAAATGTTACAAACAGGTAGGGTCTTTGTCGTTCTGTGTTGATAAATAGGTTGGTTACTAGGGGCATTGATTGGGAATTGGCAAGGTTTGAGATTGAAGGCCTCAGTCTTTTTGTCTCGCCTATTAAAAGAGAAAGGTTCATTTGATTTTTGTCCAAAAAAGGGCAATAAGTTAATATATATAATATTTGGTCTAACAAAGAATGTTGTTTTAAATAGGTGGTTACTTACTACTTAGATGATTTTACTATTATATATTTTTTGTCAAATAACATGGGATGCAGCTCTTATATAAGAATTTAGTTTAAATTGCTCCTTAAAAGGCTTCTCTTTCATCATTGGGGAGTCATGTGTTAGAGAAGCAATTTTATTATTTACATTTTTCCCCCTTGATTTTATAGATTGAAAACGAGAATGGGAACTTTGATTAGCTTTTATTCCTGCTGCTAATGTCTATATCAATTGGGTAACATGCATGGCTACTTCTTAATTTGGATACGTCATGTGCCCGCAAGAAGATGCTCCATGCATGTTGTGAGTTTTTTTTTTTTTTTTCGTATATGCTTACTTCAACTATATATAGTATCTACTCCATACTCATTCCCTAATGGTAATGTGATATTTTCATTGGTTTCTGAGATCAATTTGGCAGATAAACGCCTGCAATTCTATTGTGACAATTAAACTGATTAATTGGAGTTGGTGGGTCAGTATTTAGGATTGAGACTTTGCCATAATTAGTCCAGCATTTTGAAGCAAAGAATATAAGCTAAACAAGTTTTATTTTCATGACTCTGCTGCTGACATTTCGAAAAAAATAAATAAAATTCATCTATTAGCTTCCATTTTGGATTAACCATTATTAATAATGTTTTTTCTTTATATATTGTAGCTACACACTAAATATCAAGGAAATAAATGTAGTCGGGAAATTTAAATAGGAGGAGAAAAGCTTCCTGGGCTGTCCGGTGTGTGTCCACATTTAAATGACAAATATCGAAGGAGTTTGTTTTCATTTCTTTTCTTCTCCAAAGAAGTATCATGATTGCAGAGATATAATCATATCAGGATTGTTATCTATTTATTCATGCAGGTGGGTCTACAGAAATGTGTATGCATTGTTGTAACTCCACTGAGTTAATTTCTAGAAGATGCTACCTTTTTTTGTGGGTTGTTATAGATGGAAATTGCTTGATCTCAATGCAGCATAGAAACTACACTACTCTCATTGATATGTAGTCATATAAATTATGATTATTATTCAAATTTAAATAATATGGATATAGGGTTGCTCATTCATTGAACTAAATGATTAGAATTAAACTTTTAATTGATTGTCAAGAGTTTTTAGTTAATATAATATTGTTCATTGATTGGTTAAAGTGATCCATCTCGCCCTCTAAAGCTGAAGCAGAGAGTTTTCTAAGAATTCTCAATTGCTTATTTGAATTATTTTCATAATTTTACAATTAATTAAAACAAAATTTCTATCGATAAATTTTAAGCATTTATTATTTATATACAATAGTTTTTTTATTTTTATTTTTATGTAATCTATATCTCTTCTCAACTATCAGTATCAAATGTATATCTCTTTAACACATGCAAATCCGACTATTTTGTATGTTATTGATCTTTGAAATATTAATTATGTGATAAGTAAAATTTCAATATGAATATTTTTTTTTCGTAATTTAATGTGGGTGATATGTATGCACCAATATATTATTGAGAAAAAAATTATAATTTTATCTAATATAAGTGAATTAATTCATTGCACAAAAAAATTAAGTATAAAAATTTATCTAAATAGTTAATAACCTTATTTTTCCATCCATTTGCCAACTGTCAAACTGCAGGAATACTACTAGTTACTAATAATTTCAATGTGATAATTAAATAAATCATAAATAAATTAATGAATACAATTCAGACACAAAGTTTCCTTATTTAAGTAAATAAATAAATCATAAATAAACTCTTTCTCTTATCACATTATCATAATGTTATATATAGAGAGAGAACGAATGTTCCATGTGATTTGACAAAATAAAATTATTTTATTAGCCCTTGAAACTTTTTTATATCAACTTCAATTTTTATGTTTCGATTGCTTTTAATTTAAACTTTTTTTTAGGATTACTGTTAATTTTGTATTACTTTTACATAAAAAAATTGATGTGAATTTATTATTAAAACCTACATTTTTAAAGTCTTTCTATCTCATTCTCCTTCTGGTTTCTCTTTCTACCTTTCTCCATTTGTTAACCTCTTTTTCCACCTCTAATTTACAGACTATAAGATTGTTGTGGGTATCAATATCTTATTCATAACAGAAAATTAAAATATGGATCATAGAAGATAGAGGGCTTTGAAATGTCAGTTCTAGCAACATGTTCATCTCAAAAATTAAAATATATAAGACCGTAATCTTCTGACCATGAAATACATGAAAGTCATGTAACCAGAAAACATAATTGAAAGCTTAAAAAATTATTAAAATTCGAATTAAGAACAAAAACAGATTGAGACTTAAATTGAAACAACCTCCATTTAAATGGTGTTTTTTTTAAAAAAAAAAGTTAATTTTTCCATAAAATGATATAATTACAAGGCTTAAATAGCAGTAATGTAAAGTTAAATCTAATCCATAGAATCAAAACTTGGGGCATACCAACCTAACTCTTCCACGATTTTCTTCATTCTTTCTTGCTGTCCTTTAGAATCCCCTAGTGCTGTAGTGAAGGGATACACGTAGGTGACCTTAGTCGCCATTGACCTGTATGCCACCACATCTCCTTTTACCAAAAATTCAACCACATCCCGCCCAAAAACTCCATCAATTTCAGCTTGTAAATACTGCCCTGATTAAGATTCATTCAATAATGTCTTCTAAAATTAGAAATCAATCTCCAAGCCATTGAAGTCAATTCAGTTTAATTTGGTTACCATTTGGGGTATCTTCCATGACTTGAATCTTGGCGTTTCTCTGCGTTTTCAGGATTGCTGCTTGCAATTTCTGCACAAATATTCAGAACCAGAAGAGTTCAAAATACAATAAAGCTGAAAATTTTCTTTTGCCCAAAAAACAAAAAGCGTGTTTTTCTTCAAAACCTGAATTGCATTCTGTGTAGAGTTTTCGGGAATTCTCCAGGGGAATGCAAATGATGAAGATTTCGGATTTGTCGATACGCAACTTGGATTGATGGATGGGCAAGGCCTAATTTTCCTGCGACAACAAATATTACCCAAAAAAAAAAGAGAAAAATTAGGAGAAGAGGAAAAGCTAAAATCTTTAATAAACGAAGTGAAAAGATAGTAGATACCCATCTTCGAGTCCAATTGGTAAGTTCTTGGATTGAGAAAATGGGGTGGAAGGAGGAAGTACGGGAGACAGAGAATTGGGGGAAGGGATAGCCAAGGATGGTAATGGAGAGTTTAAGGTAACAGTAAGGGCCAAGGAGAGCAGATTGGTGAACAGGATGGGTTTTTGTGGAAGATTCTGTAAACTAAATTTGGTGAAATGGGAATAAGCTGAGATTTTCTGGGTTGGATTTTTGGATGTCCAATGATGCAGAGGAACAACACCACCAATCAAACTCATGTTTTAAGTTCATTATCCTCCTCCAGCCTCTGTGTCGCACTTATTTTGCTAAATATGTAGCTGTGAAAATAATTTATTTGACAAAACTCTCAAGAATCGTCGATATGTCCGAGTGGTTAAGGAGACAGACTTGAAATCTGTTGGGCTTCGCCCGCGCAGGTTCGAACCCTGCTGTCGACGGTTTTCATTTTGTAAATAAATCCGTACTTTTTTTTTTTTCGTGTTGCAATTTGATGTTGGGGTTTTTGGAGAAATATTTGCTTGGCTGCTGAGAAAGGAAAAGGGAGGAAAACACCATTTAATATTGATCAAACGGAAAAATTCTCTTGAAAACGTTTGAAAAGTATTGAAAATGGAAGACGACACCGTGAGCGCATTAACGTCATCTAAAACGACACAAGAACTTACAATGGAAGGCCAGAGGCATCTGGAAGAGACCATTCAAGCTGCTTATCAGATTCTCTCTTCCATGAACGACGAGCTATGTAATCTTGCTTTGTGGTCCACCACCGCCTTTTCTTCTACTAATAGCACCACTACAACTTCAGCTATGACTGCGACCTATAATGGTCCTTCTCCTCTCTCACAGAATGGACTTGTATGCTGCCCATCACTTGGATGTTAGCGGTGCTGCTGGTATCGGTATGGGTGCGGGCAATGGGACTCTCGATGAGGCTCGATTCCGGTATAAGAATTCTGTCGCTGCTCTTCGCGAGGTCCTCGTGGCGATGCCCAATTCTCAGAAGGTAACGCTAGAAACTCTAGCTCACTAACGGCGACGCTTGTAAAACCATTTTGCTTGGGAACTTCAGCCCTTTTTAGCATTCTCAATGGTTGTAAGTCTTGCGGTTCTCCGTAATTGTCTATATATTAGTGAAATTTTGCAAATTTGCAAAGAATGTGGCAGTATTTTTGCATAGTTAGCAAACTGATTAATGGATACTTTATCTGTAAGCAGACAAAAGCATTTGAAACAAGTGCTACTAGTTCGGCATCATCTTCGGAAGATCAAGCTGATATTGAGAAATTAGAAGAGAAAGCCTCCAATCTGAGAAAGGTAGTTTTCAGTTAACTATGAATTACCTCTGTCAATTATGTTCTTAAAGTTGTAGAATTTATTGTTTCCTTTTCTTAGGGTCTTCTTAATGGCATACATTCTATAAGGGGGCAGATAGATAACATTAAAGTTGTGGCTGGATAACATTAGCGGGTCACTATAATATAGCAATTTTATAACATCTCACTTTATCAAATTTAAAGCTGACATTGGACTTTAGAAGTGTTAATCTTACAAGATTTCTTCTTGTTCTTGATGATTGTGTGTTTTCTATTCAATTATGTTTGTTGATGAGTGCTATTAGTTTTCTGTTTGCATTTCTTTTCTCAGAACTCATGCTTTCCAATATAGGAACTCGTTAACAAGAATGTGTATCTCAAACTGCTCATACCTAATTACTGATATATCTACATTGCAAAGTCCATGCTCCATCTGAACTTCATATGGATATTCATGGGAATGAGATCCTTCAGACTGAGGCAGGAACTGAGATGTCTGCAAGAGGTGATCTTATCTTGACATCGCATCCCTTACTGAACTTTTATATGCATTCACTGTAGTTTTAATCTAAAGCTGTAGGAAGTCATCAGTTTTAAGATGGAAAATAGTTATTCTGAAAGGAAAACGAAATCATATGAGAGAACATGTGAAGATCTTGAATATCATAGTCCATTTAGCAGCATAAAGCCTCTTTTGAAGATGAATATGAGCATTTTGATACTTGAAATGACATTTTTCATCTGATCTGTATGAGAAATGACATCAAACAAAGTCCCAATGTATAGCCTGTTTTCTGGAATTTGAACCCTCAAGTGAACTAAGTGTTCCCCTGGAAAATGAACCCTCAAGTGATCTTGTGTGAATCTCACTTTAGGTGCTCACAATCTCCTTATGTTGGTGAGTGCTGGAAATATTATCTTTTAGTACTTTTACCCCGTCATATTCTGTAATACTTGCAGCTGGCAGTGAAGAAGCAATATCTCATGATCCTTAAATCTGAATAGTCAAATAAAGGTTTTAAGTAGCCATTTTAACCAAACTATGAATAGCGAAGGGCAAGTCCTTGTTGAGTTGATTGGCTGTGTTGATGTATAAATTTAGCCAATAATGAAGAGAATTGGTGGATTCTGTGAAGTATTCAGCTTGTCATCTCTGAGCGTATACATTATCCAAATGATGCTAAGGATGTGGTTGAAAGCAATCTTAGCGTTGTATTGATTCCCAGTTTCACCATCCATTTAGCCACACTTGAAAATGTGGGATTAATCGACTTCTCTGTGAATACCTGCGTTCGTTTTTATGTATGAATATCAACCTAATTCTTAGCTCTATTCTGACCTCTCTTGCTAATGTCTTCAACACAATGTTATTTTTTCTTATTCATATTTTTGTGTTTGTCTCTCATATAGTTTGTAACTACTGTTCTCGTGATAGTTATATCAATAGGCAAATAACTATGGTGGCAATAGGAAACTGACTTTCTTAATTCATCTTGCGGAATCAGTTGCCTCAAAAGCGCAGGGTTCAAACATTTTTTAATAATTTACTAATCATGAAATGTAATTTACGATGTCACAACAATTTGAGCAATACAAAATTTGGGGGTTTGATGATTGAATGTATTTCCATTTTATGTTCAAGATTTTGGGCATGTGAGAGAGAAAGAGAATCATATGGATACTTTTCTATGAACTATGCTTAAGGTGCGACATTATATAGAGTTAAAAAATATTTGAACTTGTGTTATCCATTCGAAGATATCTGTGGCTGGGACTAATTTATCATTACTGCACCTGTGAATAATCTCCATGTTTAAGCAAGCTCATTGATATCTTTGCCGCTCATACAAGAGCCAGACTTCAACGCGAAGCAATGGATAAAGCCTAGAGGGTGACCTTCCTAAAAATTGGAAGGATTCAGGAGATCCAAATTCGTATGAAATACCACGTTACAGTATGGTGTTATTATGCTTAAAAACAAGTAAAAAACAATTTCCATTGATTGCAAAGTTTACACGTGCCGACCATTTTAGCCAAGCATTTTGATTCTATCTGAAGGAATTGATATCAAAGAAATTAGGCCACATGTTTCGGCCCCAGAACTCCCAAAGTATATTAAAGGCTTGCACATCTTTTTACTGCTGAAAACTTTGGGCCATGATTTCCTTGTCTTTGTTCATCAGAAGAGAACTTCATGATTTCATGCTTTGTCTGTGGTATTTGTAACTCGGAGAAATAACACTAAAACTAGTACTCGATTGGACAAATTGTCTGAAAAAGGCTTAAAAATGACCAACTTACAATAATTTGTTACTTTGCTTGTTTTTATTCTTCCTACTTTCGCCGATTTAATTTGTAATCTGTAAGATTGAAATGGACACCAATAGACAGATGATTTACTACTAATTATGGACTGAAGATCTGGTAGTGAGTGATGACCTCATATCTACAATGGCAGATTCATCTGCTCCTAACTTAATGGCCTCTTTGCTAGCTCTAATGAATCTGGAAACAGCACCTCTCACATAAGCGTGAGCTTCTCTCACATTCATCTTCTTGCTCATCTCATCAGGGAAGCTACTCAAGAAGTGGTCACCTTTAAGAACAGCTGCTAGTTGAACTACCTCACTCTGAAACTCAGATAGGTCCCTATCTTCCTTTGCTTCTGTTTTTCTTAAAGGAACCACGTCCGGCAAAGTCACTGCAAACAATTTTTTCAAGGGTTTAAAACATTAGTATCTGCCAGGTTAGTAGAAAAAAGCAACAGATTAAGGATGTAATTCAGTATACTTGGGCAGTCAGTTCTGGGTGATATTAACTCGCCCACGACTCCTTCAAATGTTCCTGCCCATGCATCCCTGTGGGTCAAGAAATTGGAGTTGAGATTGAATATTTTCTTTATGGTTGCAGGGATTGATGAGTGCTCGAACTCTGAATTCGGAGCTGGTTCCTTCGCGCCACTTATCACTGAAAAGTACAGGGAGAAAAAAAAAACAGAGGGTCAGCTGAGATTGAACTAATCAATTTTCTCATATATAGACAATGACAAAGAAAGAATAAACTACGGGTGGTTAATTTTTTTTTTCATTCATAAGTATATCATGTGTCTCATGAAGTTCGGACCAACCTAAACTCATCCTTCAGTTCTAATGGCTATTTTACAAAGTCCTAACAACATCAACCCCGATGAGAGGATTGCACGAACAAATACAATTCCATACATGCCCAACTATTGAAGAAAAAGGAAAACAGAGGACCTATTGTGAAACAGAACAGAATTTAGATGATCAAAAAGCAGAAAGATTTAAGCTTACCAGTGCCTTTTTTGATCCAAGGGGAGACCATAATTGTGGGAACACGAACACCAAGTCTATCAAACTTGAAGAAATATGGGGCAGGGCCAGTATTCCCATCTGGGTTAGGAACATTAACAAAAGGGGTCTTCACATGATCATAGAACCCACCATGTTCATCATAAGTAATGACCAGAAGAGTTTCATTCCATTGAGGGCTAGCTCTTAATGCCTCATAAACCTCTTTCACAAGTTTCTGGCCATTAGCAACATCATGAGATGGGTGGTCATCATTGGCAGGCAATCCCTTGAGATCAAAATACCTTGGTTCAATCACAGTTAAGCTTGGTAACTTCCCATCTCTAGCATCTTTCTTAAACTTCAAATCGTACTGATGAAACTTAAAGATATACTTCAATTTCCTCAAGTTCCTGTAGAACAGAGTTGTGGGTATGTTTTGGAAGTAAATTCCAAAGTCCTTACCATTCTCATGAAGTGAATCAAAGATTGTTTTTTGAGGATAACCTTGTGTCAATTGCTTCTTAACATGGCTGGTTGAGCCATGAGAAGTAGCAGAGTATACAAATAGTCTATTGGGTTGTGTTGGGCCAGGGATTGAAGAAAACCACCTATCAAAAATTGCGAATTCCTTTACCAGAGCAGCATAGACGGGGACAGATTCAGGCCTAAAACCTTTCATGACAGTCACAGAGAGATTTGCAGACATGGTGAGAGCTTGTTCAACAAAGCCAGTCATGGAAGGAATTGAGCCATTGCCAAATACCTGTTGTTCCACAGCTTCAAAAGAGTGGCCAGGATCTGGATCCACAAACTCTGCATCATCTGTAAAGCAAATGGATTGTTGGCCTGGATTGTTGGTCGATACTGGGTTACATTCTCTCCCTGTCACACCATTGATTGCTGGATTAATAGCTTTCTTCATCCACCCAATCATATGATCAAAAGATCTGTTTTCCATAACCAAAACCACAATAGTCTTAATAGGACTTCGTTGCTGGGCTGTAGAAACACAGGAAAGAGTGAGAAACAGCAAGAAAAAGGAGGAAAGCGAAGGTGCTCTGTTTCTAAATCCTCCCATGGTTGCTTGCTAAGAGGATAAGCCTTTCAGGCAAATGGGTTTGTTTTCTGAAGGTTTAAAGATATTGGCTTTGGCTTTCATATTAAATTTGAGATTGGATGTCTTGTATATTTGTTGCTGTATCTTTCTTTCTTTCCTCGTTTTTTTTTAAAGTAAGAAAACAATACAACTCAGAGGGGGGATTCACTAAGTTTAGCTACAGACACCAAAACAGAAAAAAGAAGCTTCTGGTTTTAATTGTTATGCTCTCTTTTGCTTTTCTTGGTGCTTTTAAAAGGGTATTGGATAAAAGTAAAAGCAAGAAAATGACATTATTTTACCAATTTCAAATTTCTTGCTATTAGAATCAGACAGATTTTACCAGTCTGCAATTTTTACTGAAGAAAATATTGTGGGTAAGATTTATCAAACATGGCCACGCTGACCAATTCTTTCTCAGATTCAGTTCATCTATTTGAGTTTGATTTACAGATAACTTTGATAGAGTTATGGATTGAGCTTATAGAGTGAGTATCCTACACCAGAATATTGTCATCAGTATCACCGGAATGGATTTAATCAGAGGTGATGACAGTAATATGAGGGTTACAGTTGTTGGATTCGATTTTGAACAGAAAGTTGGCAATTTGACTATAATTCTTATAGTGGAACCATTTTTTAAGATATGTGGAAACAAAAAGAATGTCAAGAATATCTAAAAAGAACGACAAAATGAGTAGGTAGGTATGTAATTCCTTACTTGATTTCTTTTGAAAGTAGATACCCACTTCAGTTTTGTTTCTGCTGGCAAATATTAGGCCTTCTTCTTTTCAATTTAGAGAAATTTATAGTATTATTAGTGGTTAATTTAATTATAGTAATTATATTCCTATATTCAGCAATATTGCAGATTATGGTCTAATGTATTGGAAAAATAATATAAAAAAAATGAATAGCTGTTATTTGTTGGATACATATATATTTATTTGTTCAATATGTTAATGTTTTCTATTTGATGCTAAACAATTCAATATTTAGATTGTCTATATGAACAAATTATGATTTTTCGTAAAGGGAAAATTACATTACAATAAGAGTTAGGTTCGTAAATTCCTCATTAATCCTAAGTTCCCACCTCAAAAAACCCATCAGAATCAGCTTCAAATAATGAAGCACGTGCAGCTGCATGTGACTGAGTATGTCTCTTCTCTTCTCTTCTTTCAGGGCTCTGAAAATGATACGTCATCAAATAAGTGTGGGACTATGGATTAGGGAGGGATCTAGTGTGGGGAAATGTCCATTGCTCCCTCAAATATTTTTTTATTACATTTTTTTAGTTTTTAGAAAATTTATATATATATATATATATATATATATATATATATATATATATCAAAATATGAGTATTTGTCTTTATTAATAATAAAAAAAATTATTTATGTATATAATATATTATTTACATTGATAATAAATTTTTTTTATAAATATATCAAAATATGGATATTTGAAGAGAATAATTGTAATAATTTAAAACTAAAATATTGTGAATGTTGAGTTTTTTTTACATAATATATATATATATATATATATATATATATATATATATATATATATAAAAGTACTCAAAATTTTCTTTTTCTATGCATCAATTGATTTTATATAAATTTTAATTTATTATTATTTAAATTAAATTTATTTCGCATTCATCTCCGTTATAACAAAGAATGGACCAAATAAATTTGGTTTTTAAAAAAATTAATAAATGAAATGATAAAATGAGAACTGAAAGGGCCATACTCTAGTCTTAATATTAAAAACTTAAATTCTTAAAAAAAAAACACTTCAATTTTTTAAATATTTCACATAATTCCTGATTGTTCTATTACTTTTAAGCCAAAATGGGCACTCGATCTCAATGGGTGAAACAGTGTAGATAATAAGAAATGAGGATAAAATTAAAAAAGATAAATATTAGTTTCTTAGTTTCTTTAAAAAGGCATTTAAAATAGAATAGAAAAATAAAAAAATAGATATTTAAAATGAAGAAACAAACAATTGCCATCCACATTTTTTTAATACTTTTTTTTATTCATCCATTATATCCATTATTTTCAATAAAAAAATATGTAACTTATTTTATAGGTAAGATTAAATATAGTGATTTTTTTTCTTTCATAATAATCACTAAAACGTTGAAATCTACTTGTTTTATTTAACATTTTCTTTCTGTTCTCTTTTATTTCATATCTTACATTATTCTTTATTATCTTTTTTTACACTTTTTATATTAAAATTTAAAAAATAAAAAATATTTTGACTAGTTTTTAAGAATGCAAATAATGCTCTATACAATAGTTTTACACTCACTGTCTATTTAATATTAAAAATAATAATTTTAATTTTAAAAAAATCAAGCCAAAATTAATTGAAAAACTATATATCCAAGTGTAAAACATTATTTTTTTTATGGCTTTTATTACTTATGCTTGTGTATATGAAAATCAATTTCAAAATCAATAAAAAGAGAAAATTAAAAAATTAAAAATATAAAGAGAAATAAAACAAAATATATAGAAAAATAAAATAATTTAAGAAATGAAAAATGTAAAACAAAATTTTCTGGAAAAAAAAAACAACAATTTTTATTAAAAATAATGAATACGGTGGACTAAAAAAAAAAAAGAAAGCATTGATTACTAAGTGTTGTCAGTATTTATCTTAAAATGAAAAGGTGGAGAATATCTCTAATTACCTTATTAGCAGTTTGACACCAACCATCAAAGTGTTCACATCTCTAATTACCTTATTAGCAGTTTGACACCAACCATCAAAGCGTTCACGATCATTCCCCATATGGCGTATCATATGCTTTCCATTATTGCTTATTAGTGCTTTTTTTTTTAAAGTCTTTTTGTGCTCTCTCTTTGTTTTTTTTTCCTAGTTAATTTTTGAATTAACCCCAAATACTCTTTTATTTTTTTATTATTGAAATTAAAATTTTAAATATTTTGCATAATATTACTATATATTCTTGGGAATATTAATTATATTCTATATGAGTCAATGACTCTCTCTCATTCTAGATATTTATATATAGTTTGAAAATCAACAACTTGATTAAACGGAGAAAGAAACATCCAATTGAAAGATAAATGGAGAGACCTCATAGCAGATAAAAGAATTAAGAGAATAGTATGAGCAACTCCATTAGCATGACGTTTTACAAAAAAATCACTGTTAGATGCTACACAAGCTTTACAATCATTGATTAACTCCTCATGCTCAGACATATCTAAAGTAGGAGTATGAGACATACGAGCCTGAGCACCAACCAACTTCCAAATTCACACCATTAATTCATTTTTTGTGAATTATAATGAATTTAACTCAATATAATTATCATTTACATCTAAGTAATGAGATCTATATGAGAAATGCAAAAATGTCTCTTGAAAGGAATTGGTTAGCGACTTTAGGCCTTGATGGACGCAAAGATAATTTCTTTTCAAATTCTCTTTTACAATACATTTAATTTATCAAAAAAAAAAAACATTATCCTTACAATGTAAGAAACCACATGCCTAAGGCTTAAATAATTTTTAGTGCATCAGAAAAATTTAGCATCCAGCTTTTTGATGTGTTAAGAAACAGATAAAAGAAAAAGTTATGAAGGATTGAAATAATAAAATTATGTACTTGTGAAATAAATAATTGCTAAAATATATTAATTCTTTTGTTTTGTGAAACCACACTTCATAAATGAGTATTTAGAATTATTGTTAGATATCAAAAAAGTATATTTATGATTTTTTGATTTAATTGACTGAATTTTTTTAATTTTTTATAAGTTATTTTTCTAAAAAAAATATCTATTTATCTAGTTTTCTTCAAAAATAGTTTTTAAAACTTAAAAAAAATAAAAAATATATTTTTTTTCAAAATCAAACCGTGAAGTGTGAACGAGGAGTAAGAAAATTTGTAGCAGCAAAGGTCAAAAGCGCCACCAAAAAGTCAATGTCTGAGTGAATTGGGAGTGAAAGTTGAAGCATCCGCACTATTTTTTTTATCATTTTCTTTTCACAATTTCGAAAATCTTAGAATAATAATAATAATAATTCTATCTATGATATATGCCACGACTCACTGAACAATCAGAAAAACTAGAACTCCATTAAAGCCAAGAGAAGCAAAAGTTAGATGGCTGGAAAAGGAGAAAAAAAAAACATCTCTATTCATCGTAAAAAAAACTAATAGCTTTTATTAATATTTCGAATGGAAATAATTTACATTCAACTTTGAGAGAAATATGTAAAAAAAAAAAAAGGAAAATTACTATTTATCCATTAAGATTTGATTATTATACTAGTACATCTAATATTCAAATATTATACGATCGGATTTTTCTATTTTATTTTTATTAAATTATGTATTATTATATTAAATTTTGAGTCATTTACACATAGTAAGAAATAATATTATCTTTTGCTTATAAACTATTAGTACAATAGGTCAAAATTCAGAAGGCAAATAGTAAATTTTTTTATTATTTTACCAGAATCTAATATTTTTCTAAGAAAATGACATATTAGTATAATATAATAAAACAGATGAGTCTATTATATAATCTTTGAATATCAAGAGATATTAGTAATATAGATCAAAATTTAGTAGGTAAATAGTAATTTTCTCAAAAAAAATATTTGTATATTCAATTGAATACTTGGTGTCCAAAGAAAGAATTGAGGAAATAACAGTTGTAAAATTTATATATATTAACAAAGAAAAATAACGGGCTAAGTAATGATGCAACTAATCATTAATTACAAGACACAAAAATCAAGGGCTCTAAGTGTAATTTATCCGCAACCATTACCTTGTATTGTATTTTCATCCCATTTTAACTATGTTAACGTTCGATTGACTCCTTAAAAAGTCCAACGATATCTTTAATACTCTAATTACTATGTTCTGAAGAGGGGGAAGTCGGCATTTTAAATTAGGAGAAGTGGAGGATTACCTGCTATCCAAGTGGCTAGCTTCCCTTAGGGAAAGGGTAACAGACTTAAGTTTGAATCCTTATCTTGTAATTTCTCCCTCCCTTCTTCTGTTGTGTAATTTGATAAAGAAAAACAGGGTGAAGTCAACTTTTGATGTTGCGGTGGTTGGCAACATGGTATACAGCCATACAGGTGGTAAATGCAAAACTCCAAACTTCGGCCCTCAAGAATTGCCAACCTAAACACACTCTTCACCGACAAAATTAAGCCCAGACAACCGACCCGCTGTGGAATTTGCCTATAACGTGGAAATGAGCTGGCTAGTGGAGTTTTTAAGATCATCTATGGCGTTCTTGAGTTGAGCGAATTGATATTTTTATTTTGGAAATATAAGTCTCTTGTTGTGAATACGTTCTTTCTTTCCCTCCATTAGGCTTAAAGGAGTTGGAGAATAACGAACAGGAAAATAAATTCTGCAGCAATGTTCATAGCTTCATCTCATCATATGATTTCTGAACCTACAACCAGAGCAGGCGAACCAATTACTTCTGGAACAAAAAATTTAAATGTTCAGAAATCAAGTGACCCATTTTTATTTTTCTATACACCAAAAATCTCCAACTTCGAGGAGAAAGAATACATAGCAACAGCTGTTAATACATGTGAAGTTTGTAATTCCCCATACCGAGAAAATGAGTTTTTCTTGTACAGATATTTAGTTCTCAAAAACAGATATCAAGCACAATATATGCCCCTCCGGAACCAATTCCATTTTGGTGATTTTTAGCCGAGGAGAAATTAATTTGTGTGAACTTGTAAATTTTCAAAGTATTCAGCAATTAACTGGATCTTCGTAAGTATGCTAGTACGCCTACCCCAGCAATCAGAGCAGCGCCTGCTGCAACAGCACTGTATGCTGCAGCCCATGCATCTTGATGAGCATAATCCATATCTCCTGATCCTGAACTAGGAGTCCTCCCACGACCACGTAATCCAGAATAATCTAAATGCAATCTCAGACCCTGAAAAGTTTATCACTACCAAGTTGAAAAACAGCAGTCTAATATTCTAATGAAACAGAAATACAAGAGGGATGATCAATAGGATAAAGCTATTTGTTCCGACTTTAGATTGCATGCTGTAACAATAACTTCTGGTAGATTTTCGGTGATTATAATTTTATTAAGACGATTATTTTCTAACTAGTTACCATACAGGTCTCTGTGTCAAGAAAATAAAATAAAATTGCTCTCACCAGTCCCCTTCAAAAGAAGGCATGGATAAACCAATGCATAGCAAAACATACCTTCAAACCAGCTAATTTTGCATGTTCCACTGCTGTTACAAGATCATTATCCGACTCCAGAACCACCTTATCGTGGTCTTCATCTTCATACTTCAGAGAGTCAAATATATTAGCAAGAAAAGAAGAGAAGAAATTAAAAGACCCCATACTAATCATATAAAATATGAAGTTCATAAGATATACCAGAATTTGAGGCAAGTTGTTACGGTCAATGTCATCCCCTAGCCTCTGAAGGATTGCAGTTATTAGATCTGTCAAACTTCTTGTGTCTAGCAGAAAGCAATACCATACATTAAGTCAACGTTTCTACTACATGAGAATCATATTTTAATTCAGAAACTGAACCCGTGATTTGATGGCATTTAAATCTTCTAAACCAAATGCTCTAAATATAAAAATCACAAAAATATACTTCAGTATTATTGAAGTATATGACTTCTACTGGGAAGTCAACTAAAATCGTACTCTGGCAACAAAACTCCATGAACTAAATAGATGCCTTATGCAACATTGAATGAGCATAAATAGCCATCAGTTACCATTGCATTACCAGCGCAAGAAAATTCTTACCAGAAGTGAATCTGTGCATTCGACCTCTCTTGTCTTCAATTTTGAAACCAAATGTATTCAACAACGCTGATGAAGGGTTAGCAAGAGATCTCTCTCCTTCAGAGGGCAATTTCAAGGAACCATCACTGATGTCACCAAAATAAAAACGCATAAGTAGATACTGATGTTAAAAACAAGAATTCTATCATAATGACAAGATCAAAGTATATAACCTCCGTGTATCTTCATCATCATCATTGGGACTTAAGGCCATAGCAGAATCCCAAAATTTTTGCATCATTGAATTTGTTGCCTCATTATTAAATCCAGCAGTACTTCCAACCTGATCAGCGAACAAAAAAAATGATGAGAATGTTCATTTTATTCTGCTCCAGGATAAAATAATAATATTCGTTTCTCATGAAAGATAATGGTGCCTCCCAAATCAAGGCGAAATGACATCTACTATTGGCTGCAATACAGATTTGAGGGTCCGCGTCTTTCCTTTACCCTCCTATGGGATTTAAATGCCAAGTGAGATTACACCTTACAGGTAAAAATAACTGGCCACCATCATTACAATACACAAAGTTAACCTACACCATTATTATTATTGTTGTTTCTTCATATATTACACCTAATATCCTATAAATAGAACTGATTCTGACAATGCAACTCGCTCAGACACAAACTATAGTGAAGAGAGCACTACATGGTTCAAGAAGGCATTTCCTTGACTTACTGTGGCCACCGCAGCATGAGCAATATGAATCACGTCAACAACAGCAACCACAATCCCCTCTGCATACAATCATCCAGGGTCATCAGAAAATAAGGTGAGTAAAATATATCATTGCACTCCATTTAGAACTTTAAGTATTTTTACCCTTATCTACCACAGGAAGGTGCAGAAATTTCCCATCATGCATGCTATGTAGAGCATCAACAATTGGTGTCTCAGTGGTTGCACATTCAGGGTTAGGAGTCATAACCTGTAGATAAAAGCACGGCGCCCAATTAAATACTATTTTCTTTGGTTGCATATTATAATGTTATTTACTTTTCACCATAAAAAAGTACAGTAAATACAAATGAAAAACGGATATTATAATGTGATTAATGAAGGATTAAAGATGCATATTATAATGTAATTTACTTTTCACTAGCAAAGAATTAGAGCACATGCATGATTTGTTCGACGGAGCTACTTAAAGTGCAAGTAAAGGAAAAAAAACAAAGTACCTTCTCCACAGGAGTGGAATCTGGTGGAAGATTTTGTGCTAAAAGACGCATCAAGATATCCTTTGATCTGAAAAGAAAATGCACAGATTATTAAAAAAATAAAAGAATGACTTTCTTTTTAATGTAAATTTTCAAATAGATAAAAAGGGAAAAAGATCAGCATGTAAATCTTTTTCTTGATCCATTTTTATGAGCAACTAAAAACTAAAAAAAGACTCACGTTAAAATTCCCTGTGGTTTCTGGTCAACAATCACTACTGCAGAGCTTGAATGATATTCAAGCATCTTCTTTGTCACATTCAAAACTGTTTCAGTTGGTGAAACTGTTAAAACCCTGAAATAGTAGACAATGCATCAAACTAACCTGGAGAATATTTCCCATAAAACTATAAAGAATGCAAAAAAAAAAAATCAATAAAACAAAGCATTACCTACTTTAAATTCTCTGGAATTATTGTGGATAAGGACGGCCTAAACATCCGCTCTCGAATTGTCTCAATGAATGTATTAGGTCCTGAATGTCAACTCAAAAAAAAAAAAGTTTAAGAGATGTAGGAAACTAAATAAATAAATTATGTACTACAGTATATAGTGACAAGGAATACCTAAAGAATCAATAGTCTAAACTCTAAAGGTTATTAATAAGAACATTTTCCACCTACCAGACAGAGATGTCCCCCAATTTTTTTCTACACCTTCAACAGCAGCAGCAATAGCCTTTCCTTTTTCAGCTGCCCTTTCCATACGGGCAATAGCATCATATAAACACTTTGCTATGTCAAGTAAAGCAATAACTTCTCCATTTTCCACAACAGGCAAATGTCTAAATTTTCCTGCACAAACCAATATGAAGAACACATGTAAGGGTTCTGATGTGAAATAGTAAGATAGAGTTCATGCAGTTCTCAGTGCTCTACCAACCTTGAACCATCTTCTGAAGGGCTTCCACAGCAAGAGTGTCAGAAAGAACAAAAATTGGATTCCTAGTCATAACTTTAGAAATAGGTGTCTCCTCAGGATTAATCTCCCGGGCAATAACCCTTGTTGCTATGTCCTACAATAAAAAGAAAATGATACATCAAACAAATTGCATGGAGGTCAAGACAGCAAAAAATATAAACTTCATATTTTAATTTTTTTTTTGCAACTTAAAAGCAAAAAGTCATAGTCATACCTTGTCTGTAAGGATTCCACAAAGTAATGCATTTGAGTCGGTTAGTAATAATGCATCAACCCTACGAGCAGCCATACGACGACAAGCCTCTAGGATAGTTGTGGTTTCAGGTACTGTCAAAGCCTTTGACAAGCGCAGCCTTTTAACTGTACGCTCACCAGTTAGTCCCCTGGTCCAAATAGAGATGTAAATGGAAGGCTACACCAAAAGTATTGGAGGAAGCATATGTGTAACAATGTCGATGTCTAAGTACATCAACTATATGTGTGATTATAGTCTATTTGGCATCAATAAGTACATTCCAGATTTCCTAGGATTTTGATGAACCTAAGAAGAAAAGCTTGGGATGAGAAACTAGACAGAACATTGCTTTCAGAAGTATTGCTATTAAAGTTTCTGATTAGAATAAAAATGAATCATTGTGTTTGAAGAAGCTGAGAATTTTATTATTTAACATGTGGTCAAAAGAATGCCAACATCTCTGAATCTAATTAGCTCAACCATCACAATACTGATCAGAAAAAGAGGTGGAGAAAAGAGAGGAGAGCAAAAAAACCTTATGAATTGATTGGAACCTTATTTGGACAAAGGAGGAAAAAATTCTGACAATATTCCTTACTTCCATCAAACCCCAATTTTCAAGTTATGCTATATGGGGGAATTAGAAACAAAAAGTGAATATTAACCAGATCTGGAATTATACATATTTCATTCAAAAAAATCCTTCAAGAACATATAAGGAAAGATTGCATTATATGTGTTATTTTATCCTTTCTTGTCCTTTTCCACTTCACATAGAAACCATAGAAAACATTAAATGATGTTCACTACAGTCTAATTTGATTATTAGGACACAGAAAAGAAGTTAGAACGAAGCCTTCATTCAGTTTCCCTAGCGTTTGGCAACCTATAATGCACAGATTGGGCAGTGGTAAATCACAAAAATAATAATTTTATCATCTGCCTTTCTTTACCACGCAAGAGGCAGGTAATAGAAATAATAAATGGAAATAATGTCACTTCCATCCACAAATCCTAATTCCAGCAGTAACCCAAGCCTGTACTTCAGCAATAAATTTACTCAAAATCATCAATGATTTGTTTTTCCCTTCATATTGAAAAAATAGATCCATTGACATGCATGGCATATTGGAATTGAAACAACTCTCATTTGTGCTAATACATACAGCTCTGCTGTCCTCTTTCAAACTCAGGAAATTTTCACCATTGCTTTAACTAGTTTACGAGTTCAATTAACTCTACAATATTGAATGTGAATAGTCTAATGATTTAAAAAAGGAAACAAGGCAAAAGCCAATAAAAGTATTAAATATCAAGAGTCATGACTAAGAAACCATTTATAGAAGGGCAACGACAAACTAATAACTAAGCCCACTGGTTCTTAAACTCTTTGCATCATAGATACACCTTATAGTAACTCTTCACAATATAATGTATTAACGTTGGAAAAGTATTTTTTTTCTCAAAGAATTACAAAATAACTTTAATTGGTTATTTCAAACTTAGTCCTTTAATTTCATTAGCTACTCTTCCAATTGGTAAGACAAAAATTTTCTCATCCCTCTCATTCTTAAAAAAAAATTCATTTAACGCAGAATTATCGAGTACCCACATAATGAACACAAAGTGGACAATTCAGCCAAAAAAAATAAAATTTTGGCGTAACTTGAAGAACCCAAAGGCCAAAGCAACGCACCCTTGCCGAGAAGAGGAAAACGATTTTCGTGCAGAATCGGGGGCTCCAACATTTTCAGATGATTTCTTCCTTCCAATTTGAGAATAATTTGTCAACGACATACTTCTCCTCGAAGATCCACCTTGACTGGCCATCTTCACCAACAACCCACGCACAATTCCCTATCTATTTCCCTCCAAATTGAAGTTCCTGCATCCAAATTACCACATAGCTCAATCACCTGAAATTTCAATTTATAAACATAGATTACTTTTCCATTTGAATCACTAATTTTTAATTTGAAGAAAAAAATATTAGCCCTATGAAAAAATTCATTTATAGTAAAAAGAAAAAGAAAACTCACCAGAATGGCAACAACTGTAGTATTAATATCAAAATAGAAGTGATCAAGACATAAAAATTAGATGCGCACAATCGCAGACATAACCGAGAAAATAAAAGACCATACAATCGAACCGTGAGGAGTTCGAATTAAGATTCTGAAGGGAAGAAATGATGCCGATTAAGAGAGTTAGAATTTTCCAGGGAAAACTTTGTTTTTGCAACTGCAGGTCGGAAGGTTATGGGAAAATTACGAATTTCCGTGATGTTCAACGACCGGCTAGGCAGGGGGAGAGAGAGAGAGAGAGAAAGAGGTGGACAGAGCTAGGGGCGGTGGAAGAGAGGAAAGAAACCCTAGGGAGAGAGATGGGAGATTGCCCAATGATATTTGCGCACGTTAACGATTCTAACTGAAATTGCTCCAATTTCACAGGGATTATTAAAAGCTTTTTTCCGTAAACGGTCGATGTTCTTTGATTTTTGTTCGGCTAAGGTTACTTTTTAATGCCAAATTGGTCAACTATATCAAAATTATTTTTTTTCCCCATTTTGTTTACCAGCGGGAAACAATTATTTATTCCCTTCTTTTAGCACAATTGGTATGAGTTATGTGACAAATCATTAATTCAAAAAAGAAAAATAATAATATTAATTTTATAATAAAAAATGAAAAATAAAATTTATTTGATGATAATCAATTATTTCTTTTAATGAAGTTATAATTGTAGTCCAATGAGATTTAGTGTTGTCCTGTGAATTTTGGAAGGGTGAAAGATTAATAGGGTCGTCAAAATTGAAAGGAGGCAATTGTTTAAAGAAGTTTAAGGATGATTATTAATTTTCTAGATGCAAAAAATAAGAGGAATTTGTCAAAATTAAAGACAATTTTTTTGAATTTAAAGGTTGTTTTGGGTATATGTTTCTTAGTTATAGGAGTAATTAAGATAGCTAATTATGAAAGTCAAAATTCTACCTTTCGCTATCGAATAATTTGGTTGGCATGTGTTGATTTTGAATGGGCCCACTCTCGACTCCAAGTAGGAGTCAGCATCAGCCGGAAAATGTTGGATTGTGTGATGTAGATGTCTGAAGATGGTGCAATCTGCCACGTGTATGGTCGGAATGCGATGTCAGAGTGGAAGCATCTGCGCGGACAATGTGAACCAAGGGCGCCCAATCTCAGAAGGAACAGGGTTGCAATTTGAGAGGAGGAACTCAGATGAGTGTTGAATGGGTTAAGGTACAAAATTGTGTGTTGGACTGGTCAATTTTGTTTTATACTTTTTCTTTGGTTAATGTTGTTTTTATTGTTTTCAAATTGCATCAATGTTGTCCAAATTTAAGCAGTTAATTTTATTATTACTTAACTCTGAATTTGGCCAAAAGTATTTGGGGGCCATATATAAATATATAAAGGTTTTTGTTTTTTTTTGGGGGGAGGTCATAGCCCCTTCATACTCCCGTAAAATTTTGCCACTCTACTTATCAATGAGAACTGCTTTGATTAAAAAAAATGTAAGGAAGACATTGACAATTGCACCATACTCTAACAATAATTTTATACTTTAACCCAGTGTTGGATTCATCATTCACAGTCTTAGATTTTTTATTCTTTTTTTTTTATTATTATTTCCATGGGAAACAATGAAAGAAGCTAGATTAACACTCTTCTAATATGAGAAGCACCATTCATAGCTCCAAGTAAGATGAAGCTTGCGCCTGAAGGAGAATAATCATGCCATTGAAACCGCTCAACTTGGAAGAAAGCAAAATTAGCAAGAAAATCCGCCACCATGTATATTTGTCTCTCTATAAACATGAACCCCTCGAACCTTCTAATCTTGTCTAAGGAGAAATCTGATACGAGAGATGAGATCCACATTTTGACTCAACGAGAATTGGTCATAATTAAACAAATCAGCAGTGTTCCTACATATTGTCCGTTTGAACCACAATTTTCTGCCAACCCTTACTCCAACCCTGCTGCAAATCAATAAACAGCCCCCATAATTCAGCTCTAAAGGAAGAACAAATACCCAGCTTGGTCGAAAAAACTACCCAGCCATTTTCCATTGCTATCATGCATAACTCCAGCTGTTGTGGCTTCCGAAATACTCAGGCGAAAAGCTCCTTCAGTATTCAGCGCAATAAAGCCAGAAGGAGGAGCAACCCAACCAATTAATTTGTTGACACGATTTTTGCAAACTTCCCCCATATTTCCGAGAGTGTCAAAGGCTACTATGCTTGCTCCAATTAATTTGTTAACTCCTCTTTGGAGTCTTTACCATCCTCATTTTGGCTCTTGGCATTCGTATCTGCACCGGCTAATATTTGATCTCTCTGTGATCCATAGTCTCACTACTTACTTTAAGTTTGATATGTAGATTCTTTCTGGATTTCCTCCCTGAGACTTGTTGCTCTCCCAGTTTACCTTCATAAGAATTAGTAAATTGCTTCATCTGTTTTGACTTTTTGGAATATGGGTCTTCTTGTTTTTTCTCGTATTTCTTTTATTTCTTGATGTTCGCTGGCTGAGCAATAGTTTGATGTCCCTAACAGTGTAATAATATCAAAAGAAGGTGTACTTAACATCAACATGTTGAAAGATTGAGAGTTTCATACATTGCATAATTGGGAGCAAAAAGATTAGTATTACCATAGCAAAAAAAAAAAAAAAAAGAAGGGGATATGGATAAAAGGTAAAAATGTCCCTTATTTTTTTCTTTTGGGAATTCTCAATTTTTTTCATAATAATTTTTTTAATCTCAATTTTATCCAAAATATCTCAAATTTGACATAAACTTTATTCCAACAAATCTCAAAACCATGACTAATTTTGATGTTAAGAACAAGAGAGACAAAAATTATTAAGAGTAAAATTAAAAATTTCCAAATAAATTTGAGTATTTTTGCTCCCAAAAGAAAAATGTAAAAATCAAAGGACAAAAGCAAAGACTTAAAAGGGGAGTGGACGGGCGGGGATCTAATAGGCAGGTCTATCATTGACTTACTTCAGTGAGAAGAAGCCCAATTATGTGCCAGGGTTGGCGAGTCCTCTGTGGAAATGCAAAGAATATATTAGATCACAGCCGTTGAAAAAATAAACCGGAAAATGGATGTTTCACACGTTTTGGGGATTTACACTTTACTCGGCACGTGAAGCATCCATATTAATGTATCTGTCGATTAGGGTTCCCCACAGCTTTCAGATCTGATCCCACCTACGTCTTTACTTTTTTCGTTTTCTGTTTCTTCTCTTTCAATTTCTTAGTCGGCGTCTGATATTATTGATGGCAGATTGGGGCCCAGTAATAGTAGCGGTGGTGCTGTTTGTGCTGTTAACGCCGGGGCTGTTGTTCCAGATTCCAGGCAGAAGCAGAGTGGTTGAGTTTGGGAATATGCAGACGAGTGGTGCTTCTATTGTGGTTCATTCCATTATTTACTTTGGCCTCATTACTATTTTCCTTATTGCCATTGATGTTCATATCTACGTTGGCTAGTCTGTCTCTCTCCCTCTGTCTCTCACTGTGTCTGTATGTAATGATGCCGTCGTTTTCTGCTGCTTGATTTTCTTCCTATTTTTGTTCTGTCATTTGTGTGATTTTTATGTAAAATTCAATTATTTACTTTCTATTTGCTTCGTTTTCTGCTGCTTTGGTCTTTCATGTAATATTCAATTATTTACTTTTTCCTTTTTATATAAGCACAGCATAAAGCCCTTCAAGAGGAGAATATCCGTCTTCAGAAAGAGTGAGATAATCAAACCATAATCTAGAAAATGATTGAGAGCTTTTAGTTTAAGAGTAATGTGTATAAGGTTTTGTTGCTGCAATTTTAATTAATTATAATCATCTTTATGCTTCAAGTTTAAGCAGCATGAACTCATTGATGCAAACATAAGTTCGGGAATTCTGGTGTGTTAATTCGAATCATCTTTATACTCGAATCAGAATATCGTATCGATAAGAATATTAGCCTTCAAAAATGATATTTATATATTTAAAAATTTTATTTGTAAAATTAATTCGTGACAAAAATCTAGGCAATATTGAGTGGAGACGCAGGATTTTTGCTATTATGTATGCAAGTAGTTAATTATTTTGCCTGATCAGGTTGCCTATTATGGGTATGTTCAAAACTTTACAGAAATTCTAAAATGTAAAAAGAAAACAATTTTTTTTATTTTCTAAATTTTAACTAAACTTTATAGAAAACAAGGTTTTCTATGGCTTGTTTGCAAATGAAAATAAAGAGTTTTCATTTCATTTATTCCAAATTTACCCTTTATCCTTAAAATGTTATACTTTACAAATTCTACAAATTTTTTGTGAAAATATCTAAAATAAATTAGAAAATAAAAACGGAAAAAATTTTCTATAAGTAAACACAACACAACCTATATGATCCCCATAAACGCGAATGATTTTCTATAATTAACTGTTAAGACCTTAAATAAGGAAAAAATTGTTGAAGAGAAAGCAATTAGAAATAACAGGGATTGCTTAATTACATGACTGGATCAATAGGTTTATGTCCATCCATAAACTTATGATAAGGATTCATCATAAGAGTTGGAATTAGTAATTGTTTTACTGATATAGGAAACCAGAATCCAGCCATAACCAGAATATGAAAAATTCTCTATGAATTATAGCTTTGTTTTCTCCGGGTTTGTTTAATATTTCCATCCTTCGGCATCAAAATTTTTTCTAAACAATCGAAGCAAGAAAATTACCATAACGAATATATAGCATACGTACTGAGATTGCTGATTGCTACTGAATGTTAATTCTTGAATTGCAGGATTCTTGAAGATGGGAATAACCTTTAATCTTGAGCTAAATTGCGTTCCTCAAGTTCTCAATTGATACCACTACCGCATGCATGCATTAATTTAGATGCAGCGTACACATGGTGATAATTGATGAATTGTAATCTGTGCTAATAGCTTTAATTTAACTATATTAAGATTTGAAGTGGGTTTTCATTTCAGATAATGGGTGCACTTTTATTAAGGCGCAGAAAATTTATTTCAGAAAATAAAATGATTAAGTACGCAACACATATAGAAGCATATATATATATATATATATATCCAAGTACAAATTCTAATGAGGAAAATTTACTCTAGAACAGTGACACTGTTAAATGAGGCGAGCAAATGTACATATATTGACTGTGAAATTGAAAATTATAGAGTATATGCACACCTAAAGAAAGCAGATATTAACAAATATAAGTGTAGTTTAATCATGTAGCCTAAATCTTTCTTGAACGAGCGAGATGTAATTTGCAGCTTTTTCATCAATGCTTTCATCGTCAAGAACTATACCTGAAGATGATTTCTTTTCCCTATGTGGAAGTGTTCCGTCATATAACCCCAAAGAAGCAACCGAAGATGGGTATGCCTTTGCATATTGCGCGCAAGATGACGGCTTCCCTGCTTGATATTTAGACATCACTAGCTTATGTTTCCCCTCCATTACTACCTATTCAATGCTTTCTTTCTTTTTTTTTTCCTTCTCTTTTGGTGTGTTTCTTTGTTTCTTCCTGAATGCTTAAGCCGAAAGAGGAGTTCATATATATATATAGTAGACTGGTGCTGCTTTCCACTTGGTTTAGAATTTTTTGGAATAGGTTCAGTATCAGCTAGATATTTGTAAAAGTGGCTTCTGATACATATCTATATATTATGCCATCTTGGCTTTTTGAAGGTGCATCATGCAGATAATAATTGAGATATATTCCTAGCTATCCTTTTGATGGGTAGCTTTACAGCATAAAATTAAAGAATAAGATATGCTTCATGTTCTTTTTTTTCTTTTGGCCAATTAATCATCTCATTATTGGCGGGTTGTTATTCTTTACTGGCATATTAGCTAGCTTCTAATTAGTTACTGACTAGTGACAATTTTGTCTTTGCATATAAATTCATGATTATATATAAGCATAAGATAGATTTTTATCGGTTGCTTTTTATAGATAGATTACATTCTCTTTCAAATTGTTATGTTCTTCCCAACATATTTAATTATTTCAAATTGATTATGTTGCTTTTTTACAAAAAAAAAAAAAAAGATATTGTAGAATTGAAGGTTATAGGCTATATATAACTTATCCACAAGCTGTGTTGTGGGTTGGGGGGGCACAGTACAGGCATACACGTAAAATATTCTGAGGAGATGTAAAATGGAGAGATGCTCCACCTTTTTTTTTTTCTTTCTTTCTTTTGGGAAATGCTGGTGCTATCATTCTCCATCAACTATTAAGGATACAAAGCTAAAAGGGTTGCTACTTCAGCTGCCTCTCTGTCTCAGATTCTCTAGCTCATAGTCGAACAGATTGATGACTAGAATCTAGAGACAGTTTTGTTATTATCATTATTTTTTTTATGTTATCATTTTAACCAAAATTATATAAATAATCAGCATCTTTATAAGATGAGATCATGTTAAAAGCCAATTTCAGTGTTTTAATCTATATTAATAAATGTTTAGGCTAATTAAGCACTAAGGGCAAAACTGAAAAGGCCATTCCAATATTATTATTAAAGCAGCCACTAGAGAGTTCCAGTAATAGGAGAATTATTGAACTTATTAATGTTTATATATATATATATATATATATATATATATATATATATATATATATATATATATATATATATATATATATATATATATATATATATATATATTGTGGTTTACAAATTGAAAGGATTGGTGACTTGGATATAGTCAAATTTGAACCAACGAAAGAATTTTATCTTCTAAATCATATATTATATTATATATAAAGTGAAGTTAAAAATATGCTAATGTGGCATTCTCTATATAGAAAAGTATCAACTTTTCTATTTATCTTTATTATATAATTTTTATTTTTTTAAAAAAAATTAACCATTAAATTAGCAGTTGAATTTTAATAAAAATGATATATTATTTTCTTTAAAGATAAATGTCATATATGAATAAAAAATTTTCCAACAAAAGTGCAATCTCTAGCTATAGCAGTAGGCAGTAGCACCATAGCGTTGCAATAATCTCCCTCCCAAAACACCATAATTTGATATCTTCTTAAATTTTCATTTTATTTTTGTTATTAATGAGAATTATTAAATTTATTTTAATAAAAAATTTTATTGAATTAATTTATATATAAATTTAATTTAAAAAATTGTATAATATATAAAAAATGAACAATATTTCATTTTTACTTATATATTATATAAGATATAATATATAAAAATAGCTATGAGAATAAAAGCAATAAATTTAGAGTAAGTATTTTATGGCTTGGCCATCTCTATTGGCAAATATATATATTTTTTAATTTCACTTTTTGGCATTTTCGCTTTTTAGGTAGAGATATATTTTGGTGGGGGCCAGAGATTATCCATAAAATTCTTCCGACTATAAATTGAATTTGATATGGGCCCATTAAAGCCCAAATAAAATGAGAGTTTCAATCAAAGGAAGCACATAAATCAGTATACATGGGCCTGTTAATATCTTACCTTTGGCCCAAATATCACTGCTCTTCGCACGTTCTCACACTGCCTTCCTTTCTCTTCTCCGTTTTCATCTGTATGCTCTGCGCATAGTTCAGTTGAAGCTTGATAGAAGTAGAAATAATGGCGACTGCCCTAGCTCGCATCTCCAGAAAGGCGCTGACCTCCAATCTCTACCCACAGAGCCACCTTCTTACCCGTGCTTTCTCCGCCGAGGCATCGACAAAATCCATAACACCGTCTCCGGATCGCGTAAAGTGGGACTATCGAGGTCAGCGGCAGATAGTCCCGCTGGGGCAGTGGCTCCCGAAGGTCGCTGTCGATGCTTATGTGGCACCCAACGTCGTCCTAGCGGGTCAAGTCACGGTCTGTGATGGAGCGTCAGTCTGGAGCGGATCGGTCCTCCGAGGCGATCTCAACAAGATCTCTGTTGGCTTCTGTTCAAATGTTCAAGAGCGGTGCGTAATTCACGCTGCTTGGAACTCGCCTACAGGTTGGGTTCTATTTTATTTTTCCTCATTTTCTTATTTGATGTATTAGGGTTTTGATCATTTTTGGGTTTCATTGCGTCAAGTTCGGAAATTTTTAGTTAATATATTAAGAAAATTGTGCTTGATTAGATTTTTTAAAATCTCATCATTGATAATTGTATGGAATAGTCGCATAATTCATATTTGTTGTGTTAATAATATTCATTACAACTACGGAAAATCTCATAGTGAATGTGGCTTAGTATTTGTATTCATTTTGATTAAAATAAGTTAGCTTGAATGCCTCGGAATTGTCAACTTTGCTTGACTGATTCATTTCTTCGGCTGGACGTGCACAACTGATCGTTTGATAATATTGATCCTGGGAATAATCACTAATTTTGGTTTAATTGCCGATTAGGGTTTTTGTATTTTGCTTGCTGCTTGAGTTTATGGTGCTTTGAATTATTAGAGATCATTTTTTGTTAGTTAGGATAGGTAGAAGTATTAAGGTCTTGTAATTAGTTTTTTCATTTATAGGGTTTAATGGAAATCATGTTTTGGATGACATCATATATTCAAAGCATAGATATGCCAATTCGTTTTCCTTAAATTTTCTGTTCACGTTTTTCCTGATGATACATATTGGACATATTGAGAGTTTTGTTTGTTGGTGGACAGTTTTGGGGGATGGGAATGATTTGTAGCTCTCTAAACTAAAGCTCTATTTCAGAGGTGGCATTTTGAACTCCATGGCTGCTTCATTCCAAGACTTCTTGTCTCAGAACTTCAATAATACTCTATCATCTATCTATTTTGTGTTTTATGTGCATAGGATTATGTAATCCATTATGGAGTGTCTGGATTGGAAATAGTGAGATAAGGGGAAACTGATGAAGTTGTAAGCCTCTTTTTGCATGAAAGTATAACATTCACTTCTCTTTGTATATATCTCAGATACCTGAAATATATTTGTTTCTGGACTGCCTAAAACTGTGAACTTTATCACAACAAATGATTTGCCTGAAGGAGCAATTACAACTTTCAAGAAAACTTTTTTAATGAAGTGGATAGACAGTCATCAAGATATGTAGTTGGATGGACATGGGTCGTGATGATGGTATTTAAGGGGAGGAGAATAGGAGGTTTAATTAACAGAAATATTTCTTTGCCACTGTTTGCTGGTTTTCCTCAGCAGTTACCGTACATGATATCCATAGCTTTTTATTTGCCCCTCTCTCTCTCTCTCTCTCTCAATTACAGAGATTCTGCTTTCATCAATCCTACAAAAAAATTATGTTGATTTGCTTTCTGACTATGCACCCATTGAAGATTGTTTTTATATGCATCATCTACCAACTCGATTGAACCAGTACTCCTTTAATGTATCCGATTAACTTTATTGGTCATTGAAGTTGTGAGGCTGCTTCTTAGTCTACTTGTATAAATTTATCATTTATATTCTTATGTGTCCGTCTACCAACTCCACTGAATCAGAACTCTTTTAATGTATCTGATCAACTTTTTGGCCAATGTCATGAGGCTGTTCTTGTTCTACTTAATCAAATATATCATTTATGGTTTGAATGCCTGGATTGTTATTCCACCTACGTATTGAATTTTTTTCTAATTTTTTTAATGAAAGAAATATGTGATTGGGACTTGCCCATCTATGTTCAATTTTTTACCATGTTAATTGTTGTAGGTGTGTGAGACTGAAACGTGTATATCAGTAAAATTTGTGCTGTCATTCTCTGAAATGCAAGAATTGAGTGAGTTGGCAACTTTGGTGAGACCAGTGAACACAATAGGTAAATTGGCCATTCAGATTATGGTTCATAAATATGATTATGCTTTCATAATTTACAGAACTATTGTTTTTGAATCAACTAGAATGACAGATCCTTGCAGCATGTTGTTGGAATTGATGGTTCTAATTCTAATTATTGGCTTGGATTATAATGTAATACTTTACCATTTAGAACTTGTTTGGCTATCTATGTAAAAATTATTCTCTGCCAGTCCTTGCTTTACCTCCTTTCTGGCTAATATTTTGGCTGCAGATAATCTACTGACCTTTGGATAGTACTGCTTGAGTTTGTTTGGAATTTCTTTTTTAAAAGATTATTTTAGATTTATAATCTTGAAGAATATTCAATATGCAACCCCATAATTATGAAATCAGACCTTTTATATCATTGCTTGTTACTACCATGTATCAGGACTGCCAGCAGAGACATCGATTGAAAGGTTTGTAACAATAGGAGCATATAGTCTCTTGCGGTCCTGCACAATTGAGCCAGAGTGCATTATCGGACAGCACTCTATCCTCATGGAAGGTTCTTTGGTGGAGACACTCTCAATCCTTGAAGCTGGGTCTGTAGTTCCCCCAGGGAGGAGAATACCAACTGGTGAGCTATGGGCAGGAAATCCAGCGAGGTTTGTGCGATCTCTTACCCATGAAGAGACTTTAGAAATCCCTAAGCTCGCTGTTGCAATAAATGATCTCAGCAAAGAACATTTCTCAGAATTTCTTCCTTACTCCACAGTATATTTAGAGGTCGAAAAGATGAAGAAGAAGTTGGGTATTTCCATCTGATTCATTTTGCTGTTTGTTTTCTATGTACCAGTTCATTGCAAGAAAATAAACCGCTCGAGATCATATAAAGCAAGCTTGCATGTTTCTTTTGTATGTGATTTTGATTGCTGTTGAAAGAGCTAATAGTAAATTTCAGTCAAACGGAGTGATAGTAGTCCCTTGTTCTAGTGTTATCCGGTTATATGCCCTATTCGTTGATCTTTGTGCTCACCGTATAGAGCTTTATTCGACCCAATTCTATACTTGCTAAGTTGCTGTCATTTTTTATTGTGAGAGATAAATCATAGACATGAGAATTTGAACTCAAATCTCTATAGGGACCTGAAAATTTCTGGCCTGTATTAGTCGTGGGATTATAGAATCCGTGCCCTCTCTATTTTGGTTTCTTGCAGAAATCCCGATCACCAATTAAAGATTAGCTCATTGCTAGATATGATTTTAAAATTTTTATTTATTTTTATTTTTGGTGTGAGAGAAGGGATTATATCCACAAAAATAACAACAAAAGAAGTAAGAACTATCGAATTTTTTTTAAAAGTTAATGATATATAGTTCCATGGCATTGATGCTTCCTTAAGTATAAAGTTTAAAAACTAATTGAGGTTGCGTCATCGAAGTTGAATATGATTTGTGTTTATGTAGATATCCTGTTTAGATTATCCATATCTGAATGTGGGGGTATAGTTCAAAAAAATGTGGGAGAATAGAACATTGATTTTACTTTGTAACACTGAACTGGGCACCAATAAAATTTGAAAATCTTAATCTGATAATAAAACAGAAATTTTTTTAAGCAAAACCAAAGACATTGATTTTTTCTTTCTTTTTTTTTTGTTTGGTTTTTTAACTTAACTAAACACATTGGATTCAGCTTCATAACACACACAGCTTAATTATCTAACTTATCAGAGCTTTAAATACATATAAAGCAAACTATTCTATAGGAAAGCATAATGGCAAGTTGAGCATTTCTATGCCTTTCATCTGTGCATTGCTCGGCTAACACTTGTGAATGCGCACATAACTTAGCCTTTATGCGAGGAAACCTGAGGCAGGTTTAATGCACTGAAGTTACAGGAACATATGACAATACCGAGTAGATTGTGCTATGGTAATGCAGACAGCAACGAACGGAGCTTTGTTCGTCGTCTTCCTGACTTATCGAGCTTGACGAACCTCGTCTGATTTCTCCGCTGCATTACACACCTGCTAGTGGAATCCCAGGAAAGTTTTCCCGGAATGGGGAGCTGTCGACATTAGGATGGAACGTTTGGCCCCGTTGATAGCAAGAGAAAATCAAACCTCCGAACACCTCTTTCTCTTGATTATTACCTCCATCTTTTCTTTGAGGAACGCTGTTATTGCCTTTTTTATTCTTCCTCCAGAATTGTGAGGTTTCTATCGGCATTGGTGCACGAAGATGATGCAGTATCAGAATCTGAATGGTAGAATAGGAAGTAGTCGCCAGGTTTGATGCCACCACTATTAATCACAAAGAACTTTCTTTCTCGGCTGGAGACAATCAAAACAACAAGTACATCAATCAATCCTTTGAAAACATTATGGCATGCAACTCTTATATTCACTTCAGTTTCTCAATATAGTGCAGATTGTAGATTAAAAATTGATTTCAAATCTTACCCTAAAACTTCATAAAATGCTAAGGATGCTCTTGATATTGAACTCTCCTAGCCACAAGAGTAGTTTCTACGTTGCACGACTCCAATGTACAGATCAGGATTGTCTTCATCTCAAACTGCACAAGCAAGGAAAGGAGCTTCAAGGAGAATATAGCACACATCTAATTGGAGGGAAAAATACACTAGAGACACAGTTTCCTTAATTAAAAGAACGTTAAGTTAGTCAGTCATAGAAAGAGCAGTAATATTTTAGTCAGTCATGCTAATCATAACATCAAGGAAGAATTATTCCTAGCAGATAAACTCTGCAGAAAAACTCTTATTACGATGGTTGATCATAACAGTCCAAAATAATAGATCTATGTTGAACTACAACATTAATCAAAAAAACTTTCTATTGAAAGAGCTTCAGACACTGATACTAAAGCAAATCTTTAGTTTTGGCTGATACTCATGGGGTCAAAATAAGTTGACACTGTTGGGTTTTGAGGGATAGGAGAAAAATTCAAGTAGAAAAAATTGCAGTAAAGGGCAGAGAACAACAGAATAGAAATTGATGATGGAAATTTCATTCATCTTTCCACAATTTTACTTCAATATAGAGAGAGTTCCAAAAGGTTGCAAGTTAAAGATCATAAGCAAACTAGTACAAACGACATGGGTAGCCATACTTGAAGTTACCTAACTAGACTTAGCTTAAAAACTTGACTAAAAATCTGCATAACCTTATTTTGACAGCAACCTATCATAATAAAAGACAACAATTAATAATTTAGTAGCTTAGCAAAAGTCACATTCTCCAACACTTCTCCTTGGGTCTTTTGCTGGAAAAATGTGGGGTTTTTTTTTCTTTTTCTTCTTACATAGCTAGCAGTGCAATCCTCAAATTAACCAATTGTCTTCTTATTTGGAATTAGCTTCACTAGTGGCCTTCTATGAGACACATTAATATCCTCTCCCAGTTTCTCTAACAAGAGTTACCACTTGCCAAAAAAATATAAGTAACAGAAGACCAGCCATTTTTTTCACTGTCATAGAATTTCATCGAAAAGAACAACCTGAAAATGAGAAGTACTTTTTTTTAAAGGCAAATGAAAAGTACTAATATCACCAAAACTTAACATTTTATTCACAAGAAACATTTTTACCTGTTCATTAATATCACCTAATATTCCCTCGCCGTGAAGGATATCAAACTGCCCCTCCATTCTAGCAGTAAGCCAGGAACATTATGAGTCTTTTGTTACTACACAAATTGCCTGGAGTTGGGGACCAAATGGCACTACACCCATCGACAATGTGACGTGAAACTGAGTTTCTCCTATAGCTGCAAATTCACCAAATTTGCAAAGAGGGATGAGGTCATTAAATAATAAAAATAGTGCATAATTTAGGTTGACTATATAGAAATGGATTTAGTACCCTCTGAGACTTATGTTTGTCCCTCGCAAACACAAGAGCAACAGCATCAATTGAGTACATATCACCATGGTTATTTCGAGAATTATCTACACTTGTGCACAAGAAGCACCCACTTACATGTCCCACTATCACTGTTTCCTCATCCAGCGCAACATCTGCAAATTACAGATAGATTTCATGACTTGATCACATCGGAATCCATCTGAATGGAAAATAAAAAGAAAGTATAGTTTTATGCTACTTACCCATTTTTGCGAGGATTGGTTTCATGTCACTGTTTCGATCCTAGAGAATCAGAAATATCAAATATTAGCATTTCACAAGAAAAAAAAACACCTTTAAAATATTAGATTGGTATGATTTCTCTGCCAAATGAATAACTAGAACAGTATAGATGGAGGAATGCCAACTTACTGCAAACAATATGATCGCCGAAGGTGATTCAGAATCTGAAACAGAGGCTGTGAAATCAGTAATATCCTTCACAAATTTGTCAACCAGAGTTATCTGAGGTACCTGATGATACAGATTGATACTGTTGGTACTTCAAAATCCTTTTTGCATTACCATAGCATTCAAGAAGATACAAGAATATATCATACTAGTCTATATGGAACAACCAAATTATTACCGGCTTAATTCGCAACAATGGAATTGCTTCAACCTTGGATCCAGGTACAAATCCAACCGCCAAGACAATCCCTCGATCGAGTAGACTATCTCCTTGAGAAACAGAATCATCATTATCATCTTCATCATCACTTGATTCCCATCTAAACCGTGTGTTATATGATGGAAAGATTTATAGCAGAAATCTGGCAGATCTCTATTCAGTATCTAATACATGCTATTTAGAACACAAAATAAATGACTTTTATTGAGGAAGAGCAATATGTGTACCTGATTTGGCCGAATCCATTGTTGTAGAAATGATCCGATAAATTTTTGAACGAAGATCTTTTCTCGTTTTCTAACTCCAGAACGATGGAATTCTTATTTTTTCATTTTCCTTATTCTCTATCATTTTTTATATAAAATAGCTTAATTATTAGAGTTAGCAACAAGAGATACTTAACTCACCGGGTTATAATAATTATTGACTATCCATCATATCCATATTATTATATAAGCCCACATTAATTCTCTCACATTTAATTAATAAATAAAGTTTTGCCTAAATAAATAATTGATCAAATTTTTAACATATTTTATTTGTAATTTATTCTGATATCTCAATTAAAAGTCCATAAATATAAGATATTAAAATAAAATATCTTACATTATATTCAAAGAAAAAGAAACGATTTCCAGTATTTGTTCTCTTGCTTAAGATTTTATCTTGATCAAGACAGATGAATAAAATCAGAAGCACAAACACTAAACTCCCTTGGTTGGTAACAGCATCAGTACCAATTATCCCGTTGGCTGAATTAGTAATCAGTGGCACTCTTGAGCCCATTCTTTCTGTAAGCTACTTGATACGTTATCAGAGGTAAAATTAATTATTTCCCAGAAGATAGGAGAGGCAATTGTAATCAAAGAAATCAGAAAAGAAAATACTTTTTTGATTCACATATAATTTAATGGAGAATCATCACCAGTTGGTGAGTGACTCCCAAACTGAATTGTTTGCCAATGCAGGCAATGGCAAAATGCGGGATAATTGGCTCAGAAAGAACCTTGTCGAGAACCTCTGTCACCGCATCCTATTGATCACAACAGAAATTTAGGGGGAAAAATGGTGAGTCAATTGCCTGCTTATTCATATAAATGGAAGTTAAGGGAGAGAGCAGAGGCGAGCTTAGGCCTTGTAAGGATTCGAGCGCAAACGTTGTTCCAGGGGATTTGTTAACACAGGTTGCCGATGCAAAAGCCGGCACAAGTAGCCTGGACAGAATGTTTTCCATAACATCTTCACTCACCTGAGAGAAACCACTGCCTCTCATCTTCTTCTTGAATTGCTTCTTCTCCATTTACTTGGTGGGGTGTGAGTATATATATGGAGAGAGAGAGAGAGGTATAGAAGCAGAGTAAGAAAATTTGCTTGGAAATGAGGAGATTGGGGTGCCACTATGTATAATATATATATATATATATATATATATGAAAAAATATTATTGGATTAGACCATGAAAATTCCCTGTAGTAGAAAACGTGGAATCATTAAAAACTATATTTTCTCAGTTCTATGTTCGTTTTGGTATTTTCACACTAATTAAAAAAATAATTCATCGCCATTAATTTTGTAAATTTTTCATTGCAATTTATCATAATGTCGTTTAATCAATTTTTAAAAAAATAATGTGTAATTTTAATTAATAAAAAAATAAAATAAAAAATATTTTATTTTTTAATATTTTCTTAATTTATATATATAAAGGTGAATCAAGAGGATACCCTAATTTGTAAAATATAAATGTTAAAACCGGAACGGAATGAATGTCAGTATCCACAAATCAGACATCAGCTTTGTGATATTATGAGGGAAGCACTGGTCTTAACCATTGTCTATATTGGTAATCTCTCATAAATAGCTCGGTCCCACAGTCTTGAGTTCATTTAGGAGTGGCAACGGGCGATCGGATTGGATATCACCTGGCCGTCTTCGCCCCATATCTCGAGGGAGAAATATTATTAACCGCATCTCCGCCTTAATTAGAGTTGGGTAACCCCAAGCAGAGTCAAGTACTCCTATCTATTTTTGTAACTTATATATTGATATTATTTATTTAAATTATTAATTTTATTTACACTAAAATAAATTCAAAATAATAGAAAAAAATTTATAAAAAATCTAATATCTTTATTCTTTTAATATTCATAATTCATACTTAACTAATAAAAAAATAATATCAATCAATATATATATAACTAGCAAAGTGAACAATCATTATACAAATACTATTATATACCTCAAAAAATTTTAAAATTTTATATTATATATATTTTATGTTATTTAAATAATTCATATATATATATATATATATATGAACAGGGCGGAATATACAAATACCGTTTCCATCCCTTTCCATCTAAATATTTTTCAAAATTTTCCAAAATCCATTCAAATCTTGGTTAAAAGTCATAAAATCCATCCCATTCGGAATATATAAATACTGTCATAAAATTCATCCCATCTGGGACGAGTACAGGATGGAGACCCACATATTGAAGTTCAATTATCATCCCTAAGTTCTTTGTTCTTACCTTTGAATTTGGATTAAATATCAATTATGTTCCCCAAATATATAATTTTTAATTCGTAGCTAATTGATTTCATTTTATCCTCAAAATTAAAGACGCGTATCGATATTGAAAAAATCAAAAGTTCCTTTAAAAAATAAAAAATTCCGAGGCCCAGGCCCAGCCCAAACCATCCATTGTTGCAATGCAAACATGGAGCAAGCTAGATACCATGGAAACCACTGCTTCTATCCAAATTAGAATAATTGGATTCACATTTCTGGTTTTTTTTTTTTATCTCTTAGACTGAGCAATTGGTTTATGGAATGAAAGGGACTGTTACCGAGGTATGGCCTAAACTTCTGAAATTTTCAATCCACTGTAATTGATGCAATTTGGATTGTTCTTCATGTTAATAACTCCATTTCGTGGTTTTCAATTTTATTCGATTATCTTTCTATTTTTGTTGTTTTATATGTATGTTTTAGATTTTGGATATTTTTGTCTGTAGTTTTGCAATAACATAGTGTTACCCGGGATTGGCAGTTTGACCCTGGTGGATAACCGGGCTTTGGCTGAAGACGCATTATCTGCTAACTTTTTGATGCTTCCTGATGAGAATGTGTACTCTGGGAAAACCATCGCAGAGCTTTGTCGCAATTCTTTAGAAGAATTTAACCCAATGGTTCGTGTTTCAGTTGAGAAACGTTTAGGCCCTCTGCACTATGTACTGGTCATTTTTAATCAGTTCATTTTCATCGATGATTGTCTTGGCAGTAGTGATTCCAAGATTGTTGATTTATTTACTTTTCTTTTCGGAAATTTCATTTTTTGCTTGTTTCAGAATATGTGCCTAATTAAAAATAATGTATTAATATTCAAATTATACGTGATTTATCAAGCTTTGCTGGAGACTTCTATGATAAGTTCAATGCGGTGTTATCAGCTCCTGTACCCTTGTGACCAAAGTGCGTCACACTCTTCTACATAACATATAATTAAATTTTTGCTGGCATCTTTTAGTGCTCATGTTATGTTTCCAAAATTTCTTGTATTGAATGTTGATATTGCAGAAATTGATCAATGAGAAGTGTAGGAAGTTATCAAAGCGTGTAGCATTTTACACAGTTGACTCTATAGATTCTTGGTGAAATATTTGTTGACTTGCAGATATATATATATATATATATATATATATATACAAAGTTGATCGGCTTTTGTCTTTAGCTTATCCAGGTTTTCTACATCTATGGCAATACACATGTTTTTGCTCATCTTTTTCTTGTTTTATCACTTATATTGACAACTGTATGTTAATGGGTTGTCTTCTCTACGCCCACTTTTATGGATGTCAATACAAATTTGACATGTAAATGACCTACTACTACCTCTATTATACACTATCATTTGAGAGCACAGATATTTTCTATTATTAGATTGCTTGTTTGGTTCAGAGGGAGGAGAAGGATGCTGGGTGGATTAGCATATTTCTTAGCTGCAATTCAACTCTATATCACTGTGCATAAGTTGATGTTGTCATGAATTGAAAATTGTTTGGCATGATTAGTTTATTTTAATGAAATCAAGAACCTTCGAGTGTTTCTAGATGATTGCTTCTCTTCTAGAAGCGATGCCTTGTATAGTCTTGTTTTAAGGAGCGGATGTAATGTGCTTTCTTAGTGTTTATTATTTTGGGCTTGGATTTAGACTAGTCCACTTAATAGCTCATATTTGTATATAATTAGGAAATTGCACCTGACATGTGATGCAAATTTATGACTTGTATTGTAAGCATTCCTTAATATCATTTCTTCTCAAAAGAGATGCTTACTTTATATATTTCTTATTATTGACAGAAAAAACTTGATGAAGTACTGAATTTGAAGTACAATACCCAAGCTTTCAGGTATCACTAAATTCTTTTTACTTTTTCCTAGACGCTGAACTGAATAAACTGTAAGTGCATTATCTCCTCTCTGGCTTTATTCCTAATCCAGCATCCAATATAGTTTTCAAATATTTATCAGGATAAGTAAAATATTTAAATTCATAGATGAACTAGAGGTATAACCTTTCACATCAGTGTTAAAAGCTGAGCTGATTCTCTATCAGTCTGCCATGGATAATCTATCGGAATTCGGAATCATCATGAGTGGAAGCAAACAAATGTATATAATCAAACAGAAAATATGCTGTTGGTTTGGTGTTTATTTAATTACTAACTACGGTCAAAAAAATTTCGCATAATTTTTTTTAATTATTGTCTTTTACATATTGTGACCAGTTTAAAAGTTAATGCTTTAGGATTTCTTCTCCATTATTTGATGCCATAATTTTATAATCATTTCATGTAAAATAAATGTAAGTTTAGATGTAGCAAGTTAATTTGAGTTATAGTGAGGTTAGATGGAATTATCATTGGCTCATTCTTCTGTTTTTTTCTTTACTTTTCTAAAACTTGGGATTTAATCTGTAAAGTTATGATCTTTTATTGGCTAACATGCTTATGATAAAATGCATTTTGGTATTCACTTTACTGACAGCCTAAATATTTGATGCAGGAATCAATTTTGGTGCCTTGGAGAACACTTCCCAGGAGAGTGTCGAAGCTTTACTTCGCCACGAGAGGTATGATTACATTTTTTACCTTTTTGAAGGAAGGTAAGCTTATTTATTCATCGTTTTCTAGGGAAAGAAATGAAAATGTTGAAGTAATTAAAATGATTGATCTATCCTATATAGGTCAGTAAAGTTACATGCATCCGCTTGCTGCTCATCCGGATGGAATTTGATAATGTTGACCACATAATGCTTCCTGGTGCACAAGAGGTTTAGTTTATCCTGCATTTTCATTAAACAAGTGTACTTTGAATGATGTCAAGAGTATATGGATTTTTGCTCCTATTGTTTTTGGAGGACATAGCGTTTTGACCATCTTGTAATGAAAACCTGTGCAATATGTTTCTCTCCACAAAACTAGGAATTTCATAAATTTGCTAGTGATGGTTAAGACCGGTTGTGTCTACAGAAAAGATTACATTTTTATCTTATATTTTTTCAGTGATAGAAAGATTTGAAGAGGCTGAGGGACTTAAACCACGAGAAATTTCTATTGAGGATCTTCCTTCTGTTCTCAACCTGAAAAAGGAACTTTGTGAGGCACAGGTATGTTAGTAGAAATTGGTTGTTTTGTGCTGAATGATGATTGGTGCTTCTTCTTACATTAATGCTATTCCTTTGCTTTCAGTCTTTATCTGAATCTCATATTCCGATTGCCTTCTTGGAAAGATTAGTGATGGGTAGAACAGAATTCCCTGTAGTTTGTGCCGTTGTTGGAGGAATCCTTGGACAGGTTGCATTTCTAATGGTTTTCCTTATTATTATCCGTTTTCTCTTTCTGCACTTAAATTTTTTGTCTGTCATCAAATATTATAGGAGGTCATCAAAGCAATATCAGGCAAAGGTGATCTCCTCAAGAATTTCTTCTTCTTTGATGCCAAGGATGGGAAACGCATAAAAGAGGACATATCTCCTCCTGAACCCTTTAAGCAGATTGTTTTAAATTTTGATTTTGGAGAACAGGGGATGCTGTAATGGGTATTCTTGTAGGAAAATTTCAAGCTCATGACTAAATACCAGGAGGAAGCTGACCCAAGTCTAGGATTATATTGCTAGAAGTCTAAAGCCTAGGAAGGTGTACTTCATTGCCAAATCTTCGTCAGTTTTTGGATATTAGTTTCGTTGCTGATGAGTCTGTAAGGTATCGCTTCAATGTTCAGAGTATTTTTCCATGTTATAGTCTTAAATCTATGATGCAGAGAATGTTGCTGCGACATGTTTCATGTTTGAGAATTCTTTCTCATGTGGCTGAGAAATGACTATCAGTGATGATTCACCAGTCATCCCCTGTTTTATGTTTGAGGATTCTTTCTCATATGGCTAAGAAATGACGGTCAATGATGAATCACCAGTCATCCCCCTTTATAGCGAAGGCGAAAGGGGAGCGGTTTTGCCAGTCATGCTGTATGGGTCTCGATAGATTTGGAAAATTCTGTTGGTGTGGCCCTAAGAAGTTTGATGCATTGTCGGTGCCTTCAAAAATGTTATTTTGGTGAAATCAGTTCGTCCGGAAAATTAGAACAAACTTGAAAAGAGATGCCACTTCTTTATTTTCGAAAATCATAAAAGGAAAAGTATTCTCTTCCTTTTGGTGAAAATATTTAGTTGACATTAGATGCTTTACAAATGATAGTAAGTTGTAAAAAAAAAAAAAGGGACATAATTGATCAGAAAAAGAAAAAAAAAATCTTAAATGCCCAAAAAATAAAAGGAAAAATGATTTTAGGGACCAAAAGGGCAACTGTAATTGACGGAAAAGCACAGGTAAAGTTTAGCAGCACGGGTTGTGGAAAAGTGCACAAATCTAAAGGTCCTCAAGATTTCTTCATTAAATTTAATGGTCCTGATTTTCCTCTCCTTACAATCTCATTAGGAATCTTATCGTATAATTGAGAGGCTCCAAATTGAAATTCAAAAAATTATGAAACAGAAAGTGGGCAGTTATCATGGTGCTATTATCTAATCCAGTAAATTAGTTCAAAATCAAAAACCACTATTCCACTAACCTCACTATTAGTTCAAAAATACTATCCATTCCCAAAAATCATCATGATTAGCGTACGATAAAGAAAGAAACTAATACCCCACCATGGAAAGACCAAGTAAAGAAGAAAGCAAAGGAACAGATGAAAAACTGCGCCAGCAATACAAACTTTTACAAGAAGAATGGGACTCCATCAAACACCCAAAACCAAAAACCTTAAGTAGATCACTAACAGACTCAATAACCATGGATAAAGGTCTTAATCTCTTCGACAACTCTCCAAGACTTCTCATGTCTTCGCTTCAACATGGGAGATTGCCCTCAGATGGATACGGAGCATGGAAGGTAAGGAACAACGATTTGGCCGCTGAAGAGATACTGAGAGAGAGAAGGGCAGCCATCGAGAGTGGCAAGTTGAAGGGGAGGAGGCTTTTCGACACGGCCGAGGTGGGTCTCGGTGAATGGGATGGTTTGGTTCAAGAAAGTGAAGTGAGGTCAATGCTTTCTTATGATTCTGATGATGAAAAGTATGACATTGAAAGCAAAGAAGAGGAGGTGTATCCTGTTTATTGTCCTAGTGCATCTTGTTCGCCCTCACCATTATCATCATCTTCAACTTCTTATATCTGTGATGAATGCATGGAGAAAGAAGTAGTGGCAGTGGAGGGGGAGAGGGTGGCGCCTTTAGCAGATAAAGAGCAAGCCAATACAACTGTAAATGCTGCCAGGGGTTGGCTTGCAATTGGATTAACTGTGTGCGCAATTGGCATCATCTCAGCGTGGAGATTTAGTGGTCATGGAGATGGAGATGATGTGATTTTAGTCCCAACTTGATCTCTTTCTATGCTTTTCAGATTATTTCTCATCTCAGGAGGTTTGATTGACTTATTTATAAATGTAATTTTTTTATATGAATATTTCTGTGCGTTATAATTTACACTATGTTTGGATGGGAGTGTGTGAGGGTAAGGGTACAATAAGGTATTTCGAGGTGTTTGTAAAGAAAGTAAAAAAATATATATATACATTTTTTTAGGGTAATGTGAGGTAAACATAGATGTTAAAATCTTATATTTTTTTCAAGGATTTTAACACCTCAAAAATGTGAGGTAAACATAGATGTTAAAATCTTATATTTTTTTCAAGGATTTTAACACCTCAAATTGAGGTGTTAATTAGAGTTAAAAAAAATTTAAATTAAATTTAATGTTAAATTTACTATTATTTAATTTTTTTTATTACTAAACTTTACTTTCATAGCTCTATTTTTTTATTATTAAATTTTTTGTTTTATTATAAAATCCTTTGTTACACTACATTCCTTTTAACCATGATAAAATAAATATCATAATCATATTTTATGATACTTTACCCTTCCTTCCTTTATTAAATTGTGTTCTATCTCCATCGAAACAGAGCTTTAGTTTCTATAGAAACTGACAATCAAATTAAACCATTTGTGTCCTTCCTTTGCATGCGTAACAATACTGAAGCCTAATTAAGGTGTTATAATCATATATATTAATCTCACCTGGAGGTAACCTTTCTAGCTACTTGCACAATATTAAAGGAATTGAAAAAATTACTTCAATGCCGACATCTGTATTTGAAATAAATAAATGTTTACCATTCATTCCTGAAATCCGATTTAGTTTCGATTTTCAGCATCATGAGAAGATTTTACATACATATAAATTGGTGGTGATATTTGCAAACGGGACAATTCAGCGATGAATTATACTTTTCAAAATAAGGCTATCTGCTACTGATTTAATAATTATATCTTAAAACAAGAGTATGTTTGCTTCTGTCTAAAGATGTGTTCGAAGTTATCAGTAATTGTCTGAGTTGGATGCATATGCTTTCCATCATAAGTAGTAACCACAATCTCCTCATCATTAGAATTTCGTTGTATTTGCTTCTTCACATTGCAACCATTATGCGTGCACTTATAGTAACTTCTAGCAAAATTACCATCGAAATTCATCAGTAACAAATCGTGCATGTATATTAGCTACATATGAATTAATTAAAGAAACTGTATATATATATATATACTAACCTCGGGAATTTACTGTTCTTAACAGTCTTTTGCCCATATTTCCTCCATCTATACCCATCATCTAATATATCAATTTGGCTCCTTGTTTGAAATGTATATCTGTGCATTGTGATCTCCTTTTCATTATCTCCTTGTCGCTTTCCATTTTTCACCTTCTTAATATCTGAACTGCTTGTGCTTCCCCTAGTAGCTTGATCTTGAGAAATCTCTATAGCATCCAATTGTTGGACGCTGGTTAATTTTTCTGCCTTTACCTCATATCCACCATCTTTACCACTAAAAGGGGTTGGAGGGTTTGGCATTAAATTTTCTAGTTATGAAGATGGATAATTAGTTGAAGGTTTTGACGACCCTGATAGGAGAATCACGGGATAATAATTTTCCATTTGTATAGAGGGACATAGAATTTATAATCAGGTTTTTAGGCAATTATATATATATATATATATACACACGAAGTTTGGCTCATTGGACTGAAGACCCACTCAAAGCAAAATATAATTCAGAGAGAGAGAGAGAAAGAAATATGGAAAAATGAAAGGCGGCGAGCCGTCCATTTTCACTGAATACAGAGAAAAAAAAGGTATTAAAGGCTGATGTACATCTGAATACTGTATGTGCAAAGATGAGCCGTAGACGGCACGATATCGCCTTCAAACAACATCTGTTCAATCAACAAGACTACTGAATAATACGAAAGGTCATCCTCAGTTCAATATCTCTTGGATTTTTGACACATAGGCTTAATGCAATAGTAACAAATTGCATTTAATTATGACTCTTATTTAGCATTCTTTCCATGATAAATTGGATTCCTAGTTAAATAGAACACTCTCTTGTATAGATCAAAATATTTTATTTCATTAATTTGATATTTAATTTAATATATTTTTATATATGAAAGCTGAAACAGACAGAAAATGTTACAACCAATCAAACCATAAAAATTTTGAAATTTTAAATTAAAAAATTAAATTCCAACCAATTAGAGATCAATATTATCCACAAATAGTAGTTTAATTCTAATAAAAGATTGTCTGTTATTATCTTCAAAGATAATATTCATATTAGAAGTTGAGTTCTAATTAATGGCTGAACTATTATTTTTAAAGATAATTATATCTGATTAATATATATAATAATAGTAGTCATGTAATTAGACCTATATAAAAAAAATACTACATTCTCGTTGCTATTCAATAAATTCAAAATCTGTTATTTTTGTTACTCTTTTTTTTAAATCTACGGATAATTCTTTTGTTGATTTTTTCTTTAATTAATTGATTTAGTTTTGGAAGAATATATTTGGAAAATTAAGCAGCATCCTCTACGCTATTGTTCTACTAGCCTTGGAATAAATCTCCACAATAACATATACTTCGCACGCCAACTCCAATACATCATGTAAGTTTTCTTTTTTTTTTTCTTTTAATTAAACCGTCTAAAATCGCAATCATTCAAAATTAATTCAAGTATAGATTGCTAATTGATTATGGTTTCGGATGTGGGATTGATTTTCAGGGTTTCTTGGATCTTAAAGGTGAGTGAGTTTGATTAAATATTTGATATTATCCATTGTTGCAAAAATATAATTTGCCGCAAGTTTGTGTTTCTTTTGTTTAGATATGGTTTCAATTATGTGATATATTTGATAATTCATGTGCCATTTTCTTTTGATACAGTTTCTACTTGATAAAACCAGCTGATAATCTAGTTGTAATTGGTAATCTAATAGTTGAAAATCTGATAGCTGATAATTTAATTAATTATGTAACACCCTCTTACCCTCTTACGTCACAAATCAGATAAGGTGATGTCATTGACTGCCTGTTTAAGCAAACTTGTATATATATATATATATATATATATATATATATATATATATATATATATATGTATGTATCATCCTTGGTACATATACATATTCACATACAAAATTTATCAAGTGCATCTGTGCATATGTCTCAATATATATGTATCATTCATGATACATATATACATACGTATAAATCCCTGTAAAAATAGATATATCAATTTGTGTAAATTAATATATGAGTATATCCATATACCCATCTCTACTCATCATTCTATGTATAATACGATATATTCATATCTCATATATGCATATAAAAAAAACTTTAATTTACATATTCATTTTTATACATATAATCCATAAGACCACAACTGGTCATAAATATCTACAGACTGTTTATATGCATATATATAAGTGGTTACAAAAAAAAAAGAAACCAACTATATCTGGGTGGCTGCCACTGCTGCTCTGCTCCATTTGTGGGACTCACTGGACTAGCAGCACACTCAGATATCTCGTCGCTCTTAATTCTCGTACTGATACATGCGCGAGAGAAAAATAAACTCTCGCGCTGAGTTTTAACTCAGTGGTGCAATAACGTATAATAATGATCAACTTGAAAAACTATATATATAAACTGAAACTCATTGAAGTTCTTTTTGTATAACACAATATTTTAATAATAGTTATACTTATATAAATAGATTGACATAAACATTTTCGGTAAATGAATGTAACAGTAAAACTTTTTGGATTATAATTTTATTCATGTGTCATATCATAAGCGTATAATCAAATTATAATATTACATTCATGTACTAAATAGAAACTTTTATCAAGCTCATATATTAAGACACCATAGACCCAATCTTAGGAATACAAGGGGTACCGTCAATTAACGGAAAAGTCATGGTCCAAGAAATTCACAGGACCGATGTCAAATCATAACCCCACAGCTGATCCAAGATAACCACAAGATCAGTCTCGATCCAAAATAACCACAGGATCGGAAAATATATATATATATAACATGTTTAGCCCAAGATAATCACATGACCAGGGTTAAATCATAACACCACAGTTAATCCAAGATAACTACAAGATCCTTCAATACCTCTCATGACCAAGATAACCACAAGCCATGAAGTTTCTACCATATTGGCATGCCAACAAATTCCTGAGCCAAGTATAGGCTAATACGTGAACCAAAATATATTGACTTTCATAAAATAAATAATTTAAAACTTACGTGTGTGTGTATAAATATATATATATATATATATATATATATATATATATATATATATATATATATATATATATATATATATATATTATACAAAATTATTCTCATTTCATGTATCATACAAAAATTAAATTCGTTTATAAATTATCAGTATTATAAGTAACTGCACAAACCTAATTTATTATCTTGTCACATCTGCATGCTCTTTCCCTTTGCCCGATGTTGGCACTTGTGTCAAATGTGCATCTAATAAAATTATATTTAACTGTCAAATATTTAGAAGTGTAATACTCTTCCAAATAGCGAAAATCTATTTATTTCTAAAATTTAACCCAGCGTCACTCACGTTAATTTATAGGTATAAATGTTTTATTTCTTTTGAAATCTACTAAGTTATTATTTACTATAGTCAATTTATTCATTATCTTTATTTATTTAAATCTTCATTTAACCCAACAATTTATTCAACTATTTTGTTTCCTTGCTTAAATTACATTTTTCGCTAATTGGTTTAATTTAATTAGTTATTTTTTATTATTACTAACTCATAATATTATCTAAATTCTATTCATTAAGTTTTGGTCCAATTTTTATTTATTTATGTATTTATTTTTATTTAACTTTAAACTCTATTAACTTAATTAACTTCCATTCAATATTAACTCATTTTAATTTAGTTAAGTTCTTTGATTTCACCAAATCTCATTTAGTTAATTTAAATTTCTTCTTCCTTAATAGTTTCCGTCACTTCCTCCTTTGGTTCCTTTTCCCAAATTTTAAGTTTCATAACCCATTATGGTATTTATGTTCCAATTCCAGCTCTCGGGTCATGAGAACTCTCTTTTTGGTTCACTAATATTTCGGCCTAACTTAATATGGGTCAAAATCTCCTTGCATGCCTTCGGGTTTCTTCAACTCATAACATAACACAACACCACAAGATAAGCTCAAACTTAAATTCATTTAATCAAAGATGACAAAAGGGAAATAAGAGGAACAAGTAATAGCCAAATGAGTTAAAAAAAAAAAAAAAAAAGTTCAAGCTTTCAGCCGATCTTCCTTTATACCTCCAAAAGCTTCAATTTATCACAACAATAAAGAACAAGGATGAAAGGCAAGGAGGGCTTAGGATTTACAAATTTAAAACCAAGAATAAGGATAATCAAGAGAAAAAAAAAAAATTTGCGGGTCTCCAATAACATAACATTATACCTTTGATTTTCCCCTTCCTCAAACCGTAACTACCTTAGTCTCTAATCATGTAAAGCCTTCAAAATTTTCGAGCTTCTCTTAGCCGAGCTTTAAGCCTCACTTTCCTTCACTTATTGTTTCGGTTTGATTTAATTAGCACCACCCTTAAGACATCCTTATTGTATTATGAGATTATGGCTAAACTAGGCTTAGGTTTTTTGAGAACTTGTTGAAAAATTATGGAGGAAAGAAGGAAGGACATGGCTTGGTTTTGGGAGAGAAAAAATGGAAGGTGAAAAAAGATGAAAGAAGAAGGAAGGAAGAAGAAAAACAAAAGAGAAATGGAAGAAAGAAAAAGAAGTGAACGGTTGGAAAAGGAAAAGAAAGTAAAATGGAGAATTATCTAGAATAATATGTAAGTAATTGAATGACTTTCCTACTAACCATGGCCGGCCATCAATAGCAATTATTTTCCTTCAAAACAAACCAATTCTAGTTATATTTAAACTATGCAAAAAATTGGTTTATGGAGATGATGTGATTGAGAGATTTCTCATCAATCTTCCATCTCTTCTTTTAATGGCCGAAAATAACTTCTTTTTTCTCCTTTTTTTTGTTATTATTATTATTATTATTATTATTATTATTATTATTATTATTATTTTAATTCATTTTCTCTACAATTATTAAATCTATTAATTCTAAACCCGAAATAAATAAATTTTTTAAAAATTAATTATACCATTATTCATGAATTAATTTTCTTTACATTCTGGTATATTCGGTTTTAAAATCGGAGTATCGGAGCAAAAATCGCATGTTTCTGGTATTTTTACGGTATCGTAAGTTAATTTTTATCTCTTTAATTTGGTGCCCTAAACAATTGAATTTTGACACTAAATTGTACCTGAAAGTCCGCCTTAATATTTTTTACGTCTTAGTATGCTCTGTTTGCATTTTGCTGACAGTAAAAAAATCGCATATTTTACAGTCATGACATCATTTTTATCGATTTTCGTGAAATTTTCAGCATCATGTGTTTAAAATAAAATTTTTCATTTATTCTCGGTCCCAATTTAGACTTCGTTCATATCGGTTCAATTCCGGTCCGCACGCGCACAATTCCGGTAGGTCCGACGCGTCCGGTCACGAAATACCCGTGTCGACCGTTGCCTAAATTGACGGAAATGAAAAATTCAATTAAAAATATTTGGTAAAACTAGCTGAAAATGTAAAATAAAATAAAATGATATGTTTATATTATTGAAAAATATTATATAAAATCTATTTAAATACATAATACAAATAAATTATATAATATATATTTATGTATATTAAATAAAATAAAAATTATGTTAAATATACCATCTAAATATAATAAATATATCTATTTTTATCATATAATATTGCATCTTATTATTATTATTATTATTATTATTATTATTATTATTATTATTATTATTATTATTATTATTATTATTTAATAAAAATTATATTATATATAATTTAATAATTATAATATTATTATAAAATGATAAAAAAACAAGGGTAAAAAAGAAAAGAAAAATTATAATCTACTAGCTTATAAAAAAAAGTTAGTTCCACTAACGTTTTATCTTAGAGATTATAATCTAACTCTTTCCAAATAAAATATTTTACAAAACACAGATTATTAATTAAATTAAATTATAATCTAATTTGGTATTATCAAACATCTACCATAAAACTCTAACATATTCTTCAATCTTAGTGAACTACATAATCCCTCCACTCTCTACATGTATTGATGTTTGTTTTTCAACTAACAATTTGGTTAAAAATGAGTGTATCATATATCGGTCTATAGTTCAAATAGAATGTTCAAAAAATTCCGCTAAAAAATGAAATTTTGCATTTAACATACTGTGTAATTTATGAGTCTTTGTTAGAAGATGATAATATGTGATGATTTAGGATCAAATTCTACTTTGTACTTCTTTTTGTTTTTTAAAATTTTCAGTTAAGCAGCATAAAGCTCGGGGTTATATATATATATATATATATATATATATAGTTTATACCTATTTCTAATATATAAATTTAACTCTATAAAATTTATCTTAAAATTATTTTTATTTATAATTTAATATTAATCTTGAAAGTTTCCAAAAAAATTTCACAAGATTTTCTTCAAGTTTTATAATTGAAAAAGTTAAACAAAAAAGGTAGGAAACGAAAATTTTCTAGCAACTTCTAAGAGGTTCTTGTGAACAAAGCGTTTTCAACAAAAAAAAAAATGTTAATCCTAGGTTTCATTTACCAAAGCTTCACACTGCCACCCTGAGCCTGACATGCGGAAGCCAAAAGCATAGCGCAATCAAATTGGAAAATTTGCCAAACAGAAGATATGCTTCCATGAGGCACAAAGGGCTCATTAATTCTTGCTTAATGCCAGGCTGAGCTGCAGTTCATTGTGCCGGCGAATTGAGCTCCTCCCAGGCTTCAATCCAAGTAACCATTGCGTCGAGTTTAGTGAATTAAGGATCAATAGGCCCAAACTTTTCCTTCACCAATTTGGAAAGCTCAATGTAGCATTTCTGTACAGTTGTGCACTCTTTAGGAAGGACAACAGATCGGAAGAATAGGATAATGTCTTCTTGCAAAAATATGCCCTTATATTCCTTCTTCAAATTCACAAATGGGTTGATTGCTTTGTTGTGCCAAATGCATGGCAATCCAGTTGTTACCCCAAGACCCAGATGGTCACAGATTAACCTGCAATCCACCTCAATTGGATTAAGATGGCTTCTTGAAGTTTTCACCCCCAAATAAGACATTTAATTTTCTAAAGATCTTATTATCGAGCACAAACTTGGAATACTCCAAACAAAGAAATAATGTCGCTAACAAAGATGTGAACTTTGACAGAAATTGGTACAGCCAATTACTAGAAAGATGGATATCTAGCCATGTTTAAGGCATTTCTGAACTAGAAAGAAGGAGAGAAATGTGCAGAAGATGAGTGAAGAGAAGGACTTGTACCTTGGAGCATCAGCCAGCCCACATATCATCATATCTGCCAATGGGTTGACCATCACCCATTAGTCCGAACTCCGAAGAACGTAGCAGGGCTTATCAGCTCAACTGTTAAGTGCAAGGTTCATTCCACACATTGGGAATAGCGTGCCTTTCGGAATTGTCAGAACAGCATCCGCACACCTGAGTCAGTGAGCTATAAAATTAACTTACATTTAGGCTAAACTGATCCTCCAATTGCAAGATAAAATTTTAATGTTTTGAAGAGGAATGGCGATCATCTTTATCAAGCTAGCTTTTTTAAACATATAAAACTTCACAACATAAAGGTTAAATTATTCAAACCGTCGCTCAATTCAATTTTAATTTGTAACACTAATATCTCATAAATTTGATTTATATAATAAAAAATATATTTTTTACATATTTGCATATTATCCTTTTATAACTAAATGTCACATCATCGTGCATATATACTTTAAAGAATAGTGTTTTAAGTAAATTTTTTTAATTTTTATACTTTATTGATTTTGATAGAATGATAATTGATTAAAAAAATTCTTTTAAGAACAATTCATTAAAAAATTATGTACTATATATAGTTAGAAATATAACGTCTAGCCATGTACCTCACATAAGCAATGACATAATGCAAGTCATCAAGTTAACCTATAAAACGAGTTATTTTAGGTAAGTAGAATATTTCTTTCAATATAGATTAATATTAAGTTAAAAACAGTCTGAAATTTAAAAAAAAAAGTCAATGTTTTTAATTTACAAACACCTATTACTCATATATATATATATATATATATATATATTCAATTCTATTTTTATTTCCAAATAAAATAACAAATAATAATTATTCAATGTTTTAATTTGATGAAATTAGAATTTAAGAACTTAATAGCTGAAAAAATCTAAGAGTCTAAAATACTATTGCTCATTTATCTACAGATTTAATTTTTAAATGAATTATTGACTAATTTCATTGTAATTAAATATAAACAAAAAGCTTTTTCACCAATTCAATCATATATAAAGAACAATCAAGGCATTATTAAATATATATTCTTAGCAGGGAATATAGATACCTATTGTTAATTCTTCCAAAATAGTCTTCTCCTTTCACTATTTTCTAGTTACCAGAGGTGATCACCACGGTCTCATGAACCAGAGATTCCAAAAATAACAATACGATCCTTTAAAAAATATTTTAATGCCCCAAGTGCTGGGGCCTTCAAATATTAAAATTTACGATTGCTGACTTTCCAATATCCGAGTATGGGTAAACGCAAATTATATCACGATTCGGCCGTATAATATTTTGTATATTATTAATTAATATAATACTGTTTTTAACTAGTTATTCTTCATATAATTTTTTTATATATTTCTCTTATTTTTTTCTTATTCTCACATATAAAAGAAAAAAAAAATCTATTTGAAGTCTGCTTTTATAGAGAGAAACATTTTTATTTTGTTTATTTGAATTTATTTTTTTTTTATTTTTGAATATTTTAATAATTGTTATTATTGTTTGGAATAAAAATATTTTTTTATGAATAAAATGGTTGAAAATAAAAATAGTTCAACTAAAAATAAATAATATAGAGAGAGAAAATCATATTGTTATAAATGAAAGAAGATATATTTGGTAAAAATAATAAACTTATAAGTGATAAACCTGTAATTTGTAAATGATAAATATGTAAGTGATTAACCAGCAAGTTTTAAACGATAAATCTGTAGTTTCTATGAGATAAATCTTCAGTTTCAACACAATAAATTTGTAGTTTTTATACGATAAATCTATAAATTTAAAACGATAAATCTACAAGATAAAAATGATAAACTTGTAAATGATAAATCTGAAAATTTTAAAAATGATAAACGTGTAACTTCTAAATATTGAATATGTAGATTCAAAATGATAAACCTGCAAATTTAAAACAAAGAACCTGTAAATTGTAATAACAAAATAATAAATTATAAATGATGAATTTGTAATTTCAAAATGATGAACCTGCAAATTTAAAGCGATAAATTTACAAATTGCAAACGATAAATCTATAGATTTTAAACGAAAAATTTGTAGTTTATAAATAATTCATCAGTTAATGTCCCAAATGTTGGGCCTTAAAATATTAAAATTTACTATTGCTCACTTTCCAATATCCAAGAAGTGCAAATTATATCATGATTTGAGCTTATAATATTTTGTGTGTTATTAATTGGTATAATACCATTTTTTTAACTTGATATTTATCGTATTATTCTTCTTCTTTTTTCTCTTATTCTCACAAATAAAAGAAAAAAATTATTTTTATTTTATTTTTATTTTTGGACAGAGAAAATTTTTTATTTTGTACATTTGAATTTATTTTTTGTATTTTTTAATATTATAATGATTGTTATTATTGTTTGGGATAAGAACGTTAATTTTGATTTTTTGAAAGAAAATTGTTGAAAATGAAGATATTTAAACTAAAAATAAGTAAGATAAAAAAAGAAAATTGTGTTACTGGAAATTGAAGACGATGTATTTGATAAAAATAATAAACTTATAAGTGATAAATTTACAATTTGTAAAAAATAAATATGTAAATGATGAATCTACAAGTTTTTAATGATGAATTTGTAGTTTCTATATGATAAATCTACAAGATATAAACGATAAAACCTGTAAATAATAAATTTATAAAATATAAATGATGAACATGTAAGTTCTAAATGATGAACATTTAATTTCTAAATGATGAATATGAGGTTCAAAATTATGAACATGTAAGTTGTAAACGATTAATTTACAAATGATGAAACCTCGAATTATAAACAATAAACTTGTAGTTTTTAAATGATGAATCTGTAAGTTTAAAGTGATGAATCTGTAAATTGCATATAATAAATTTACAGCTTATAAATAATAAATATGTAGCTTATAAATGATGATTTTCTAAATTTAAAATGATAAATTTATAAATTATAACTAATAAATCTATAAATTCAAAGCGATGAATCTGTAAGTTATGACTGATGAACTTATAAATTTAAAAACGATAAACTTATAAGTTATAACTATAAATCCGTTTTATATTAATTAGTTTCTCAAAATTCAATTCTAAAAGAAGAGGTTGATAATGAAATATGGATTTGGTTTCATATTATAACAATCCATGGGTAATGACTTCAGCCTATGAGAACCAGAAAATACAGGGCCTATTCAAAGCTTCAATAAATAAGAAAATTGCCTGCCACTGCCTCTTAATTGAAAGTTTCTTCTAAATCTTCTCTCGTGTTTTTTCTACGTTTCCAACTCCAAGGCCCAATGACTTCGTTCTGATTGTGCATTAATTACGAAAATCCACTAGTATATACGGCTTGCATTGAAAACACAATAATTTGTCTTCCACTTTGTCGACAATCTAAATGCATGACTAAACACCCATTACTTCTTAGTTCATACTACATGCATTGCTGAAATGGAAAAAACTGTTAAATAATTTTTAGCCGAAGTGAATAATCACGCAAATAAATAAATAAAGTTAAAAATTTCCGAAATTTGCATTTCGATGCTTAAATTAACTACAAGTAATTAAATGATAAAATTTAAGATTTGTGTGTCTAAAATTAGGGTTTTTTATTATTTTTTTTGGGGCTAAGTATCACATCTTTGAGACGGATTTGTAGCCGAGAAATTGCATGTTCTGTATGGGCCTAAAGATAATCTAAGATTGGGTTGATGGATATTGGGTTGTTGGGTACAATTCGATGTGACCCATGTTATTGTGGGTCCATAAAGACATCATCACGTGCATGCCCGATCAAATAATCTTGCCACGATATGTCAAGCTTTTTTGGGACACCATTGACATTTGATAGTCTCGGCATCGTATAATTCTTCCTTTTTCTTTTCATTTTTTCTTTTTATAATTCCATTATCAGAAATTGGATGGATTTGCTACTTTCCTTTACCCGCAGTTGCACTGCTCTTATCTGTTTGCTTGTGGGTCATTAAGAAATAGAAATAATGAAATATTAGTTTGTTGATTAATGCTGTGAGATTTTGAATTTGAATCTAGATCTTTATACCAAAAAATGAAATATTGATGATATTATTAGACAAAAGCACGTAGTAAGTATAATGTCAAGTCCCTCTCCATGTTTCACAAATTAGTTAAATTTTATGATACCCAATTGATTTCTGTACGAACATGAAATTGATACTTCAAAGGATAAATAAAGATTAACTTAGTTTGGTCATTTTCCATTGCCACCTGAGCTCATTGAAAAATATATATACATATCAGCAAGATGAACCAACATTGGTTTTGATTTTGTATGTTTATTTTATACATATCGAATATATGGATTTATTTATCTATTAATTTGGATTAATAACTCGATCGAATTGATTGTCATATCATTTATATGTCTTGTATAATTATGCAAAATATAATGATCCTAAAAGCCAACAACCAGCAAGAATGAAACAAATTGTTTGCGTTATTAACACTAAACTAAGTTAATATATAATTGCTGTTGGCCAATTAGACCCCATCTCCATATTGCTTTGAAGAATGTTCTTTTTAAATTGGGAAAATAAGCAAATGTATATATACGGTAGATGTACTTCCAGCTGGCCACACAGCTCATTAGGCCCAATTGTGGCAGACCATGTTCATAATTTCTTTCCCCTTTCAAAGATCCTGAACAATGTTGTTAATTAACACTCCCAAAGACCTTTTTGTTTTGGCTATCCACGTGTATTTTTCTATATGTGCAGAAACTTTTGATGATTTAATATAATAGAGTTATCGTCTATATATATTTTGGATGATTTAAAATAACAGAGAGTTGCGTTTAAAAGGTGGAAAGGTTTTTCCTTTAATCACAGTTTGGTGACAGCAAATAATGTACAGTGAAGAAGTTATTTTGAACATGTAAAGTCTAATCTTGCATGCCGAAAGGTTTTGGGATGGTTCTTTGGGCGAAACATGGCTATATGTCACGTGGAATTTGTTGAATTTATGGCATAACTCAACATTATTGATCGCCACGCGGCACGTAGAGTATATATTTAAGAAGCTAAGTTAATTAGCTGAGTCAGCATGAATCAGAGCTAGAGGTCTAGAAACTTCAGAGTAAGGAAGTACAGGGAAGGTCTGTTGCATGAAATAATGAAAATCACGTGAAAATCAGTCAAAACTGTTTATAATGAGGAAGAAAGAAAGGGTCCCTTGTCTTTGCGCCTCTTGTCGTACATTATAATGACAATATTATCAAACAGAATCAGGGATCACACTCAGAATGAAAGACTTTATATCCATGAGACTGTGTTGGCTACAAGAGTAATTGGAAAAGGGAAGAAATAACTAGCCACGAGTTTCATATCTAATATCGACACCAAGATGCTTGAACTAATCAATTGTTAATTCGACAGTTGGAAATTAAAAGAATAAAAAGAGAAAAAGAAACAGTTTCTTGGGTTATCAAAGAGACTGTTCTCATACTGTATTAGATCTATCAGTTAGGAATAGTGTATTCATGTAAGATAAAGGGAGTACTTATCAAGTAGGTTCGCATGATTAACGTCAATGGCGAAACTAGAAACGTATATTTGGGATTGTTATGTAAATATACTTATAGGGATGCTAATTGGATAGTTATTTTTTTTTTTAAATATCATAAAAACTTATATAAACAAATATCTAATTTGATGAGATTGATATAAATATTATTAAATAAATAAAAATATAAATAATTATAAGGCTATAAGCAATTTTTTTTAAATTATAATATTTTATTAGTAAAGTAAAATTTAATTGTATAAAAATTTTGAGGGAGGCCCCTCGGAAGAGACCAACAAGATCCGCCCATGACCCAACGTTACTAGTTATGGTGATAATTAATAATTATATAAGGTCAATTAATAATGAGCCGTAGGATATAAAAAATTTAGATATATATATATAATAAAATTTAATTTCATGATTTTATTTTAGTAAAGAAAATTTTCTTGAGCTTGAATTCTGTTAATTAAATTAATTTGTTCGACATGGTATATAATTAGTACGTAAATGTGAGAGAATAATTCTATACACGGTATAACAACATAGATCCCATTTATATACATATTTTCATTTGTTTGATGTACCAGTATTGATCGAATCTAAAATGAGAAGTAAAAACAAATAGTTCAAGTGCATGTTTGGTGAGGGCAAAGGCTAATTATTTGTCCTCTCCCACTAATATTATTGATACCAAAATCCATCTACAGTCTAAATAAAGCAGAAAGCAAAATCTTGGAAACGTTTTAACCGTTAATTCATTCAAGCAAAACTTTGCAACTATATCTGTAGAATATTTTAATCTGGCCTGCGCAAATTAAAACAAAATCTCTTTAGCTTTGATTTTGATACATCTCTAGCTCAATATTGAAGAAATCAAAGTTTGCATGTGAAGTGAGTTTCCTTTCCCACTAATATATAAATTATATAATGGAGTTGAATGATAGGGCCAGGGACCTCACTCTCTTTCTGCCTTCTTTTATCTATTTCTCCAAAAAAAAAAAAACCATACAGTTATGGTGAGTTGTGACACAAAATATAATTTCCATAGTTGGGATATATAGCCACTTTTATTTTTATTTTTTAATTTTTTTCTCCAATCACACCATTTGGGAAATTGCATTATCTATAGGCCGAAGTGGGGGTGTTTTATTGCCTTATTCGACAAAGTTAGGTTCTTTATACGTACTCACCTATGTACTTCATCCTTATACATATACATGTACATATGTTTAGCTTTTATTAACTTAATTATATATATCAAACTGTAAAAATCAAAATATTAATTATTCTATCACATAAAACTTTCTTTTTCCTCTATTGTGTTGTGGATATGACTTAGCAATATATTTTAAGCAGGAACAAGACATTATTATCGACTCCAAGAATTGAATAATGATTTCCCAACTGCTTTGACGCTCAAATTAATGTTTACACTTCGAAATTTGAACCTAAACCCTAATTATGCATGGCGCAATTAAGATGGTCAACAAAATGGGTGAGCTCTTAGCATGGTCAACAACCTTGGTGACCTCACTAAAATTCTAAAGTCGTGACTTTTATCAACAATTACATAGACCCAGTTTGGCAACACGAAACATTATATTCTATTTTGATCATAAAAATAATTTAATTTGGCTAATAAATTATTTGGGAGAAAAAATTAGATTATAATCTCTAAAAAAACTAATAGAACTAGATTTCAAAAAAATTTAATAGATTATAATTTTTTTTCCTTTTATACCTTTATTTTTTTTATCAAATGATGTGTTATATTCTTTAACTACAAATTTAAATTTTTAATTTTTGACAATAAATATGCAATTTATTTATTATTTTGGGTCGATATTATTGTATTATATATTCAAATATATTTTATTTTTTATTAATATAAACATGTCCTTTTATGTTATTTTACATTTTTCAGTTAGTTTAATAAATATAGTCTTAATCACTCATTGTCATAAGGTCATCTCCATCCGACACCATTTTGGTATAAAAATGGAAAAATGACAAGAATAATATTTCCGTCAACTCCAACCGTACGCTATTTTGGTATCAAAATTGTCGTTAACTACAGTACCACGCCATATTTGGCGTTACACTGTAGTAATGTCATTTCAGGAAAAAAGAAAGGGAGATATAGAGAATTTGCAAGAAGGAAAGGGAAAGAAGAAGAGAAAGGAAAAAAATAAGGGATTTTTTGTTTTCCATGATTGTGTTGTTTTTTTTTTAAGTTAAATATTTTTATTATATTTGAATAAATAATTTTTTTAATTAGTAAATTGATGTTTAATTAATATTAAATCATGTTTAATTGAATAAAATTAATAATAATTGAATAATTGAATAAAATTAATATAAATAAATTGAAGTTTAAGTAATAGTAAATTGATGTTTAAATTGATTTTTTTCTAATTAAATTATATCATTGAATTAAATTGTATTCTAATATTTTAATATTATATAATTTTAAGTCCATAACAATTTTCTAACAATTAAATACATACTAATTTTAATTAATCTTATTAATTGAATAATCTTGTATTATTAATTATCCAATGTCAAATTTTTTATTGTGTTTTTATTAAATATGCGTTTTTTAATTAACAAGTTTTTATGATATGTGATATTAAAAAGAATTTTTATTTTTATAATATTATTAAATAATAAATTTTATAATGTTGGATGAATATGTAAAAAAAATATATTTATTTTGTAAAATAATTAAATAGTATGAAAATAATATAAAATAAATATATATATATATATATATATAATATTTTTTTGGTGTAATAAATTGGATATAAATTTACTGTAATTATAATATTTTAGTATAAAAATTATACTATTTTAATATTTTGGATTGAAGATAACCCCTAATCCTAACTCACCTAACCCAACCTCGATCGACTAGCTTTGTTTATTTCTATATCATTATTTAAGGATACCACTAGATGATTTCCTACTTAATTCCCTTGCAAATATACAATTATATTTAAATTATACACACACATACCTACACTCACAAAATAATTACTTTTCATGTTTTTGGACCATTTTCTTTACCATCTTCCTTTCTCTTTATAATTCACTGACAAGTTGAATAATCTTAATTTTGATTTTCTTTTTAATTGGCTGTCATGTCTTTTGATCCCTTATTTGATTATCAATTTTATTTATAGATTCAACTTCTTACAGATAATCTCATATCAAAAATGTAAAAGATAAAATTTGGATTTATAATTGAATGAAGCTAATTTAAAATAGACTTAAGTTATTTTGAAGTAATAGCAAATTTGCAATAATTAAGTCTCACTCTTTAAACATACAATTCTAATATAATATTAAAATTTTAAGAAAGTTAGCTGTCATATAATTGTTGTGGATAAAAATTTAAAGCTCAAAAATTAAGCATTAAAGACAAAAAGTGAGTTCAAATTAAAGATTATATAAGCAAGTAATAATTTAGCATAGAAAGTTTAAGGGACAAATTTTGAATTTATAATTATTGTAAAATTTAAATTTTTTTATAGTAATGGTAAATTAGTGTGACTCTCTAATCCTACACCATTCGTATTAAACTATATAGTAAAATTTCGTGACTCAGGGCCCATTTTTCAACTTTATTGATACAATAAATTATTGGTTTCAATTAAAAAATAAACAAATTATTGGTTAGTTTTGCCTTTGAAGGTTAAATCAAAAATGAAAAATGATAGAATCAATTATATCAATAAAACAAAAAGTATGAAAGACATTTCAACTTTTTAAATCAAGAGGCTTAAAATTTGAAATTACGTTAACAATAAATTAAAAAAACAATCTGTCAGTTACATGGAACAAAAAATAGATAATGTATCGATTAATAATTGGTAAGATGGAGAGGATAAATTGATTAGAAACGTTATCGCCAATGGGAATCTTCCATATATATCTTACTGATGACGAATTAAAGGGCTAATAATTGAAAAGCTTCTAAATCATAGAAAACAATTACATTTGATGTGAGTGCTTAATAAAGTATCTAATCCATAAAAATTGATTATATCAGCAATCAAAAAGCTATTTCAAATTTGTAGCAAAAATAAATGAAGGCAATTTTAAATCAGAGAGTCATATCAGATGTTTGAATGAACCCATGAATAAACTGACTTATGGTGTGAATTAGAACCAACAATGTCCCTTCCAAATTATTCCCCCATCCTATACCCCCTTAATTAGCAGCCTCACCTGGTCTTGGAGTCAACAGATTATTGCACACCCTTTGAAATTTTCATGGCTTATTTTGTCCCATATAACTATAAAGATACTGCAAATTCTATTGTTAATTTAATTAGTCCATTTTGGAACTCTCTTGTTAAATCCTGAATTCTCTATTTCACTCTAGATTAAGGAAAATGAAAGGAAATAATATAAATAAAATATTTGTTAAGAGATAATTTTGATTATTTTCTAATGGGGCAATGTCCGCATTCTTTCTATTATTGATACTAATAATTTTGAGTTCCCAATTTTTGATTTTCTTAGGATAGGAGAGTGATATTTTGGTGATAGTCTCTACGTGTGACAGCTGCTTCTCAATTTGTTGAGGGCTCTACGAAACCTCAACTTATTGATTATATTTAGATATATAAATATATCATAGGAGATGAGAAGAAACAACGACTTTTCGGTTTTAGTTGTAAGTCATTATCTTTTAGTTCTTGCAATCCAGGCTCCAGTTCTTCTACCTTTATGAATACAAGGCAAAAGGAGGAGATGTTGGAGCAGGCACAGATGATGCAAAAGACATATGTGAGACATCGCAATTATGGAGATGCGAGTGTAGGAGAGAGACCAGTTGGTCTCATCTTTGAAGACACATTGCAAGAGAGAAACCAATGAATTTATGGTTGGAGAGCTTGGTGTAGTTGGTATTTTTCGAACATTTGAGTTCTGCTCAACAACCACCATCTGGATAGCCTACTGTAGATGTACATACTAATGATGATAACTTTTTTTCAAATTATTAAAAACATTTTTAGAACTTAAATACTTACTGTATCTATAATATTGAGACTATTAAATAGATTTAATAAATTATGGTGTTTATGATTTGGTGGTACATGCCCTTTTGAAAGATATAAGTTTATTTGTTAAATTGTACCACAGGTATGACATTGACGACATATATATATTTAAAATAAGGACGAAAATTTTTGTTCCTATTTATAACAACAAAACATTAGTGACAGATATTTCCGTCGCTACATTAGGGACAGATATTTCCGTCGCTAAATCAGTGACAAACAGTTTCGTCGCTCTATCTGCCTTTACTTAATACTTTAGTGACACTTTTGTCTGTCATTAATTTAGCGTCGGAAAAATCCGTCGCTATTTATAAATTTATATAAAATCGAATAGCGACGGTTATTCCTGTCGATAATTTTGTTACCCCCACCCCCCCATTTCTCCCTCTTCAATTTAGCAAATGATAATTCGATAATCCGTTTTAATGACGGAATTTTTTTCTCGCTAAATAATTAGCTAGGAGATTGTTAGAGACCAATAGTTTCCATCACTAATCCATCATTTTTACAATTAAAAACTGATTTTCTCTATTTAGCGACGGAAGTCGTGAGCTAGATAACTAGGGATACAATCAGGCAATAATAAACTGCAAGAGATGAAGAAAATAGACAAGAGTGATCAATAAAACAGTAGTCAAGGAAAGCTCGAGCGACAGCAGAATAGTGAACAAAGTTTGAGCATCAGCTGTTGAAGTATGGAAACAACATCAAATTTGCATAGGAATTTGGTTTCGGAGGGGAGTCACTTGAACAAGTGATGAAAACATCAAATTTGCATAGGAATTTGGTTGTCAAGAGAGTGGCAAACCTGAATCCTTGTCCGCTAATTATGATGTTAGACACCTTATTTTCTGGTAGTTGTTTTTTTTATATATATAAACTGTATATATGTGATTATAACTTTAATATGTATAATTAATAAATTAATCAAGTTTACCACATCAAAAAAGGGTCATGTAAAGCTGAACTACCTTTTTAGAAAGTGGGTGTAAAGTATGTGCCAATTATTAGCGCCCCATATACCGGACTGGTTAATTAACAAAGTAGTAATAGCATGATCATGCATGACATATGTCTAATCTCTTAAACAATTATTAATAATTATAGTTTGTGAATTAAAAAAAATGATGAAGTTGTTAATTTTGCCATTGCATAAATCAATTCTACATTCTGAAGATATTGATGCATTGTGGTCCATTAGAATTTTAAGCAAAACACAACTTGTATCTTTGTATATAAGAGAGCCATTTAGTAGCTATAAATGGAAAACGTGCCAACACTCAACATCACATTTCACCCATATAAATATATAGCATGTGATATGGGCTCCGCTAATTTATTTGGTTTTTTTTCAAAAAAAAAATGTTTAATTACCCAAGCACCATGGTATCTTATCCTTTGAGTTGTGAAAATTCACAGGTCTCACAGTAATGTGAATAAAGAGCAAATTAATATAAAATAAGAGTGATTCTATTTATATTGATGTGCTGCTGGAGAGAGCTACAAATTACAATTGATGGGGTTTATCTTTGAAATATGTTCCTATTCACAATCCAATAAAAAAATCTCTTGTGAACTGGAATAACCTATAAACAGTTGGATTTATGGTATGGCTTGAGTGATTTAATGATGAAATTAACTATTAATATTGAATTCATTATCCAAATTTAATGACAAAATAATTAATATGTGGGGATGTGATATAGGTAATCCCAGTAAACTGCAAAAAGATACTTTTATTTATTTATTTATTTATTTTTACACCCTCCAATACTTTCTGATAGATTGGCAAAGAAAAATAAAAAATTTATATCCTTCTGTTCTTAAACAAATCATGAGATGAATTAGGAAAGTATTAAATTAATTATCCAAAGATGGCAGTCACAAAGCAATGAAAACTGAAAAGAATAGAGACAGCGCCCATTGTCAAACACACAACTCATTATGGTAATCAGAAATCAGAATTGAGAAACTGCTAGTTTACACTAATGACAGTAATTATTACGTATCTGCTGGTTAATACTGTGGCCCCACTTTTTACCCCCACTAACTCCACTAACCATAAAGCAGCGTTTGGGTTCTCTGAACATATTTAAGTTTATGTAGGGCCCAGCTGATTTGGATTTGACTCATTGGAGTGGTCGAGACTCGAGTCTCAATACCTACCTATAAAGTTTAATTCTCCATTTGAAAATAAATAAAAATTTCAGAATAATAAGAGATAAATATTTGATTAATAAACTAATTAATTAAAAAAATTTATTGCATTATATGAAATTTTAAATTTTAGTGGTTATTTTATTTTAAAAATATTAGATTATCTGAAATAAAAAGCAAGGTAAAATGCAGCTTGAATAATTAAATTGAGAAACACTTCAAAAAATTACTATTCAACACTAATTAATATATTGATAGATGAATTGAGAAAAAATGATAAATATAATTTTTCAATTTTTTGTTCTCTATTTTTGAATTTTAATATTTTTTTTCACGAATCAATTTGATAGCAGAGGTATTCAAAGACTGTTTAAAAAAGTGATTGTGTATCATAGTTACAAGATATAAAATTTGTATCTTTGACTAATAATACTGCATAGGATTCTGAATCCATAGATTGTGAATATTTCTGGTAAAGGATTATGATGGAATTGTGTTCAATGTCAGGCTTTTTTTTTTTTCTTTTCTTTTCTTTTTCTTTGAAATGTAATAGAATATTTTTTATTGATTAGAAAATTATGGTCCAATAATAATTATAAGAAATAATTAAAAAGGAAGTTAATTTTGGTTTAATTAGTAAGATGATGTTATGAAGCTGAAAAAAATTATTAATTAAAATTGTAGATTTATAGTAAGGTAAAATATTTGAGATTTATGTTGGATATAAAAAAAAATAGATTAAAATTTATTTATTTGATTATGTTTTAATTTTTTAAATTATTTTTTTAAATTTATTTCAAAACTTAAAAAAGTTAAAAATAATATTTTTATATTTAAACCAAGACATATAGGCTGAGATAGGGTTGATATTTGAAATATAGAAAAGGATAAAATTAAAATTACACCCATAGGCTTTGTTGTATCTCAAAAGGATAAGATTTATTATATAAAACTTCTATTATAAATTGTAAATATATATTGATTTTGACAGTATTTAAATTACAATATAATTCAACTATAAATTTAATTTAATAAAATAAATTATTTGAAAAAAAATAAATTATAATTTTTTTTAAAGTTAGTAGAATAAGCTTCAACTTGTAAACTAGTAAATTATAATTTTTTTCTTTTCATATTATTTTTTGTCAAATGACAAATTATACCCATTAATCCAAAACTCCTTAATACTTATATATAATATAATTATTAAATTATTTAATATGCATATCTATATATATATATAATAATTGAATGTTAAATGATAAGGGTTGATGTGTTTTGTATAATGAATTGAGATATTTAATATAACTTTTATATATAATTTTTTATTAATATAAGTATGTCTATTTATATTTTCAGTTATTTTTAATTAACTTTATTAAATATTTTTAATTTAATTGATTGCTAAATTATAAATTATAACTAATTTATTAGTTCGCACTTAAATTATTAACTAATTTTAATTATGATAGTCATTAAACTGCTTGTACTGTAAATATTGCAACTCAACATAAGTCAACACACATTCATTTCACAAATTAAAGCTAATCTATATATTTTTTTATTTTCTTATTATGTGCTTGCTAGATTGTATTTTCAAGACACACTCTTATTTTTTATCACAATTTTTATAAATAATAACTCCATAATTTAAATGAGGTAAACACACATATAAATATATATATATATATATATATATATATATATATATAAAATCGCCATCCTAGCCATAATTGAGGAGACGTGGAAGGATTTTATTCCAAGAAGTAGACATTACAATTTACATCAGAGATTTACAGAAAATATTTTCATTACACTGCCTGCAATTGTTACGTGAATATCACAGTTAAAGGAAAAAAAGAAAAAGAAAAAAGAAAATATTACTATTATCAATCAGTAAATAATTGGGCAATGGAGATTGCTTTAAAAAGAATTTACTTTTTTTTAAAAAAAAAAAAAAAGAAAGGCCAAAAGAGCATGTAACCTCCGGGCACCATTTGTCTCAAGCAGGTCCTTCCTGCAATGCACGTGCCCCCTTATAAAAAGCCACGTAATTTCATTCTGATCATCTTCATCATAATTTACTCCAATATTACTATGCTTTTTTCCTCAGATCTGACGGTCCTTAGCTCTCATAGAATTTTGTATGCAAATTACTAGTTTTTATTATACACACTACAGAGAGAAACAGACATATAATAAAACCAAACAAGAGTTTCTCTCTACACTCACAGGAGAGAGAGAAGAAGAAGAAGCTCTAAACTGCTTATCTCCACCAAGTTTTCCGCTTTTGAATCCGAAAAACCAGGCAAATGGGCGAGGTCTTGATTCTCGATTCTTGAAGCTGTATGGTTGATCTTTCTCCTTTCTTTATTTTCCATTGATTGCTGATTCTGGTTTTGTTTTGTTTTTTTGGTTCTGTTCAGGAGGGAAAGAAACCTGCAGCAGAAGAGAAGAAAACAGAGGAGCAAAAACCAGAGGAAGGAAACAAAGCTGCAAAGAAAGAAGAGGAAAAGACAGCAGACAAACCAGCAGCAGCTGAAGAAAAGAAAGAAGAGAAAAAAGCAGAGGAATCAAAGGACTCTAAAGAATCCGAAGATGCATCTCCTCCGCCTCCACAAGAAATTATTCTTAAGGTCTACATGCATTGTGAGGGTTGTGCCCGCAAGGTCCGCCGCTCTCTCAAGGGATTTGAAGGTTAGTCTTCTCTATTCTTCCCCTTCATTTTATCTATTCTTTTTTGTAATAATTAATGCTCTGTTTTATAATTCATTCTTTATGGTGTTCTGATGGAATAATTCAGGTGTTGAAGATGTAACCACTGATTGCAAGACCAGTAAAGTGGTTGTGAAGGGAGAGAAAGCGGATCCGCTCAAGGTTCTCGACAGAGTTCAGAGGAAGAATCATAGACAGGTTGAGCTCGTCTCTCCCATCCCAAAGCCACCGTCTGCGGAGGAGAAAAAGGCGGCCGAAGAGAAGGAGAAGCCCAAACCTGAAGAGAAGAAAGAAGAGGTGGTTAAATTTTCTTATTCTTTTATTTTTTTTTAAATTACGATTCACGATTTTGTTTGTGCTTTATTTATTGAGAGCTCGTTTTCTTGATTTGGCAGCTTCCGGTTGTGATAGTGGTGCTGAAGGTTTACATGCATTGTGAAGCTTGTGCAATGGAAATCAGGAAGCGGATACAAAGAATGAAAGGCATGTTCTTTTTCTTTTTCCAACTTTATTAATTTATTATAAAGTGACTAATATTTTTTTTAGTGTATTTTTGGCTCATGCAGTTTCTCTTCCCAAGTTTTGTAGTTAGATTTATCGGTGATTCACGTTTTTGCCCTTTAAAGTTAAAAAAAAAAAAATTAAAGATGATCAAGTTATTGTCTTTATCTCCTTTTGAATCCATCAGAAAAGATTTTATTCCCTTTCTAATTGTTATAATCCTTATTATGTTATCAGATTCCATTCAATTAAGTGGTCATATCTTAAAATTCAATTGGATTATTTCAATTCCATATTCAAATCCCATCAACCCCACATCATAATTTTTGAAAAATCTTTCATTAAATGTTTTTAAATCAGATTCTGAATCCAAATTTAAAATACTTTTAATACAATTAGGTGTAGAATCAGCTGAACCAGATCTAAAAAGCTCACAAGTAACAGTGAAGGGAGTGTTTGATCCTCAAAAGCTAGTAGAATACGTGCACAAAAGAACTGGAAAGCACGCAGTGATAGTGAAGCAAGAGCCAGAAAAGAAAGGAGGAGAAGAGAAAGGCGACAAAGAATCCAAAGAAGAGAAAAAAGAAGAGAAAGGCGACAAAGAAAAGAAAGGTGGTGAACAAGAAGAAAGCAAAGAAAAGAAAGAAGGCGAAGACGGCGATGCCAAACTGGAGGCGACGCCGCCGACAGAAGAAACAAAATTGGTGGAGCTGAAGAAAAATGAATATTACTATTACCCGCCAAGGTATGCAATGGAGTTGTATGCCTACCCTCCTCAGATCTTCAGTGATGAAAACCCAAATGCCTGTTCTGTTATGTAAGAAGTTAGGACATTCAGGGGCAGAATGGGGAATTGGGAGGGAAATGGAAATGGGTGATCATCCGCCCCATTCTGCTTCCCTGTCTAACATGTGCTCCCTTTTGTACTTCTTGGTGCAAGTATAATATCTACAGTTGCTGTAGAATTTTGTGAGCCCTATACTTGTTTTTCTCTTTTCTCTTTTTATTTTATATTTTTTTTAAACTTGTCATATAAATATAACATATATAAATAATATTTTATAGTGTCCATTTTTTATATCAATATGGGATTATTATATCATTTTATAATTTTATAACTACTTGGCATGGAAGGTGGTCTAAATTTGTTTCTACTGTTTTGAAAAAATGGGTAGGAAATGAAATTGTGTTTGAGACGTTGGAAATGATTGGAACATGGACCCAAGTTTTGGTTTTGCCTCAGCACTTATAATGTTCTGCTATCTTAATCCACCTAAATCACTAAAATAAAGATGAAATTAATTCATGATAGGATGACATTAAAATATTATAATTATTTCATTATTTCTTATTCACTAAAAATGGATTGTGGGGGTGGGACATAAATCTAATAATTTAATAATGTTATTTGTCTAATTATTTTTATTTCAATTTCGGTCTAATATATATTAAAAGTTTTAACTGTTCAATTTCGGTTTAATATGTATTAAAATATTTATAATTTATTAATTTAAACTGTATCAAAATAATAATATTTTAATGCAGCGGTAACACACACATGGCTAGAAAATAAGTAATAACATTTAACATTTCTTTTTATTTATATGGCGCGGAGTACTTGGTGGAAACAGATCTTTAACGAGGCTTTGACAGTGCTCAGGCTTCTATCCTAGGGGCACAATTGACTTTACCTTTGACAGAGGATTTTTAACACTATGTTTAGAATTTTTTTTAATGAGATAGAGGAAAAGTAAAGAAGAAAAATAAATTTTAATTTTTTTAATTTTTGTCATTAAATTGAAGTAAAATAAGAAAAAAAATATATATATATATATATTTTTTATCTTTGGTCAAAAGCTAATAAATAAGAATAAAAAAGTAATTTTACTATTTATCATCCAATTTTCATATTTTCTTTCTAATTTGAAGAGGAAGTGAGGTGAAAAATAAGCATTATTTTCTCTCATCCTTATTTTTCTTTATTTTCCAAAAAATGAAAATATTTTCTTATTTTACATACTTATTTTTTCTCTTTTCATATTTTTTTTCCATCCAAATATAAGATAAGTGGTTGTGTTAGGTCTCAAAAACCCTGATAGAGGGTTTCTAGTTGGAGACTCCCATCACTTAAAACTTAAAACTAATGTTATTTAGTACATAAAAGAGGAAAGAAATAATTAAGTCCAACTTGAGTTTTACATATCTACTTGGAGATACCCATTTGGGCATATGCAAAGCGACAGGGTAACCTAAAATTTCTATCATTTAATTATTGCTTTTGTTTAATATCTGGTTTTCTCTTTGATTTTTGGTAAACCAGTTTTTAGAAGACTACACCCACCTTAAAATTTCCACCCTAAGTTGGAAAATAAATAATAATTAATTAACATGTAACTAGAAATTCATTTTTCCAAGAGGGCCCATAGGAATACCTATACTATCACTCAAATGGTTCTGTTATTCCTCGTTAACAAGGCACCAACAAACTGAAAATGCACGCAAATTGAAATGAGCTTAGATTGAGAAAATGAGTGTGAATCTGAAAAATACCCAAAACGCCTCTTCGATATTTGGAGCTCATCATGAAGTGCTCAATCCTGATGGAAAATTATATGTGGCCCAACATTATTTCCTTTTCTTTATGTAAACATTTTTCTTGATAGTGTTTCTAAAATGCTAAGCCTCTGCCTTTTTTTTGTTGTGATAATTAACTGGCTTTTGATTAATTTTTAGTGATTGTCAATTATTATCACAATTGTTATTGATATTAGATTACAAGGATAATATAAAACGTAACCCCACCAATTTATGTTGGGAAAAAACTTTGGAAACTTGGGTCAATTATGAACCCTTGATTCTCCCTTTTTCCTGCAAAAATGATTACGAACCCCGACATTTTTTGAGGTCCATATGGAAATCATATTTGATATTATTAATGTCTTGTTAGGATTTATATGATGCCCTTCTTTTTTCTTTTAGAAAGGAAGCGAGTGATAGAAGCAAATTAGTTACATAATGACAATGTAGATTAACTACTCCTAGTATCATGACAATTTTACTAGCAAATAAGCGGTTAATTGGGTTCGCCAATGGGCTGATATGGGACTCAAAATGATATAATATTACACCCAAAAAAAAAGAAAAAAAGAATGGCAATGACAAAATATGAAATAACTTTTTCTTTAATAATTATAAATATAGATTTTCGATTTTCAATTTTTTTTAAACATTTTTTAGAAAAGACTTTGACTATACAGAGCAAAATAGGTATGATTTTTGCAAAAGAGATTCTTATTTTTGCAAACGCATAGCAGCTAAGGATATTAGCACATGCGATGCCTTTTTTGTGTTGGAGCAGTAATACGCTCGATTGTTGTGCCTACGGTGTTTATACAAAAACGATAATTCATTTCAAATCTCATAATGCTATTTTTATACAAAAAAAATATATTCTATATATTTCTGTTTAAATTTTATTTTATATTATTTTTTAATTTAATTATTTTACAAAATAAATCCTAATATTTTTTAACTTATTCATCCAAACAATATAAAATTTATTATTTAATAATATTATAAAAAATAATTTATTTTAAAAGTCAAGTTAATTTTATTCAAATATGTTTATAAAAAAATATATTCAAATATTAATTCATCTATAATAAAAATCATTAACAAATAAAAATTATTATAACACATGTGCATATTGTCCCTTCTTCTTCTTCCCAGCAACATCTTCTTCCTCTCATCTTCCATCAAAAATCCCAATTTTCCTTCATCTTTGTTCAATTTTCTTTCGTTTTCTGTAATTTAACAATTCTTTTTAAGGTGAAATAGCGTGGCAACGGCGACATATTAAATTTGGTATAGTACTATATCAAACGTCATTTTTAAATGCAAATTGGTCTTGTATTGGATAATATTTTCATTTACACTATTTTTTTTTTATCTGTACACCATTTTGGTATGGATCGGAAATGTTTTTAATTATGGTTCCATAGAAGCAGTTTACACCCAGAAGGGTGTAGGTCCATAATTTTAAACCATCTCAAAAATCACTCTATTTTGGCCAATTAGAATGTAAAAATAAGTCTACCACTCATGTAAATAGGGTGACATTTTGATAAATAGTATTAATTGCTAATGTGAATATTATATTAGAGTATATTTTTTATTGGTTAGAGAAGTAACTCAACATTCTTAATAGTTATATCTGTCATCCATATGACATAATAAATAAAACATTATTTATTGATAAGAAATTTTTTTTACCACTTTTATAAATCTTTAGTATTTCATTTTCTTTATAACTTCTTTAGTTATAACTAAAGAATTTTCAATTATTTTCATTATGTTATTTATCGTTGTTTGTATTTTTAGAATTTATTTCTTTAACTGATTGCTACATATTTTTTTACTTATATTGATTTTTTTGTCTCTAAACTCAAATATACTTTTACATAGCCTTATCTATTAAAGTTAACTCGGACCAGTCGCTCATTAAGTATAATTTTATATAGGCGGATTGGTAATCTATTTTAATAAAACATAATTTATATTGGAGTTCGACGTCCGGTAAACATAAACATTATATTTATACAGGATGCCACTAAACCCTTTTCAATAGGTTTTGTGCTAGTTTCTGCATGAGATAGATTCGATCATCACATGCTAATTCCATCATTCCAGCTGCTTTTGTTTTTTTTTTGTTTTTGTTTTTTTTTTGTTTGGCTTCCAAAAAAAAATCCCAAAAGAACATCATATTATGTATGGTTTTTGTTTAATCATATAATCAATCTTCAAGTTTGAGGTTGGCTTCAATAAAGCAAATGGACAATTTCTCTTTTTGGAATTTCCTATGGCCTTTTTACTAATTAAGATTTTCCAATTGCAATTTTATTATATACTTGGATAAAACTTTTGGTCCTTGTTAATTTGACTTCCACCTTAAACCTCTATTTGTCAATTCCTTAATTCTTTTTACGTGCCAATCAAAAATATGTCTACAACGTTCCTAGGATGACAATGGGTTGCCCGAACTAGAGGAGATGATATATAAGTGGAGATGCTCAAAATTGGAATTTCCTACTGCTCTTAAAAGAAAGCTCATCATCAAAGTTAGAGTCTATTTATAAATATCAAATATTATTTTTATCGTGCGAATGAACTAATAAAATTGACATTGCTATTTATTTTGAATGTCTATAAATTTATAAGCCTACTTATATTTTGTAAGCAAATAATAAATAATTAAGTTGAATTTGGAAATAATTAAGTAGTCAACAAGAAGAATTTCAATTCATTTGAGTAATTTTTATATACTCTATTGGTTCTATTTAAATGTTCATTTTGAAGAATTTTTTTTTTTCATTTCAAATGTTGATTTTAGAAATTAAGGTAATATTCAATATATATTATTACTTTATCTTTTATTTATTGAAATTATATGTTACTCCCTCCGTTCCATTATAATAGATGTTTAAGGTTGTTTCATTAACTATTACATATGCACAATTAGAGATAAATAAAATACTATTTATTAAAAATACTTAAATAATACATTAATTAACTTTTAAAGGACAATAATAGCTAAATCGATAAGGATAAAATTGTAAAAGTACAATTAACAATTGGTAATTTAAAATGACAGATAAATTAAAATAAAACATTTCTCCTAAAGTGTCTATTATAATGAAACGGAGAGAGTATTTTTTAAAAAATAATTAATTAAAAAAGTATTGAAATTAATTGTAATAAAAAAGTTAAGAAACTAATAATGATTAATCATATTTTAAATTGATGTGAAGTTTTCAAAATGAATATTTAAAATAAAACAAAAAAAGTAGTATTAATAACGTACCCAAATGGATAGCTTTATAAGAAGTTGGTATAGGATGATGATGATGAAACAATTAGTCACGCAACAAACTGTGAATTGAAGTTAACAAATAGCAAACCAAATAGAGTTTTGCCATGTTTGCCAACTGAACAAAATGGTCATGCTAATCATAATGGAAAAATTAGTTGGAATATAAAGTTTGGTATTTGCAATAATGGACTAATCACTGCCTTCGCAATGTGGAAATGTCCCTTTGTAATTTTCCCAACTTTATATTCCTCACAATGACGAAATCACAAGTAATTAAAATTTCTTGACAACGATACGAACTAACTTAGAGTTTTTTCTTCTTAATTTCCTTTCATCTACACACCATCTTCTCATCCTTTTCCTCATCTTTTTCTCTTCTCTTTTTATGGATTGTTAAAAGAAATCATATCAGGAATTTCCCCTTTCAATTTCTTTTTTCTCAAAATTGAATGGCTGCATACTTTTTTTAATTTATGAAACTATATGTCAATTAAGTTGGAAAATATTTAATTCTCGAAATCGTTGAAAATTGCCTTTCAAATGTACATGTAACATGTCTTTTTTGATATTTTAGTTCTTTATGTAATTTGCATGATTCCATCCATCCATCCTATATATATATATTAATTTAAATTATTATTTTATTTTATTTATAACAATATTATACTTTTGTTAATTCATATGTGTTGTTAGTAAAAAATATAAATAATTATTCTTTATGCTTTTAATATATGATTGATTCTATAAATATATACAAGTAGAGTTTATATTTTCAATTTTTTTTTTAATCTAATGAGTTTTATAACAGTAACAATAGTTAAAAAAATCCTGTGGTGGTCCACTCCTATTTCAATATTATAGCAATATGTGAAGAATGGCATGGACAATTGTGCACAGTTTCCTTTATTTGCCTTCTTTTTATCGTTTATGCAGTGTACATGTGTCGGGATAGTGTCTTGTGCATATAATAGCTTTGATTTATATTCATCTTCACCATTGCTTCCTCACATTTTTCAGCCTTAATCTTCCACCTAAAATTTAAAATTAAAAAACAAAATCAGCCCATGATTAATTAGGAATTTCATAGTAGAGAAACCTAAAAATTATCACCTCAAAATGAAAAATGATTTTCAGCATTCATTGGAGTATAATTTAATATGTTAAAAAATAAAATAACTATAATAACGTTTTCTGAACTTTCATAAGCAAAAATTCATGGTAGGTAGTTAATTTATGTTTTTTTCTAGTTAGGAGTTCCATAACCGATAGTATGGGCGACTGTATGTGACTCTATTACTGTTCTTCCCACATATATATTATTGTTTAAACAGGAAAAGATTTTTAGCAGAGGTGATATGATAGAGGCGATTCTCTGGTAAATTCGGCTGACAACCTCACATTGTGGGCAGACGAAGGGAGTGGGATGATGGGGTGGTGACTGGTTACTGGAGAAGGCCCCAACTGTTAGCTATATACAGTGAGGTAAAAACTAAAAACCTCGCATTTTAGTGAATATTATATTATTATTATTATTAATCTTTTTGCACAAAAAATTTGATCTGTTTAAAAAAAAAAAAAAAGGGAAAACATCTTACTTTCACTTGTTCTCTTTATATCTTTTTTCACATCGCTTTTTACGTATGGTGCCGTAGTTTCAGAAATCGCCGCAATATAAAGAATACTCATGACTGCAAAGTGCAAACCCATTTCTCGACTCTTCTCGTCTTTTCTTATCTACAACTGCATTACCGATGAGTTATAGTTTCGTGTCAAACTTGTACTGTTTCTATGCTGCTACGTACAAATACAAATACAAACAAATTAGCCTTAACCGTATCTTATATATCCACTCTTATCCCATACGTCACAAATTTTTAACTTATCTATATATATGAGATAAAGTTAATTTTCATTCGTCTTCTTCTCATTTTCCTTTTTTTTAAAAAAAATTAAATTAAATTTTTTTTTGCGATATTTTGCATCCAAACAAAGGCTTAATATATATGATAATTGACCAAAAAAATCACTTATATATCCATTGGATTAATAATTAATTTAGTTATAAACCTTAATCAAATTCAATTAAAATATTGTGTTTCAACTTCCGCTGGCTGTGAAAAATTATATACATAATTAAGTAGTTTCAATAATGTTGATGTGTAATAGAAATTGAAAATATAAGTGTAACATATCAGATACATTTAAAAATGAGAAAAATTAAGTAAAAGGATACACTAATTATGAGAACTTGAGGAAAAGAAAATCATACTGGAATTCTCCAACAAGGAGGAGAAGAATTCTGGAGTTATTCAGTTTGAGTCAGAATTACCCTTGAGGCGTACGTGTCATTTGACGTGGCAAACTGTGGAACATCACCCCAAATCGGGAAGGGACAATCTTCTCAGTCATCAACTTCCCGCCACCTAAGCTATACGGTGACGTATACAGAATATTCTCGTCTTCACTGACAATTATGGTTTAGTACGTAGAGGGGCCCCACGTGATGGGTGCAATAGTGTTTACGATCGAGACCACGTGAATTTCCCTGCTTTTCCCTCTCCTTCGCTGTTTTCGTGCCTAAGTTACTGGCCCCTCTAGGCCTTGTTTGGGAAATTTTCACTTAGGGAAGAAAAAACAAGGAAGGAACAGAAAATAAATTTATTTTTCGTTTTTATATTCTTCTCCCTTCAATTTTTTTAATTTTTTTCTTTATTTTTTTAATGATGCTATGGATTAATAAGAGAGATGAAAAAAATAATATTTATTTTCTTTATTTAAATAATTTTGTTATTAGAAGAAAAAAATATATTATTACATATTTACTATTTTACACATTATTTTACACAATATTAAATATTTTTATTATAATAATTAATGATTAAAAATAATTATAGTAGTAATATTGACTTTTTATCCAATTTTTTAAGTCCTCTCTTTTAAATAGAGAAAAAGTAAAAAAATGAAAAATAGACGTTATTTTATTTTCTCTCTTTATTTTTTTTATTTCCAAATATGGTAAATTGAAAATGCATTTTTATTTTTTTCATTTCATATTTTTTTTCAATCTAATCACTTGGAAAGAAGAAAATAACTCATCACCTTATTTTTCTTCATTCCCAAATAAGATAAAGTAAAAATATATATTTATTTTATATTCTTATTTTTTTCCACCATATTTTTCCTCCTTCCAAATATAGGTCTAATATATATTAATAAATATTTTTTAAAAAATTAAGATATATGAATTCATGCTAAATATCTTTAAAATTACGAGTTAATACTCATTTTAACTTCAATTAATATTATCAGAAATTATTAATTGAAGGGCAGAAGGGGTTACAATTGCGCCTAATTTAGTGTCAGAAAGTACGGCCCAAACAAAGGTAAAAATAGAGTGCTAGACACTTTATGAGAGTGACAAAAGTGATGTGGTGGTCCTCACGTGCCCTCACTAATTACTATTTTGTCTTTTCTACTTAGCAGCCTCCGATTCTGGACCATTTTAGTACGGTCCGCCTATTCCTAATTCACTCTTTAATATGTTAATCATATGCGACTGCCATACCCATTAATTTATTAATGTAATTTATTTTCTTACGAGTGATGATTATATTAGAATATCATCAACAGCATACTAGCATTTCACTACTTTGATTAATTCACAAACTGAATATGCATGTGCAAACTATAAACTAATAAGTACGGTAATCAATTCGCTTTTTGAATTTTGTTTGATCCATTTTAACAAAGTAAAACCAAGTGATGATAACGGGAAGATTTGTTTTGCGACAGGTAGAAGTGTTCATGGTTGTTTAGATGTACGGCTGTAGCGGAAGCTATGGGTATCCATGAAGCATTAAGTGGGGCGAAGGATAGCAATCTCTCCTTTGTTCAGGTTGAATCAGATGCGCTTTTGGTGGTGAATGCTATTAATGATTTTAGCATTTATTTAACGTATCTATTAGTTATATCCCTAAATTTGCAAATTTTTTTGCTCATTTGCTTACTAAAACAATAGTGTCGATGACAGATCGAGAGGAGTCACCTCTAGCTTTTTTATATTACAAAATTTGTATGCAGATGTTTCAAGGGAATAAATGGATTTTTTTTCAAAAAAAAAAAGAAAGAAAAACTAAGTAAATTAATGGCATAGCAGGGCGTTTAGAAAGAGCATAAAAGGAATGATAGGCATTAAATAATTGTGAATTAAAGGAAAGAAAATGAATGTGAGCCAGTCAAATCATTATTACCATGACAATATGAACAAGAGGAGGCTTACATTATTGAATCGTAATTATCGATCATTTCAATTCACATGTCATCTCAAAATAATATGGTTGGGGCGGGAAATGCTTCGTATAAAAAAGAAGGATTGAGATCACAATCACAGGTGCAAATAGATACTTGTTGTGTTATCTCACCATTGCCATATTATAAGGTATTCAGGCCTCTCATTGATGTCTCTTTGAAAAATTGTATTCATGGAGGATTTTGAGATACATTTCTTTCAAATAGATAAATTATTGTATTATCTCAATAGATTTATGATGTCAACTTTTATGAAAAAATTAATTCATAGTGGGGATTTTAACTAAATGAGGACCTCAATTAGTGGGGCTTTTAGCCTTTCACTCATTAGTCAAAAAGGTTTAAAGTAAAGAGGCTGACCCTTTTGAGCAAAGTTTATACGTTTAGGGCTAGGTGTTTTCCCTTTGGCTAATAAGAATATAAGATCACTTCTAATTTCTAAATTCTCAATATATCCATCTTTATTGAAAATTAACGCCATATGGCGATATTCTAGCACTGGCTGCCTAAACGGGTAGTTTTAAATATATTACCAGACAATATGAGTACTGGACCAGAATATCAAAAATTGGTGGGCATTCTGTAAATCACTTTGCATTTCTTGCCTTATGTCCACGTCTCAGGCCCAGCTCATAAACCCTAAAAAAATCAAACCCGAAGGAAATTCTTCAGTTTGTTAATAAGATTCAGCAGTAATTTTTATTTATCACGTCTTAGGCCTAGTTCTTTTCCTCTATTTTTTGGGATTAAATTCCATATCCCATAGCCTTGACTCTTGAGATGAAACCAATACCTCTAAACTAATGCTTTTAGTTAGGTCATTTGATTTTTACTTGAAAATGAGATGCAATCTTTATGAAATTCAGTCCTTGAAACATTTAAAACATTATATCTATTTACTTGATTAAGCTCAAAATGTGTCACAAATTTTTACGGATCTAAATAAAAGAAGTATAAATTGCTCTTACATATGGGTTTTTTTTTTAGGAAAAAAAAAAGGTGAAAATGATTAGGATGAATGTTTTAGTTGGATTGCCATTCAGTTCTTGCTCGAATTATGTCCGCCTTGTGGGCCTGGGATCGAACCAAGTGCGTAAATTCCAAGTCTGCTTTGCCATCATTATTTGGAGGTTGAGTTGTAACTGCTTGTTAAGGACTCGAGCAGGTTTGATCGTCGACACTCTCTTCTATGCTCAACTGTCATGCTTGTCATATTATATTCGCCCAGCACATTTATCGGCACACTCTATTTAACAGGACATCTTCAATTACTTATTGTTTCATTTCAAGTGATGATCGCAGAAGTAGTTGATCGCATAAGGTTGTGGTTTAGGTTTAGTTAGGCCCAAAATAGAGTAGGGCAGGCTTAAATGTCTCCTGGACCCAAGGATAGAATTTTGGAAAAAAAAAATACATAAATATTATTATAAGAAAAGGGAACTATATATAAATATACACCCTTATTTACTTTCTTTTAAAAATATAATTTTTTAAATTTTCTATTTAAAAAATATATCATATATTAATATATAAGTAGTATATTATGTGTGTATATATATAATATATTAATAATATATATAATGTAAATTTAATATATATTTATAATATACCAGTTGAATTTTAGTATATTTATATTAAATAAACCCATTTTTTTCAGATATTTCCTCCAAAAACTAACTTCTTTGCCGTTTATACAGTTCTATTTTCGCCGAGATATGGCAGATATTCAATGTATTTAATGGTTGTAATTTCCCCAACACCTGAAATCCTTAAATTTATACCAAATTTATCATCTTTGATGGCTACAAGAATCTGAAATGTCTATGGAATTTTTTTTTTTTTGGATCTGATCCAATTTAATTGTTCAAAATGCCATTGGACTGCCTTTTATGCTTCACAAGGCTCCTCCATTAGTAATGAGGATGGATGTTACACGTCGGTGGCTATTTCGGCTTCGCGTCTGGTCAGAAATGGCTCTTGAGCTAGGGCTGTTGATTCCAATTTTGTTCTAAATCTAAAAGAACCTCTCCTAAGTCACGACTGTCTTGGTCGAAAAGAAAAGCATGTGATGGCTACTGCTGGTGATTGGAGATTTTGAATTTACAGCAAAAAGTAAAGAAGAAACACATAGAGGAGGGGGAGAGAGAAAGAAGAAACGCAGAGAAGGGTGGGAGAGAAAGAACAAACGCAGAGAGAGGGTTTAAAGGAGAAAAATGCAGAGGAGGGAGGGGGTTTGGAGTATCATAAGCGCTTTTAGGTTAGGAGTCTATCTTTGAAAAGTAAATTTAAAATGATGTATTTAAGAAAAATGAAAAAATAAAAATTTTAAATTAGGAAAATATTTCTAATAAAATAATATAAAAAGGGAGGAATGATGTAATTTTGTTAGATTTTTTTGTTTAAAGTAAATTGATTAATCCGTCCAGAAAAATAATAAAAATTAGAAAATTTTCTTATTTACGTTGGTTAATAAATAAATTTATTATAAATCAGGTAATAATAAATTGTTATATATATATATAATTATTTTGCACACTTATTAATTTATAATAATTAGTTTTTCAATGAAAGTATTTATCAAGTACAAATAAAAAATGGATGATAGTTTTTTTATGAAATAAATTTATGAATCGATAAGTATTGTGAAAAAGCAAAATCTGTCCAAACATTGCATGATGCATACTTCAAGTCAAGGTGTCAGGTCAGGTTTCACCAACCTTATTCATCCAACAAACCATGAACACGTGGCCTGTGACTGGGGAAACGAACAAACCGGCTAAATTCTTATTATTTATCCGCAAATTATGGTGATTAAGGCAAAGATCATTCATTATTTTATTTAGTTTGCAAAGGCTAAATTCTTATTATTTATCCGTAGATTGCAAATGGACCTGCGCCTTTGTTATCCCATCGCAGCGCCCCTCTGGACGGTGCTAAACTCACTTCGACACGTTGAAGGCAGAATCCGATACTGGCTCTCTGATTGCCATGTGTCCTCTATCCTCCCATTTAAGTTATTGCCTTCCCCCCACCCCTTGGGTCATCTCCCAAAATTTTGTGCACTTTGTCTTCAATATCTCCTAACCGTTTTCACATTCTCATTTGTTGACTGGTCTTTTCTGTTTTAGTTAGAACCCACATCAACCAACACAACATCATCAAACTATGAGTCGTTTGTGGACGTTGCTCACTCGTGTTCATGCTCTTTCTGGGTAGTAATTTTCGTTTTTCTTTTTATTTAATTTGATTAATCGATTTTTTCATGATTATAAATTAGTTTATCTCGTTTTTAATTTATGGTTTTTTTTTTCCGGTTAATCTTGTACAGGCCAGTCTTGATGTTGCTGTACCCCTTGTAAGAAGCTCTACATATTATGGATTGCTTTTTTTTTAAAAAAAATAAAAAATACATACATACATATTCAGCAAATGATCAAATTAAAAGTTTTTGCACTCTTAATTTGTTTGGGTTTTGTTTTTAGATATGCTTCAGTAATGGCCATAGAGAGCCCCGCCAAATTGGATGATGAACAGTGGCTTGCTTATTGGATCATCTATTCATTTCTAACTCTTACGGAGATGGTCCTCCAATCCGTCTTAGAGTGGTAATTAAGTGTGAATTTTTGAATTGGATCAAGAGGATTAATTACTTCATTTGAATGTAAATTAATTAATTGATTAATTCCTGGGTTTAAATTTGAATTTGTAGGATTCCCATCTGGTACACTGTGAAGCTAGTGTTGGTGGCATGGCTAGTTCTACCGCAGTTCAGAGGAGCAGCTTTTATCTATGAAAGATTTGTGAGGGAAAATATCAAGAAGTACAGCGGGAGCGGGGGAAAACATCATCATTCTCATCCCAGTTCCCCTAATGGCAGCAGTGGGAAGGGAAAGAACAAGTTTGTTCAATTCATTACTCCAAAGAAAGTAAGTCACCCAAATTACGTATGTACGTTAATGATCACAAGCATGCTTTAATATTAGTTCATGCTTTATGGAGGAACCACGGGTTTTGAGGCCAAATCTTGAAACTTTGTTATGAGAGAGTTCTTGATTTGTGGGGACACACAGAACTTAAAGGAGATTAATTAAGATCTTTATGCTCGACACGACACTTAGGGAAATTATTAGGAATTAATTTCTTCATATTTGCAGCTTTTTTCTCTCTCTCTCTCTCGATGTGTAATGAATATGCATATGGACAGGGAGAGCATGAGGATTACTGAAGAAGAATAAGAAAAAGAGAAGAGATAAATGTGTTGGTCTGGCATTGGTAGAGCGGACGCTGTAATTCCTTCAGTTGTGGGTTTGGGATTTAGGTATTTCTCCTCTCTAAGTTGGTAATGGTTTGTAAATCTCTTAAACCTTTGAATGTGCAAGTTTGACTAGATGAAGCTGTTGAAATGTGACAATCCCACATCGGAAAGATTTCAATTTTCCACCATAGCATTAGCCTATAAAAGGGCTTAATCTCTCTCTTAACAATTCATCCCAAAAACCACCAATCTCTCTACTTCTAAGATTGGTTGTATTTTTCCTCTCTCTCTTGTAATATTTCACTTTGTAATATTTCTTTGAAATAGTGAAATATTATTTTAGTAGTGTCCGAGGACGTAGGCATAATTGGCCGAACCTCGTTAAATTCTGGTGTTCCTTTTATTTCTATTTAATAGCTATTGTCGGGTCTTTTACTTTGTGATATATTGTGCTTTAAATTATCTTAGAAAAATTCTGTCACCAAGACTCAAGAGTCTAAGGAAGTTGGTTTTTAAGGGAAACCATTTGTGACTCCACCAACTACCTGGGAATTTTTCTTTGTCTTAATTTTTGGCACAATTATTCATTTTGGTGGAAACTAACCCGATTTTCACAACAATTGGTATCAGAGCCAAGGTTACTGAGTTATATGCTCTGTGGTTGCGGCGTAAGCTGATCTTCCACATCAGAAAGGTTTCCTTGGATTCTTGGGTATTCCGCATTTGAAAGCTATTAAATAGTCTTAAAAAGGAAATGGCAAGAGACGGACAAAAATCCACAATGGACACAACAGCTTCTACTTCATCAATTTTGGCGAGAACTGCTGTGGCAAATACGAGAATTGCAGTGGAGATTTTTGATGGTACAGGCCATTTCGGCATGTGGCAAGGTGAAGTTCTAGACGCCTTATTTCAGCAAGGCTTAGACATTGCCATTGAGGGAGAAAAGCCAGAAGGTGCAGATGAGAAGGAATGGAAGACAATCAATCGTTTGGCATGTGGTACAATTCGATCGTGCCTGTCCAGAGAGCAGAAGTATGCCTTTTGTAAAGAAACTTCTGCAAGTAAATTGTGGAAGGCACTGGAGGAAAAATTCTTGAAAAAGAGCAGTCAAAATAAGCTTCATATGAAGAAAAGACTGTTCAGATTCACATATGTTCCTGGTACCACGATGAATGATCACATCACCAATTTCAATCAACTTGTAGCAGATCTGATGAACTTGGATGTGACATTTGAAGATGAAGATTTGGCCCTAATGCTGTTGGGATCCCTTCCTGAGGAGTTTGAGTTTCTAGAAACTACTCTACTCCATGGGAAAGCTGAGGTGTCTCTTAGTGAAGTATGTGCTGCACTATACAGCTATGAATTGAGGAGAAAAGACAAGAAGGATAGCACCAGTGGAGCAGCTGAAGCTTTGATAGTAAGAGGCCGTTCGAAAAATAAGAACAGGGGAAAGAAAGATAGATCAAAGTCCAGAGTGGGCAAAGATGAATGTGCCTTTTGTCGAGAAAAGGGGCACTGGAAGAAAGATTGTCCTAAGTTGAGAAGCAAATCTGGCAAAGGCAAGTCTGTTGCAGATTCAAATGTAGCTGAATGTGATGATTCAGATTTTTCATTAGCATTGATGTCATCAATAAGCAGTTCGACTGCTTGGATCCTGGATTCAGGCTGTAGCCACCATATGTGTCCCAATCGGGAATGGTTTTTCGATTTTAAAGAAATTGAAGGTGGAGTTGTCTATACAGCAAATGACAGCCCTTGCAAAACAACTGGAATTGGTTCAATCCAATTGAGGAATCGTGATGGATCAATCAGAATTCTGACAGACGTAAGATATGTGCCCAGTCTGACGAAAAACCTCATTTCTATGGGAATCCTTGGGAGAAAGGGTTTCACTATAATCATTAAAAATGAAGTAATGAAGGTTATATCTGGAGCACTTGTGGTGATGAAAGGAGTTCAAAGGAGCAACAACTTGTATTACTATGAAGGCAATACAGTTGTTGGAACAACAGCAGCAGTTTCTAGTGATGACCATGAGCTAGAAATAACCAGATTGTGGCATATGCGCTTGGGGCATGCAGGCGAAAAATCCTTGAAACTTCTGGCGAATCAAAGATTATTGCAAGGAGTGCGAACCTGCAAATTAGACTTCTGTGAGCATTGCATCAAAGGGAAGCAGACGAGAGTGAAGTTTGACACTGCAATCCATGATACCAAGGGTATTCTGGATTATGTTCACTCAGATGTATGGGGTCCTTCCAAAACTGCTTCAATGGGAGGTAAACACTACTATGTTACCTTTGTTGATGATTGTTCAAGAAGAGTATGGGTGTATACAATGAAGACAAAGGATGAAGTGTTGGAAGTTTTTCTCATCTGGAAGAAGATGGTAGAAACTCAGACGGGCAGAAAGATCAAGTGTCTTCGAACAGACAATGGCGGAGAGTACACAAGTGATCCCTTCATGAAAGTTTGCAGAAATGAAGGAATTGTTCGACATTTCACTGTCAGAAATACACCACAACAGAATGGGGTGGCTGAACGCATGAACCGAACTCTACTGGAGAAAGTTCGGTGTATGTTGTCTAATGCTGGATTAGGCAGACAGTTTTGGGCTGAGGCTGTAACATACGCATGTCATCTCATTAATCGTTTGCCATCAACTGCTATCAATGGCAAAACACCTTTGGAGGTGTGGTATGGAAAACCTGCTACAGATTATAATTCCTTACATGTGTTTGGTTCCACTGCATACTATCATGTTAAGGAATCAAAGTTAGATCCAAGGGCAAAGAAAGCTATCTTTATGGGGATATCCTCTGGTATCAAAGGATATCGACTATGGTGCCCAGAGACGAAGAAAATAATCTTTAGTAGAGATGTTACCTTTGATGAGTCTACCATGTTAAAGGTAACAAAGGAGCAGACGGATGGTTCTCCACAGCAGGTGGAGGAAACTCCCAAACAGGTGGAGTTTGATAGAAGAAGAATTGTTGATCCAGCAATTGTAAAGTCTGATAAAATTACTCCTACGGAAGAAGAGGAGATAATGGTAGAAAATGGATCAGATGAGGATGCAGAGGTTTCAGCACAAGAACCTCCTCAGCAACTTGAGCCAATTGCACTACGAAAGCCGAAAAGGAAGATTAAGAAACCTGCTCGACTTGAAGATATGACTAATTATACATCTTCAGTAGATGATGAGATTCCTTCCACTTATTGTGAAGCTATTCAAAGCTCAGAAGAAGAAAAGTGGAGAAAGGCTATGGAAGAAGAGATGCAGTCCCTTGAAAAGAATCAGACATGGAAGCTAGCAAGTCTGCCAAAGGGAAAGAAAGCAATTGGCTGTAAATGGGTTTATGCAAAGAAAGACGGATTTCCTGATAAGAATGATATCCGCTACAAGGCAAGATTGGTAGCTAAAGGCTACGCTCAGAAGGAGGGAATTGATTATAATGAAGTGTTTTCTCCAGTTGTAAAACATTCCTCCATAAGAATACTGCTGGCTTTGGTAGCACAATTTGATCTGGAACTAGTTCAGCTGGATGTAAAAACTGCATTTTTACATGGAGACTTAGAAGAAGAAATCTACATGACTCAGCCAGAAGGATTTAAAGTTGCTGAAAAAGAAAATTTGGCGTGCAAGTTGAGCAAATCGTTGTATGGATTGAAGCAATCTCCAAGACAGTGGTACAAACGATTTGACAAGTTTATGATAAGGCAGAAATACACAAGAAGCAAATATGATCATTGTGTATATTTACGCAAGCTACGGGATGGTTCCTTTATCTATCTCCTCCTTTATGTTGATGATATGCTGATAGCTTCAAAAGATGAAGGAGAGATTCAGAAGTTAAAAGCTCAACTAAATCAGGAATTTGAAATGAAGGATTTAGGGGAAGCTAAGAAGATTCTCGGTATGGAGATATGCAGAGACAGAAAATTGGGGAGACTTTGTTTGACTCAGAAACAATATCTGAGAAAAGTACTAAAGCGTTTTGGGATAAATGAGAATACAAAACCAGTTAGTACTCCACTTGCTCCTCATTTTAAGCTCAGTGCATCTTTATCTCCGAAAAGTGATGAAGAACGAGAATATATGTCAAAGGTTCCATATGCAAATGCTGTTGGTAGCTTGATATATGCAATGGTGTGTACGAGGCCTGACATTTCACAAGCAGTTGGAGTTGTGAGCAGGTACATGCATGATCCTGGCAAAGGACATTGGCAAGCTGTGAAATGGATTCTACGGTATATTCAGAATACTGTAGATGTTGGTATAATGTTTGAGCGGGATGAGAAAAGTGGTCAATATATAGTTGGATATTGTGATTCCGACTATGCAGGTGATTTAGACAAACGTCGATTTACTACCGGTTATGTGTTCACACTTGCAAAGGCACCGGTTAGTTGGAAGTCCACCTTACAGTCAACAGTTGCTTTGTCTACAACAGAGGCAGAGTACATGGCAGTTTCAGAAGCTGTTAAGGAGGCAATTTGGCTTCAGGGGTTGTTGAATGACTTGGGAATTGGTCAGAAGCATGTCAAAGTGCATTGTGACAGTCAAAGTGCTATTTGTTTAGCAAAGAATCAAGTTTATCATACAAGGACGAAGCATATCGATGTTCGATATCATTTTGTACGGGAAATTCTTGAAGATGGTGGGATACTTCTTCAGAAGATTTTGACTGCTGAAAATCCCGCAGATATGACAACAAAAGTTGTGACAGGTGTCAAGTTCCAACATTGTTTGGACTTGATAAATGTTATTAGAATTTGAAATTGGGCGCTTTGAATCGCATTTGGAGACATTACTGAAATTTGTAATATAAGAGTTTAGAGGATGTTTGTTTGGAATTGTGAGATTGTCAAGGTGGAGATTTGTTGAAATGTGACAATCCCACATCGGAAAGATTTCAATTTTCCACCATAGCATTAGCCTATAAAAGGGCTTAATCTCTCTCTTAACAATTCATCCCAAAAACCACCAATCTCTCTACTTCTAAGATTGGTTGTATTTTTCCTCTCTCTCTTGTAATATTTCACTTTGTAATATTTCTTTGAAATAGTGAAATATTATTTTAGTAGTGTCCGAGGACGTAGGCATAATTGGCCGAACCTCGTTAAATTCTGGTGTTCCTTTTATTTCTATTTAATAGCTATTGTCGGGTCTTTTACTTTGTGATATATTGTGCTTTAAATTATCTTAGAAAAATTCTGTCACCAAGACTCAAGAGTCTAAGGAAGTTGGTTTTTAAGGGAAACCATTTGTGACTCCACCAACTACCTGGGAATTTTTCTTTGTCTTAATTTTTGGCACAATTATTCATTTTGGTGGAAACTAACCCGATTTCCACAACAGAAGCAACCTAATTATGACCTTTCATCATCTAATCTTAGTGTATTAATGTTTGAAAATATAAGATCATACCAATTCAAATTTTCTAATATTTAAGTCGATTCAATTAATATTTGGTCCTACGACTAAAACTGAACGTTGCACCCCCTACATATAACCATTGATTGGATGAAGATGTAAGATTGCAGACGTGGCATTGATGTTTCTGGAGGGATGACGTTAATATTTTTGGACGACTTGGTTTTAGGCCAGTTAGAAGGGAATAACTAATGTAGGTGTACGGCCCAACCGTCGGTAACCCCAGCCCCATATCCATTGGTTTCGAACTCGGATCATGATTAGTAATAACTAATAACCATGGATGACTGGTGGGGTTGTTTGAGCTCCCAGGAGTGTTATGAGAAAAGGGAAATTAATTGGAAAAGGAGAAGGGCCTATAACCATATAGAATGTCGAAGAAATATCGATTCCGTTAACACCAAACTTTGCTATGGCCCAACTAATATGCCCCTTTATTAGCTTAATATACAAATTAATGAATGTACCTAAAGAAAGTCCTTTCTTTGTTCTTTTCTTTTTTTTAAAAAAAAAAGAACCACTTATAAATATAGTTAAAATAAAATAATCAAATAATTCAACCTGCCAACTGATAAGAGAATTCGCATTTCCTGTGCAGTTTTGTTGGCTACTTGGGTTCAAAAAAGCCAATTTGATCCATTAAAAATGCTTAAAATAGGAGCATCTTTTGACATTATATAATGCTTGTACTTCTACGTACATGCACGTATAGGAGCATGTACAGAGAGGATTAGGAATATAACTTTGCGTATCCATATCTAATCAATCTATCCTCTTTGAAATGAAGAATTTCAAGCACGCGCAATCCCCAAGAAAGTTCCATTCCATCACCAGTTGTTCTCCTCTTTTATGATTAACACACCACCATGTGCTAAAAGCACTCTTTACATATGATACATCTATGCTTCCTTTATTTATGCATCAAGGTAATTAAATTAACAATTGTTGGATCAGTAGACAACTATATCAATGCAAATCATACTTTGCCAAACATTTTCTTTTGGGTTACTGCTATGAAGTTTCATTTATTCGATAAATGAATTGCATTCTTTTTTCTTAATTTAGTTTAAGAAGAATATTCCTGAACTGCAAATAAGCATGTGATGTTCATTAGTGGTGGAGCTTGACTTCAAGTTCTTGAGGTAAAACTAAAAGTATCTAAACAGTAAAAATTCTTAATTTAAGAAAAAAATCTCACTAAACAAAACATTATCTTCAATTGCCATAACTAAGTTTAATAAAAAAAAAATTATAGACAACTTACAAATTAGCAAATAAAATGCATAAACAACTAATAAATTAATAAATAAAATATAGAAAAATTATTTTTTATAATTTATAATTATATTATATATATAAGAAAGTTTTAAAATTTTGGGATGCCGTGACTCTCCATAAACTCACTAAGCTCTGCCCTAACGTTCATGATCTTTATATCGAAAGGAAAAGTAGGTAAAAAAAAAAATTAGAAGCATGAGATAAAATGTATGACATGGGCCATCCTGCTCTCTCTCTTTCTTCCACCTAAAAATACAGCACAAATACAAATACAAAATTTAAATTGTCTCAATTCTTCCAGTCGATTCACGACATTTACCCTTTAACAAAAGCTGTACTTTCTTTTCAATCTTTTCCAATAAAGAAAATTAAATGGATACCCTTAAGAGAGAACAAACTGTAATGATTAAATATTTACCTTTGACCTCCAAATGGCATTTACCCCCAACTGAACCAACAACGAGGCTACCTTCTCACCGAAAGTAATTGCCTAAATACTTCCTCTTGACAAATCTCAAGAATTCTTTTGCTACCTAATAAAGCTACTTGAACCACTAAAATTTGAAGATTACATAAATACTCCAAAGCACAAGAAATGCAGATGTTGATAGAATATGAATACAAGTAAAGAAGATGATGGTATTGGTGATCCCCCATACCTCCATATCATTCCCAAAACAAGCAAAAAAACAATTGGCCTCAGTTATAAGGAAATATATATGTAAATTTTTATAGAGTTGGTTCACACACACATTCACATATATATTATTTAGATTTTCGATGATATTTTGAGTTCGTAAAATATCAGGGAAAAAAAAATATTTTGTTTGTTTATCTGTTTAAATGTGGATGAGTGGATCCATATATTATATCATTTTTGCTGGGAATAAAGCTTGCAATTATTCTAGACTCTAGAGGCCATTCGATGGACAATAAACTTGAGAAGTGTGTCTATGGTGCTAGATAAGGCTGCTAATTATTATGATTATAAACCTAGGAAGCTAATGTCATTATTGAAAACTCTTCCATTCAGATGAGGAAATTGAAATTCAAGAACTTAATTTAAGATCCACACTTGCAAAGGAAAAAAAAGAAGAAGCTTAAGCTAAATTCTAATGATGCATCAAATCTACACTCAAAATTAATGAATTAGGTTTATTTTCTACAATCTATATATCTACTAAACCAAAGATAAATTATGCGTAAAAAATTCACAATCTCCGGCATTCAATTTAAAAATTTCATTCCCAATTGAAGGGAACAAGATTAACATTGAAGCATATTTCATCTTTCATCATTAACCTAACCCCTACCTCTATATGTTCCTGTTGTGGAAATCGGGTTAGTTTCCACCAAAATGAATAATTGTGCCAAAAATTAAGACAAAGAAAAATTCTCAGGTAGTTGGTGGAGTCACAAATGGTCTCCCTTAAAAACCAACTTCCTTAGACTCTTGAGTCTTGGTGACAGAATTTTTCTAAGATAATTTAAAGCACAATATATCACAAAGTAAAAGACCCGACAATAGCTATTAAATAGAAATAAAAGGAACACCAGAATTTAACGAGGTTCGGCCAATTATGCCTACGTCCTCGGACACTACTAAAATAATATTTCACTATTTCAAAGAAATATTACAAAGTGAAATATTACAAGAGAGAGAGGAAAAATACAACCAATCTTAGAAGTAGAGAGATTGGTGGTTTTTGGGATGAATTGTTAAGAGGGGATGAAGTCCTTTTATAGCCTAATGCTATGGTGGAAAAATCATCTCTTTCCGATGTGGGATTGTCATATTTCAACAAATCTCCACCTTGACAATCTCACAATTCCAAACAAACATCCTCTAAACTCTTATATTACAAATTTCAGTAATGTCTCCAAATGCGCTTCAAAGCGCCCAATTTCAAATTCTAATAACATTTATCAAGTCCAAACAATGTTGGAACTTGACACTTGTCACAACTTTCGTTGCCATATCTACGGGATTTTCAGCAGTCAAAATTTTCTGAAGAAGTATCCCACCATCTTCAAGAATTTCCCGTACAAAATGATATCGAACATCGATATGCTTCGTCCTTGTATGATAAACTTGATTCTTTGCTAAACAAATAGCACTTTGACTGTCACAATGCACTTTGACATGCTTCTGACCAATTCCCAAGTCATTCAACAACCCCTGAAGCCAAATTGCCTCCTTAACAGCTTCTGAAACTGCCATGTACTCTGCCTCTGTTGTAGACAAAGCAACTGTTGACTGTAAGGTGGACTTCCAACTAACCGGTGCCTTTGCAAGTGTGAACACATAACCGGTAGTAGATCGACGTTTGTCTAAATCACCTGCATAGTCGGAATCACAATATCCAACTATATATTGACCACTTTTCTCATCCCGCTCAAACATTATACCAACATCTACAGTATTCTGAATATACCGTAGAATCCATTTCACAGCTTGCCAATGTCCTTTGCCAGGATCATGCATGTACCTGCTCACAACTCCAACTGCTTGTGAAATGTCAGGCCTCGTACACACCATTGCATACATCAAGCTACCAACAGCATTTGCATATGGAACCTTTGACATATATTCTCGTTCTTCATCACTTTTCGGAGATAAAGATGCACTGAGCTTAAAATGAGGAGCAAGTGGAGTACTAACTGGTTTTGTATTCTCATTTATCCCAAAACGCTTTAGTACTTTTCTCAGATATTGTTTCTGAGTCAAACAAAGTCTCTCCAATTTTCTGTCTCTGCATATCTCCATACCGATAATCTTCTTAGCTTCCCCTAAATCCTTCATTTCAAATTCCTGATTTAGTTGAGCTTTTAACTTCTGAATCTCTCCTTCATCTTTTGAAGCTATCAGCATATCATCAACATAAAGGAGGAGATAGATAAAGGAACCATCCCGTAGCTTGCGTAAATATACACAATGATCATATTTGCTTTTTGTGTATTTCTGCCTTATCATAAACTTGTCAAATCGTTTGTACCACTGTCTTGGAGATTGCTTCAATCCATACAACGATTTGCTCAACTTGCACGCCAAATTTTCTTTTCCAGCAACTTTAAATCCTTCTGGCCGAGTCATGTAGATTTCTTCTTCTAAGTCTCCATGTAAAAATGCAGTTTTTACATCGAGCTGAACTAGTTCCAGATCAAATTGTGCTACCAAAGCCAGCAGTATTCTTATGGAGGAATGTTTTACAACTGGAGAAAATACTTCATTATAATCAATTCCCTCCTTCTGAGCGTAACCTTTAGCTACCAATCTTGCCTTGTAGCGGATATCATTCTTATCAGGAAATCCGTCTTTCTTTGCATAAACCCATTTACAGCCAATTGCTTTCTTTCCCTTTGGCAGACTTGCTAGCTTCCATGTCTGATTCTTTTCAAGGGACTGCATCTCTTCTTCCATAGCCTTTCTCCACTTTTCTTCTTCTAAGCTTTGAATAGCTTCACAATAAGTGGAATGAATCTCATCATCTACTGAAGATGTATAATTAGTCATATCTTCAAGTCGAGCAGGTTTCTTAATCTTCCTTTTCGGCTTTCGTAGTGCAATTGGCTCAAGTTGCTGAGGAGGTTCTTGTGCTGAAACCTCTGCTTCCTCATCTGATCCATTTTCTACCATTATCTCATCTTCTTCCGTAGGAGTAATTTTATCAGATTCTACAATTGCTGGATCAACAATTCTTCTTCTATCAAACTCCACCTGTTTGGGAGTTTCCTCCACCTGCTGTGGAGAACCATCCGTCTGTTCCTTTGTTACCTTTAACATGGTAGACACATCAAAGGTAACATCTCTACTAAAGATTATTTTCTTTGTCTCTGGGCACCATAGTCGATATCCTTTGATACCAGAGGATATCCCCATAAAGATAGCTTTCTTTGCCCTTGAATCTAACTTTGATTCCTTAACATGATAGTATGCAGTGGAACCAAACACATGTAAGGAATTATAATCTGTAGCAGGTTTTCCATACCACACCTCCAAAGGTGTTTTGCCATTGATAGCAGTTGATGGCAAACGATTAATGAGATGACATGCGTATGTTACAGCCTCAGCCCAAAACTGTCTGCCTAATCCAGCATTAGACAACATACACCGAACTTTCTCCAGTAGAGTTCGGTTCATGCGTTCAGCCACCCCATTCTGTTGTGGTGTATTTATGACAGTGAAATATCGAACAATTCCTTCATTTCTGCAAACTTTCATGAAGGGATCACTTGTGTACTCTCCGCCATTGTCTGTTCGAAGACACTTGATCTTTCTGCCCGTCTGAGTTTCTACCATCTTCTTTCATATGAGAAAAACTCCCAACACTTCATCCTTTGTCTTCATTGTATACACCCATACTCTTCTTGAACAATCATCAACAAAGGTAACATAGTAGTGTTTACCTCCCATTGAAGCAGTTTTGGAAGGACCCCATACATCTGAGTGAACATAATCCAGAATACCCTTGGTATCATGGATTGCAGTGCCAAACTTCACTCTCGTCTGCTTCCCTTTGATGCAATGCTCACAGAAGTCTAATTTGCAGGTTCGCACTCCTTGCAATAATTCTTGATTCGCCAGAAGTTTCAAGGATTTTTCGCCTGCATGCCCCAAGCGCATATGCCACAATCTGGTTATTTCTAGCTCATGGTCATCACTAGAAACTGCTGCTGTTGTTCCAACAACTGTATTGCCTTCATAGTAATACAAGTTGTTGCTCCTTTGAACTCCTTTCATCACCACAAGTGCTCCAGATATAACCTTCATTACTTCATTTTTAATGATTATAGTGAAACCCTTTCTCCCAAGGATTCCCATAGAAATGAGGTTTTTCGTCAGACTGGGCACATATCTTACGTCTGTCAGAGTTCTGATTGATCCGTCACGATTCCTCAATTGGATTGAACCAATTCCAGTTGTTTTGCAAGGGCTGTCATTTGCTGTATAGACAACTCCACCTTCAATTTCTTTAAAATCGAAAAACCATTCCCGATTGGGACACATATGGTGGCTACAGCCTGAATCCAGGATCCAAGCAGTCGAACTGCTTATTGATGGCATCAATACTAATGAAAAATCTGAATCATCACATTCAGCTACATTTGAATCTGCAACAGCCTTGCCTTTGCCAGATTTGCTTCTCAACTTAGGACAATCTTTCTTCCAGTGCCCCTTTTCTCGACAAAAGGCACATTCATCTTTGCCCACTCTGGACTTTGATCTGTCTTTATTTCCCCTGTTCTTATTTTTCGAACGGCCTCTTACTATCAAAGCTTCAGCTGCTCCACTGGTGCTATCCTTCTTGTCTTTTCTCCTCAATTCATAGCTGTATAGTGCAGCACATACTTCACTAAGAGACACCTCAGCTTTCCCATGGAGTAGAGTAGTTTCTAGAAACTCAAACTCCTCAGGAAGGGATCCCAACAGCATTAGGGCCAAATCTTCATCTTCAAATGTCACATCCAAGTTCATCAGATCTGCTACAAGTTGATTGAAATTGGTGATGTGATCATTCATCGTGGTACCAGGAACATATGTGAATCTGAACAGTCTTTTCTTCATATGAAGCTTATTTTGACTGTTCTTTTTCAAGAATTTTTCCTCCAGTGCCTTCCACAATTTACTTGCAGAAGTTTCTTTACAAAAGGCATACTTCTGCTCTCTGGACAGACACGATCGAATTGTACCACATGCCAAACGATTGATTGTCTTCCATTCCTTCTCATCTGCACCTTCTGGTTTTTCTCCCTCAATGGCAATGTCTAAGCCTTGCTGAAATAAGGCGTCTAGAACTTCACCTTGCCACATGCCGAAATGGCCTGTACCATCAAAAATCTCCACTGCAATTCTCGTATTTGCCACAGCAGTTCTCGCCAAAATTGATGAAGTAGAAGCTGTTGTGTCCATTGTGGATTTTTGTCCGTCTCTTGTCATTTCCTTTTTAAGACTATTTAATAGCTTTCAAATGCGGAATACCCAAGAATCCAAGGAAACCTTTCTGATGTGGAAGATCAGCTTACGCCGCAACCATAGAGCATATAACTCAGTAACCTTGGCTCTGATACCAATTGTTGTGGAAATCGGGTTAGTTTCCACCAAAATGAATAATTGTGCCAAAAATTAAGACAAAGAAAAATTCCCAGGTAGTTGGTGGAGTCACAAATGGTCTCCCTTAAAAACCAACTTCCTTAGACTCTTGAGTCTTGGTGACAGAATTTTTCTAAGATAATTTAAAGCACAATATATCACAAAGTAAAAGACCCGACAATAGCTATTAAATAGAAATAAAAGGAACACCAGAATTTAACGAGGTTCGGCCAATTATGCCTACGTCCTCGGACACTACTAAAATAATATTTCACTATTTCAAAAAAATATTACAAAGTGAAATATTACAAGAGAGAGAGGAAAAATACAACCAATCTTAGAAGTAGAGAGATTGGTGGTTTTTGGGATGAATTGTTAAGAGGGGATGAAGTCCTTTTATAGCCTAATGCTATGGTGGAAAAATCATCTATTTCCGATGTGGGATTGTCATATTTCAACAGTTCCACTCTGTCTGCAGAACTATGAACATAGTGATGGATTCAATGAGATCAGCTTAAACTGACCGCTATGACTAATTTAAAGTAGGAATTATGAAATTTGAAACCAACAAGCTTTCCAAGAACAAAAAAGAACTATAATCTAAATTAAGGCTTTACTATCATAACTAAGATTTATATTTTTCTCCTCATAACCTCAAAGTCCCAGTAACTTTAAAAATACCCTACGTCCTCTGTCTTATGTTTGCTGTCCTTTTCTGTCCACTCAACAATGTGCACAATTATGAAAGGAAAAGCTAAAACGACTATATTAAGAAATCCCCCACTTCTCTTCCAATGAGCACCCTAGAGAGAAAAAGAAAACTAGTGCCCTTTTTAAGTGGAGTTCTTTAACGTGTTGAAATGAAGAAATATATCTTATGTACCCAATATCACTGAGGATTGCTGTGCCTTTACCACATGGTCGAGGAAATGATGCACTGGCTCAATCAATAGGGCAAATATGAGATAAAACATGAACCACGTCTAATACACTTCATTCCCAATTGGCTAAGATACATAGTGCTTCCTTGATGTTAAGCAACTAATATCAGCTGCTTCTAGCAAGTATGCTCAATCTAGCCTTTAACAATCATAAATCAAATATCACAAAGTTAATGGTCATCAATATTATCTAATCTAAACTTGTTAGTCAATACTCAAGAAATAAAATCGTCTAAATTAGACATTTTTTGTACATAGAGTAGAAAGGAGAATATCTACTCTGGTTAACCTTGATAATCACTATAGGAGTTTTGTTACCGGACCTTGAAAGCAACTAACGGAAAGCAGGTGACTGTAAAAGAAAAAGAAACCAATAAGAATCACTCTTCTGAACCTTTTCATAAAGTCATCTTCCCATAAGAAATAAAGGTAAAGTAGCATCCAGTAAATTACCAAATTAACCTTTTTTCCTCGCTATATAAGACAGCGTTCACAATGCTTTATGTTCAGTCAGATGACAATTCTTCCTAATCTCTGAAATTTGCCTCTGGACTCTTCTCCAGAATTACCTCTAATTTTTTATTTTTTGATTGATTGAGATTTAACTTTCAGGTTAGATCCCAGCTAAGTCCACCTGTAAGCATTACTTTTGAAATGAATTTTATCCAGCTTCACAAGATTCATGCAATTAACAAGTCCAAGAAGCATCAATTCCTTGACAATTTTTTCCTGTATTCCATTACAGTGATAACTTGCAGTCTTTTCTGTTCTAGCCCTTTCTGGTTCCCCTTCTTACTTTCCTCAGTCAAGCTTCTCATTTTTGTCTCCCTTCCAAAAATCAGTTCTTTTCTCCTCAACCACAAGTTTATTTTCATAGTTGGCAACCTCATCGTGATTCTCCTTATCGGAGACTCCAAGTTCTTTGCTTCAAACTCTCGTCCAGGCCCTAGTGATGTGTACTACAATGAGTACATTAACAGAAAAAGAGATCTGCAAAGTTCTACAATGGGAGAGAAGAAAGATGGGAAGGCAGAGATTTTGATTAAAGAAAATGTTATAAAGAGTAGTGAAGCAATAAAAATGGAAGTCAAAGTTTGGGATGAGGAAAAATTAGAAGTAGAAAAGCAAAGAGAGGATTTACATGGAGAAGATGAGCCTAATTTGCCTACGGAGGAATTGAACAGAAGGGCTGATGACTTTATTGCAAGGGTTAACAGACAAAGGAGGCAGGAAGCTAGACTACTACTTTGTTGAGCCACAGAGCCGGAAATTAGTGAAATAACGGTAGAGATGCAATACCACAAACTGTGTGGAAGAATAACATACTTCATTGGTTGTTGGTTGTCGGTTTTAACAATTTGGAAACTTTTTCTTGTTTGGGTCCAATTAGCTCTGTTTGTACTTATCCTACTATATATATCCATAGAAGCATGAGTAGCAAGGCTTCAACCTTTTAGATGACAAAGCCAACCAGTATCTAGATTCATTTTTATTATTGTATAAGCTTAATTTTGAAATTAATCCGGAAAAGAGAGAGTGGGTCATCTGATGCTGCGCGAGAACTAAAAAAACCAGGTTTTACACCAGCTTCTCATCATGTGAAACTAACTCTTGATACTTCTCTCATTCAAGCCTAAATGCAAACACCTTGAGTGCGAGATCAAAGCTGAAATCAATATCTCTTACCTGCAACACACATTCGATTACCATCCATAGTTGCTCTTTCATACAATAACACAAATCAAATAACCTCATTACAGTGTTACAAGAACCCAACTAGCTAAAACAATATAAAATAAACACAGGGAGAGTATTGATAGTCGGAGAAAACCCTACATCCATTCAAAATCAACCATTTAAAGATACAAATAATAATTATAAAAAAAGTTAAAAACTGTTTTTTGAACACCTAAAAGCAATCACAAATACTACTGATAAATAATGTAAATCAACATGCTATTGCAAGATTTAGATCAAAATGCAGCTGCCGTTTCTCGATGAATTACAAAACTCAAGACATACGATGATAATATGACAAAGAAACTAATTTTTGCTTGAACTGCATATTGATGAAACCTAATTAAGGTAGCTTAATACTAAAAATTGGAATAGTATTAGGAATTTAGTTTGTTTTTGAACTAAAGGATTAACTTAATTGGGGAAGCTGCAATTGCAAGGATAAATCACAAATGTGGAAGGCCATGGATAAAATTGGGGGAAGGCAAAGGTGCCAATACCACCTTCTTGTCTTTTCCAAGTTCTACTTTCCCTTTGATCGGTTTAATAGATCGATTATATAAAATCTTTTTGGACAAATTTATTTTTGTTAATTTTCAGTGTGAGAGAAATTAAATAGACATGGATCTCATACACAATTTCCTCAACTTAGTGGCCCCTCCTTTCAGCTTGATTCTGCCAGTTCTTTTTCTTGCAGCGTTATCTTCTTTTCAAGTCTTTCTTTTTCCTTTTCTACACCATTTTCAGCGAGGATGTTTCAGGGCAGGTCGTCCTTATAACTGGTGTTTCTTCAGGTATAGGAGAGGTAATTAATTAATTAATTCACTTACCTATACTAATTGATTATATTTTCAATTAGATTTTATCAGAAACAATTTAAGTTTTTTTTTTTCAAAGCATTTGGCGTATCAGCGGGCAAGAAGAGGAGCCAGCTTAGCCCTGGTAGCACGCAGAGAGAAAGCACTGACAGAAGTTGTATAAAGAGCGGAAGAATTGGACTCTCCTGATGTTCTTATGATTGTTGCTGATGTACAGAAGGCTGATGATTGCAATCGTATGGTTGAGGAAACTCAGTCATTTTGGGAGATGTAAGTGATTTTTTTTCTCTCCAGGAGATCGATTAATATTCCATTTCCCAATTTTTACTTATAATTAATTTTATCTTTATTTTGGGATGCAGTGGATCATCTTGTTAATAATGCTGGTATAACTGCAGTCGCCATGCTCGAAGATATACCTGATATCACCAATTTTAGGACTGTAATGGTAATTCTTAATCAAGATTTAACTCCATGTACTTAAGCTGCTTTAATTACCTTTTTAATGGAGAGCATCATCACACTTATTAATTATATACAGGTCACACCAACTTCTGGGGTTCAGTTCATACAACCCGTTTTGCAATTCCTTATATCTGCGAGAGAGCAGAGGCAAGATCATAGCCCTTCCTCCTGGGTTTTTTCCTAAAAAAAGGGCTGACAAAAACATTTTCTGGTAAAAAATTAAAAATTTTCAATTTTAGGGTGTTTTGAAAATTATTTCTTATTTTAGGGTAAAAAATAATGACATATCAATCTGTTCACTTTCAATTTTTTTAATGAAAAAAATATTAAAAAGCGAACAACTCTTTTTTAATGAAAAAAAAAATTTATAATAACATTTTTCAAAAAACAGACAGATTTCTTATTGTCACATGGGTAAACTTTTTTTTAAAATGGAAATAATTTTTTAAAATATTCTAAAACTGGAATTTATAGATTTTTTTATCCAAAACTGAAATTTATTTATCAAATAACCCTAAAAATGAAAAGGGCCCCTTCCTCCTCCACTTATTGGCTCCGACACCCAAGATTGAACATCTTCAGTGTCATTGCGAATCAACATTCTAGAATTTTAGGTCTCTTAATTTAATTTAATTTATAACCATATTGTTAACACTACAAAAATCTCCAAAATGAAAAAATGGGCTATATTTTTATCATGTGCTCAAAATTTCACATTGCATAGAATTGTTGTTTTGTTGTTTTGAGTTAGATTATAAATAAGTTTTTTTATGTCCATGTATAAGGGAGTCTTCTCTCACCACCACATAATTTATCCCTCTATCTTTTCCTTTTTTTTTTTAATCCTTATGAGTAGTAGCAATGTAGCTATCTTTTACTACTTTATTACTATAAGCAGAATTAATTTAGCATATCATCTTTATTTACACTTCCAAGACCAATATGTTGGTCTAATATCTCAGCTCAAAGTGATGATAGTGGAGGTAATCCGCTCCGCCAACAGTAGTGATTCCTGCAATCTCTCAGTTCGCTTGTTGCATAGTCAATCATAGCTCAGTTGAACCGGTTTCACTCGCCTTCACATTCAAACGGGGCCTAAGTCGGATCTACATGTTCGATCCGTTGGAGTAATGATAACTAAAGTACTCACCACGTTAGCTGTTGATATTATTCCTAATCCAATCCGATACTCGGTAGCATGCTGAAACATATCTTAAATATCTATCTTTTATTTTCTTGATATTTTGTGTAATTAAAAAAATGGACCCGCTATTATCTATATATAGTTATTAGCCTTTTTGTCCTTAATATATATGAATAGATTCACTTTTGAGTAGGATGACAACAGGACGGGTTTGGAACAGAGTTCTCTGTCCCCGTTCCCAACCCTGACCCCCGTACTTCGACTTCGCCCCAAACCCTGATGGAAAAACTTTTTGAATCACTGTCCCCGCACCACACGGGAACGAGAATTCCAGACTCCATCCTAATTCTCAAATTTTATTAAATTTTTTTAATGTTAAAATTATTTTTTTAATTTTAATTAATTAGTTAATTATATAATTTTTTAAATAACAAAATATTTTTTACTTAAAATAAGTGTTATATTGTTATTTTATTATTATTTTTAAAATATTAATTATATTAAAATATAAATAATTATTATATATAAATATATTTTCAGAGAGGGGTCGGAACGGGAATATATATACTATCCACGCTCCGTTCCAGGCAAAAAAAATTCTGGATCGGAGCAGAAAAAATAAAATTTGAAAAAACTGTCCCGTTCGGGACGGAAAAAATTGTCATCCCTACTTTTGAGAGATTAACATATATAATTTAACTTGTTAATCAAACCTTGATCATCTGGCAAGCAAAGCGGCTATGATGTTCGTGTATTTTAATAGTGATATCTGGGCTCATAGAGTCTGAATTGACCCAAGGCAAATTCTAATTACCCGAAGGGAGAATGGGTGTGGATCAAGACTTGAGGGAGATGTGAGTTCTTTATCACTGTATAATTACTCTATATATATGTGTGTGTGTGCTGTTATATATATCAGCATTGATTGGTATATAATAATTGACTGTTTGAGTAGGTAGAATTGAGTATAACCACAGTTGAAACAGTAAGTGGATACGCAAAATCTGTAGTGAAGAGTGCTTGCAGAGGAGATAAATACCTGATGGAGCCATCATGGTTCAGGGTGACGTGGATATGGAAGGTGTTTGCTCCTGATGTGCTGGAATGGTGTTATGGATTCTTCTATACTTTGATAGCTGAGGAACCCGTAATAGAAGCGCCGAGCAATAAAGTTTTCGATTTCACTGGAGCTAAGAACATCCTCTTCCCTGAAACTATCCAGACCACAGAGAAGAACAGAGAATGAAATTGATCAAGGCAATAGATGCTGCTGCTATATATAAGCTTAAATAAAGAGTTGTTGAGTTGAGACCCAAATATGTCTGTGATGTCTGTTTGTGAATTAGCATGTAAAAGTGGAATACAGTACAGCTTTTATTATCTTTTAAATTCTGAAATTCGATTGCTAGCTTCAATGTAAATGTTGAACAGCCTTTAATATGACGTCTTTGTTTTTTTTTTTAAATCTTCCACAGATATAAATATTCCTGAGACGGAGGATATCTAAATTCAATTAGAATTTAATTTCGTTGATGCGGTTTCGATATCATGATTATCTTCTTCTTCTCCATCATCATTATCAAAACGCAAACAATTACACCAATTGCTGGACAACAAATTGAAAAAATCTTCACATGGTTCTAACCATCGAGTTGAGGATCATTAGCCGGTGGTCGTTGTGACGGCGGTGGCGCTGATGGTGGCGGAGGCGGCGGTCGATAAGGAAAACTTTGACGCATGGTTTCTAATTTTCTATACGTCTTTAGGTTGAATTACAAATTTACGATTATTAAATAATAAAAAGAGCCGTTTGCTGTAGTTTTGCTATCTAAATTAGAATCAAAATTGGAATAGGATGTGACTGGAGACTAAAACTAATAAATATTTATTTTTCTTATTTCATTCGGTTTGAATTCAGAATCTAATTGTGTTTAGAACTATTCAAATTACAAAAAGTATTGAAATGGGAATCAATGTTTGAATATAACAATAAAGTCAATATAAAAAAATATATGTGCAATATTTTAAATTTAACTGAAAACAAAATACTTAAAAATTTAAATCATAAAAATAGAATTAATTTTATTTAATAACTTTGAATAAAATTAACAAAAAAATTGGGAAATAACATTTCTTGTAGAATAATATTAATATGAATGAATGTTTAATAAGAGATCTAGAGAGTGTAGAACGTGTTCGACTAGGTGACATTTGTTTGATTCAGGATAAAGGAATAGTATGCATTTGTTATCAATTTAAAGTCTTGACATAATTGTAAATACTCCTTCTGATTAAGTTTCCTTAAAAAAAATAACTATTAAATATATGTATTATTTACTTATGATAATGTATGCTAAAAAATAAATGACTTATAAAAAGGAAGATTTTCTACCTTGGATTGAGATTCCTTCAAGTTGAGTTGAAGTTGAACATGATAGATCATTATTAATGAATAATCAAGATTAACAATCAAGGAAAATTTATTTTTTTTTAAAAAATAATATTTAATATTTAATTTTAACCATTCATTTTATATCTACGACTTAGAAGGATTCAAATTCTTTACAGTTGATTCACCGTTACATTAGCATAGGCTATTCCATTACAATGTTCGTCTTAATCGACTATACTATTCTTTCGTATTCAAATTCCTTTTTCTTGATTGATCTTTTGCTTCTTAATCGTTTATTTAAATCTAAACCTAACTCTTCACAATTATTTGAGATTACTTCATCTTATTTTTCCCCTTTTTTTTTACCTTTTTTGTAATTAATTATATCAGTATCATCATCGGGGTTGAATTTAAATTATGGTATTATTATATTTTTTCGGAAATCTTTTTTTTTTAATTTAAATGAACAGACTTTCGTGCAGATGATGCACACAGAAATTGCTAAATAAAACTAAAAGAAATAAACTTTCTAGAATATCCCAGCAAAGTCTAATTTTGCTTTGAATTGGCATGCTAGTATTTTTGAACACAAATTATTATTATTATTATTATTATTATAAGGATATGATTTCACGTTCGAGCGTTGACTTTGGACCATCTCTTTCTATCTAGTATTTTTTTTTCATCTTTTTTCCCTCTACCTTTTGCTTCAGTATTTAAATATTTGTTCTTTCTTAGAATTTGTCAATGTTTTATCTAATCCTTAGCTGTAAAATATTTACAAAACAGCTCTAACTTTTTTTTTTTTTGACAAGTACATATTAGGGAAGGAGATAAATGAGATTCAAACCTGGATTACTTGAGAGAGACTTATAGTTTTCAGGTTGGTTTGAGTTTAAATTCTTATAAGAATTATAAATCAAAGTTACAAGCAGCTCATTATCGTAGGGTTAGTTGCTACGAATTTGGTTACAGTTTCGTCAAAGAAACTATGAGTTCGCTTTGTAAATGGATGAACATGAACACAGTGTTAGCTCTTACAACACTCATCACACTGCCTTTATTATTACCAGTGTATCATATCTTCAAGCTACTAAGGCTTATAAAAGCAAATATATTCAGAGAGAATGTGGCTGGCAAAGTTGTACTAATTACTGGAGCATCTTCTGGCATCGGCGAGGTCTGTAATCAAATCCCAATTAACTTTATATATTATTGTTTTCCTTTTTGAATTATGAACCTAATTAATTATTAAGAAAATGTGTTAATGGTAGCTAATAGTATAGTGGGGTGTTTTTGGGAAATTGAAGCATCTGGCTTATGAATATGCAAAGAGAGGAGCTCGTTTAGGCCTTGCTGCCAGAAGAGAGGACCGTCTTCGAGCGGTTGCAGAGAAAGCTGAGAGGCTTGGTTCCCCTGATGTTGTTGTGGTCAGGGCTGACGTTTCCAGGTTTCAAGACTGCAAGAGATTTGTTGATGAGGCTGTCCATCATTTTGGTCAATGTAAGTTTTCCTCCGATTTTTTTAAAGGCCTAATACAAGTGAAGTCTTAGTAGTTAGTACTACAATAATTCGTAACTTTTTTTTTTAGTATTTTTTTATTTCTGTATTTTTTTCTCACAATTAGAACTATTTTTTTTCACAATTAGAACATTTATTAATTTTAATATTTATTATATAAGCTTTCTTAAAACTTAATAATTTGTATCACACCATTCACCATACATTTTGCCTCTTAATGTCAGAGTTAAGAATTCAAACTTTTAATAATTTAATTATTATTGTGAATTTAACTAAATCGTGTGTAACAGTGGATTACCTAGTTAATAATGCTGGGATTGCTCAACCTCTCATGTTTGAAGATTGCAATTACGAGAATTCCATTTCCATTATGGTAAATATATAAGAATAACATATACACACGGAAGTAGATTTAAATGGTGGCACTTAACTTTATTATGCATTCACTCTTTATAAAAAAAATTAATAAAGGATAGAAAAATATCTGTTTTATGGTACGTCTTGAAAATTGTGATGAACAGGATACAAATTTCTGGGGTTCAGTAAATTGCACTCGCTTTGCTGTTCCACATCTAAAGAAGAACAAAGGCAAAATTGTAGGCATTGCATCGGCTGCTGCTTGGATGCCAACGCCAAAAATGAGCTTCTACAATGTACATAATTAATATTTAGTTATATAAATGTTAATTATTTTGTGTGTTATATATATTTGATTATGTGCAACGGATTCAGGCAAGCAAGGCAGCAGTGGTGAGCTTTTATGAGACATTAAGGGCTGAATTTGGATCACAAATTGGAATAACAATAGTAACTCCCGGGTTGATTGAATCAGAAATTACAACAACTGATTTTCTATCTGAGGTATCTATCTCTTGAAATCTCCAAAAATTCTTAATTTGTCTAAATACAAGAAATTTGTTCTTGGAGTTGATTTTGATGTAATGTTGGATCAGTTTGGATTGCAATTTTCCCAAATGGAATCAACTCAAGAGTTCGCTAAGGCAGTTGTGGATAGTGCTTGCCGTGGAGATAAGTACTTGACAGTGCCATCATCTTCTGCGTTCACCTTTTTAGTTAAGGTGCTTTTTCCAGATATGCTAGAATGGCTTTGCCACCGGCAATTGATCAATATACAGAACAGTTTGAAGAAGGACATGTAGGAGCAATTTCAAGAAAAACGTTGTATGAAATTTAAATTATATTATGGTATAATGTTGCAGGACTTAATTGTTGGAAATAAAATACTCACACAAACAACTTTTATTCAAACTCAAGCAAATATTACAAAAAACACTTTTACTCAATAAACAAGAAACTACAACTCACTCTTATAAAATTTTGCTTCTTCACTCACTTAGAAGCTTTTAATTTTTCTTGATGTCTAAAACTAAAATGGGGAGGGGTATTTATACTACTTAAGAACAATTATACACCACACAAATAAAATAATCCAAAATTATAATAACCATACACCTCATTCTTCTCCATCCTTCTCCATTCTTCTAATAATATTTTAAGTTACCAAATGATTCACATGCATAATTAATACACTCTAGAAAATTCTAGGTAGATGACTTGCAATTTTGGACTTTTATTGTGGACTTGGACTCCAATATGATTGGGTTTGGGTTTGAGCACCCATAATGGATCAAGTTTATGATCCAACACCCCCCCTTAAACTTGATCTTGTGACCCCTAGTAAATTTCTTAATCTTATGAAGTCTTCACTTGTCAGTGGCTTGGTAAAAATATCGGCAACTTGATCTTGTGACTTCACATATTCAACTTGCACATCCTTTCTTGCAACACACTCTCTTATATAGTGGTAGCGAATATCAATGTGTTTGCTTCGATTATGAAATACTGGATTCTTGGATAAGGCAATGGCTGACTTGTTGTCGACACAAACCTTGGTCGGCTCTTCTTGTATTAAACCTATCTCCTTCAGTAGATTTCTAAGCCAAATTGCATGACAAACGCATGAGGTAGCAGCAACATATTCCGCTTCACAAGTGGATAGTGTGACAATCGGTTGTTTCTTTGACATCCATGTGAAAGCAGTATCTCCCATGAAAAATACGAATCCAGTAGTACTCCTTCGATCATCTATGTCTCCACCCCAATCACTATCGCTATATCCAACAAGATTATAATTATTAGAAACTGAATAGAACAAGCCAAAATCAATTGTACCCTTCAGATAGCGAAGAATTCTCTTTGCAGCTTTAAAATGGGTGATTGTTGGAGATTCCATGTAGCGACTAACCAATCCAACTGCATGAAGAATATCAGGCCTCGTGCAAGTTAGATAGCGTAGACTTCCCACCAAACTTTTGAAGAATGTTGGATCTACACTTTCGCCTTCTTCATGTTTGGACATCTTGATTCCATATTCCGTTGGTGTGCTTATCGGCTTACAGTTCTCCATCTTGAACTTCTTCAGGATCTCTTTTGCATAGCTTTCTTGTGAAATGAAAATTCCATTCTTTTGTTGCTTAACTTCAATACCGAGGTAGTACGCCATGAGCCCCATGTCTGTCATCTCGAATTCTTTCATCATCACTTCCTTGAATTCATTGAACATGCTTGGGTTGTTTCCGGTGAAGATCAAATCGTCCACGTAGAGGCACACAATCAAAATATCTCCATCTTTGATCTTGATATATAGAGCGTGCTCATAGGGACATTTGTTGAAGCCATTCTCTTGGAAGTACTTGTCGATTCGGCTATTCCAAGCCCTTTGTGCTTGTTTTAGCCCGTAAAGAGCCTTCTTCAATTTTAACACTTTGTCTTCGTGGCCTTTGACTTCATAGCCTGATGGTTGTTGAATGTAGACTTCCTCTTCAAGAACTCCATTTAAGAAGGCAGACTTTACATCCATTTGATGTATCTTCCACTTGTTTTGAGCTGCCAAAGAAATGATTAGTCTAATAGTTTCCAATCGAGCAACAGGAGCAAATACCTCATCATAGTCAATTCCAGCCTTTTGACTATATCCTTTAGCAACTAGCCTCGCCTTGTGCCTTTCAATCTCTCTTTTAGCGTTTTGCTTTGTTTTGTACACCCATTTGACACCTATCGCCTTATGTCCCTTGGGAAGGGAAGTGAGTTCCCACGTGTCATTCTTTTCGATGGCCTTGATTTCTTCGTCCATCGCATCTCTCCACTTCTTCTCTTGTACTGCTTCTTGAAAGCTCACTGGTTCACAATCAGCAAACAGACAAAATAATGTAAGGTTATCTTGTTGTTCGGTTACCTCATAGAGATCTCTAAGACTTCGTATGCGTGACACAACTCTTTCACTTGATGATGACGAAGGTGATGAGTCTCCTTGAGTGGTTGGTGAAGTGGGTGGAGTTGTTGTCTCTTGTTGGGCTTCTCCATGTTGTTCTATTGGTGTTAGCTCATCTTCTTCAAATTGAGGAAAGAAATTGAAGTCATCTGTATGAGAGCTAAAATCCCATTCTCCTTCTTCATTGAATACCACATCTCGACTAATCACAATTTTCTTATTGTCTGGATTGTATAGCTTGTAGCCCTTCGAATTAGTATCATAGCCAATGAAGATAAAACTCTCGCTTTTATCATCAAGCTTCGTTCTTCTCTCATCTGGTACATGAACATGGGCTATACTTCCAAAGATTCTCAGGTGGGAAATGCCAGGCTTTCTTCCACTCCATGCCTCTTGTGGTGTCTTTCCCCATACATTTCTTGTTGGAGATCGGTTTAACAAGTAAACTGCACACGCCACTGCTTCTGCCCAAAATTCCTTGGGTAATTTCTTGCTTTTGAGCATGCTTCGTGTCATGTCGAGGATTGTTCTGTTCTTTCTTTCTGCCACGCCATTTTGCTGGGGGGATCTAGGAACTGTCATTGGTCGCCGAATTCCATTTGCTTCACAGAACTCTTGAAACTCCCTGGAAGTAAATTCTCCACCTCGGTCGGATCTCATGGCTTTGATTTTTCTACCGCTTTCTCTCTCCACTGCAGCTTTGAACTTCTTGAAAACTTCAAAAACTTCTGACTTCTATTTCAAGAAATAGACCCAGGTTTTTCTTGAAAAATCATCAATGAAAAGAAGAAAATAGCTACTGTTACCGAGAGAGCTTGGCTTGATTGGACCACACACATCAGTATGGATGAGCTCGAGTGGCTTCTTGGCTCTTGACTCTGACTCCTTTGGAAAACTTTTCCTGAATTGCTTCCCGACTAGACACCCTTCACAAAGCTGGTCAGGATGGTTGATGCGAGGTAGTCCCTTTACCATCTCCTTCTTAGATAGCAGCTCCAAACCTCCAAAATTTAGATGCCCAAATCGAAGATGCCAAAGCCATGATACATCTTTGTAGCAAGCTTTCAGGCACTTTGCAACATCGTTTTGTATGTTGATCAAGAACATTCTATTCTTTGACATCGGCACTTTAGTAATGAAGTTATTTTTATCATCTTTTATAGAAAGATTATAATCTTTCATATGAATATCATAACCTTTCTCTAACAGTTGTCCTAAACTCAAGATGTTACTTTTCATATTGGGCACATAGTAGACATTGGAAATAAACTGATGTCTCCCATCTTTTAAACGGATAAGGATGTTACCTCTCCCTTTCACTGCTATTGTGGAATCATCTCCAAATGAAACATTTCCATTTACTGACTCGTCTAGCTCCACGAACATGTCTTTCCTTCCACACATATGATTGCTTGCACCACTGTCAAGATACCAGGAATTTGCTTGGCCACCATCAGTTTCCTTTCGTGCTAAAAGAAGAGTTTCTTTATCATCTGTCTTCTCCTCCACGTAGTTGGCCTTCTCCTCAATTTTGTTGTTGGGAGCTCTACATTCTGAAGCATAATGCCCAAACTTCTGACAATTATAGCATCGAACTTGAGATTTGTCATACCTTGAGTTCGGATTGATTCTCCCACGGCCTCGTGTTGAGCTTTCTCCTTTCTCATAGTTGTTGTTGGAATTGTTGTTGTGGTAATTCCAACCTCGTCCACGACCGCGACTTCCACCTCGTCCATGGCCTCTACCTCTACCTCGGCCACGTTGGTTTCTATCATTGCCTTGACTTTCATGCATATCTTTGAGTTGCAGCTTGAGGAGTTGCTCAGTAAATCCTTGCTTCTTCTTATGCTTCTCTTCGTATGCTTGCAATGATCCTTGGAGTTGCTCGATTGTCATTTCTTCCAAGTCTTTAGTTTCTTCAATTGTCACGACGATGTGCTCAAATTTGGGATCCAACGAACGAAGTATCTTCTCTATTATCCTCACATCTTCTAACTTTTCACCATTTCTTTTTAGTTGATTAGAAACAGCTACTACTCTTGAGAAATAATCTGAAATAGACTCAGATACTTTCATATGTAAGGATTCAAATTCACCTCTTAATGTTTGGAGACGGACCTTCTTCACTTGCTCGGATCCTTTGTAAGAGGTTTGTAGCTTCTCCCACACTTCCTTAGCAGAGCTTGCACTTGAAATCTTTTCAAATCCATCATCATCTAAAGCTTGATAGATGAGGTAGAGAGCCTTCTTGTCTCTCTTTCTTGAATCCTTCAAAGTTGTATTTTGATCTGGTGTAAGAGCAGCAAAAGCAGCATCATCCGCAAGCTCGTTGTAGCCTTTCTCTACGATATCCCACACATCTTGTGATCCAAGAAGTGCCTTCATTTTGATACTCCAATTGTCGTAGTTGTTGTTGTTGAGTGTCGGGACTTGGAATGGTGTCATACCATTTGCCATATCTCTCAATATAATAAGAATTTGTAAGATCTGATTGTGCGGATGAATCCGAAACGTCGAAAAACTTTGGAAAGGACAGCTCGGTCCACTCGGCTCAACTTTGTGAGTCAACTCAGTTTTCTGGTAGCACTATTCCAGCGGCACGTTTGAACTCCGATCGGGGCAATTCTGACGGTGTCGAATTCCTCTTGTCGAGACTTCCGATTTGATATGCAATAGTATAGATTTTCCAACCTGGCTCTGATACCACTTTGTTGGAAATAAAATACTCACACAAACAACTTTTATTCAAACTCAAGCAAATATTACAAAAAACACTTTTACTCAATAAACAAGAAACTACAACTCACTCTTATAAAATTTTGCTTCTTCACTCACTTAGAAGCTTTTAATTTTTCTTGATGTCTAAAACTAAAATGGGGAGGGGTATTTATACTACTTAAGAACAATTATACACCACACAAATAAAATAATCCAAAATTATAATAACCATACACCTCATTCTTCTCCATCATTCTCCATTCTTCTAATAATATTTTAAGTTACCAAATGATTCACATGCATAATTAATACACTCTAGAAAATTCTAGGTAGATGACTTGCAATTTTGGACTTTTATTGTGGACTTGGACTTCAATATGATTGGGTTTGGGTTTGAGCACCCATAATGGATCAAGTTTATGATCCAACATTAATTAATTATATGGATGACTTTGATTAAACTTGGGCTTAAAAGGAAGATTTTGATGAAACTTAAACTTCAAAGAATTAAATGAAATTTTTGAAAGTTTAAAATTGAATAATTAAAGCATGCAGATTGCAGAATGTGCCACAAGACGGATCTATATTTGATGTCTGGCCGTAGGTGTGTGTGTATATATATATATACACATATTGCCCTTTATAATTAATTAGCTTGTAACTCTATTTTCTCTTTAATATGTTCACGGGAACTATTGATCATTAGGCTCTAAATCACTGGTTTAATATGCTGAGAGAGGGGGTTGTTTAGCCCTTGCAGCGAGAAGAGAGAACTGTCTCCGGCAAGTTGCTGCCACTGTTGAGAAGTAATGAGATTGCTGATATTTTTGGTAAAGTAATGGAATTTTGTTTAGATATTGAAGGCTGCTACATGCAGAATGTTTGTACTAGTTTGAGTGTCGGGTAAAAAAAATTATGACTTTCTTGACTTGTATTGACATCTATATAAACAACCCTTTATGCACTAGAAATGAGTGAGTTGAGGGAAGAAAATGTATGTGTAGAAAATGAAGAAGAAAAAGAGAAAAATATGTGTTTTGTGAATAAAAATTTGCTATTTTGCTAAAAAAATGCTGAAAATTATTCTTGTTTCTTTTTGTTTGTGTTGTCCTCTCAAACTCCAACAAGAAGATCGGCTCCCCTCATGCTATTATTGTTCCACGTAGATGCAGTAAAAACTAAAAAGATCACTCAACAAATGAGAAGGACATAACAAATTAAGGCTTAGCTGAAAGAATCAGAAAGTTGGGTGAAGAGGAAAACCACCTAATTAAGCTTAACTGCACACTATATAACTAAAATTAATTGGAACACTATTATGAATTTTGTTTTTGAGCTAAAGCATTAACATCCTAATTGGGTAAGTGCGCAATTGCAACACCACTTCCTTTTTCCTCTTAATCCAAGTTCCACTTTCCTTTTGATCGCTTAATTTTAATTTTCGTAGTTCATCTTTTGAAAGAAATTAAATAAACACGGATCTCATACACACTTTCCTTAACTCAGTAGCTCCTCCTTTCAGCTTCTTCTCCCTATGCTTTTTCTTGCCACCTTATCTTCTTTTCAAGTCTTTCTTTTTCCCTTTCTACACCATTTTTTTCCGTGAGGAAGGTCGTCCTTATAACTGGTGCTTCTTTAGGTATTGGAGAGGTAATTGGTTATATTTTTCAATTAGATTTTAGTAAAAATATAATCACAATAGTACTCAATTGAGTTTCTTTATTTCTTTATTTATTTTGCAGCATTTGGCATATGAATATGCAAGAAGAGGAGCCTGCTTAGCCCAGGTAGCACGCAGAAAGAAAGCACTAAGAGAAGTTGTCAATAGAGCATAGAGTGGGGCTCTCCCTATGTTCTTATCATTGTTGCTGATGTACAGAAGGCTAATGATTGCAATCGAATGGGTGAGCAAACTATAAGTCATTTTGGGAGATGTAAGTAAACTTTATTTTCTCTCTCTGTCTCTCTTCTTTTTCTTTTTCTTTTTCTTTTCTTTCAGGAGATCGATTAATTAATTTCCCATTTCCCAAATTTTACATATGATTAATTTTTATCTTTATTTTGGGGTGTAGTGGATCTTCTTGTTAATAATGCTGGTAAAAGTACAGTCTCTATGCTCGAAGAAGTAACTGATGTCACCAATTTAAGGACTGTAATGGTAGTACTAAATTACGATTCAATCTTATGTAATGCTTTAGTTACCTTTTCAATGGAGATGATGATATTATTAAGTATATGCAGGACACTAACTTCTGGGGTTCAGTTTATACAAACCGTTCGGCAGTTCCATATCTGCGAAAGAGCAGAGGCAAGATCATAGCCATTGCCTCCTCTACTTCACGGCAGCCACTGCCAAGATTGAACATCTACAATGTGATCGTGACTCGACGTTCTTGAATTTTGGGTCCCCCATTTTAATTTAACTTATAACCATATAATTGAACTTGTTGATCATCAGGAAAGCAAAGTGGCTATGGTGATTTTTTTCGAGACATAAGGGTTGAATTAGGCTATGATGCTCATGTATTAATAGTGACACCCGGTTTCATAGAGTCTGAATTGACCCAAGGCAAATTCTTATTACCTGAAGGGAGAATGGTTGTGGATCAAGACTTGAGGGATGCGAGCTCTTTATCCCCGTATAATTACTAACATTATTCAATTTCTGTGTTTATATATATACATATGCTGCTATATCAGCATTGATTGGTATAATAATTGACTGTTTGAGTAGGTAGAATTGAGCATAACCCCAGTTGAAATAACTACCTGACAGAGCCATCGTGGGTCAGGGTGACAAGGATATGGAAGGTGTTTTCTCCTGATGTGTGCTGAAAAGGAGTTATCGATTCTTCTTATCTTTCGAGAGCAGAGGAACCCGCCATGGACGCGCCTAGAAAGAAAATTCTCGATTTCACAGGAGCTAAGTACATCCTCTACCCTGAAACTATCTAGATCACAGAGATGAAGAGAGAATGAAATTAATTGATCAAGGCCCGGTAGATGCTGCTGCTATGGGTTAATTTTAGGCATTTTCTATCACTTTCCACAAAATAACTATTAAATTTTTTATTTTATAAAAATAACTAAACTATTTTTTTCTAAAAAAAACCATTGTTGGCAACTAGGTAGCCGAAAATTGATGTGCTATCGGATATTTGTCACATTAGAAACATTTAAGCATAAAATATAACTTTAATTGTCACATTAAATATCCATGTGACAGTGTCACTCAGATAAAATTAATTTCATAAGTAGTTATTAAATTTATACTTTAATTACATTTCAATCATAAAAAAAATACATAAGGCTAAATATAAAAAAATATTTTTTTGGCAAAAAATATACTAATCCAACTATATTTGTCCATTTTTTTCCATTTTGTCATTTTGATCTATTTTTTGTTCAAATTGTCCATTATATTTTGTTTTTTTTGTCCATTTTACCACTCTATATTTCAAAAGCACGACAGACCTAACCACTATTTGATGACATTATATGTCGAAAAAATCATTGGTGCAGAAATACATGCTCGATTTTTTTGGTATGATAATGAGCATATTATGATAAAAATTTAAATTTTTAAGAGTAAAAATGAACCAAAAACAAAATATAAGGTACAACTTGGAGCAAAATAAAGAAAATAGATAAATATAGATGGATGGGTATGTTTTTTGCCAAAAAATTTATTTTTTCCATTCCTTTTCATTGTACTCAAAACTTAAAAAAAAAATCAATTTCTCTTCAAATAAATATTGAATGATAAAAATATCTAAACATTTTGAGTAAAATAAAGAAAAATTGAAAATTGAATTTTTTTTATAACTAAATTAAGGTAAAAATTCAGTAACTGCAGATGAAATTAACTTCGTCCACATAATACTGCTATATGAACATCTGACATAACAATCAAAGTTAGTATTTGTACTTATGTATCATCCGACATGATAAAAATTCAGCATTACGTTGGTAGCTACATCAGTTTTCTGACTATTGAGTCAATAAAAGTGGTTGACAGTAATTTTTTTAGAAAAAAATAATTTAGTTATTTTTATAAGATGAAAAATTTAAAACTTATTTTGCAACAAGTGATAGAAAATTTGGCGAACGGTTATAAGCTTAAATAAAGTGTAATCGAGACCCAATTATGTTTGTGATGTCAGTTTGTGAATTAGCAATACTGTTTTTATTATCATTTAAATTCTGAAATGCTTTAGTGCTAGCTTCCATAAGAGTATTTGGAATTGTTGTTGCGCGTTTAAAAAATAAGTTTAAAATTTTTTGATATAATTGACTAATTTTTTTAATTTTTTATAAACTGTTTTTCTAAAATCTGCTTATGAAAAAAATATCTATATATCCGTTTCTCTTCAAAATCAGTTTTTAAAACACAAAAAATTTAAAAATAAATTTTTTAAAATGTTTTTCTAAACGTAATGTCAAACGAAATTTTTTGTCTTTTTGATTTTTTTTAAAAATCCGCCATATGTATAAAAATATATTCTTGAGACATAGGATATCTAAATTCAATCGGATTGATACTTGTGATGAAAATGTATAAATCTTAAAAAAAAATGTATAAAACTTAAATAATAAGTTTTACGTATTAATTTATCTAAAAAATTTTACGTATAAAATTTAAAATAAGAGAGTGTTTTTTTTGGATAAGCAGCGTATTATTTAATTTTCAATAAATAAGCTTATCGTTTTTCTCTAAAAAAAACAATCAAATATATTTATTATTTATTCATCACACAGTATGCCTAAAAATAGATTCGCGAATCATAACAAAACTAATTAAATAACGTCTATGAAAATAAATTAATTTGCGATAGAAAAAAATTTATTAACGTCTGTGAATTTTTTTAGATTAATTTGTGATAATAAAAAAAAGAAAAAAGAAAGATTATTAACGTCTATGATTTCCTTTTTAAACAATTAACGTCTGTGAATTAAAGGATTCAAATTCGTTAATTCACCGCTGCATTCATATGGCGTACCTCATGTTTCTCTTAGTCCACTATACTATACTAATCAATAAAAAAAATACAATACAAATTATTTTATTTATATGATAAATTTTTATTGAGTTACTGAATTTAACTAATAAACAACATTCATTGGCATTTAATTTTTCATCCCAATTAAAGCATTTTCATTATACTTCAATTTCTAGGCTAAGGGATAACCTTTTACTCAAAGAAATAATCTTTGCCACACCAAGAGCAAAGGAATTAGAGATTAAAATTTTGTATCCCCAAATCACCGATTAAAAAAAAAGAAGAAGAAGATCAACTCATTTCATCAACAATTTGTTAAATAATTGGACTAAAAAACAATTCAAAAATCCCTTGCTTTGTGTCACACTTTGATTACATGAGCATTAAAAAAATACAGATTATGAAGATACGTGTTTCAACCTGTCCATGCAAAACCAGTACGTGGCGAAGTAGCCGCACTTGTATTTATTTGAGCGAGAACGTGATGAGCTCTCATCATTTTAATTAAAAAAAACGCCATGGACTTGATCACCAAGTTCATGAATATTGTGTTTACCCCTTCAGCTATAATTTCACTCTTCTTCTTCCTACCACCTTATCTCTTTTTCAAGTGTCTCTTCTCTACTTTGGGCGCCATATTCAGTGAAGATGTCACAGGAAAAGTAGTGTTCATCACCGGAGCATCTTCAGGCATTGGCGAGGTTATTATTAATTCAAGACTAATTAAATATATGTTCACGTTAATTATTGATTACGCTCTAAATCACTGGTTTTATTAATTTTAACTTCTGTGTATATGATGTCAATTTGAAGCACTTAGCTTACGAGTATGCTAAGAGAGGGGCTTGTTTAGCCCTTGTAGCGAGAAGAGAGAACCGTCTCCGGCAAGTTGCTGCCACTGCTGAGAAGTTTGGCTCCCCTCATGCTTTTATTATTCCTGGAGATGTTTCTAAAGCTGAAGATTGCCAAGCCTCTGTTGATGCTACGGTGAAGCACTTTGGTCGATGTAAACGGAATAAGAATTCTTATTTATTTATCAATATTCATCATTAAATTCAGTTTTTCAGCCTTGTTTCCTTATTAATTCTTGATGGGTTTTATATGTTAACAGTGGATCATCTAGTGGCCAATGCCGGGGTTTCTCCCATGAGCATGCTTGAAGATATTCCTGATATTACTAACATGGTTCCAGCAATGGTAATTGACTCTTCAATCTCTATTCAATTTACCAAGGCTATGAAGTATTCTATTTAAATAAATATTCTATTCAAGCTTACAACATATAATTCTAGAAATTGGATTTAATTCAGAATTCTGTTTTCACTAACACATTACAAATATGTTATGTTTTCTATAGGACATAAACTTCTGGGGTTCGGTTTATAGCTCCTATTTTGCAATTCCATACTTAAAAAGGACCAAAGGGAAGATCATAGCAATTGCTTCTTGTGCCTCATGGCTACCTACCCCAAGGATGAGCATTTATTGTGTAAGATATCCCATCAACCCATCAACATTTTTGCTTATACATCTGTTAATTCGTTCCTTCAGTTACGAGTTGTGACGAATAGTGTTTTCATAATGAATTTTAGGCAAGTAAAGCAGCAGTGGTTAGCTTGTATGAGACACTAAGGGTAGAATTGGGAAATGAAATTGGAATAACGATAGTTAGTCCAGGGCTGATCGACACAGAAATGACTGAAGGAAAATTCCTCAATCAGCAAGGTCAAATGGCAGTGGATAAGGAAATGAAAGATGTAAGCTACTACTACAAAATGTAATGCATATGCAGTCAGCCAAATGAGAAACATTTTCCACCTATAACAGTTTCACTTTGCTGTTAGGTTCAAGTAAGCGTGTTGCCATTAGAGTCCGCCCAAAGGTGTGCCAAAGCAATTGTGAATGCTGCTTGCCGTGGAGATAAATACATGATTGAGCCAGCTTGGTATGAAGCAATATTCTTTTGGAAGGTGTTCTTACCTGATGTTGTAGAACGGAGCAACCGCTTCTTTTTAGTACCTGTTGAAATATGACAATCCCACATCGGAAATATTTCAATTTTCCACCATAGCATTAGCCTATAAAAGGGCTTAATCCCCCTCTTAACAATTCATCCCAAAAACCACCAATATTTCTACTTCTAAGATTGGTTGTATTTTTCATCTCTCTCTTGTAATATTTCACTTTGTAATATTTCTTTGAAATAGTGAAATATTATTTTAGTAGTGTCCGAGGACGTAGGCATAATTGGCCGAACCTCGTTAAATTCTGGTGTTCCTTTTATTTCTATTTAATAGCTATTGTCGGGTCTTTTACTTTGTGATATATTGTGCTTTAAATTATCTTAGAAAAATTCTGTCACCAAGACTCAAGAGTCTAAGGAAGTTGTTTTTTAAGGGAGACCATTTGTGACTCCACCAACTACCTGGGAATTTTTCTTTGTCTTAATTTTTGGCATAATTATTTATTTTGGTGGAAACTAACCCGATTTCCACAACAATTGGTATCAGAGCCAAGGTTACTGAGTTATATGCTCTGTGGTTGCGGCGTAAGCTGATCTTCCACATCAGAAAGGTTTCCTTGGATTCTTGGGTATTCCGCATTTGAAAGCTATTAAATAGTCTTAAAAAGGAAATGGCAAGAGACGGACAAAAATCCACAATGGACACAACAGCTTCTACTTCATCAATTTTGGCGAGAACTGCTGTGGCAAATACGAGAATTGCAGTGGAGATTTTTGATGGTACAGGCCATTTCGGCATGTGGCAAGGTGAAGTTCTAGACGCCTTATTTCAGCAAGGCTTAGACATTGCCATTGAGGGAGAAAAGCCAGAAGGTGCAGATGAGAAGGAATGGAAGACAATCAATCGTTTGGCATGTGGTACAATTCGATCGTGCCTGTCCAGAGAGCAGAAGTATGCCTTTTGTAAAGAAACTTCTGCAAGTAAATTGTGGAAGGCATTGGAGGAAAAATTCTTGAAAAAGAGCAGTCAAAATAAGCTTCATATGAAGAAAAGACTGTTCAGATTCACATATGTTTCTGGTACCACGATGAATGATCACATCACCAATTTCAATCAACTTGTAGCAGATCTGATGAACTTGGATGTGACATTTGAAGATGAAGATTTGGCCCTAATGCTGTTGGGATCCCTTCCTGATGAGTTTGAGTTTCTAGAAACTACTCTACTCCATGGGAAAGCTGAGGTGTCTCTTAGTGAAGTATGTGCTGCACTATACAGCTATGAATTGAGGAGAAAAGACAAGAAGGATAGCACCAGTGGAGCAGCTGAAGCTTTGATAGTAAGAGGCCGTTCGAAAAATAAGAACAGGGGAAAGAAAGACAGATCAAAGTCCAGAGTGGGCAAAGATGAATGTGCCTTTTGTCGAGAAAAGGGACACTGGAAGAAAGATTGTCCTAAGTTGAGAAGCAAATCTGGCAAAGGCAAGTATGTTGCAGATTCAAATGTAGCTGAATGTGATGATTCAGATTTTTCATTAGCATTGATGCCATCAATAAGCAGTTCGACTGCTTGGATCCTGGATTCAGGCTGTAGCCACCATATGTGTCCCAATCGGGAATGGTTTTTCGATTTTAAAGAAATTGAAGGTGGAGTTGTCTATACAGCAAATGACAGCCCTTGCAAAACAACTGGAATTGGTTCAATCCAATTGAGGAATCGTGATGGATCAATCAGAACTCTGACAGACGTAAGATATGTGCCCAGTCTGACGAAAAACCTCATTTCTATGGGAATCCTTGGGAGAAAGGGTTTCACTATAATCATTAAAAATGAAGTAATGAAGGTTATATCTGGAGCACTTGTGGTGATGAAAGGAGTTCAAAGGAGCAACAACTTGTATTACTATGAAGGCAATACAGTTGTTGGAACAACAGCAGCAGTTTCTAGTGATGACCATGAGCTAGAAATAACCAGATTGTGGCATATGCGCTTGGGGCATGCAGGCGAAAAATCCTTGAAACTTCTGGCGAATCAAGGATTATTGCAAGGAGTGCGAACCTGCAAATTAGACTTCTGTGAGCATTGCATCAAAGGGAAGCAGACGAGAGTGAAGTTTGGCACTGCAATCCATGATACCAAGGGTATTCTGGATTATGTTCACTCAGATGTATGGGGTCCTTCCAAAACTGCTTCAATGGGAGGTAAACACTACTATGTTACCTTTGTTGATGATTGTTCAAGAAGAGTATGGGTGTATACAATGAAGACAAAGGATGAAGTGTTGGAAGTTTTTCTCATCTGGAAGAAGATGGTAGAAACTCAGACGGGCAGAAAGATCAAGTGTCTTCGAACAGACAATGGCGGAGAGTACACAAGTGATCCCTTCATGAAAGTTTGCAGAAATGAAGGAATTGTTCGACATTTCACTGTCAGAAATACACCACAACAGAATGGGGTGGCTGAACGCATGAACCGAACTCTACTGGAGAAAGTTCGGTGTATGTTGTCTAATGCTGGATTAGGCAGACAGTTTTGGGCTGAGGCTGTAACATACGCATGTCATCTCATTAATCGTTTGCCATCAACTGCTATCAATGGCAAAACACCTTTGGAGGTGTGGTATGGAAAACCTGCTACAGATTATAATTCCTTACATGTGTTTGGTTCCACTGCATACTATCATGTTAAGGAATCAAAGTTAGATCCAAGGGCAAAGAAAGCTATCTTTATGGGGATATCCTCTGGTATCAAAGGATATCGACTATGGTGCCCAGAGACGAAGAAAATAATCTTTAGTAGAGATGTTACCTTTGATGAGTCTACCATGTTAAAGGTAACAAAGGAACAGACGGATGGTTCTCCACAGCAGGTGGAGGAAACTCCCAAACAGGTGGAGTTTGATAGAAGAAGAATTGTTGATCCAGCAATTGTAGAGTCTGATAAAATTACTCCTACGGAAGAAGAGGAGATAATGGTAGAAAATGGATCAGATGAGGAAGCAGAGGTTTCAGCACAAGAACCTCCTCAGCAACTTGAGCCAATTGCACTACGAAAGCCGAAAAGGAAGATTAAGAAACCTGCTCGACTTGAAGATATGACTAATTATACATCTTCAGTAGATGATGAAATTCCTTCCACTTATTGTGAAGCTATTCAAAGCTCAGAAGAAGAAAAGTGGAGAAAGGCTATGGAAGAAGAGATGCAGTCCCTTGAAAAGAATCAGACATGGAAGCTAGCAAGTCTGCCAAAGGGAAAGAAAGCGATTGGCTGTAAATGGGTTTATGCAAAGAAAGACAGATTTCCTGATAAGAATGATATCCGCTACAAGGCAAGATTGGTAGCTAAAGGTTACGCTCAGAAGGAGGGAATTGATTATAATGAAGTGTTTTCTCCAGTTGTAAAACATTCCTCCATTAGAATACTGTTGGCCTTGGTAGCACAATTTGATCTGGAACTAGTTCAGCTTGATGTAAAAACTGCATTTTTACATGGAGACTTAGAAGAAGAAATCTACATGACTCAGCCAGAAGGATTTAAAGTTGCTGGAAAAGAAAATTTGGCGTGCAAGTTGAGCAAATCGTTGTATGGATTGAAGCAATCTCCAAGACAGTGGTACAAACGATTTGACAAGTTTATGATAAGGCAGAAATACACAAGAAGCAAATATGATCATTGTGTATATTTACGCAAGCTACGGGATGGTTCCTTTATCTATCTCCTCCTTTATGTTGATGATATGCTGATAGCTTCAAAAGATGAAGGAGAGATTCAGAAGTTAAAAGCTCAACTAAATCAGGAATTTGAAATGAAGGATTTAGGGGAAGCTAAGAAGATTCTCGGTATGGAGATATGCAGAGACAGAAAATTGGGGAGACTTTGTTTGACTCAGAAACAATATCTGAGAAAAGTACTAAAGCGTTTTGGGATAAATGAGAATACAAAACCAGTTAGTACTCCACTTGCTCCTCATTTTAAGCTCAGTGCATCTTTATCTCCGAAAAGTGATGAAGAACGAGAATATATGTCAAAGGTTCCATATGCAAATGCTGTTGGTAGCTTGATGTATGCAATGGTATGTACGAGGCCTGACATTTCACAAGCAGTTGGAGTTGTGAGCAGGTACATGCATGATCCTGGCAAAGGACATTGGCAAGCTGTGAAATGGATTCTACGGTATATTCAGAATACTGTAGATGTTGGTATAATGTTTGAGCGGGATGAGAAAAGTGGTCAATATATAGTTGGATATTGTGATTCCGACTATGCAGGTGATTTAGACAAACGTCGATCTACTACCGGTTATGTGTTCACACTTGCAAAGGCACCGGTTAGTTGGAAGTCCACCTTACAGTCAACAGTTGCTTTGTCTACAACAGAGGCAGAGTACATGGCAGTTTCAGAAGCTGTTAAGGAGGCAATTTGGCTTCAGGGGTTGTTGAATGACTTGGGAATTGGTCAGAAGCATGTCAAAGTGCATTGTGACAGTCAAAGTGCTATTTGTTTAGCAAAGAATCAAGTTTATCATACAAGGACGAAGCATATCGATGTTCGATATCATTTTGTACGGGAAATTCTTGAAGATGGTGGGATACTTCTTCAGAAGATTTTGACTGCTGAAAATCCCGCAGATATGACAACAAAAGTTGTGACAGGTGTCAAGTTCCAACATTGTTTGGACTTGATAAATGTTATTAGAATTTGAAATTGGGCGCTTTGAAGCGCATTTGGAGACATTACTGAAATTTGTAATATAAGAGTTTAGAGGATGTTTGTTTGGAATTGTGAGATTGTCAAGGTGGAGATTTGTTGAAATATGACAATCCCACATCGGAAAGATTTCAATTTTCCACCATAGCATTAGCCTATAAAAGGGCTTAATCCCCCTCTTAACAATTCATCCCAAAAACCACCAATCTTTCTACTTCTAAGATTGGTTGTATTTTTCATCTCTCTCTTGTAATATTTCACTTTGTAATATTTCTTTGAAATAGTGAAATATTATTTTAGTAGTGTCCGAGGACGTAGGCATAATTGGCCGAACCTCGTTAAATTCTGGTGTTCCTTTTATTTCTATTTAATAGCTATTGTCGGGTCTTTTACTTTGTGATATATTGTGCTTTAAATTATCTTAGAAAAATTCTGTCACCAAGACTCAAGAGTCTAAGGAAGTTGTTTTTTAAGGGAGACCATTTGTGACTCCACCAACTACCTGGGAATTTTTCTTTGTCTTAATTTTTGGCATAATTATTCATTTTGGTGGAAACTAACCCGATTTCCACAACAGTACCTGGACCTGGCCAGTCACGAAGAGATACAATTAGCAAGAAGATTTTTGATTTGGTAAATAAAATGAAGGAATTCCTAGCAACGAGTATCGGGATTGTAGAATTTCCTGAGCTTCTGCCATTTATGGATGATCAAAGCTTCATGCATCATGCGGATTAAAAGGAATAGAGAAAGCAATATAAATGTGGAAGATATAGATCTATGGCATGTCACAAATAAATTGTGTTTTTTGCCACATCGAAAAATTGCCTGATGGTTGGCCCTCCAGTGTGGCAAATCACCCATGGTAATCTTGCATGACTTGTATGTCTAACTTTAATGAATTTGTAGATATGATATGATACAAAGAATAGTTGACGACAAGAAGCCGAATTGCATAAAATTAAGGGGATGAGAAAAAATATGTCAACCAAGTGCACGATGCAAAAGACAATGGCTTCTCCAGCACTCAACACAAGAGGCTGGTCTCCCCCCTCCAATCTGGTTTTCTTTGCATTGCATGGAAAATGTTATAATCATTTTACTCTATCCAGAGGCATACTACTGTTGGTATTACCAACTTGGTAGTTTGAGTCCTCCCATTACCAGAAGACTTAAACAGCTGACCCCTTGTCCTCGGATAATCAACTTCCTAGCGCTGACTAAGGGTTTTCACCATTTGTTCCAACGACAGCCATCTCTAATTATTCCTCATCTGGCCAAGAAGCCCAAGTCCAGTCATGACTACAAATTTCCTATCGTCGTTTCAAGTTTTCACGCCGTCCTATTTTGACTGCTCAGAATAATTGTGATGCACGAATATGCATAACAAACTCAATTTTCCTCTTTTAGCCAGAAATAGCAGCAAATGTTTCATCATCATCAACTTCCAGAGTCTTCAACTTTTCCTCTGAAACACAAGGCGTTAACTGTGAGAAGGCAATCACGGTGATATGCCAATGGGATCTACGGAGGGTTGCTGTGGTGTCTGAGCAGGAACAGAAGACTTCAGTCTTCTCATAAGCAACCAGGCGTCAGAAGCTGGACAGCCTTGGTTCATCTCAAGGGCAACTGGAATAGGAGAGCTTCGATTCATCTCTACAAGCATTGCAAAATGATGAAATAGAAAACAATAGAAACACATCTCTACACGCATTGTGCCCTGACCAAAGCATTCCAAAATGATGAAATAAAAAGCAAATAGAACCAGCCCCCGCCACAGCAGGATTCTCACGGACCAAAGTCGTGGAAGCAATTTTTCTGCTAGGAGGAATGAGATCATTTCTCAACCAGGCAAAGTTCATAACTATTGTCATCTCTTACCTAAAAATTTACTAAGAATATCTGGAACTTTTTCAGTGTCTCCTTCATATCACCACCACTCTTTGCATCTGAAGAAGACAGAGCAGCATTGACCTCCCCAGGAGAATGACCAATTCTTTCTAGAACTGATGGATATATTATATGTTAACAACCGAAGAAGACCAATGGATGAAAATACAACTTAGACTCACATTGTGATCAATCAGGATCTCAGAGATAAGGCTGCTATCATCAACGTAAGCCTGAAGCTCATATGTTGTCCTGTGCTTATACTGGACCCCCTTTACACCAGCCAAAAAGCACTACAAAGTTTTTGTCAACTATTAGAAAATATTGAACAGAAAAAAGACAATATATGTGTAATATGATATTTTCTTCCTATATGAGAGGACCAAGCTACATTTTCACCTTTTTGAAGATGTATTTCAGTGAATAACAAAATAATTACATGTTTCAAGAGTTGAAAGAAATGAATTAAAAGCCTACATATCCCGTCTTTGCTAGCGTTTTATGTTTGTTGGGAAAGAGAAAATGATGACCTAATAAAAATTCATTCAAGCATATAGTGCACGAAAGAAGAATGAAAGCTAAAGTGCTCACTCATGAACATTGTATCTTTTTGCCAACTGGAATATGAAAATAAGAATCATCTTCTCAATAAAAAATAAAAATTTTAGTAGAATATATAAATTAATGTCATCTCGTCCAGGAAAAAAATAAAATATCATAAAAAAATTGCATAATTTTACAGCTGTTGTTTAAACTTAAATCCAATGGACCAAATGGTTCTTCAGAGACCTTTTTTGAAACTATAAAGCTTGTCTGTTTATTGTAAGCTTGTCTGATTTGATCCATATTCTGATCATTTGCAGGAACGTAATTATCAATAATGTTTCTCATGATTATGCTTATAAGATCATCACTACATGGACAAGAATCAGTTATTATTGTAAAATACTGTTCAGAATGTGAAAAATACTGTTCATGATTACATTGCGCATTTATAGGAATATCAGCAATATAAAATGTCCAGATAATGCCACACTATTACTGTTAGACTTACACGGATTTCATAAAATTCAATTGATTAAGCTGATACAAATCACTTGACATTATAATCTCGATGCAATTTCAATGTTCAAGGACAAACACCAAATGATATAGAAATACAACATAGTTTAAACTCGGCTATGCCTCAGTCGCAAGACAGTTGTGCCTATATTTTGTTTGCTGGATGGAAGATACGACATGTAGATGTGCATGTGCGCACATCAAAATTGATCTAAGGTATGTGGCAGTCGCAAACAGGTTTTGTCTGGCTAAAGAAGTTATTATTGTCAACTGTGTTAAGTTCAGGAATGCAACTATGATGTGTGCGCATGCAAAAAGAAACAGAGAGAAAAACATAAACACCATGACTTTTCCTTTAACAGAGGATCTTTTCTCCCCCATTGCAGCCCACTTAGCTGACAAACTAGCGAAGTACGTGAAAGGGTTTTCTCGGTCTCCAGATAATATGAGGGGGTGTTCAAACTCATCAACCATAAGAACATCCTCACGATTCGATATGATATTAGAACGCTCATCTGACACAGCATTTCCCCTATCAACAGAAGCATCAATACGCATCTCTTCGATATCAGAAACAATACTAGTTAATGGATTAGGGATTGTGTTTACTAAGCTCATTGGAGCAGAAAATTCTTCTGTAGCCCTTGGGCTGCTTCCATTGCCAGGCGTAACCACATTAAGACCTGGAAGGAATGATTGGACGCCAATTTAAAAATTAAAAAAAAATAGAGGTATCTGCTTTTTTCGACATTACCTGACAATATCAACAAAACTTATTTTATCTATTCTATCAGTTAATATATTTCATCAGACACAGATTCAGAGCTTGATAAATAACCAATGACAGTACAATACAAGCCGTCTACTAGCATGTGATGCAGTAAAAGAACAGCTTTTTGCTATATAACCACAAGCATGGAAATTAGCTGCTGCAAACATGGAAAAGCATGTCCAAGCATAACTGTCATTTGAGAGATATCAATGTTAATCTAAACCATGTTTGAGGCCAGTAGGTAACATATTATACATCTCATGTTCCAGGATTACATCAAGTACCTATAAGAACAGCTTTTTGCTATATAACCACAAGCATGGAAATTAGCCGTTGCAAACATGGAAAAGGCATGTCCAAGCATAACTGTCATTTGAGAGATATCAATGTTAATCCAAACCATGTTTGAGGCCAGTAGGTAACATATTATACATCTCATGTTCCATGATTACATCTAATTGCTATGTATTTCTTCAAGAATTGAAATGGAAGTGATAAAACAATTCCCTGAACAAATATTGATGTTAATTCATCCAACATAAAGTCAACCACCAGAATGGCTAATTGAGTATTGATAATTCCAGAGATGTGGTCTTTCTACATGTAACATAAGGAAGTGGAAAGAAAGAATATTGGAAGAGAAGATAAAATAAATACCTAAGTACCTAAAAATCTTTATTATTTTCCTATTCTCCAATTTCAAAATATCAAAATAAAAATGAAATCTCAAGATTTCCCTCTAATAAATGTTCTTTATTCACCTGTTGACGCTCTTCCTCAGGATAGCAAAATTTGAGATGCAATTTAGCGATGTAACAGCTAGAATAACAGAAAGAGATCAAACAGACCTGGTCCATCCATCTGAAAGGGAAATGCATCTTCTAATGTGGAACTATTGGAGGCCTCAATAATATTAAAACCATTGATGCGTCCAAGAAAATTAACAGAATTATCACTATGTCCACGTACACTAACAGAATTAGTGGTGTGAAAAAGAACATTAACAGAACCATTGCTGTGACTGAGAATAGTCGTAGAGCTATTGGTATGAGTATGGACATCATCAGAGCTATCGGTGTTTCCAGAGACATTAACTCCATTATGAGGCCATGCAGCCAGAGTTGCTCTAGTTGCTAAAGGAGGCACCACCCCGGTCCTTGATCTGCAGAACAATGAAGAAAACAGAAGTAAACACAATGGAGTTTTCAAGGACTCAAGCAGTAAGCCTTATAACAGTGTTTAAGTTGTCAGGAAGTTATATTCAAGGAGACTTTTAATGATCAGGATGCAGCTTAGTTAACAGATAAAAAGAACAGAACCAGTGGAGATTAGAAGCTTATTATTCAAATAGATATTGCCAAAGCATTCTAAGACTATATTAGTCATTTGATTTAACAGAACTTAAACATCCTCTCCAGAGAACTTTTCAACCATATCTAATTCTTCACGTCCACAATAAAGTCATGAATGATAACGTCACATATTTTGGATCAAAATCATTTTATGGATATTAATTCATTTAAGATTAGTTGTGGGTGGCCCCGTATCTGACACTAAAACCAATTCCAGAGGCTACAATCAACAATATGGAGAGACAAGCTTATTGAAAGTACATGACAAAACAATTAAGTTATAAAGCAAATAGAAGCAGCAAATTGCAAAGCAAAACAGGAATGTTAACGAGATGTAAAAACATACAGGCAAAACATTTTTAAGACACTTCAATAACACCTTTTTCCTCTTGGTGGCTTATTTACTTCAGCAACAAGACGTTGGCGTGCTGTCTCCATCTCGCCGACCATCCCTCCTAGAACTTCTAAAGCTTCCGGGACCAGCATTAGAAGCCCGTGCCATACATGTACATTATAGATGACAATCTACAAGAAAAGAAGTTCGAAATTTTCTGTTGAAAACTAACAGTACTCAAAGAAAACATATTCTGGCAAAATAAAGGATACCACAGTTCATTTTCATCTGACCTAGCCATTTAAGCACCTTACAATCACACCGTTGATAATAATCAATTTAAACCAAGAAAGGTCAATAAATTCCATCACCACATTGGCGAACCCATGCACAATCATCAACACATATCACCAAATGGTCTTCTCCATCTGATTTAGTTTAAATCCAAAAAAACAAGGCACTTAGTCGAAAACATACTATTTGATCAAAATTGTACAAAGGATATAGCTCTTTAAAGTAACAATGACTGTCTTATCTATCTGTAACCTCACATCATAGCACAAACTAGCATTCACTATTGGCAAAAAAAAAAAAAAGAGAATCCAATTGTATAAACCATCGGCAGCAAGTAGAAAGGGGAACCTTCAATCCTGCAGGAGCTAGGTCTTGGAGATCCTTGATAGACCTATATTCCATTCCAAAAACACGTTGAACTCCATCTGTCATGGACAGCTTAAGGCACCTCTTGACGCCTGGAGGAGCATCCTGATACCTTCCTTTGAAAGGACAGCTAATATTAACAATCCCATCAACCTGGAAACACATTGACTCACCGTGGGCAGAAACTTCCGTTAGAATACAAAATAAAAGACAAAAGAAGAAAGAAAAAAATATGGAAATAAAATACAAAAAATTCTTAACAATTTCAGAGACTTCCTCGAATACATAAACAATCATTCGACATCAAACTTAAACGCATCCGCTAAAATGGAACTACACCTGCAAAACGAATGGCCCCGTGAGATTAACAAGATGCATGGAATCCACATTTGGGGGAAGCACACCACCGCCACAGTAATTCATATCCGAAAACAAAAACTGCTGGAAGCAAAGCTTGGCCTTAGCTGCAACATCTAGGTCCCGCATAGAGCTTTCAAGTCCATGAAGACAAGAATCAAGCCACTCTCTTTTTTCCTTCAATGCCATACTTTATAACAAATCACCAATTGGACAGCCGAAGCTCACCGGCGGAACAGTAGCTGGTTTCTCCGAGAAGTGATTAGAGACATGCTCCGGCGAAGGAGAGGGAGGCGTGAGGTTGTCTGATATGTCAATAAATTCGTCGTCTGAGATGGGAACTGGATCGGGGTGGTCGGGACTAGGGTTTGGAAGCCGGAGATTGACAGCAGGCTCTTGTCGGAGATCAACTTCAATGTCATGCTCTTGTTGTTGTTGTTGTTGTTGTTGAATTTCTTCATCTTCGTCTTCGTCGGAATTAGTTCTAAGCATAAGGCGTCGTCTGGGCATTTCTGCAGTTCTGCTACTGCAAGTGAATTGTAACGTTCGGCCGTTCCGCATATTTCCCTCCAAGTAGTTTTCAAAACTCATTAAAAAAAATTCTGACAAACGTCTTTCTGAAAGGCAATGCCAAATGGGTAGCAGATTTGGGGCATGCTAATGATAAATAATATTTTGATCAAAAAAATAATACATCCCATGATTGGTGCTTCAAAGAAATGAACCAACCAATCAACGAACAAAGAATACAGATACAATGAAACCTTTTTTTGAATAAAACACATATACTGAAATTTTTTTTATCTAATCGAGTTTATATTTTTTTTACTTATGAATTAAGTTAATGCTAAATTATTGTTTTTTTTTAAGAAAAATAGATATGCCATTAAACTGAAAACAATACATCACTAAATTATTAATATTATTATTATTATATGAAAATAATTTTTATAATATTATATCCTTATAAGTAAATTATTTTTTATATAACTATTTATTATTAATTTAATTTATAAATAGATACATAAAGCAGGTTTGAGTCGAGTGTCTTTTTGTATACAAATTCATTTAGTCGGCGGTAGGATCACGACAACCCCCATATAAATTGGTTTTTTTTAACAAAAATATGAGCCAAAAAACAACACTAACGAAAATAAGTTGCTCAGTGCAGATCATGAGCAAGCCAAAGAAGAATGTCCTCTCAAGGTTGAAGAATAATATTACCTAAATTACAGTGACAAACTTCGTTGGCTAGAAAATCTGCTGCAAAGTTGGCCTCGCAATAAATACGCACAAATTTGACTACCTCAAATTGCTGCACCAGACTATTAATCGCACCAAGAAGGGATCTACAACGAGGAAGGACCTCCCGCTTACCATGGATCATCTCCATAATGCACCTATTATCTGACTCCACTATAAGATTTGCAATCCTTAAGTAACTAGCAAGCTTTAACCCTTCATAAATAGCCCCCAACTCTTTCCGAATGATATCACAAGATCCCAAGTTAACAACAAAACCCCTCAACCAAGAGCCATCACCGCACCTCAACAGCCCACCACAGAAAGCTCGACCCACTCCATGAACAAAAGAACCATCAGCATTAAGCTTAATAAAGCCTTCAGGAGGGCAATTCCAAGTCACCCTTACCTGCCGAGAGTTCGTTTTTTGGTGGAACAGTAACAGACTTTTTCAACACATTATGAACTAAACCCCAGATTAGAGCATAAATCTAGGAAGTTTCAAAAAGTATGATCTATATATATATAATAAATGAAATAATCCCTATAATCACCGGTTAATTATTAACTCAGTGCCCTTTTAGTTAATTATCATCGTGACAAAAGTGGCTGGTACATGTCAGTCTGCCCATGGATATATGTCACAACGTTCCACAGCAACCAGTGGTAAATGAAGCTGAAATCGTACATCTACACGTGGAATAGGCTGGGATTCTTTAATCTTGAAGAAAAGTGAGTGATGATATATTTTTTTGGTGGATGTGGAAGTAAGCACAGCGCAATAATTTTGTAACGGGAGATAGTAGCTATCCATTCCATTTTATTAGCTATATCATCACTCCATTGGCATAATTATATTGATTTATAAAATGGGTTTGTTATGTTAATGCGGGAATCATTCTATATATACTATTACTCTCTCTATAAATGGGCTTAGGATGCTTTGTTTCTTTCCACATTTCAGGGCACAAAATTTGGCAACTTGAGGATTAAGAGCAGAGGGATTTTAGATGGAAGGCAAAAGAGGAATGTTAGGTGTGATGGCGATGGTAGGGTCGGTGCTGGGTTTGTTGATTATGGAAGCAAATGTGGTGGAGGGTGCATTTAGCATCCAACTCAGCCCATGCACACTTGCTCAGTGCGTTGCTGAATGCAAAAAGGCCCTGTAGAAGAAGTACCAGAGTGCAACCTGTGCAACTGGGTCTCAAGGAAAGTTCTGCATCTGCCTTGGATGATATTCTATCACATCATCCCAGTTCATTTCTGTACTATAAATATTGGGTGTTTTCTCTGTCTTGCTAAAACAACTACCAATGGCGGTTGAAAAATCTTTACAAATGTTTTGAATGCTGTAATTTAACTTTGTGCTGCTTGCTTGATAAGAGTTTTGAATGCTGTGCTGTCTTTTACTCTTAAATCTATGGAAGGCATCAAAACAAATGCAAAGCCTTAGCTATACCGGGCTTTAAGAAGTAAGAAAATCTTTCTTTTTTTTTATTACAAGGGATCTAACTGAAATTAGAATTCAAAACCTCACTGCTCTAGTCACCTCTAAGCCAAAACTTATTGGTAAATTACTAAATTGTTAATATTCAGGTGTAGAGTTAGATGACTGCCACCTATCAGTTCATAAATCTATCACTAGATCATACCAGTAGTGCATTTAGATTCCCTGCTATCTAACCTAATAATAGTACTTGCTTCCTAATTATATTCCTTAAAGCCTTGCATATATATTTGCAAATTGGAACAAATTAATGGCAGTGATTTGTGTCATTATAACTTGCTAATACTTAAAATAGGTGCTAAAGCAATGAAAACTACTAATCTAATTACATCAATTACAGCCAAAGGCAGTAGTTGTAGCTGAGGGTGGCTATGGGTTGGTGAGTGCGAACCTTCTTATAAATAAAGTAAACATAAGTTTTACCTGATTTTATGGATGAAAATTGTCTCATGAAAATGAAACAAGATAGTGATTGCAATTATAATGCTATTCAATAAGACAATAAAATTATGCCCATCAACCAGCCCAACCTTGAGATAATGCTGCACATAGGCATTTTCTAATACACCTGCCCATAAGGAGAGATTTCCCACCAACCCTACTGGCCCCAGTCGGCAATGGCCAAGCCCAACTCATGTATTGGTTAGGCTCCATAAATAAGTTCCTTTCCTTCATATTTGACCCTATATCTAATTTGTAACAAAAGAGCTGGACAAGTGACGTGGACAAACAGTGATGGCTCATTTTATTTTTAGATATTAATATATAGAATATTGATAGTTGGTATCTAGTAGTATCATGTTCCAACCAGAAGTGGAAGCATCCTCTTCAGGTGGCAAACAATTAATGATTGGCAAATTTTCCCCAACGAGAGAGAAAATAAAGAGAAGAAATAATTATATTTTCTATTTTTTTCTTTCTTCTCACTATATTTAAAAAAATTTCCATTAAGAGGAAAAATAAGAAAATAAAATAAATTATTTTTCTCCTTACTTACGTTTTAGATTGAAGTAAAATAGCAAGGGAGAGGAAGAAAAATAGGACTTGTTTTTTATTGTTTGGATAATTTATGGTGAAAGAAAATAAAATTGTAATATTACATATTTACTAATAATTAAGGATAAAAAAGTAATTTTCATTAACAATAATAACATTTTACTTGCAATCATTATCTCATCTTATTTTCATTATCTTTCCAAACAGAATAAAATGAATGTCATTTATTTTACACCATTTTTTTTATATCCAAAATATTAGAGAGTTTTTTTTATTTTCTTTCGCTTTCCAAATAGGAAAATGATAATCATTTCTTATTTTATATCATTATTTTCTTTTCCACTATATTTTCTTTCTATCACATTTTGGCTAATATTCATTTGCATTTACCTATTCTCTGTGGCCTATTTCTTAGGGGTCAAAATTTACTTGGACCCAACTGGGTTTGAATTCAAATATCATATGAGTTACAATCTTGAAACAAGATTAATGTCATTAAAATAAAGTTGTCGAAAATAATTTAATATTTCAGTGAGGATTTACTAATTAAATAAACTCAGTGATGGAGAGTGTGCGAAGTAGCGGCTGAAGGTTTGGTCCCAAATCTTAGAAAAAGACACTTTAAGGATTGAAAAATGACAAACACTCTTCAACACTTATCGCATAGTTTTTTCTTTAAGGGTGAAATTAAGTTCATGAATGTATATAATAGAAATGACTGAAGCTTCTCATCAGTAGAAGCTTCTCATTAGTAGAAGCTGCTCGACTGAAATTGATTTGTACAGATAGGACAAAAGGTGATACTGTACAGAATTTTTCTTTTTGTTCAAGGGGGAAAATAAAAAAGAAAAAAAAAACAGAGAGCAGGAAATGAGTTGTAACAAGTGAATTTATCTCATTTTATGATACGAAATAATCAATTTGATTCAATCAGCTTTAAATATTTTTGGCAGATTACCTGGAAAGGCCTCCTTATCTTTTGACAATTCTTTGTTTCTTTTCCCATCTTTTTCTTTCACCCACTGGACACATTAATTGAAGAGGCCGCTGGCAATCCTCCATTTAAACCTTCCCCTTTTTCACTCTTCCTTAAAAGAGGCATCAGCACACGCTAGTGATATTGATCAGCAATAGGTTTTCTTTCCCTGCCCCATCTTAAATTAATCTCACGCTAGAAGAGGCTGCAAGAAGCTTTTATAAGAGTAGAAATGCATTGACTCCAAAAGACAGAAGCCCTAAAATTGTGACGACAAACTTCAAGATTACTCATAAAACAACACCAAGCCTCTTAAACGAACACCAATCCAAGGAAAATAAGGTACAGATATGAAATGGAGAAATGCAAATCAACCATTGAACTGTATTCTAAGAATCTAAATAGATATCAGCAGCATTCCGAGAGGTTACAAGCTAGTAGTTGTTAGTAACCATTTCTTTACAGCAGCACATTAATCTAGGGTTACATCAGACAACACTACCACTCTGAGATTTCACAGAAGTATGATCTCTATATTTAGTTATGCCAGAGGTAATTGCTCCCTGTAAGAAATCATCCGCTCCTCTATTAATGACTCTTTCAATTCCTCCAATTCAACATATTCCTTCTCCACTATCACCTCCAGCTTGTCGAAATGCTTGATTTTGTTGTGCAATTTCTTTAACTATTATTGCATACATGAAAAGAACAAACATTAGGCACTGCATGCCTAACTCATGATTTTTTTCCTTTTTTCATTTTTAACTGCAAAATATTCAAAAAATAACCACAAACAGCAAACTTTGACATACCTGTGCCTCAATTATGGTTGCCATTAAACTTTCAATTTCCCTGTCTTCCTCATCAGCTAATGATTTGGCATGAGCAGCAGCTGCCCCAACAGCTGTTGCAATTGAAGTTCTAAGTCGTAGAGTCAGAGGTATGTCATTCTGCCTCATAGATGTCTACTGAATTTCTGAAAAATATATAGATGAATGATTGTAAATATGCAGAGCAAAAAACTGGGAATTAGCGAACTATGCATTACAAAGCTGTTAAAATAATATTAAAAAAGGAGAAATGATGAACCATACTTCTTATTAAACTAACTCCTTGTAATTAAATTCTTGGATATCATCCAGAGAGTTTGAATAACTGCATTTACCTGGTTCAGTGGAGCCCTTCTTTATGTCTGTATCCTCAACGTGATGGTCTCTAAAAGACCCCAAAAAAAAAAAGGAAGAACTTTAATATTTAGCAACAATGCATGAGCTAGACTATCCTTAGGAATATCAGAGAATCTGAATTATAAAAACAAACCACCTCTCTGCATTGGGGTGGAGCGTGGGAGACCACAGTCCTTTGCTCGGAAAATCCTCCTTGCCTCCAAAAATCTCCCTTGGACATGATTGCTCATGACAAAGTGCTGTGACAGCAGCCTCAGCAGCAGCAGCAGCAACCTCTGGGCCAGCCATGGTTGAGATAAGAGCCACCTGAGGGAAAATTGAGAATTATAACATTTATATGACTACACAAATTATCACAATGAAAAGTCAGCATCAAAAACACATTTTCTGATTAGGCTATTTCCACTCTCAGCATGGCAGAAACCACTCAAACTCTTCCAAAATATCAAGTCAATATTAGTGATCCAACAATAAAACCTATCATATTCCTACATTCACAGTGTATCGCACTATTACATGTGTGTGTGTGTGTGTGTGTGTATAAAGGTATGTGACCGATTAGGGAACATGCTCAAACCACATTTGTAGCCCTTCACCCCCACTCATGATCTCAAGAAGTAGCAACTTATTCATGCTTATCACCATATTCAATGATAGTTATAATAGAAAGTTTGGCCTCGCAGATTTCTTTTGCAGGATTGCCAAACGAACTTTGGCAATATTTTTCTGCATAAAACTAGAGAGAGAAAGTTCTAAATCATGGTAGAAATGGTGGAGGAGATTGTTAAACTGGCAAAGCAGATAAGTTTTTGAGGAGGACGAGAAGAATGGCATAGAGTTGGTAATGGTATAAAGAGATGGTGACATTGCTTTTTAATTCTTATCTCATGCAACTAATTCTAGGACATTTTTCACCTTTCTCATGCACAGAATTGTTCATATTTACAAACTATATTCATGTACCAGCTTAAGGTTAGAACCTGGTTATCTAAAGGTACATAGAGACCACCTGACATGATCTGATGCAAGTATTCAGAACATTTAAATCTAAAAATCAGAATAAAAGATATGAAACGAGGAATATACGTAAATGTCAAGCACATAAATATTTTTTCCATATTTCACTCACCAATCATCAAATTCCAAGGAAAGGCATATCAATTCAGTATTTTTTTTATGCATCCAAATGTGATAAAAATATTTAAACGCTCATTGTATCATAAGAACAAAACAGGTAGAAAATATTTAAACGCTCATCGTATCATAAGAACAAAACAGGTAGAAAAATTTCAATAGTCGTTAGGCGACCATTCCTACCTCTTTCGTCAAAGAATTGCCAGCATCTGAAAAATAACCAATGTATTTTCTTTTCATTGGAGGACCTTCATCCTCGGCATTTCCATTCTGCTCACTTGCACTTGTCTGCTCATGCAAGTGATCCTCATTCTTTACTGTGTCTTGATGCTCAGATAAAGATAATGGAAATTGTTTTGAACCATTAATGTTGCCACTCAGGGCACTAGAGATACCATTTCTATATATTGAGCTCAATATGAGATCCCCGAATGGAAGCTCAATGAGCTTAGAAATGGAATCGAGTTTGCTCTTGGTTTGAACATCTTGAACAACAAGATCCCAGTTGTCTCCATGCTTCAGAACAGATTCTAAAAGAAGCAGAGTCTCGGCCTGTGTCCAGACAGCTCCAGGTGTACTACTGCTATCAACACTGTCATTAAGCTTGAAATCCCCCTCGGACTTGTTTTCTCCATAACTTCCATCTTTGAAGCACTTAGCACAAAGTATATAATGACCCTGCTAATTTAATGGTTAGAATCAATGAAGTAGACAAATTCACTGCCAAGAAACTAAATATCGAACAATGCATCCAAACATAGGCTTGGATGCATACAAAACATAGGAAGGAAACAATAGCATGCAAGTAAATCATTTTGACAACCCAAACATACAAAACTCAATATGCAATTTCGCAATGTAAATTCACCCAATTATTCTACCTTAGTATATTCATAGCGGCCGGAATCACAATTTTCACCACAGTTCCCACACACAGATGCCTTTTGCTTCCCCAAGTCTTCAAAAACATCAGAATGAGAAGTAAAAGGCGATAACTTCAGCCCGCTCTCAACAACCTCGACACTACCTTCCGCACTATGCGGCAGTGACAGCGGCTTCAGGGAATTGGGCATGGCCACAACCCGGATACCATGGGGAGGTCCGTCCTCAACCTTAACCTTACGAGTTTCGTCTTTATCCAAATCATCATAGCGGGCCGAATTCGCGCCGAAGTTTATCAATCCCCACTTGTCCAAAAATCGAAACACTTTGTTGAGCAAAGTAACATCACCCACTAGGGACTTGCGAATCTCCGTGAAGCAGAGCCTTCTAGAAGGATCTTCGCGATATTTGTTGATGATAAAATCCCTATATTCTTTGTATATTTTAGGAGTTCTTGTGATTGAATTTCCATCAAAGAACTCTCTCAAGGCAGCCCTTTCGTTATCGTGGATATCGTCCCACGCAAACCAACCTGAGAGTAAAGGGGGAGAAACCAGAAACAGCAAAGAAAAGCATTCAGGTTTCCGAGAAAGTACTTTCTAAGGAAACAAACAGGCGAGACAATTACACTTACTGGAAGAGCTGGGAATGGTGTAGAGATCGAACTCTGGTTGGTCGGGTCGGGTGGGTTCTGGATCCGGATGTGTTGCCTCCATATTGCTCCTAGGGTAGGGGGCGAGGGCCGTGAGGCGGTGAGCTGAATCTGGTCCAATAATATCTAGTAAAGAAAGTTGGGATGTTTTGGCAAAATTGAACTGACCAATTTGGACATTTAAATAAATCACACCGATTTTTTAAAATATAAAACCGAACTAAACCCAATCGGAATATATCAGTTCGTTTTAATGCGAATTGGGCTGCTTATTGGGCCATAAATTGATTGATTTATTGGTTAATTCTCAAAAGAATGCACTAGATTTCCTACTTACAATTTCAATAAAACACAATACTCACAAAATTAAATCATATTTAAGTACAACAAAACTACATTATTAAAACTAAATATTAAACTTAGGCTAATTTTTAAAATAAACAATTTCAACAATCAAAATTTACTTGAATCCAGCATTACAAATATCAAAGGAAACAAATTTAACAATTCCAACATTACAAACATCAAATATTGAGTAGACTTGAGGATAACCCAAAATCCTAAAAAAATCATGAAACTCAATTAATAAAAAATACTATGCACAATTCTTCATAAACTAATAAAAATATGTTAGATAATAAAGTGATAAACTTTTTTTTCTTCGAGAAACCCACAACATATCTACTGATGATTCCAAATAAAATGATTGAAATTTTGCAAACAATTAATAAAAAAATAATATTATAAAAGGACAATATAATAAAGAAAAACAACAAATATATAATAATACATTTCTCCATATTGTTATTATCATCTTCATTTTCTTCCACAGCGAGGAAAATGGTATGTGGAAACCAATTTTAAACATATATAAAAGATTACACACATTTAGGAGTCAAAAAACTCATATATGCATTTAGTATTCATCCTTCTAGTGTTAAAAACCTACTCTGAATCAATTGTATAAATTGGGATAGCCAACACATCTCTATCCACTTTTGAAATAATAGAAAAATCTAATATTATTTATTTTCTATCATTGTAAAAATGTCAAAGCCAACTTTTGGTTGCTCAATTGCTTCATCCAAATATTTATCCACATCTATTTTGCTTGTTACACCTCAAAAAATCTCAAAATGCAAACTTTACATTTCAAATTCAACCAATTTGTTAACCATCATTGTTGGATTATTTGTGATATTATTATCAACAGTAAAAATAGATTGTGAACATTATAAAAAAATACTTAATTTGGCTTTGTAGGTGAAATAATATCATTGTATTTATTATACATTGAAATCAAAATATTTTTTGCCTTAGTCCCTGTTGTTTCACCTACATCATTCTTATATATCTTACAAAGTGTCAATTTAACTCACCGTAATTTGTATTGAGAATTAATAACGCAAACAATATAAATCAAATAATTATTATTTAAAGGATCTCCCCAATACCTGTCATATTTTTCTTTTATTTTTTTTATAGCAATCGCATTCTACTTCTCCTCCTCATCTCTCTTTATCCAAACATCTAATACACGATAAAAACCATATAAATTTCATGAAATAAAAAATTGGATGTCACATACAAATAGCTAGAAAATTTCAAAGTAAAATTATAAAAATTACTCAAAAATGTCATTATCCTTATAACATTTATCCAATTATACCTTATTATTACATTCAATATCAATTCTAAATAAGCTATCTAAATCCTCAAGTATTTTAAAAACTCTTTCAAACTTTTGGGTTGTTTCCAACATCAAATAGGTGAAATTCCACCTAATAAAAATATCAAGAGATAACAATTGTTTGTTTTTTACCTTATATAATTCACAAGCTTTTTAAAATTTGTTCATTTTGTTGATGGACCCCCTAATAAAATGAATTGCATCTCTAACTATTTTTATTGAAATACCAATTTATTTCAACCCTTCATTCACAATTAAATTAATTATATGAGTAACATATCTCTACTTACATTTATTAATACTAAATCTTCAATTGATAATTTTGTCCTATAAATAATTAATAACAACATCATTTGAACTTACATTGTCCACTCACCCAATTATTCCACATTCAATAAAGTATTTTTCAATTTCTATTTCAATGTCTTTACCTTTTGACTAAAAATTAGAATAAAGTTTAAAACATTTTTATTCAATTTCCAATCATCATCAACAAAACCAATTGTAAGACACATATAATTAAGCCTTTAAATAGAAATCAAAGTATATGTAGCAGCACAAATTATTTTGTTTTTGTTGCACAAATATTTCTTTAATCTAGTTATTTCATCAACATAACTTTCAAAATATTCCATTGACATTATTCATCTAGATGATATTCTAAATTTTAATTGACCAATAGATATAAGCTTATTAAATTTCACCCTCTCAACAAATTTAAAAGGCAGCTCATCAATTAAGATCATATAAGCTACAATTTTTTCTAATAACTTATTGATCAAATTTACAACAATCAAGAGCACTACCATCATCTAACTTAAAACTTATTTGACTTTGTTTTGTACTAATTTCATCAATAGTGCGCTGTGCAATGGTTTTATTTTTTTATTATAATAAAATTTTTTAACACAATAATTACACATACATTTCTATTTCTATTGATTGTCATCTTTATTATTGAATAATTTGAAATGATCCCAAAGTACCGATCTTTGTGATACTGCTTTTTCTCTTCGTTTTTTCTGATTTTGTTCCCACTGTAGCACTTGATTGTAGAGTTTTATTAACATTATCAACATTTTGAGTGTCAGAGATTTTATCTCCACAAGACATCTGAAAAAAATCAGCAATAATAATAATTAATAGCATGAAAGACATCTCAAACAAATTCAAATAACACATGTGAAACAATGAAAGACATAACTAAATAAAAAATAAATACTATTAATGGTGGATAATTATAGTTATATCAAATAATAATAATAATGGCTGAAAATTACAATTATAGTTACAATTACAGTTATAATTAAAGAAATAAAGTCAAACTTTATAATTTCTCCTATAATTTTTTTAATCCATATTTTTAAGCTTTAATTTCCACAAATTACAATTATTTATTTATATTAATTGTTTTTTAACTATATATACGAAAAGAATAATTTATTTCTACGCAGGAAAAATACCCTAAGTTCGACTGTGCAATTAATGATAACGGTTTAGACATCAAATATGAGTTTGATTCTCTTATAATAAGACACAATTAATGTGCAATTAATTATGCTTTAAATTAATAGGTAGGATTTAATATGAATTAATTCACTGCAACAAAAAAAAATATTTTCTGGACAATTTCCTCTATGTTATGTTCAAGTAAATTAACCAAAGTTTTCCCCAAAAAAACTTATTGACTCATAAGTACCTTAACGTGAAACAGGAGATAGAGCCATATACATTAGTGTTTAGTGATTTTTCTGATTTGAAGTTTATTTTTTATAGTTTCTAAAAACAAAGAAAAAAATTATATATTATGCGGTATATGGAAACCAACAAAAATAATCAATGAGACACTGACATAATTTTCATATCACCGTAGAAATTTATGGTATTGCAAAAAGAAAAAAAATTGTTAACACATAACCAGTGGAATTCTTCCTCATGGGCTATTAGAAGTTTACAATCAGCGAACACAAGTCTTTCAAAATGACAAAAAATTAATGAGAATAGAAACAAACTTTTGGAATGTAAGTGTTGTGACTTGATGGCAGATAATCCCCAACTCCACAGCAGAAAACAAAGAAAATCTTCAACGTTTGGTCACCGCTGAAGGAGATGGAGAAGAAAGAGGTGGTGATGGAGGAAATGTCCAACACGTCACGATAGAGGAGGAAATCCAAAAACAGGTGGCAGCGAGGAGAAGGAAAGAAAGAAACTCTATGGTCAATTAGATTTAGATTTACAAAGAAAAGGGAAAGGGTTAGAAATATAAAATATAAAATACTACTTACATTTATAAATTGTTCGGTTATCTCATTTTTTGATTTTATAACTGAATCGAATACCGAATTGCAAAGAGATAACTTAACTAAAAAACCGATAACCGAACTATTTAGACCGAAATACAATTAGTTCGATTCGGTTATTGGTATCAATTCGGTTTTGCTCACTCCTAGATGTTACCTTTCAACTTATTATATTTATTTCATTGGATATTCTTATTTTAACTATGTTTTGTAAATTTCTCATATTTTGATTTCTATTGACATTAAAAATTATTTTTTGTTTTTCAATTGCTCAAGCAAATTGCGATTATCTTTATTTATTTTTCATTATGAATAAATTGAAATTCTAACTATGTTATGAAATTATCTAATATAAATTGTTACGAGAATATTGCATGGTCACTTCATTTTATAATTATGCATATAATTTAAGGAAAATTTTCATTTTTTATCAAAATAATCATATTTATTTTTTAACTTTTTGAATATATTACTTTCAATTTTATATTAAATATAATATTAGATGAATTTTAATTTGATTTGTCAATGATGTGACATTTCAAAATCAATTTTTTCTTTAATTTGACATATATTAATAAATTAAAAATAATACTTATATTTGCACAAAACTAACTCATAATTTAAAATGAACTAATTTTTCATAAATATACTTAAATATGTGTAAAATTAGCTATTGAATGACATAGTTTTAAAGTCCAAATACAATTTAGGTTAGTATAAATATAAATGTATTTACACAAAAGTAGTCGTTTGTATGCTAGATCTATGTAAATATAAGTAAATCAGCGCAGACGTGGTTTTAGGAGTATTTAATATAACTGTTGGATGTAACTGATAGCTGATAATTGGTAGTTGGCTGACACTAGTGTTTGATAAAATAAATTGAATCGTTGTAGTTAGGATGTGAAATTACTATTAAAAATATAATTTATTTCAAAAGATATATTTCTCTATTATGAATAAATAAAAAAAATAAAAATATTATTTATTATTTGATATAATTATATATTTTAATGATTAAAATAATAACAACAATAGAATACAATTGAGTATAAATAATATTTTTTACAAATGTATGTCTATAATTTATAAATATAATCAATGAATATAATATATTTTATATTAATAAAGTGATTTTAAAGAGATGTATTATGTTTTTAATAAAAAATTTTACAATATGATTGCATTTTATTATAAATAGATTAATTTTTTCATTTTATTAAAAAAAATACCAACTATTTTGAAAAAATTCTAAAATAGAGATTTTTTAATCAACAACTGTTTTATATTTTCATCAATTATTAGCTGAGATCATCAAATATTTATATTCAGTTGTTGAGAATTAAAAAATTATTAACTGTCTCAACTAGTTGAACAAAACACCCTATTTATATGAGAGTCATTTACATAATTATATTAATGCAAATTTATTTAAAAAAAATAAACGCCACACATTCATACTAATATATGTTAGTAGTGTGAAATAAAAAAAATAAATTCAAAATATAATGTTATTGTCCAACTAAATTAAACCCCTTTGAAAACTATATTTTGGTATGAAATTGAAAGTATTTTTATTTAAAAGTTAAAAAAATATATGATAATTTTGATAGAAAAGTGAAAATACAAGTTTTTTTTTAATAAAAATTGCCCTATAATTTATACTAATATTTTTTTTATTATAATGACACTATTCTATTTTCATAGAGAACACATAAAAAAATGCATCAATCTCATTGATCTATACATCAAGTGTGTCTTCGAAATTTGTAGTAAATATTGGAATTCTCATTTATGTTTTATAGTTGAGGCGAGTAATATATATGACACTTGTTTTTTCTGTATATAACATATAAAGATACTATATAATATGTCAACTCTAATGCTACTCTTCCAATCAATGATCACAAACAATGAAAATTTCTGACTTTTTTTTTTTGAAACAAATTATATTTTTGAATTGAGTGAAATATTTTTTTTAACTGAGAGAAAAAATTTGTTAAATTTGTAAGAACCGCGCAAGCTGTGATTTCATTATAGTTTTTCCAATTTAGAAAAAGAATCATGTACATAAACCTTTATTTATAATATATATATGTATATATATATATTTTTTAAAAAAACAGTTTTAAATCGTTCGAATAGTTAAAAATGTATACCGTAAAACGGGGTTTAGTAAAGAATAATGTAAAAAAGGCAGTACAAGTAAAATAGGAGTGGTGACTGACCGGTACCTCTAGAAATCGAAAACAGGTGAAGTTGGTTTGCCTCCAAAAAATTTCGCGTTGCCGGGAGAGACCAAAAGCAAAAATTTCCAATCCCGCCTTTCCTATTTCCACTTTGGAATCCGCCCTATCCTCTTTCATCCAAACAAATTTTCAATCCCTAAGTCACACTCTCTCTGCCCTCACATCACATACACTCCCACTCCCACTCCCACTCAACTCAATAATTACTCTCTCTTTGTCATCTCTAGGTTTTTCTTGCACCAAAACCCCAACTTTAGGGTTTTAGTTTCTTTCTTTACCTGCTCAATTTTTTTAAAAAATTTTCCATGGCGAGTGAAACCCTAGAGGAGAAGAAATCAGAAGAAGAAGCTCCTTTCAAGGAGAAAGTGGAGCCCAAACCCGAAGAAGAAAAGGAACAGCCAGAGGAACCGAAGAAGGAAGAGGAGCAAGTGAATAAGGAAGCTCCTGAGAATGAAGTTTCAAAAGAAAATCAAGAACCGGAGGAGAAAAATGTGGAAGAGAAACAGAAAGAGGAAGAGGAAGAAGAAGAAGAAGAGGAAGACAAAGAGGAAAAAAAAGTTGAACAGAAAGAGGAAGTTGAGGCAGCTAAGGTGGAGAAGGAAGAGGATGCCGAAGAGGAAGAGCAGGAAGAAGAACAACAACAAGAACAAGAAACAAGCAAGAAAGCTAAGCGAGGTGGTCGAAGGAGCTCATCGAAGAAATACCAGAGCGAGTCAAAGGAGCGGCGTCAGGAATCTTATGAGAAGAAACAGAATAAAGGATCCATAGAGAAGAAAAAAAAAGAGCCTGTGACTCCGAGCAGTGACAGGCCCACTAGGGAGAGGAAGATGGTGGAAAGGTATTCTGCACCAGAGCCTGGGAGATCAGCGAGCAAACCACTGTCTATTGAGAAGGTGAATCCTCCATATTAGTTTTTTGTTTAATTTATCTTTTTTGAATACTTTATTTGACATTGTTCAGGATCGAAATCGGAGTTATTATTTCATTAGATTGGGATTTTGTGCTGCAGGGACGTGGTACGCAGCTCAAGGATATTCCAAATGGTACTCCTCAGTTGCTTTATAGGTCTATTTTCTTTTGACGGCTTGTTTATGGTTTATGTGCTATCAATTTTGCTAATTATTTGGGGAAAAAAAATCATATTTTGAAAGACTTGCATTTTGGTTACCATATATGAAGTTAGGTGTAGTGCATTTCTCTCCCAATTCCTGTTTTTTTTAGCTCCCATTACACTGGTGGTTGATTGAAATCCTCAATCTAGATGGTATATTGATTGTTCTTTCATTCAAAGATTTTGGGAAAGTATATGATTGAAGCTGGATCTTGGCTGAATCAGACTTGATTTGACTAATTCCCATTCATTTACTTAATTTTTGAAGCACATTTGTCAGTTTGTTAGAACCATATGCAGTTCATATTATGGTCCACCAATTGACAAATAGTCATTCTTTATCCAATATCCACAGTGTATTTACATCATATTTTAAACAACAGAGTCCTTATAAGGAGTTCTGCAAATTTAAAATGCATGGATTAGTTTCATTTAGTGCAGTATAAGACATGGTTGGTAGAGAGAATTTAATGTTAATGTCATCAAATATGTTAATCAATGTTACTTTTCTTGATATAGTGGGTTTCAGTACTAATTTTGGAAGGATTCAAATTTTTTTGTGAGTAAATTGCAATGTCATGAGAGTTGTCCACTATTCTAGTGTTTTCTTTGTTTGGTGACTTAGTTGAACCTGATAAAAATTGAGTATAAATCATATCAATTGTTGAAGTATAGCATAGACATATTGGTGCTATCTATTATGGAAAACTGAAGGATTGCTTTTTCTACAAGTGATTTTAAATACATTGCAAAAGCTGTTTTTTAATAAAATAATAAATAAATAAACTAAAAGTTGACCATTCTTAGTTGGCATTAGCACTTAATGACACTCAAATAATGTTAACGTTGCTGGATAATTTGTTCAGGCTAAATATGCAGAATGGAATTAGGAGCCATGTTAATTTCTGCTGTGAATATGTGCAAATTTAGTTCTAAACATTCCCAAAAATAACAATTTGAGAACTCATTGGACTATTTGGTCCTCAACTCTCTTCAATCAGAGGGCAGTCATTGACACCCTTATTTTTACACTGTTGCTGGATTCAAAAGGGATTTCTATTGACATAATTCCAATTCTCAAGAATTGGCATTTGTAGCTAGTTCGAGATTTTGAGTTTTTTACACCATATGTAGCTTGTATCTGACTTCATTGTACGTAAAGAAGAAAAAAAAATTTCTGATATAGTTGGCGGAAAAAAGAATTTGTCCAAATGATGTTTTTACTTGTATCCAATGTCTGATTCTGTGAACTGTTTCAGTGGCTTTCAAGTTGTCCAAGAGAAAACCTGATGACAACCTGCAGATGCTTCATACAATTCTTTTTGGAAAAAAAGCAAAGGTGCTCAATCAATTTAGTCTTGGTGGAGTCTATTTGCATGCAGAGTGGGTCTCTGTATCTGCCTTCTTCAATTGGGCACAACATGAAAGTGCATTAATGCAAATTCCACTATGTGGAAATTGGATTATCCTCCATCTTTTGCTGTAAATGATTTTTGTTTCTGTGTTAATTGTTTTTTCTAGCATTGTCATAGTACTTGTTTGGTGGTTCCAGGCACACAATCTGAAGAGAAACATAGGCCAGTTTTCAGGCTACGTGTGGGCTGAGAATGAGGTGGTTTATCTCATTACTAAGTAATTTATTCTATTGATGCATTTGATCTTGCACAAACACATTGTTCATTTATATTTACAATTTAGACTAGGATTTGTTACATGTATACATGGGTAAATTACCATTTGCTTATGGAAGCCCCTTTTGTTGATTGTTTCATATATTTGTAGCAGGAGAAACAAAAAGCAAAAATAAGGGAAAAACTTGATAAGTGTGTCAAGGAAAAATTGATGTATTTTTGTGATGTACTCAACATTCCTATAAGCAAGGCTGTTGTGAAAAAGGTTGGTAATTTAGCATTAAATGAAATATTGTTATGTGATTTAATGTCATTGGAAAAGATAACATTTCTTGTTTGGGCTATGTCTTCAGGAAGAACTCACTGTAAAGTTATTGGAATTTTTGGAATCTCCATATGCTACAAGTGATGTTTTGCTTTCTGATAAGGAACAGGTTATGTATTGTTTTAGCTGGTTTGGTGCTTTCAGAATATTAGGCGGTCTTTTATTTTAAAGTTGTGTGTTATTGAATTTGGTGCTTACTTTCATTCCAGAAAGGCAAGAAACGCAAGGTCACACCTGGAAAAAATGCAAGTCCTGGAGAGGCTTCAGCTACACCAGCCAAGGTTTGTGTATTGCGGTTTATTCATGCATACAATATATGATAATACTGTAAATTAGCTAAAACTATTATAAGAATATATTTTCTTTATGTACTTGGATCTTTGATGCAGAATACTGAATTGATACTTAGGAAAAATGTGAAGGTAATAAAATTGTCGGTGTTTGGCAAAATTTCTTTCATTGTGGTGTCTTGCTTATGCAAATATGAAGTCTCCTTGTTTCCTAATAATTTAATGCATGTAATGAGTAATTGTATTGTGTAGGTAACTGGAGAAATACTAGGGTGGGTAGTTGCTTACTAAGTATTGAATAACTGTTAAATTTGCAGAATAAATATGCTGACATTTTCTTTTCCAATTTTGTTTTGATATTTGTTACTCATTTTCCTCTTTGTCAACAGAAATGAAATATTTTTAGCCACATCTTTGAATCATAGTGGAAACATGCAAGTGTCTTAAAAGCAACTTGTCAAAGATAAACTCGATTACCTCATTTTCTTTGTAAAAATCTTTTGATGTGAGCTCTAAAATTTCATATATGGAGCACTGGATGCAACAAGATCTGTTGTATTTTCTGTTCTGTTTAAGTAATTACATGGTTAGCCCAGAACCTTTCAGTTGTGCAGTTGTTAACCCTTGTTCCTATTTAAATGGAATAAACTATGAATGACTATTCCCAATAATTTCAGTTATGGTATTGTATGAAGTATAATGAATATTAGATATTTGTCTGTCTTTCCGTCTAGAGACCTATTTGCTTGATCTGTCTGTCTTTCTGTCATTTTACAATTAGATATCTAGATTTAATATCCTTGAACGTTCACAATTTTTATATCCTTGGTTAGATTGATTTTTTCTTAAGTTTCACTTCTCATACATGCTGAGTGACATAGATGTACGTGCACAGAGACATAAGGTGTTTTCATTTTGCTGGTACATAACATGCTTAATGTGCATGCCTCCAGCTACATATTTGTTTATTGCATGAGCTTGAAAACTCATGATGACAATATATGACTGATGATGAGCATTATACAACCATTGTCTTATTATAGCTATTTGTTGAATGTTTAATTCAATCATGAGTTCTCCGAACTGAAATATGCTTTGGCATGTTGTTATGTATGCCTTCCTCAGAAGTTAGTCCAGATAATACTTGATTTTGCTTTCTCTCAAGTGTTGTCTTTGGGATGTAATCTCAGATGTAACATAACTCATCCCCTTTCTGCTTCATCTTTTGTTGCATTTTACTTGCTTTTGTTACTTTGATGATGAGAGGTTTTGTTGTTAATTGATATGTATTTGTTACTTTGCTGTTTGCTCTAGAAACGGAAGGCAACATCCCAAGCTGGAGAAAAACAGAAGAGTTCATCCAAAGTTGATGTGGATGAAGATGAAGATAAGATTGATTCGCCAGATGCTAAGGATACAAAAGATGAATCCCAAGAAGATCATGATGACGATGATGAAAAAGATACGTCACAAAAAGAAGAGAGTGATCATGAGGATGGCAAATCAGAAGAAGATGAAGCAAAGGAGCAGACATCAACTCAAAAGGCATTGAAGAAAAATGTGAAGAAGATCTCAGGGGCTAAAAACAAGGACAAAGTCACACCTGGCAAGAAGGGAACTCCTGCAAAACCTGTAAAAAGTCCTGCAAAATCTACCAAAAAATCTTCAGGCTCATCATCAAAGCAAGGTGCTCAAGACACTGATGGAAAATCCAGTTCAGTTTCTAAATCTAAGGGATCTGCATCTAAGAAACAAAAAGTTGAGAAGGAAAGTCCAAGAGACCAGAGTGCTCCCAGCAAGGACAAGGGCACTAGCAAGAAACAGTCTGGCAAGTTGCCATCGAAGGCTTCTGCAAAGGATCAAGGTGTGTTGTTTTCAGTTGTATTCTTTGGCACTTTGATGAATTTCTTTCTTTTCGAGGTTAATTGTTTTATCTTTATGGTTTCAAATGGTTGCATATGTTATCTGTGGAAATGTCTATATTGGACTTGAAAAGGTAGATTTAAAACATATGCATTCAAGTGTTTCAACAAGATTTAATCTTGCTTATTCGAGCTTTGTGAATTGAAGAGTGAATAAGTGAACTGTTACTCACTTATTTGGGAGAGAATATAGCGATTAGTTACAAGAAATGCACAAAATGGTGATCTTTTCGTGGGTAGGGATTGCATCTCTGATTGTAGTTGATCATCAAAATGATTTCGTACAATGGCTTTTTTTTCCCCATCTTTGGTCATTATACTTAATTATATGGCAGTCACTGAACTTTTGATTTTTTTGTTCAACAATTAGGCAAAGCCAGATCTAGCAAGAAGGGTAAGACAGAACCAACTAGAGAGGAAATGCATGCAGCTGTAGTTGATATTCTGAAGGAAGTGGATTTCAATACTGTAAGTACTGTTTCTGTTTGGCTTGCATGGATTTGGGTTGTTTTAGTTTTATTGGTATATTATTTCTAATGAATTATGTCAATATGCAGGCTACTTTATCTGATATTCTCCGGCAACTTGGTACCGCTCATTTTCCATTAATATGTGAAGCACTGTCATATATCCAACTCATCTCTAATTATATGTGTAATTTTTTTTATTAGGTGCCCACTTCGGTGTAGATCTAATGCATAGAAAAGCAGAGGTGAAGGATATTATTACGGAGGTGATAAACAATATGTCTGATGAGGAAGATGAAGGGGAGGAAGCTGAAGACAATGATGAGGCTGGTGATGATGCAGACAAGGATATAGATGGTGATGATGATGCTTAGTTCATTTCAGTGTCATTGATTAACTAGCATAGTTGAACATGAGTTATGTTTACTCCCCAGAGACCATCTTTAGGAGGGGTTTTCAACAACAGTTATCAATGACAAACCCACATTGCAATATGGGTTGCATGACTGTTTCCTGATGAAAATACCCTACCGGCTTTGAACATTTGTACCATATGGATTAGCAACTCTTTTCTCTGCAAAAGTAGTGTCTAGCTGACCTTAATTTTTATTAGTTTTCTGTACCAGCTTCACCTTCCTCCAAAATCTTTTCATCTCATTGAATTTGTCTTTTTGATGTATTTATTGAATGTTCCCCTACAAATGGGTAGTGAATTGTTTTCTTTATTTGATTGAATGGCAACTCTGATGTTGATTGGCTAGAACACTTTTTTTAGAAATAGTATCTTGTGCTTTGCAAGCAATATTCATCGGTTAAAAATGCTGTTTACATGGTTGGATTAGATGCTGATCCATTTTGTGGGAGTGGCTGGGGCCTGGAGGGGAGCTAAAAAAATACAAACCAAAAAGTTTGATCAATTAGTTTATCATTTCTCATCGTTCTTAGATTTTTTTATTTATGGTTCAGTTCTTGTTTTAATGATTGTTTAGAAGAAAGTTTACCAAACTAAATGTTAATTGTTTTTTATGCTTAAGATACAAATGTTCAGTGTACCATCATTTAATTTTTTCTATTAATCTTGTGAAACGACCCATCTGTAAGTGTGATTTTACATATCCAGTTAAAAGCTTAAATAAGTGGCGGGAGACAGCGCTTATTTAGTTCCTGATGAAAGACGTGCATGCATTCATATGAGAACAATCTCCTGCAACACTCAGACATGCACCTAAGAGCCTTTGAGAAGAGGCCTGTGGGCTGTGGCTCATGAACGTAATGCTACGTTTAGTTGGTTTACTGTTAAAAGTATTTACGGTAGCAAACAGGTTCGGTTCTGGGGCCTGGTTCATGTACTTTTGCGGCTTTTTATGGAGAACTAATGTATGGTCAATTTATTAGCTCGTGTGAGGATAATGCAAGGTTTGACAGAGATTCAGAATCAAGTGTGTTTAGAGATTGTGAATATGGAAGTGAATTGTCTGTAGTGTAGGTCTGGAATCTGGGTGAGTGGCCAAACGTATTTTGGGTCCATCTTAAAGATATATTTTTTTTGCAATTAATAATCAGTTATACAAAATGTGGACTGACATTTATTTCTTTATTTCTGGTGGGTGCTGGTCTAATCTATTGGAGTAGATAAAGTGTCCGATTCGATTAAAAAATTTAAAATTCGACCTTTATTGATCTTAATTTTAATTGTTCGAAATATGACTAGAAAAATATTTGAGTTATTCGAGTTCGATTTGATAAAATTCAAATTAAACTAAAAAATTTAATAAATAATATATTTGTTTCGATTCGAAATTAAGTCGAATTAACTCGTAAGTTCGAATATATTTAAATATTGAGGGTATAAAAGTAATTTAATAAATAAAAAAACAACAATTCAATTAATCTCGTGAGATTTATGAGTCGAGTATTATGATAGTCGAGTTCGATTCGATAAATTATTTGAACTCGATTTGATTAATTGCGAGTCGAATTTGAATATTTTAAGAATCTAGTTAAGTGAACGAATAGCTTTGTTTACACTCATACTGTTGGCACTTGTATTGCATGGCCAAATTTGGCAAACAAATTTAGTTGCATTAGTTTCATTTTGTATAGTTTCTATAAATAGAGCTCCTTTCCATTTTCTTTTTGTAATTTCACCTCTCCATCGTTTCTATTATGTGTAGTTACTCAATTCATCTATATAGGTATTCACCTTAGCTAAATACCGATTGGTATTTCACGCGGTGCAAATTGCAAAAGTGCAAACCTGTGGATGCTTAATATCAAATGAGTGAAGGGACAGTTGGATTTTTATTTAGGCCCCTTGATTACTTGAACTAGTTAAATTGTACCCCAAATCCGTAACAATGGAGATTGAAAAGTTTTGCCAAACAGGGTATCTTTTAATTATGCTATTCTATCTAGCTTTTTTCTTATGCTAGACTAGCCAATGCGTACTGCTAAATTTATGAGTGAAACCGTGAAAGAAATAGCAAAATCCTTTTTCCTTGGGAAGGTAAGAGGTTTTCTAGTCTTAATTCCAGAATTCTCGACATGCAGTTGCAGGATCACAACCGTTGGATGTTCCATCCTCGCAAGAATGTCCATCAACGATGTTAATCAAGTGGCAGAAAACGCTGATGCCTAATTGCATCTCCCGCACGGTTTTAGAATTATGTATTTGGTTCTGAGATTCTATTATTAAGATGGTGGTCATAACCTGCGGTTTTCGTCTAATAATAATAATAATAATAAATCAAAATGAACATATTTTCATCAGTAAAAGACAATAGACAGGTGCAAATTTGGATAAAGAACTAAAATAAAGTTATATTAATCAAGTAATCAAATTCTGGACGCCAACCCCACCAACCAACTCAAGGGGGTCGCTCTTCTTTCTCACGCCAGCCTTGCTTGCTGGTAATATTTTGGTTCCTTGGCAAGTAGCCTACCACTACCCATATGACCTTTCAACATTTTGCAGAAATGACGACTCAAATTTTATCCCATTTCTCTCTCTTAAGCTTCGGTTAGTTTCCTTCATTAACACCACTTTTCTTATTATTATTTGTAAACAGGAATCCGAATCTGTCCCTTTCATGCGTAGCATTTTGTTAACCAAAACAAAAATATTTGTCAAATTTCTGGCCCATCTCTTCCTATATAACTTCACCACCGTCTTCAAAGCAACATACAAATTCAGGTTCCTTGCTGCCCATTTGTCTCCAATTAAATTTTCTTTTGTTGGAGGTATTTTTTTTCTTTTTATGATTTTTTTTTCATTAATGATGTGCGATCTGTTTTATAGTATGTGTAAATGCATTGGTTAATCTTCTTTGGTGTGTAGGATTTTGTAAGTAGTATCATCTATGGCAGATGGTGGCATTAATTCCATTCAACTCAGCGTTAAGCAGAGGGAACCGACTGTGGTTCCTCCTGCAGAGGAGACAGAGAAGGGTCTTTACTTCCTCTCTAACCTTGACCAAAACATTGCGGTGATCGTTCGTACTATTTACTGCTTTAAGTCTGATGTGAGAGGAAATGAGGATGCCATGGAAGTTATTAAGAATGCTTTATCAAAAGTTCTTGTTCACTACTACCCTCTTGCCGGGCGATTGACTATTAGCTCAGAAGGGAAGCTGATAGTAAACTGTAGTGGGGAAGGTGCTGTTCTTGTTGAAGCTGAAGCAAGTTGTGCAATTTCAGAGATTGGAGAAACCACAAAGCCTGATCCTGAAACACTTGGCAAGTTGGTTTATGATATTCCTGGTGCCCAAAACATTCTACAGATTCCTCCTCTGGTGGCCCAGGTTTGAGGATTTTCTGACTACTTCCTGCTACTGTTGCGCACTTTCTTCTTTTTTGATCATCTACTCTTGTGATTAGGGAGCTTTATTAGCTTTTTCCAGTCTTGATCCTTTTTACAAGAATAAGTTTATTGGTTAATCTTTGGCTGTAAGATCATTTTTAAACATAAACAGAAGTATTGCCTGAAGCTTGTTTACAGTTTATAGAGTGATTTTCTATCCAAATTCAACTTTCAGGTGTCAAATTGGATCAGTTTGTTATAATCTCGAGCGATAGAATAATTAATAAATTCAAATTTGATGTTGTCTTCCAGGTGACTAGATTCAAATGTGGAGGATTTGTTCTTGGATTATGCATGAATCACTGCATGTTTGATGGTATTGGTGCGATGGAATTTGTGAACTCATGGGGTGAAACAGCCCGGGGTTTGCCTCTAACTGTCCCTCCTTTTCTAGATAGAAGCATACTAAAAGCTCGAAACCAGCCTAAGATAGAGTTTCCACACCATGAATTTGCTCAGATTGAAGACATATCAGATACCAGCAGGCTCTATGAAGAAGAAATGCTTTATAGGTCCTTCTGTTTCGATCCTGACAAGCTTGAACAACTCAAAGAAAAAGCCATGGAAGATGGAGTTCTATCCAAGTGCACAACATTCGAAGCTCTTTCAGCCTTCGTGTGGAAGGCTCGATGTCAGGCATTAAGGATGCTGCCTGACCAACAGACTAAACTGCTGTTTGCTGTGGATGGACGGTCCAGATTCTTGCCACCGATACCTGAAGGGTACTCCGGCAATGCAATTGTATTAACAAACTCTTTGTGTAAAGCAGGGGAGTTACTTGATAATCATCTGTCCTTCGCGGTAAGGCTAGTTCAGGAGGCAGTTAATCTGGTCAATGACAGTTATATGAGATCAGCCATAGACTATTTTGAAGTTACAAGAGCAAGACCTTCTCTGGATGCAACTCTGTTGATCACAACTTGGTCAAGGCTATCTTTTCACACTACAGATTTCGGATGGGGAGAGCCTGTTTCGTCGGGGCCTGTTGCTTTGCCTGAAAAGGAAGTTATTCTTTTCCTTTCTCATGGGAAAGAGAGGAAAAGCATAAATGTGCTTCTGGGTTTGCCAGCTTCTGCTATGAAAATATTTGAAGAACTAATGGACATCTGAATACTCATGAAGATGCCTTCCTAAATTTCATTATTTAAGTAAATTATGTATTTTCTGTTGCTTAAAAGATAATAAGGATATGTTAAGCAGGCTGTGGAGCTATAATATCAGATGAAGAATCTGTTTATACCGAAGGCATAGTTTCTGAATAGTATCTTAGCTTGCTGGTGTTTTATTAGTTGAATGCATTATTTGTATTGCGTTTTCATCAAATTGTACTGAAATAAGAACAAACAGAGCACTTGTGAGAAATTGTATTACTGAAAATTTAACTTCCTGGTTCGATCACATTAGCATCTCATCAACTTCTCTTGTAAATATTAAAGAATATCAAAGCAAATTAGTAGATCCTTTAATAAATGAAATGGAAATATCAGAATCAGGTGAAATTGCAGAATCATGCAACATTTTCTTGAATGGCAGGCGACTTACTTACTGCAGAGCCTGTAATGTTAAAGATACTATGTATGTGAACTAGACCCTGTTCTGTTTAATCAAATTCCACCCATTCCATTATATTTTACTCAAATGTTTTTCCATAAGATTTTTCAAATTATTTTTAAAAATGTCATTTTCCAAGTGAAATATAAGAACAGGAAATAAACAAAGCATATAACTAAATTATACCGATTTAAAGTGATAAACTTGTTTTATTTTTATTAAAAAAACAAATAGAAATTTGTTTAGATGCCAATTCCAGTGAACAGATTTTCGAATTCTATCAGCGCAGCCTGTGATTGTCGCCATGAGTCATAACTTTTCTTCAGATTCTTTGGCGATCTCACCCACTCTTCTATAATCTATATATTTTTTACAGTATCTTCAATAATATTATTTATTTTAAAGAACATTTTTAGTAGAATAAAAAGCATATTAAAACATCTTTAAATATGAAGTGTAAATTTTTTTTACAAGTCTAATAGACACTTTATATTTTTTTACTCTCCATTTTACTTTATCTCATACTAATTAATATTTATTAAAAAAAGTAAATGACTTTTATTATAAAAGAAGAAAAAAGTATTTTTTGAGAAATACAATAATAAAAATATAAAAAATACATAGAAATTAAAGGTGCAATAATTACAATTAGAGTAAAAAATGAAATTTAACTCTCTAAATACATAGAGTCAAATTTAATTTATACTCTAAATTTTAAAAATAAAGAATCTATTGATGACTTTTTTTTTTTATAGAATAACTCTTTAAAATAAAAAGTATAACTCAAATAAATAGTCTATTGAATATCCTCTCTCTTACAATTTTTTTCATTATAGAGAAAGGGAGGGGAAGAATAAGAAAAATAAAAAGTCAACGATTATTTTATCATTTAAAAGATAAAGACTGCTTAAATTCAGAATTCTATAGAATTTATTAAAATTTTAATAACTGAAAATGAATTTCAAACTGGGCTTCAAATTGATTCTAAGAGGTAATAGATGAAAATGATTTCTAACTACAAACAAATTCTCCATGCTTATTAATATATATTGCATTTAGGTCAAAACTAATTAGTATGAAAGAAACGAGATCTACATCAAATGTCCTCATATTAACAAACAATTAATTAAATTATACTATTACAACTAATGCATGTCTGCCCTGCAATCAGATGTGATTTGAAAATTGCAACTAAGTCTGAGGGGATTGCAATTTGCCACATATACTGGGCGGCTGGCTGCTGCGATGCTTTAACTTGCACCGCTTATGGATTTCCAACGGGGCCAGGGAACATTTATTATTTTGCATTATCATGTAAGAATAAATATTAAATAGCATTATCATGTATTATGGAGTAGTAACCAATTGATGTGCATTTGAATCAATATAACATTAAGCACAATGACTTTTTAAATTATTTTTCAATACTTATTATTTTAATGATTAGTGAGAATATAAAAAATTTTAAAAATAATGAAGGTGAATAACACAAATTAATTTTAAAAAATAATTAAGAGAAGTATAAAATTGAAAAAAAATATATAATTGGTATTTTTTAATTTAAAAAAAACACTTAAAGTAGAATAAAAAAATCAATATATATAAATTTATGAGACTGTGGATGAGATGACATGAGTTTCTTATACCTTAATCAGAGGTCTCGAGTTTAAATTTTGGGTATTCAACTATCCTAAACTCATGAGATAGTATTTTACTACTCTTGAAGTCCTACCTGACACGAATAAAATTAAGTCTTAATATATGATACTAATTGACTGGTTAAAAATATATATGACCTAAAAAAAATCCACTATATATAGAATACAGTTGAGCTATTACTCAAGCCCAGGGCTAGTTCATAAAATAGAGTTTGTCGAATTTTATTTTATTTAATTAATCTAATAAAATTTACATGCAATACATCTTTAAAATATTTCAAAAAGAAATACCTCATTAATTACATGATATATTTATTTATTCTTTCATTAACGATTAAATCAAACATATATACACACTATTATTTTTATACTAAGATAACTGAAAAAAAACATACATGATCATTCTTGTCCATAATATCATGGGATAAGATTACAAATTTTAAAAAAAAAAATTATTATTTTACTCGAAGTAATATAGGAAAAGGAAATTGAATTGTTGAATGACAATAAGAAATTAAATGGAATCTATTCTTGGATTAACTTATGAAGAAGATCTTTTTGCATCATCAAATTACATTACCTGAAAAAAATAGATAAATTTTTTTGGGTACATAAATAAATAAATAAATTTTAATCTAAATAGTTATGTTTTAAAAAATATACATCATTTAAATTAATATTACTAATGGAGCTTAGTGGTCCAAGTCAATATATAAATATTTGGGCCAGGACCAATTGTATAAGCAAGTACATTCATAAGAGATGGTCCATTAAAACCAATTAACTATTTTGGGCAGACCAGTCCATAGCGCTTTGGTTTCAACACCTGGGATTTGATGCATTAAATTTCTCACAGAAAAGGCAAAAAGCTTTATATTTCCTTCCTCAACATTCAAATTAACTGCCAGTTCCCATTATTTAATTTAACAAGGTTTATTCGTAACATTAACGTTACATATATATTGAATGTCACACTCAAAAGCCAGAAACAAAACCCCTATTTTTGCATTTTTGATGAAGCTACGCCATGGTTCATGGAATAAAATATGTATGGAATAGAATAAAAATTTCTAAGTAATAGAATATGCAGGAATAAAATAATTATTCCAAAATAATAAAATAATTTTGATTTCATACTTTGGTTCATAAGTTTAGATATCATATATTATAGTTAAATATATTATGTATGTAGTATATGCCGGTTGAGTGGTAATAGATAGGTGGTGGAGGGAGAGGAGGGGGGGAGGGAAGGTGGTGGTGGTAGCAGCGGCGGTGATTAGTGGTGGTAAGGGGTGGGATAGAAGTAGAATATGATATTCTATGAGTTGTGGAATACATATTCTATACATATTCTTTAATTTATTAATAGAATGTGTATTCCACAAAATTAAGAAATAACAATTCCATTGAATTATTATTTCTTGTTAAAATTTGAACTAAAGTTTAGAATAATTATTCTACATGAAATAACTATTTTATTTTATGACTATTCCATCAACCAAACATGACCTAAAGAATTGAATCATTGATAACACACTACACAAATCGTCCCAACGTATGAAAATTTTCTATAAGGAGAAAATTGAATAAGTTCGTGCTTAACAAAAAAGAATATTGAACTCTGCTAGTTCGATGAATGAATCCTTAAATAGCATTAAATTAGGTGTTGAACTTTCTTTGTTTTTTTTTTTTTTTAACCAATCTGGTTTTTTGTTAATTTTCGAGTCACCATTTTAAGCAAGGAAAAAAAGAAAGGAACAAGGGAAAATATTGGAGAGCAAATACAAATCTTCTTGACAAGTTATAAAAATTATTCTATATATAGATCAAATTTAAGTAAAAAAAAACTCATATTTGATAATGTTTTTTCTGTGTATAACTCTTCTTTACATTATTTTTTTTTTAATTTAATTTTCTCCCTCACCCTCTCCCTCTCCCTCTTTTTATTAGTTTCAATATTTAAAGATTCATTCATCTAACTAGCAGAGTTCAATTTTCTTTTATGTAAACCACGAACTTATTCAATTTTCTCCTTATAGAAAAATTTCATATGTTGGGCAGATTTTACAATTTGTGTAATGTATCATCAACGATTCAATTCCTAGGCCATGTTTAGTTCATGGAATAGTCATGAAATAATATAGTTATTCTATATAAAATAGTTATTCCAAGCCCTGGTTCAAAATTTAACAAAGAATAATAATTCCATGAAATTACTATTTCTTAATTTTTAAGGGTGTAAAATAAGAAAAAATTATCATTGAAGGGAAGAAAAATGAAAAGTGAATATAAAATAACTTTTATTTTCTATCTTCGAGTGTTTAGATAAAATGAAAATATGAGAAAAAAATGGTGTAAAATAAGAAATTTTTTTATTTTACTCTGTTTGGAAAAGAAAAGAAAATAAAGAGGAGATGTAAAATAATTTTTATTTTTTTACTTTTCATTTTCTCTCCAAAACTAAGAGAAAATATGGGAGACTCTATGAAAAATGTCACTATTCCTAATAGAATTATATATATATTTTTTTATCATAGACATCATACTAAGGTATTTATTATTTTATAAAATAATAAACAAAATAGTAAATGTGTAATATTACAAATTTATTTACTTTCACTATAAATTATCCAAACAAAGAAAAATAAGTCTTATTTTACTTAAATCCAAAACATGAGTAAGATAGATAAAGAAAGAAAATAAAATTTATTTTTTCTCCACATGAAAAAGTTTCCTAATATAGTGAGAAGAAAGAAAAATAAGGATGGAAAATATAATTATTTTCACTCACCTCAAGAGAAAATTGCCAAACATAGGGTAAGTAAGTATTTGGCAATCAAAGAAATAGATTAGAAACGCTCTCTTGCGCAAAAACCATTCCTGAAGCTCCTCTTCTTGTGGTCCAGGCTATTCCTAATAGAATTATATGGGAGACTCTATGAAAAATGTCACTATTCCTAATAGAATTATATATATATTTTTTTATCATAGACATCATACTAAGGTATTTATTATTTTATAAAATAATAAACAAAATAGTAAATGTGTAATATTACAAATTTATTTACTTTCACTATAAATTATCCAAACAAAGAAAAATAAGTCTTATTTTACTTAAATCCAAAACATGAGTAAGATAGATAAAGAAAGAAAATAAAATTTATTTTTTCTCCACATGAAAAAGTTTCCTAATATAGTGAGAAGAAAGAAAAATAAGGATGGAAAATATAATTATTTTCCCTCACCTCAAGAGAAAATTGCCAAACATAGGGTAAGTAAGTATTTGGCAATCAAAGAAATAGATTAGAAACGCTCTCTTGCGCAAAAACCATTCCTGAAGCTCCTCTTCTTGTGGTCCAGGCTATTCCTAATAGAATTATATGGGAGACTATGAAAAATGTCACTATTCCTAATAGAATTATATATATATTTTTTTATCATAGACATCATACTAAGGTATTTATTATTTTATAAAATAATAAACAAAATAGTAAATGTGTAATATTACAAATTTATTTACTTTCACTATAAATTATCCAAACAAAGAAAAATAAGTCTTATTTTACTTAAATCCAAAACATGAGTAAGATAGATAAAGAAAGAAAATAAAATTTATTTTTTCTCCACATGAAAAAGTTTCCTAATATAGTGAGAAGAAAGAAAAATAAGGATGGAAAATATAATTATTTTCCCTCACCTCAAGAGAAAATTGCCAAACATAGGGTAAGTAAGTATTTGGCAATCAAAGAAATAGATTAGAAACGCTCTCTTGCGCAAAAACCATTCCTGAAGCTCCTCTTCTTGTGGTCCAGGCTATTTGAATTTCTCCACTGTTTTAAATTATTAATAATTGAAATTGCTCTAATGTGGTTGAACCCACAATTGCTGCCCATGGAATTTTGGGATTCTTGGGATGAAATTTGCAAGAGGTATATAATTAAGATAAGAGTTCACAAAAAGAACTGTCAAATTGGTCTTTTGAGCATAAATTTAAGATAATACCGATACAAGTTTCCATTTTAATGTCACTTCCTCTTGTGAAAACTGCTCTTTATCCATTGGATTTCTCGGCAGCCAATTAAGCAGTTTTCTCCCTTGATACAAAATTCCACATGCGCATACCAAAACTTAGAATTTGAGTACTTGACTTTTCCATTACGGCTCAAAACAAATTTGGCTCTTTGAATTTAGTTTTTCTATTTATATCAAACACTTGCTAACTTAAGTTTAAAGGCAGAGTGCGGTGGGTGTTTGGGTTAAAAACTGAGACCATTTCTTTTACATTACAAAATTGCAAAAATTATCTATTAAACAATTTAGACTAGCTGGAGTATCAGAAAATCTTGAAGAGGAGACTGCATTTGCATATGTATAATTTTTCTGTATATTCATAACCAAAACTAACAACAAACTTGAGAGTTACACAAACTTTATGTGCATAAAAACAGAAAAAGGATATTGGAATTTTGTACACAGCTACTATAGCTATCTAAATTTGATTCAACTTGAGCAACCGTGAGGGACTGATAAGCCTATACCCCTTGTTGGCAGAGCGACGAGCAGGGCTGCAAGGGATCAACAAACTCCAACTGGGACTGATAATCTCATCCCCGGTATCCATCTCTGCTAAAATCTTGTAAAAAAAATCAACATCACAGGGAAGCATAATGGGACCATCGCTGTTGAACCCATATTCCAATTCAGCATCTTCTAACAAAATCTTGAACAATGGATGGTTAGCCAACTCAGCCTTGATCGCAAACCTCTGTTTTTCAGGTCCAACATACACTGAGAAGCACCCATCAGGAGCAACCTGGGACTTGTTTTTCCTCATGTTAACTCTGTCGTCTTCGGTTGAAGTTGTGGTGCAGTGCCATGTCTTGCTTCTTGTCAAAGAATTGCTCAGATTTTTGGGAGATTTGAAGTTGCCAGAACCCAGAGATCGACACCTTCGCCATGCCTTGTTCAGAAGATTTAACTTCCATTTACTCTTGATAATATCCATTACTCGATCAAAGTCAAAGAGAACTCAAATTAATCCCTTCTATAAAATATCAAGATTTTCAAGAATTGAAAGAGATAGAGAGAGGAGAAGGTACTAATTAAGGCAGGTTTTGTCTGTATTTGGATAGATATATCTTCAACTAGCTAGTCTCAAGAATGAGGAACCCAAAGAAGATAAACAAGGAAAAGGAGAGTGAACAACTTGGGTAGCATTGTTTGTTGCAGAAGGGAAATGCGGCACTTATCATTAGCTATATAATGATAAAATTTGCCTATGTCAACGCCACTGCCAGCTCCAAGATTTTGAATATACGTAGTCCTAAAGAAATTGAATCGTGCCAAAAACTTAGAGGGGGCCACACCGCACCTTCTCTCTCCCCCTCATGGGTATGATTCATTATTCAACGCCTCACTGTCTTCTCTGCCTATTGCCTAGTGGACACGACCATATAAAACAGGCCCATATTACTAAATAATTTATGTCAAAACTCAAACGTTTGTAATATTATTATTAAATAATGACATTATTTATGGCAACAGAAATGAACTTTCAGAGATATCTCAAAAAAATAAAAAGCTTAAATCGTAATCCCCTCTGTATAATTGGCATAATTTATCAGTTTGATTGTCATTTTTCATCTCCTAACGGGTCTCTCCCCAAAAGATCGATCTAGTGGGGTGTGCAGTGCCACCCGCTTATAGGCAGGATTCGTCCCCTTCACCTATCCGATGTGGGATTGAAGTCTGTGACATTCTCCTCTACCCAATCCTGTGACGCCCTCGTCACAGTGGGCCCCCCTATCTTCTCCAAATCCGGAGTGTTTGGCGAGATATCGGAGTCGAATCTGGATCGACTCTGATACCATTGTATTTAAATTTTTAATATATTTATTTAATATTTAAATATTTGTACTTGTTAAATTTTATCATCTAAACAAATATAAAGTATTCCACATGCTCAGAACAAACGTGCTTAAATGATATAAAGTGGTAAATATATGTGCCGAATTATTAAAAAAAATCAATATATATGTCTATAAGAATAAAATAAATACAAAAATTAAATGATAAATCATGCCAGATATAAAGGATCAACTATAATTTTAGAAAAGTTAAAATCAAATATGTTTTAAGTCTTTCTTTCTATTGGCTATTACCATGGACTGCTGAATGTGGGTTGGTGAAGTAAATTCCCAGCAAGTAGTAGACAAAAAATATAAATTAATGTGGGCTTGACCAAAAATTAACATATTTCAAAAAAAAAAAAAAAACGTAGAGGAGGATTAATATATCTCCTTATTGGTCACATGGTTTTTATGAGTATAAGTTTTGGTTATTTTAATAATTATGCTGTGTATTTTTTTAACTCAGTCTTAAATGTTTTTGTTGAAGAAGACAGCAGAAAATAAATGATGTTTAACATCATTCATAGCTACAAGTTTTGCTAAGAAAATTGTCAATTTTTTGGCACTTTCGTTCATTCCTTTCCTAATTGATTGATAAAGGGAAAAAAAATTTAAAAATAAGGTGAAAAAGTTCAAAAATGAATAGTGTATTTAGTATTTCTGTTTATATATATATTCCATGGGTATCTAACAAAAATTTATTTCCTCATTTCAGTTCCATTAATTAATATATGGTTTTTTTGGGAAAATAAATAAATTACTGTAGAAACTATTCTTCCTTAAATTGGAGCTTTTATTGAGGAAACCTGGAAAAGTGTTTGTGAGGGTTTTTTAAAAAAAATTAATTTTAGTGATTTTTTTTCATTTTATTAATTTGCATCTCAATTTTATATCTAGTGACAATTTTAACAATTTTTTTTAATAATAAAAGGTAACTTGCATTAACCAAAGCTAAGGAAAAAACTCATGGGAAAACTCTTATACAAAGAACTCAGACCAGCAGGTCCACCATATACACTCAACTATGATCCACTGTAAGAAAAAAAAAAAAAAAACTTTGTTTGCCTGACGTCGGACAAAACTCCGGGAGCAGGATAAAAGCCGGTTACTTGACTGGATACAATCCGATAGTACATCACCCATGCCATTTCGAAACAGAACTTCATCCCTCAATTTATCCACGACATTACTTGCAATCCGATTCAACAACACTGGAAACCCAAGTCATTTTAAAATTGAGAAAGAATAAATAATTTATTAATTACTTATTCAAACTTTGCTATCATTTTAAAATTGCTAGGATTCACTCCTGAACCCAAAGCATTTTTTATTATTATTATTTGTATTATTTAGATTATTAAGTGAAAATTCAGCAAATTTGAAATTGAAGAAAGAAAAATAAGGGTTTGAAACTCATAAGGGTTGTATCATGATTCGAGTTCATCTTGCATTATAGATCTTATTTTTTCACAAAAACGCTTGTTTTTTTGGAATTGGATTTTATTTAACTAATTAATATAAAAGATGTTCATCAGTTATAATTTACAGGTTCATCATTTTTAAACTTATAAATTCATCAGTTATAAATTAAAAATTCATTATTTTAAATTTACAGGTTTATCATTTTGAAGTTCATTGTTTATAAGTTACAGGTTTATCGTTTATAAACTATACATTCATCATTTGGAATTTAAAGGTTCATCATTTATAAGTTATAGATTTATCATTTAAAACTTATAAGTTCATCATTTACAACTTGCAATCTTATCATTTACATATTTATTATTTACAACTTATAGGTTTATCGTTTTAAAGTTCATTATTTAGAAGTTACAGATTTATCGTTTTGAATTTGCAGATTTATTGTTTAAAAATTATAAGTTTATCGCTTAAAATTTACAGGTTTATCATTTACAACAACTTCATAACTTATAGATTTATCGTTTATAATTTATAAGTTCATTATTTTGAAATTATAGGTTCATCGTTTAGAATTTACAAATTTATCGCTTATAAATTATTGCTCAATTACTTATAGATTCATCATTTTCAACTTAAAAGTTTATTATTTTGAATTTACAGGTTCATCCTATTGAAACTATAAGTTTATCGTTTTAAACTTACAGATTAATTACTTATAGATTAATTATTTATAATTTATAGATTTTCACTTGTAAATTCATTATTTTTACCAAATCCATAATCTTTAATCTCAAGTAACTCAATTTTTTTCTCTATATTATTCATTTTTTGCTCAAATATCTCTATTTGCAACCATTTTCTTTCAAAAAAATCAAAATTAAATATTTTTTTATCTCAAATAATAATAACAATCATTATAATATTTAAAAAAACTAAAAATAAAATCAAATATGAAAAATAAAAAATTTTCTCTCTCCTATTTGAATAAAAAGAAGAAAAAAATATACTGAAAAATAAAAAAATACAATAAATACATAGTTAAAAAAATATACTATATAAATTTATGGCACACAAAATATCATATATGTGCTAACATTTATTTTGTTAACTCCACTCGCATATCGTTTAAGAATCCAAGGATACAATTAATTATGAAGTTCCAGTTTAAGAATCCAATGATACAATTAATTATGAAGTTACAGAGAACAATGCAATTAAAAAAATATATAAAAATATATACGCACTCGATATACATAATTAGGCTTTACTGGAATTTAAGGTTATAAATTGCAACTTTTTATTTACTGGTCAAACAAGTAATCGATTTGCTACCTATTATATTTTGACAACCAAAATGAGATAAAAACTACTAATAAAGTTCAAAGCCGTGATGGAATTAGTCGAATAGCGAACTGTAGTAGTTTTGAGTTTTTTTTGAGCTATTCAGTTTCACATTTGCACAGGGCAGGTTGATTAAAAAAGAAAAACTCTTCTTTTCAAGTTGACATTTAGTACTATTTCATCTTAGCCATTAAAAGTATTTTTTTTAATTGAAAAAAAAATACCACAGAGATATATGTTAAAACAAAGGATTCAGTTCCAGATTAACCAAACTACTCCAATACACCCAACATATAATCTATTTGCTAAAGCATAAGCAAACAAAATATCAGCAATAAGATTAGGAGATTAGCTATATCTAAAATAAAAATTGGGATCAGCATCTAACAAATTAATGCTCATTGCGTATCTCACATATGGATCAAAAATTTTGAGGGTTTTGTATTTGAAAATTATTTATATATATCTATTGCTACCCTTCCCCCCCTTTTGTATTGATGTGCTTCTGTCTTGAGTTTCATGGTTTTCTTCTTCATGATCCAAGGGACTGTAGATTTATGAAGGCTTTCCCATACAAAATCACAAATGATATGACCACTACTAATAATCTGGATCGAGTTTATAGTAATTTGATGAGTTATATGAATATCTATGTAATGTTTTGGATTTTATGAATATCACTGTTATATATGGCATTGACCTTCCTGAATTTGTTGAATGAATAAATATCTTTTAAATAATAATAATAATAATAATAACTCCCTTTGGTACTTTAGCAAGGAGGACTTGATGGCACATTAACATACTTAAAAAAAATATGGAATAGTTCTATTTAAGTGATGTGAGAGACGAGATGATAGAAGTTTTTTCTGTCTTAATTAAAGATTTCGAATTGAGTATTAAAAGAAAATGGAGATTTACTTTTCATTCACACTTATGTTAACTTCTTTGTTAAATATATTTCTATCATTATTTTTATATTGTTTATTATATAATATTCTTGCAGGATAGTATTTATCTAAATCAAATTCTCATCTACTGTTTTATTTATATTTTGTCATATATGCAAAATATCAAAGAAAAATTGAATTGAATAAAAAATGAAAAATTCAGTATATAAAATTTAACAAATTTGCTCATCATAATCAGTTAGCTCTTTTTATTTTAGAATCTACATTTAGAATTTGATTTTTGATATCCTAATATATACATACACACTAATCCGAGGACATAAAAGAAAAAGAAAAAGACAATATTACATATGCAATTAATCAGCTGCCAGCAATTAAATAATTAATATAAAGAAACATGCACGCCCACTAAATTTGCATATTTGCTACAAAAAAAGGTCGTTACATGACACCACTGGCGGCGGCTTATTTGATTCATTATTTCTTCCAATGACGAAATTTAACAGCTGATTTTTGATTCATAGAAACACAAAATATGCACGAGTAGACGAGCGGTCGTTTTTGTCTTTAAAAATTATTAAATGAGATAACTTTTCTTTTATTATATAATATTTTCTTCCAACACTCTTTGAAATTAGAAGCAGAGGCATATCTCTCGCCTTCAGTTTGCCCAATTTGGCGTTAAGTCAAATTTTGACTTTGCGCATAACATCTCCCAAAATAGACACTCTACATCTCGTGAAGGTTTAACTGGTGCCTGCCAACTTGGGAACTGGGAAGAGTATATATACACACACACGCTGTCTTAGGAAAAATATAATAATAATAATAAATCAAAACAGCTTTATATCGAAATCATAAGATGTATGTTTTAATTTTCGATTAAAACCAAAATGGATTATTTCGATTTTTAAAGTTTGATTAGACAAAAATACCTCCTATGAGAATTTCATCTAGGGTTGAATGTGTAGCCTGTAAATGAAGGTTAAAAATTACTGTGTGATATATATATATATATTAAAACAAAAAACACATAATTATATAAAAAATATTATGTTATGTGTAAATATATATTAAAATCATTAAAATTTTCAAATGGAACGTAAACAGTTAAATTAGTTAACCTAAAAATAGGATGAATATTGTTTTTTTTTTTTCATATTTTGACTAGGTTAACTATTAATTTTATGTTCAATTAAATATAATTTATTGGATGCTAAGTATTTTATAATATAGATTAATTGAAATCTTGATCAATCCACTTTCTAAATAAATATTAATTTGATTCTAAATATTACATAAATACATACTAATTAGTGTAAAAACAATTGTTAAGGGAGTCTAATTCAAGAAATTTTATAATTAAATGGGTCAACTGAACAAAATTAATAATTAGGGTAATCAATTAAACATATTTTCTATAGAAAAATTTAATAGCATAAAATCATAAAATTAGGGAGCAAACTATTTTTTTTCAATCTTCAATTTTCAAATGTTGAACACATGATGTAAATGATTTTTTTTAATCAAATTAGAAAATTAAATTAATGTAGTATAAAAAGACTGATCTATGGTACCATCTAATAGTAATGAAAGTATAAATAAAGGAGGGAAAACGAATATCATGTACTTTAAAATTGTGGATCCCACATTAAAGGGTTAACACTGGGACCCAAGTGGAACAACTCTATGAGAAGCCTCATTACACTGAAACTGAACAACTAAACATGGTTAAAAGTCGGTAAACGAACTGAGCCGAAATATGAGTGCAAATTCATTTAAATTTATTATAGACTCGATTTTGATTCGAATTTTTATATTTAAATTTAAAATTGATTTATTTAAAAATTATCAAATTAATGAGTAGTTCGAGTTCAGCTCAAAAAAAACCTCGTTTAATGAATTGAGCCCATTAATTTTAACATAATAAAATGAAATCAATTGAATTCAAGAAGTAGTTTCCTGTCCTCTGATAAATCCTAGTATCGTGCAGCACAAATCGTGAAAAATCATCTCAATTATATAAAATTCCAAGAAAAAGTTAGAGACAGCAAATAAATGAAAAAAAACCAAGAAAGCGAACGTAGAAACAGAAGGCTGAGCAGGGGATTCTAGAGCGGTAGAAACAACAATCTATCGAGGGCCTTGATGGCGCAATCACCTTGAAAATGGTTCTAATAGTCGTTGATGATCATTGTGGCCACAAAAAGGTTGTTCTAGTAATTTGAATCTGTCTAAAACATTGAAAGCGCGTGATCTCACTTAACAACTAAATATCTGTTGTTCTACAAATTTCTATATTGATAAAGGAAATGATATAACTTTTTATCAAAAAATTTTTTTTTTTGAAATTCTCGATAATTTTTTTTCATTTCTATTAATTCACAAGTGAGTTAAAGTTTTTGTACTGTAGAATTGATTCAGCTTCTAGTAATTTGACTCTGTCTAAAATATTAAAAGCGTACGATTTACGCTCAACAAATAGGTATTCGCTGCCCTAAAAATTCCTAGTGGAAGATAACGAAGATAGAAATGAGTGTGTCGCTTCTTCTCCGTCGAGTGCAAGATTTGAAAAACAGCGTCTTATGTTGTTCACGAGATTCACTGAATTCGAGATTTATGATAAGAATGTTAAGAAAACATAAACGAGAGAATGAATCTATAATATTTTGGTGAAGAATTTGATTATAATTTTCAGAAAGTCTGTGCATTTGGAGAAGAAGGCTGCACGAAAGAGAGAGCGAGAGCAAAATTTACTAGCTTTCTGGCGACCGGCGATGTGCAAAGTGCGATAGTAAATATGTGTTCTGTTGAAATATGACAATCCCACATCGGAAAGATTTCAATTTTCTACCATAGCATTAGCCTATAAAAGGGCTTAATTCCCCTCTTAACAATTCATCCCAAAAACCACCAATCTCTCTACTTCTAAGATTGGTTGTATTTTTCCTCTCTCTCTTGTAATATTTCACTTTGTAATATTTCTTTGAAATAGTGAAATATTATTTTAGTAGTGTCCGAGGACGTAGGCATAATTGGCCGAACCTCGTTAAATTCTGGTGTTCCTTTTATTTCTATTTAATAGCTATTGTCGGGTCTTTTACTTTGTGATATATTGTGCTTTAAATTATCTTAGAAAAATTCTGTCACCAAGACTCAAGAGTCTAAGGAAGTTGGTTTTTAAGGGAGACCATTTGTGACTCCACCAACTACCTGGGAATTTTTCTTTGTCTTAATTTTTGGCACAATTATTCATTTTGGTGGAAACTAACCCGATTTCCACAACAATTGGTATCAGAGCCAAGGTTACTGAGTTATATGCTCTGTGGTTGCGGCGTAAGCTGATCTTCCACATCAGAAAGGTTTCCTTGGATTCTTGGGTATTCCGCATTTGAAAGCTATTAAATAGTCTTAAAAGGGAAATGGCAAGAGACGGACAAAAATCCACAATGGACACAACATCTTCTACTTCATCAATTTTGGCGAGAACTGCTGTGGCAAATACGAGAATTACAGTGGAGATTTTTGATGGTACAGGCCATTTCGGCATGTGGCAATGTGAAGTTCTAGACGCCTTATTTCAGCAAGGCTTAGACATTGCCATTGAGGGAGAAAAGCCAGAAGGTGCAGATGAGAAGGAATGGAAGACAATCAATCGTTTGGCATGTGGTACAATTCGATCGTGCCTGTCCAGAGAGCAGAAGTATGCCTTTTGTAAAGAAACTTCTGCAAGTAAATTGTGGAAGGCACTGGAGGAAAAATTCTTGAAAAAGAGCAGTCAAAATAAGCTTCATATGAAGAAAAGACTGTTCAGATTCACATATGTTCCTGGTACCACGATGAATGATCACATCACCAATTTCAATCAACTTGTAGCAGATCTGATGAACTTGGATGTGACATTTGAAGATGAAGATTTGGCCCTAATGCTGTTGGGATCCCTTCCTGAGGAGTTTGAGTTTCTAGAAACTACTCTACTCCATGGGAAAGCTGAGGTGTCTCTTAGTGAAGTATGTGTTGCACTATACAGCTATGAATTGAGGAGAAAAGACAAGAAGGATAGCACCAGTGGAGCAGCTGAAGCTTTGATAGTAAGAGGCCGTTCGAAAAATAAGAACAGGGGAAAGAAAGACAGATCAAAGTCCAGAGTGGGCAAAGATGAATGTGCCTTTTGTCGAGAAAAGGGGCACTGGAAGAAAGATTGTCCTAAGTTGAGAAGCAAATCTGGCAAAGGCAAGGCTGTTGCAGATTCAAATGTAGCTGAATGTGATGATTCAGATTTTTCATTAGCATTGATGCCATCAATAAGCAGTTCGACTGCTTGGATCCTGGATTCAGGCTGTAGCCACCATATGTGTCCCAATCGGGAATGGTTTTTCGATTTTAAAGAAATTGAAGGTGGAGTTGTCTATACAGCAAATGACAGCCCTTGCAAAACAACTGGAATTGGTTCAATCCAATTGAGGAATCGTGATGGATCAATCAGAACTCTGACAGACGTAAGATATGTGCCCAGTCTGACGAAAAACCTCATTTCTATGGGAATCCTTGGGAGAAAGGGTTTCACTATAATCATTAAAAATGAAGTAATGAAGGTTATATCTGGAGCACTTGTGGTGATGAAAAGAGTTCAAAGGAGCAACAACTTGTATTACTATGAAGGCAATACAGTTGTTGGAACAACAGCAGCAGTTTCTAGTGATGACCATGAGCTAGAAATAACCAGATTGTGGCATATGCGCTTGGGGCATGCAGGCGAAAAATCCTTGAAACTTCTGGCGAATCAAGGATTATTGCAAGGAGTGTGAACCTGCAAATTAGACTTCTGTGAGCATTGCATCAAAGGGAAGCAGACGAGAGTGAAGTTTGGCACTGCAATCCATGATACCAAGGGTATTCTGGATTATGTTCACTCAGATGTATGGGGTCCTTCCAAAACTGCTTCAATGGGAGGTAAACACTACTATGTTACCTTTGTTGATGATTGTTCAAGAAGAGTATGGGTGTATACAATGAAGACAAAGGATGAAGTGTTGGAAGTTTTTCTCATCTGGAAGAAGATGGTAGAAACTCAGACGGGCAGAAAGATCAAGTGTCTTCGAACAGACAATGGCGGAGAGTACACAAGTGATCCCTTCATGAAAGTTTGCAGAAATGAAGGAATTGTTCGACATTTCACTGTCAGAAATACACCACAACAGAATGGGGTGGCTGAACGCATGAACCGAACTCTACTGGAGAAAGTTCGGTGTATGTTGTCTAATGCTGGATTAGGCAGACAGTTTTGGGCTGAGGCTGTAACATACGCATGTCATCTCATTAATCGTTTGCCATCAACTGCTATCAATGGCAAAACACCTTTGGAGGTGTGGTATGGAAAACCTGCTACAGATTATAATTCCTTACATGTGTTTGGTTCCACTGCATACTATCATGTTAAGGAATCAAAGTTAGATCCAAGGGCAAAGAAAGCTATATTTATGGGGATATCCTCTGGTATCAAAGGATATCGACTATGGTGCCCAGAGACGAAGAAAATAATCTTTAGTAGAGATGTTACCTTTGATGAGTCTACCATGTTAAAGGTAACAAAGGAACAGACGGATGGTTCTCCACAGCAGGTGGAGGAAACTCCCAAACAGGTGGAGTTTGATAGAAGAAGAATTGTTGATCCAACAATTGTAGAGTCTGATAAAATTACTCCTACGGAAGAAGAGGAGATAATGGTAGAAAATGGATCAGATGAGGAAGCAGAGGTTTCAGCACAAGAACCTCCTCAGCAACTTGAGCCAATTGCACTACGAAAGCCGAAAAGGAAGATTAAGAAACCTGCTCGACTTGAAGATATGACTAATTATACATCTTCAGTAGATGATGAGATTCCTTCCACTTATTGTGAAGCTATTCAAAGCTCAGAAGAAGAAAAGTGGAGAAAGGCTATGGAAGAAGAGATGCAGTCCCTTGAAAAGAATCAGACATGGAAGCTAGCAAGTCTGCCAAAGGGAAAGAAAGCGATTGGCTGTAAATGGGTTTATGCAAAGAAAGACGGATTTCCTGATAAGAATGATATCCGCTACAAGGCAAGATTGGTAGCTAAAGGCTACGCTCAGAAGGAGAGAATTGATTATAATGAAGTATTTTCTCCAGTTGTAAAACATTCCTCCATAAGAATACTGCTGGCTTTGGTAGCACAATTTGATCTGGAACTAGTTCAGCTTGATGTAAAAACTGCATTTTTACATGGAGACTTAGAAGAAGAAATCTACATGACTCAGCCAGAAGGATTTAAAGTTGCTGGAAAAGAAAATTTGGCGTGCAAGTTGAGCAAATCGTTGTATGGATTGAAGCAATCTCCAAGACAGTGGTACAAACGATTTGACAAGTTTATGATAAGGCAGAAATACACAAGAAGCAAATATGATCATTGTGTATATTTACGCAAGCTACGGGATGGTTCCTTTATTTATCTCCTCCTTTATGTTGATGATATGCTGATAGCTTCAAAAGATGAAGGAGAGATTCAGAAGTTAAAAGCTCAACTAAATCAGGAATTTGAAATGAAGGATTTAGGGGAAGCTAAGAAGATTCTCGGTATGGAGATATGCAGAGACAGAAAATTGGGGAGACTTTGTTTGACTCAGAAACAATATCTGAGAAAAGTACTAAAGCGTTTTGGGATAAATGAGAATACAAAACCAGTTAGTACTCCACTTGCTCCTCATTTTAAGCTCAGTGCATCTTTATCTCCGAAAAGTGATGAAGAACGAGAATATATGTCAAAGGTTCCATATGCAAATGCTGTTGGTAGCTTGATGTATGCAATGGTGTGTACGAGACCTGACATTTCACAAGCAGTTGAAGTTGTGAGCAGGTACATGCATGATCCTAGCAAAGGACATTGGCAAGCTGTGAAATGGATTCTACGGTATATTCAGAATACTGTAGATGTTGGTATAATGTTTGAGCGGGATGAGAAAAGTGGTCAATATATAGTTGGATATTGTGATTCCGACTATGCAGGTGATTTAGACAAACGTCGATCTACTACCGGTTATGTGTTCACACTTGCAAAGGCACCGGTTAGTTGGAAGTCCACCTTACAGTCAACAGTTGCTTTGTCTACAACAGAGGCAGAGTACATGGCAGTTTCAGAAGCTGTTAAGGAGGCAATTTGGCTTCAGGGGTTGTTGAATGACTTGGGAATTGGTCAGAAGCATGTCAAAGTGCATTGTGACAGTCAAAGTGCTATTTGTTTAGCAAAGAATCAAGTTTATCATACAAGGACGAAGCATATCGATGTTCGATATCATTTTGTACGGGAAATTCTTGAAGATGGTGGGATACTTCTTCAGAAGATTTTGACTGCTGAAAATCCCGCAGATATGACAACAAAAGTTGTGACAGGTGTCAAGTTCCAACATTGTTTGGACTTGATAAATGTTATTAGAATTTGAAATTGGGCGCTTTGAAGCGCATTTGGAGACATTACTGAAATTTGTAATATAAGAGTTTAGAGGATGTTTGTTTGGAATTGTGAGATTGTCAAGGTGGAGATTTGTTGAAATATGACAATCCCACATCGGAAAGATTTCAATTTTCCACCATAGCATTAACCTATAAAAGGGCTTAATTCCACTCTTAACAATTCATCCCAAAAACCACCAATCTCTCTACTTCTAAGATTGGTTGTATTTTTCCTCTCTCTCTTGTAATATTTCACTTTGTAATATTTCTTTGAAATAGTGAAATATTATTTTAGTAGTGTCCGAGGACGTAGGCATAATTGGTCGAACCTTGTTAAATTCTGGTGTTCCTTTTATTTCTATTTAATAACTATTGTCGGGTCTTTTACTTTGTGATATATTGTGCTTTAAATTATCTTAGAAAAATTCTGTCACCAAGACTCAAGAGTCTAAGGAAGTTGGTTTTTAAGGGAGACCATTTGTGACTCCACCAACTACCTGAGAATTTTTCTTTGTCTTAATTTTTGGCACAATTATTCATTTTGGTGGAAACTAACCCGATTTCCACAACATGTTCAATATGCCAGGTGAGATGGCATAGATTTCACAAGTTGTCAATTATCTCAAATATGCTGATTCTATGTTTCAAAACATTAAATTTTTTGGGTTAAGAGTGTTTAGAATTGAAGTGATGGTTTGCAAAGTTAAAATTATCTAAATGAATTACATTAGCAAATTGAAGCGTGTCTAATAACTTGTAAAATTCATGTTTAGTGATTTTGTGTGTTTATTCTCTTACACCACCTTTCTTTTTCCCCTTTTTGCAATTGTGTTGTGCTGCTATCATAATCAAAATTTTCCTACAGAAAATTTAATCAGTCACGAATGATTGGATCATGCTCGTGTTATAGAAGCCGAGTCGAAAATTGAATTAGGTCACAATTTGATGGTAAAATTTTAATATAGATTTTTACTTTTTTAATTATAATAAATTAAATTTTTATAAAAAATACAAAATATCATGAATGATTTGATGAAAATATATATCTTGAAGGTGGAACCTCAGTTGACTTCTTTAAAAAGAGATCTAATTTTTCAAGAAATTTCGCATTAATACGGCATGCATATAATCCACGTTAACTACTGCATTTTTGTTTTTATCAATTTTTCTGTTTGAAGTAAAGTTTTCTCTAAAATAATTTAAAATTGAGTAAAAAATGGTTTCTTAATATTTTAGGTCCGAGCCAAATTTAACAATAATGCTGGTCACTGTCGAAGTTGAATCGTTACAGATAATACAAGATTGGTTTTTCTTTTCGGTGACATCATACTAATTATACGTAATAGCGACCCTGTGACTGTGTAGCTCCGTTTAGTTGGTCAACTGGCACGTAATAGTGACATTCTATAATTGAATTACTTCCCCAATTTATAATTTATACAATGGGAAAAGTTAAAAAATAATATATGATATGAGGAAAACTTGCATATTCAGGATTTGAGTATTTTCTTTTTGAGTTTTCTATCAATGTTTCAACTAAAAATATTTTAAAGCATTTTTAAATTTTAATTTTTTTATTTTATTAAAATGTAATTGACAAATTTCTTTATTATTTTGAGAATTGAAGGTTGAAGTTATGAAAATTGAAATGTGCAATTATTTATTTTATTTATTCCAATGTGGGAACTGGGAATTAGAATTAATTTCCAATTGCAAAATCCTACTCTTTTGATTCACCTATTAATAGTAGTTGTAGTAGAATTCTACCTTACAGGCCTTTTTGTCTATGACAAATGCAGGCCCACCCTCCAATTCCAGATTCCCCTGCAACCGAACCAACTCCAAAACTCCCATTGAGATGAAAAAGCCAACAAATCCGGTCTCATTTTCCAATTGAAAATACCAATTACACCCCCTTCTAATAATTATTACTAATCCCACATTCCACTTCATTGTACGTATGAGTATGAATTAGATTCTTAATAAATCTGCTCCACACGTCCCCCTATATCTTAATCACCCTAGACATCATATCCTCTGTCACTAAGCCACGTGCACCTCAACCATGGTTAAATTAAAATTTTCCTTCACTCTTTCCACTCCCACCTGTGCTTTTAACTTTTACTTTTAACTTTTAACCATGGATCCTTATACGTACCCCCCACACACACAGAGCACCCTAATTCTCCTTTTTCCTTGAAAATCAAACTCATCATAATTTCTTCTCATCCCTCCAAAACGCACGCGTTTCGGTGTTGATTGTCCTCTCTCTCTCTCTCTCTCTCTCTCTCTCTCTCTCTCTCTCTCCAGTCTCAATCTGTTTTCTGAGAGGTGAAGTGAAGTGAACTCTCTTCTTCAACCTTATTATATACATACGCATTACATGGATAAGCATATGATATGCTTACTGGTTCGTAAACCAGTTTATTGCTACTTCTATTTGTTTTAGGTGAATATTTAATGTTTTTTGATCGGTGAACTACTTTTAGGGATTCTTTTGTTTTGTCATTTCTCGCTTTCCGATCCCTTCTGCCATTTTTGTCTCTTAACCTTCTTTCTTTCCCTCTCTCTGTGTATCTGTTGTCTTCTGGTACTGTACTCTTTGTTTTGTCTACTCTGTTCTCGCGCAGTAAATTCCGCTTCTGCAATTGCTGCCGGTTGCGATTTCTTTTTGTTTTATTATACTGTTCAATTTTTTTCCTGTTTCCAAAATTTTCCTGGAAAATACAGTTCCTTTTTCAATCACAGCAAAACATGTTTCCCTTCCTTCAATGCTTCCTCTTTTAACCTTGACTCTTCGTTTCGAGAGAGATCGAGAGAGATCGAGAGAGCGCTTCTTTTATTATTATTATTATTATTATTATTATTATTATTGAAAAAGAACTGTGCATTTTGTGTTAGCTTTTCCTGTTTTTGCCTTTTTCATGCTAACCAAGTTGTTTAAGGCTTGTACAAATCGCCGTCGTTTTTGGATCATTTTTTAGCAAAAATTGAACTCGTGAGTCCTATGGGTTTATAGCTACATTTTAAGTCAAATCTGAACCGCTTGAGTTTCTAATCTGACGGTTGTTTTTTTTGAGTTTTTTTTTCTCTTTTTAAACAGATGATGTGATTTGATGCGCACGCATATTTTTATGTAAAATGCTTGTTTTGATGCAGATTTCAATATCTGAGAGAGACGCTCTTTTCATTTCCAAGCAATACATCTTATCCATGGCGGTTTAGGGCGCCGAGTCTGACTCGTTGGTTTCACTGAGTTCTCTATCCGCATTAACTATCTCTTTGGTTTTTTATTTTTTCTTTTCTTTTCGGAAGAATAAAAAAGGTTCCTGCTCTCCTCTTGCTCCGCACTGAAAAGTAGGGATTCATTTTCTACTATGAGTTCGAAGCTCAGATTCGGTGTCGTTTTAGTTTTATTCTTCTTCATGGTGCTGATCCTGATATGCATGCTTCTTTTTTGTACAGGTGAGGATATTTATATATAAAATCATATTCCATGGATCTAGACATTCTTTGCATTTTTTAAATGTCTCTATCATTACTGTGGTGTATTTGCATTTTGTTTAATGGATGGCGGCCTGTCTTTCAGTGACGTGGCCCGTGGGGGAACTCCATGTTTGTTCACCTTATTCCTTTTGTTTTCTTCTTGTTTTTGTCGCCTTTATTCGTAATTATATTATCTCTAACAAACACCTGAGGTTATTCCTTTTCTTTTTAAATGATTAAACTAATTTTTTTTATTGTTTTGAAATTTCTGGTTTCAGAGGCGGGTAACAGTGAAGGTGGATCCAAGCCAATCTTCAACAGAAGGAATTATGCGCTATCTGCTCCACATCGAAAGCTGCTTAGGCGCTGTAAGAGAAATCCGATTTCCTTATTCCTTTTAGGGTTCTTGTTTCGTTTTTAAAAGTGAGGGGAGCCCAATATGGATATTGTTTTTTTTATGGTGGTGGTAGGGGATGTGGGTTTTGTTACAGTTGTGCTATTTGTTGGCTGTGTGATAAGGTCCTGAAAGGCTGAAACAATCAGTTTTTGTTACGCATTTGTTTGCAATGGGTTTTTCTTGGTGTCGTTGCAGCGTCTGTGAGCCATAGCCACGTTCAGATGTGTGTACGATAGGTGTGTCAGAGGTGTACGTCTGTTTTTTTTTTGTCCTTCTTTTCTCGTTATGCTTAAGACTAACGTGCACCGTGGCAAATATGGCTCATAAACATGCTCTACTTATATGACCATCTTTTAGACGGGAGCCACACGGTCAAATTTCTGAATTCTAATACCTGAAAGCATGGTTTAGCATTAGCTCAGGACCGGGGGCGCATGGTAAGTATTTGTACGCTGCTACCTACTTATTTTATAGAGGGAAGTGTCTTGGACCTGTTATACTATTTTTATTCTTCTTTTTTTTTTTTCCCTTTATTTATTTAGCTCTTACTTTAATTAATTTTCATTAAAAAAAAAAGGAAGATCTAAGAGCAAAATGGCACATATATGGAAATCAAATGTTAAATTAAAAAAAAATGATGTGGCCCCTATTCTTCCTTGCATTTGTAGTTAATTTGTCTGTTTCTTTTCCTTTATAATTCTTGTGATCCACCTCCAAAAAAGTGAATTTTGTCCGCTGATGCTTCTTTATTGGTGGGTTGGATGGAAATATGTTGAATGAAAGCAACCTTTTAGAAAAGCATAGGCCATCACTATCAGGAATTTATTAAAAAGCTCTTTTTCTTGTTTGTATGTGCTTTACACAGCATTGGCAATGGAGGAACCCAATAGAATATGGGGAGAGAAGTGTACAAGGGCTGATATTGTGATAAATCAAGGACCCACTGCACCACTTCCAAGCGGGATACCTACCTATACTGTGGAGATAATGAACGTTTGTGTTACAGGGTGTGATATATCTGGAGTTCACCTGAGCTGTGGGTGGTTCAGTTCTGCTCGCCTCATAAACCCAAAGATCTTCAAGCGACTTCGCTACAATGATTGCCTTGTTAACGATGGCAAGCCCTTGATCAATGGTGGCACACTCTCCTTTGAGTATGCCAATACTTTCCTTTATCCTCTTTCTGTCTCTTCAGTAGTGTGTTCCTGAAATTTTACCATGACAAAAGCAACACTTATACATATATACCACCCACTTGATTCCATGCCTTTTTCTCTTTCTTTGTTTTTTTTTTTTGGGTTTTCATTTCTGTCAGCTGAAACAGGAGCAAGCATAGAAGGATTTTTTTTTCCTTTTTTTGGGTGGCGACCATCTGTACATAGTTATACGATAGCTAATATGCTTGGGGGATGGGCGAGTAATTTTTGGTTTTGTTAGATACATTTACGTGCTAATGAGTATTTGTGAAGGGGAAAATTATTTTTGGATTTGTTTGTCTTCATTGACTTTGGCACATGATGCCATTTTAGACAACTATTGGATCTATGTAGACGAAGCTAATGAGATGCCATCTAATCAAAATAATTTACATGATTCTCTCATAGTAATTAATTTGGTCGATCTTGAATGGGACCTAGACAAGAAAAATCCACCATTTTATAAGCTCCTGTTAATAGCATATTCACTGGGTTTTTATTTTTTTATTTTTATTTTTTTTATAACTTGCATAGGATATTCCAATTTCTCGTAATTGAATCTTTAATTGTAATATAAAATAATACTCATCCTAAAAAATATATATAACCGTTAAAGTATGTTTCTAATAGCTTAATAATATAGCATTTAGAGGGAAAAGGAAGCATCTTGAAGGGTTTTGAGTAATTAACTTTTTGAATTTAATCGCTGTGTATGTAGTACTCAGTTATGAGCTGGAGTTGGAATAGTTAAAGTAGCTGATCCACTTAAAAACCCAACGACGCTTTAAAGCTTTTATATTTTGAATATCAATGACAACGCTTCTATCTGTTTAATTGTAATGCGTTGTCAAATCCACCTCTCTTTGTGACTATATATATAGACCACAAATCAGAAGCTTATGCGGATTCACTGGCTACACAAAGGAGCCAAGTGTCGGTGATTGTGTTTGCGATCACAGGGTGGAAGCAGAATGACAGAATCAAACAAAATGGGAATTAAAATTTGGATAATGATTCAATTACTAAAATTAATTAAACAGTTCATTTTACTTGACGCAGAAGTGCCAACCTCAACAAGACGTCAAATAAATGAATTAAGGATTAAAAGGTGGTACTAAGTTACTAACCTAGATATTCAATAATAATTTTAGATTGATTCTAATATATCTAAGTTTTTATTTTTTTCTAAAGGTACTAAAAATAATTTTAAATTTTATTGTACCGATTTTTTTTCCTAAATGAAATATTGGGAAAGGCTCCCTCATTTAAAGGGTTTGCTTCTATGAAATTTTTTAAATAAATTAAAAATAATTAATTTTCTTTTGCTAAGAGAAGAAGCATAGTATTGTTGTTTAAACTTGAAAAAAATGTGTTAAGCTCCTGGGCCATTTATATGGCCCAACCCGACTCCGTAGCAGGTACCGTCCAATCCCATTGACCATTGCGTAAATAAATAGTCTGCTGTCCATTGGCTGCTGCAATCTCCTTCAATCTCTTTATCTTCTTGACCGAACACAACAGACAGAGACAGAGTTGAGAAACAACACTGGAAATGGCTGCTACTATTACAGGTGTCAGTGTTGGAATTGGGCTTTCGTGTTCTTCTACTGCCAAGCGCTCCCAGAGAAGATATCATTCATCAGGATCGTCTCGCTGTAGCGCAAAAATGGCGGTCTCTCTTGAAGAGAAGAAGAATTTTACGCTCAAAAAATCCGAAGAAGCTTTCGATATCGCCAAGGTAAAATCTTCAAATTACAAATGTTTATGGGTTGTAGGATATGTATTTGTATATGCTTTAGCACAATATTATACAGGATATGCGGATCTTAAATTCTAAATGGTCAATCGGAACTTACTTGAATGCAATCACTCACTGTCTCTTCTTTCATTTCTTCTATTTAATTTGATTGTGATTGTTTGATCCTTTTAAATTGGGTAAATTTTTTGGCAGGAGCTGATGCCTGGAGGTGTGAATTCTCCTGTACGGGCTTTTAAATCCGTTGGTGGACAACCTATAGTGATGGACGCTGTAAAGGGCTCTCGCATGTGGGATATTGATGGCAATGAGTACATCGACTATGTTGGTTCTTGGGGACCAGCAATAATTGGTCATGCTGACGATCAGGTTCTATTCTCCTTCCTCTTCATCTAATTTCGTGATCAATAACTGCTCTGTATTGGTTAGCATTTTGGCTCAGAGGAATATTGATTGATTTAGCAAGAGTGGTACTTTAGTTGCTTTAAAAGAAATTTGCTTTCTACATAGGAACTGGGGAGAGATTAAATTTCTAATCCGAGATAAATGTTCAATAACTAGAACTAAGATTTCACATGTCAATAACCCTTTCGTTCGTGCGAGAATCATTGTCTGCCCTTTTGCTCAAATTGATTGAACTATCATGGTGACCAAACCATTTATCTCTTGTTAGTCGTGGACATATATTTGATGTTGTCAGTGAAATTTTTTTAACACCCCTGTATTATTTTCAAATCCTCCTGTCTAATATTTACCCACAGGTACTTGCAGCTTTGGCTGAAACAATGAAGAAGGGAACCAGCTTTGGTGCTCCTTGCCTTTTAGAGAATGTACTAGCAGAGATGGTGATCAAAGCAGTTCCATGCATAGAAATGGTGCGGTTTGTCAACTCAGGTACAGAGGCTTGCATGGGCGTACTTCGCCTGGCCCGTGCTGCTACTGGAAGGGAAAAGCTTATCAAGTTTGAGGGTTGTTACCATGGGCATGCTGACCCTTTTCTTGTCAAGGCAGGTAGTGGTGTTGCAACACTTGGGCTGCCAGACTCCCCTGGTGTCCCCAAAGCAGCAACCTACGAAACTCTAACAGCCCCCTTCAATGACTTAGATGCAGTGGAAAAGCTTTTTGAGGCAAATAAAGGAGAGATTGCAGCAATAATCCTTGAACCAGTTGTAGGAAATTCTGGTTTTATTGCACCTAAACCAGAGTTCCTTAGTGCTATCCGCCAGATCACCAAAGAAAATGATGCTGTTCTAATCTTTGATGAAGTCATGACTGGATTTCGTTTGTCATATGGTGGAGCTCAGGAGTATTTTGGCATAACTCCTGATCTAACAACACTTGGTAAGATCATTGGTGGTGGTCTGCCGGTTGGAGCCTATGGAGGAAGGAGGGAAATTATGGAGATGGTTGCTCCAGCAGGACCAATGTACCAGGCTGGGACCTTAAGTGGGAACCCATTGGCAATGACCGCGGGCATACAGACTCTTAAGCGGTTGCAGGAGCCGGGAAGCTACAAGTACTTGGATAAGATCACAGGTGAACTTGTCCAGGGGATTGTAGATACTGGAAGAAGGGCTGGCCATGCTATGTGCGGTGGGCATATAAGTGGGATGTTCGGTTTTTTCTTCACAGAAGGACCAGTTTATAATTTTGCTGATGCAAAGAAAAGTGACACTGCAAAGTTTGCGAGGTTTTTCCAAGGAATGCTCAAGGAAGGTGTATATTTTGCCCCTTCACAGTTTGAGGCTGGCTTTACAAGCTTGGCTCATACTACCGAAGATATACATCATACAATAGCAGCAGCAGAGAGAGTTTTCCGGCAGATTTAGTTGAAATCTGGACGCCATTTCCTATTTTATTCTGTTTATTTCACTTGTAACCCCACACATGATTGCCCTTGTATCGTAGCACTAGTTCAGCCTTTTTGAAGATGAGTTGGCACCTTATTTCGATCTGTTACATCCCGTGAGAGCATGAATCTATAACATTGTTTATGGAACCTTTCATTGTTAGTAATTGAGTGTGTAATTCACTTTTAAAGATCGCGTATGATTTTGGTCTGTATAAACTATACAATCTCATTGTTACACGAAACAATTTTTTATCACAGTACATAATATGATTCCAGTACATCATATCACAAATTGTTGATCTTTATCATGGCATCAATAACACACAGGTATTCTTTTTTGAATTTGATTGTGGATTACATCGATTCATCTATACAACAATCTATTATAGCTACAAAGCGTTCAAGGTCTTCAAAATAATAAAGGAAAAAAAAAGACCGAACAAACCAGGGAGGAAGAGAAGGTTTAAGGAGATATAAACACATCACCACTTTTTGACACGTGCACAAATGCTGCAACATCCGACATGAGATGTTCAAAGGATACTTAATGTACCTAAAGCATTTTTCCAAATATCTATACATTTGTCTTCATAAAATGGAACATGAGCACACAAACTTCCTGGGAGGATTATCAATCTTCTTTTCTGTTGAAAAAAATCACCAAGAATATGTTAACACAAGAATTTTGAACGACAGGCTTCCAGGAAATGATTAATGCAACTACTCAATCAATCTCCAAATTATATACCTAAAAAGCTTAAGTGAAAGAAAGTTATGTATCCTTGTAAAATGTTAAGTTGCAAAGTTTGACACTAACAAATTCAAGTTAAAAACAATACTGCACAGAAGCCAAATTACAAGCATGAATGTTCAAGGTTGACAATCGCTTGATGCCAAATAGACAGGGAAGAATTAAGCAATGCATGTTAGAAACTATATGCTCCAGCAGCATGGAAAATACCCTTCACAGCTTCTAAGTTTCATTTGAAACAAAATGGTATGTCTCAACAATGAAGTAGCAATAATACTACTAGGCCTAAGACTACCTCCAGTTCCCCACCACCCCGACTCAAAACTAAAGCCAAAACAAAGACAAACAAGAAGACAGCAGAGCTAACCACCAAGAATTAGTTATCTTGAAATCATTGATCCAAGCAGCGTTAGTTATCTTAACTCTTGAAACCATTGAACCAAGCAGTGATAGTTATCTTGCAGGCAACTAGAGTTCAGGCTTCTGGTTCGAAAAACAAATCAAAACCTCCTTGGAAAAATGGACATAGGAAGGGTCAGAATTACAGTTAGGGCTATACTTAGGACGGCATTGGCGAGAGACGGTGTAGGTTGCCGATTGGAAGCAGAAAATGACTGTCTTTAACAAAGAATTGGAGGAAAAAGAAATAGAAGGATTTGAAGGAAATGGGATCTTCTAGGGGTGAAATGGAAGAGAGAAGGAGAAATGGAAGGGGATGTTAAGCTAATGAGAGAGAGAGAGAATTCGGTTGGCATGGTAGATAGACACCACTGAAGAAGAAAACAATCACGAAGTGAAAGAAATTCAAGGGATGTACGTAGCTCGAATCAAGATTGAAATTCATCCATAGATGACTGGGAAAAATTTGGGAATCAACTTTTTGCGGCAGACTATAGAGGGTTTGGGATTTAACCATTTTACTATACTATTAGTTTTTGATATTTTAAACCAAAATGTTGTTATTCTGTTAGTATATTCATGCGCTTCACAGTGATGAGAAATATAATGTCTGTCAACTTAACAATGAAAAAAAATAAAAGATTGAAGACTCAATAGTATCAAATAAAATATTGAGAGCTCAATAGATAAAAGTTTATCATAAAGTTCAGGGGCTTGAAATGGTTTTTGACTAAAGGGAATGAAATATGATCAAAGCTGGGCATCACTATTTTAACATGCCCAGCTCTCAGCAAGTATTGGTTAGCATCTCTTCCATTGCATGTCAATTATTAGATCATCTGACTGAATGCCAATATAACAATCAAGCTAAGCTACAAATCAATTGAGAGGCCATAAAGGAAAAAAGTGAGAAGATGATTGGGAAGGAAACTACCTGTTTTTGTTTTTGCTAGAGATGGTTGTACAACAACATGCATTATGATGATTCCCCCAGCAACTTCACCAAAAGGTGTTCTACACTGATCAACAGTTTTGTTGTTATCCAAAATTTTTCCTGAGCTTATCAATTTCACTTCAGTCACTGCCTTTGGAGTAACTGTTTTACCTAATAAAGAATGTTAAATAAAAGGCATTTAGAAATATACTATCCAAATATATTAAATGAAAGAGATTCCCATCTGGATCGCAATTTTCAGTGATTCCATCAGATTAGGAAAGACCTTTTTTTTCCCCTTCAGAGATTCCCATCTGTGTTTTTCTTGTGATTCATGGTTTGAGGCCATGTAAAACCCCATAACTTTGGAGTCTTGTCTTGTTCAAAAGAACCAAGCTACAAGGTTTAACTCTAACCAATTAAGGCTATAACTACAATATCAAATCTCATATCCAAACCCTTCACACTGCAAGCAAATAATACACAACTACCTGAGTGAAAATATTGTTGGGCATTATGGCTTTGGTAAGTTCCTTCACGTGACAAATTGTGGGGTAGAGAAAAAAAATTATGGGTGCCTCAAGCTCAATAAAGAAAATATGCAGTGTCAACATGTGTTTTGGTTTCTCCAAATTCCACAAAATATATCTTTCAAAAATCTTATCACTCTTTCTTCTTCGCAATGCAAACACTCTCATATTCAAGCACACAAGAGTTAATGTACTTTTGGTGAATCACAATAAAAACCCAAAGATAATATGAGATATTAAAAGGGGTATTTGAATTTAACATTGTGTCAGAGTTTGTGAATTTTCACCTGAAACACAAATCCATTATAATTTAAATAGATTCCTATCCCATACATCTGCGACCCTTTTTACTAAAATAAAAGAGGATGGCAATGAAGAATTAAAAAGTTACCTTATGCATGCAATCCACTATTAAGGACAGTTCATATGCCTTATATTGAACCTAATATTTTCACCATAATCATTAGCATTCCTATGTTCCTACAGGAAGCAGTACAGCCATTTTAGAAGTAAAATAAATGCTATCTGCACTCTATAATTTCAAGCCTCAATTTTTGACAAACATTTTCCAATAAAGAGCCACTTACTTCTTAATATCAAAATCAGATATACCCCCAGACACACTAATGTTAAGTAAGCTTGCTACTTGGCACAGTTCTAAACTTTACAAATTCCACCTATTGCAAAAAATTACATTTTGTTTGGACTGCTGAGATAGAATTCAAAACAAAAATTTACAGAATAATTGAACTCATTGCCATTAATATTTGGCGTGACTAGGAACTGCCATTCATACTATGTCCTGCACACCCGAAATTTTACAGATAACGTAATTATTGATAGACATTCTTCTAAATAACAAAAGAATTTAGAAACCTAATAAAAACTTATAAAATTTTTGAAATATAAACTCCAAAAATTTTGATTTCAGGTAGAAATAGGCAAAAGAAAAAAAAATCGATGACAAACAAATTCGAAGTGAAATAGCACAGGGAGTGAGAAATCGACAAACCTTTGGGCCAATCTGATACAATTCTCTGCTTAAGCATATCCACCGTCGATGCCGATGAGTACCTGAACGGCCCGATATCCGAACCATCATAAAGCCTAAATTTTATATCTATCAAACCCTCCTCAGTCATTTCTCCTCCTATCTATCAATCAATTACTTCCACGTAATACGACCTTGATTTTTACAATCTTAGGGGATAAGCTCATAAACACTTGACCCTGAATTTTGCAAAATTCGACACAATTAATAGATCTAAATTATAAATTCGAAAAATAAATCAAATTCCGAATGATGAATACAAATGAACAGGAGATTGATGCACACCTTTCCTAATTTTCCTGTTGGCTAAGCGAGACAAGCACCTTTATCGAGTTTTCTTCTATGGCTGGTTTTTGAAAAGATAGAAGTGCTTGTGTTGAACTGAAGAAGACAAACCGACACAAAACGACGCAGTTTTTGTCGTAAATGCTTTTCAGCATTTCGATTCAAAAGCTATCAAGTACAGTACTGAGTCCCCGGTCTTTTCTTTTCCAAACGAAAGGAAGAACGGCGCCGTTTAGTAGCGCACTACACTAAATCACATCTTAGATTTAACACAACGGCGTGTCGTTTGGGATTTCACTGTAATGTTCTTCCGCTTTTTATCAGTTAATTCCAGTCATCCGCTCACTTCTGCTGATCAGCTGATACATTGAAACGGTGGATTGTGAGAAAGATGAAAAGACAGAGGGAAGAAGAAGAAATAAAAAACGGCGTGGAGATAGTGTGGCAAACGCCAGCGAACCCACCAGAAAAACACGATTACATCTTTCGCGATGGTAATTTTAGTGCAGTTGGAATTATTTTCATTCCATTTCAAAACAACTTCATTTGTTTATGGATAAAAAAGGGAAATGAACTCTTTTGTTTTGGCGGTAATTATGCAGGGAGGCGCCATGTGAGACCTTACCATTTCGAGTTCATCTCTCATGTCAGTCCTCACTCTCTTCATAGAGAACTTACATGTATTTGCTTTTAGGAAACCCTAATTCTCTCTCTCTCTCTCTTCCCTGTACTAAAATGATAAGTGGTTGTTTTGGTATAGGTTAAAAATCGTTGGGCGGGAAAGACAATCGTCGATTTGTTTGCGGAAGAGTTCAAAGGCCGACCTTATGATTACTATGTAAGATTAGTAGAGTACCCATTTCTGGCACCATCTTCGATTTCTTAGTCTAGTAGTTCATAATTGAAATATTTGCCAATTGACTTTTACTCACTTTAGGTTCTGAGTCTGTTCGGCATGTTTAGTTTTCCTATAAAATGCCTGTTAAGCGAGCGCATTGAAGTGAATTTTCTGTACGGCTGCCGCACATTTACCCATTGAATAATCTTATCTTATCATTCATCATTTTGCATTGACTGTGATTTGAGTTTAATACCTGTGTCTGGAATACACTAGGTTACTGCTGTCAAATGTGGTCGGATACAAGTTGACGGAGATATGGTGTCGGTTTCTTACATAGTTAAGCCGTCACAAAAGATAAGCCACTTCGTACACAGGTTCGCAATGCTTGGTAGTCCTTGTTTTGGTTCCATGATATATGTTCATAATTATGCCCTCTCTAGATGAGTTTTAGATTGATAGGAGGTCTTCTAGGTATTGACCAGTAGGCGAATGTTATTTTAATTTGCTTGTGTTTTTATATAATATTCTATCTAAGATATTTTTTTTATGATGAAGTTTATCCCGCTTCATTATTGTACTTTTATCAAACTTTCAATTGATGTCACAAAGGTTGTAGGCATGAACCACCAGTGAATGCTTGTGAAATATCTGTCCTTCAAAAAGATCCAGATGTTGTAACTGTTTACAAGCCAGCAACTATTCCCGTAAGTTTGTTATGACATCTGATTTATGTCTTATGGTCTCATACATTACTAATTTTGATTCAGATTGGTCTTTTCCCTCCCTTTGCATGCTTTTAAAAAGTGCATCTCTATATTTATCATCAGGTGCATCCTTGTGGTCAGTATCGTAAGAACACTGTTGTTGGCATTCTGCAGGCTGAGAATGATTTAGCACCTCTGTTTCGTATCCGGACATGATACTTGTTTTTCTTTCTTTTTCCTTTTTCTTTTTGTGGTTTGTGGTTTGATGGGGAGAATAATACTTGTGAAGCAATTAGAGGACTTTTATGCTCCAATTGGGCTCTTTTCTGAATGAATATGGTTTCTTTTTCTTGCTAATCTATTTTTCACATTTTATTTTTTTGGAGGAATCTTGCAATTTCATCTCGAGGTATCTTTTCCTTAATACGATGTATTAGCGGTTCATCGATTAGATCGTCTCGTCTCAGGGCTCCTTATCTTGGCTAGAAATTCTTTGAAGGCTGACTTGTTTAGGCAAGAGGTAAAGCTTGCCTTATTTTTGTATTTAATATCAACCAAAGGATGGTTATCCTGTTTTTAGGAATTTCATGTTTGATATGAATATTAGAGTTTAGTGTAGTTGGCATAAATAAGTTACTGATTTAAGATTTATCCTTATTCCTACCAATTCCTCCACTCTCTCTCTCTCTCTCTCTCTCTCTCAGTGCATATCCTGTGGCAGAAAATGCACAGTGATTATGGAGTGTCTCCAGGCACCGAATAAAGGTTGGTTTCATATTTTGATGTAATAACTAGAAGAGTAAGAGCAATGATTGACTTAGCAGTTTATGGCTGTGCTGTGCTGGGCAGCTCGTCAAACTCTGGGAATAAATTACATCAGAATGCACTTGCTTGACAGTAGCTTCATTATTATATAAATGCTTTTTCAAACTAGCATGTGATTATTGCAGATTGAAGCTGGGAAGGTGCAGAAACAGTATGTTGCAAAGGTCATTGGGATATTTCCAGAAGATGAGGTAACATCTTTGTTAATTCCAGTGATTTACATGCCTTATGTTCAGATTTAATGATTTTTTATAAGCTGATAAGCCCAGAAATATATTGATATTATCATTAGACTGATATTGTTAACTAAAGAAGCCGAACTGTGAGGAAAGAAAAAAAATTCCAGAAGTGCATCTATGATTCTGTAATCATTGGATAGAAAACTCCAAATATTTAATATGTTTAAAAAATAAAGCACCTTATTTGAGATGCTAGTCAGCACAATGCAATCAAAATAAATAAATAAATAAACTTGAAATATCTAAAATGGAGAGTCAGAAAATTTGACCTCTTGGTGGAGCAGACCAGCAACAAAGGAATGTCAGACTGCTACCGATCAATTTCTAATTTAAGGTTTAGCTAAAATGTCAACATGGATTTTTTTTTTCTTTTGCGAAATGCTTTACTAGTCACATCTTTTCTATATTTACGATTCTTTTCTTCTCTAATTGACATATTCTATATTCTATGCATTTTCATGTCAGCAACTTCTTGATGTTAACATAAATTATAATGCTCGAGAAGGAAGGAGCACAGCAGAGGTTAGACATTCTGTTCATTTCATATGTGAAATTTAAAGCGAATCTGTTTTACTTTGTATCACGTGCTTTGGTAATATTCAGTATTCACGAGTTTCAAGGGACCAAAATATTCAATGTGTGCTTGCCAGTTCTAGGAAATAATGCTTTAAAACATTATCCAGGGACTGTGGTCATAACATGTAGTGGTCTTATATATATCTTGTGTAGCATGATCTTTTAAAAGTCTTTGTAATTGCTGATTTGATCTATTGCTATTAGATTGGGTTGTAGGTTTCATGCCTAACCCTCTTTTGCAAAATTTTACCACCCTTTAATCAGCTATTTCCTTGGGTGCTGTAGGAGTAGAAAGGTTGGGGTTACACACAATAAAGGGCATTTTGATTTTTCTGAAATTCATTACCTTCTAGATTAGGTTTAAGATTTCATTAGCAATCTTGCTTTTTATTTAGCTTTATGGTTGTCAATCAGCTCCAGGAGTTTTTTGGTGCTATTTTTTGTTCAGCTGTGCATACAGTGTGATTCTGATACCACATGCTCTAATGCAGATAGTTTCTCTGTTTCTTAATTGAATTTTCATTATGAAATGCAATAGAATTGGTTTCTTTGGAAACCAAACGGGATATCTGTTTGTGGTGTACGGTATTGACATGCATGATTATGGTGCTGCTAGGGATAAGTTATGGAGAATGGGAAGGTGGTTATCTGTTTGCATGTGATACTACTCTTGTGCATGCTGCTCACAAGTTTAAAATCTTTTTACCTGAGTTTGAGTTTTACATTGTTTATAGCTTTATTTGCTTTTCTAACCACTGCTATCATTACTTTTCCTGTTCCTCTAATGCTGAATATGGGAAAAGTTCTCATATTGAACTTACATGCCTGTTGGTCTATGCAGGTTTGTGAATCTTGTGGCGATTCTCCTGCTAAGGGAAAGGCTGCATGTACCAAATTTACTAGAATTAGTACCAATGGATCTTATAGCATTGTTTTGTGTAAACCAATTACTGGCCGAACTCATCAGGTAAGACAATATCCAGACAATATTAGATAATCTCTAACCTTATTTCTGTTGAAAGCAGTTATCTCTTTGGACAAAGAGGAAGATATTATTTTAGTATATTAGATGTGCTGCTAATAGAGGTTAAACCCCACAAATATCTCACTGGTGCTAGCTGGAATGAATTTGAGAGCTAATGGAAAATATATGGCTTTACCACTGGGCTGTTACCTTGGGTCTTGTCTATGAGAAAACTTAATTGGCTTCTGTTCCTTTGTTTTTAGTTATCTCTGCTGAGATTTGAAAATGTATTGCTTTCTGGTTTATTTTTGCCATTCAACTTTTCAACTGAAATTCCTTTTGGCACCAAAAAGAAGAAGAGATTTTTCTGAAAGAACAAGCTGCTGGTGATTCTTATTAGGTCTTGTAAAAAATTAACAAGTTCTAATGTTGTTGCTACTTAATAAATCCTGAAATTAGACAAGCTAGGCTTCAAAATAAACTGAAATAGCCCAGCTGAAACTATGGTAATTAGGCAGCAATAAGATTTCTGACCCAGTTACCAAATAGAATGCTACATTATCTGAAAGAAATGATATAAGGGGGATTAAAGATTGAAGGCGCAGATTGAACTAATTTGCACCATCTATTCCTTGAACTTTAGGTGTCCGTGACTCCCAAACACTTGCAAAATAAAGCAAGCACTAACTTTTAGAGACAATATGTTTATCTTGTATTCCCATGAATAGTATATAAAATATCCACCTGTGAGTTGATAAGATCTTAAGATCTTGTACAAGGTTATCACAGTCTCTCTCTTGCTCTCTCACACACCCCTTCTGTTTTTTTCATGTAGATACGTGTGCATTTGCAGTATACAGGCCATCCCATAGCCAATGATTTTCTTTACCTCTCTGAATATGCTGCAAATCGCTCCACTGAAGGAATGAGTGCTGATAGGGCTGCTCGTAGTTCAAGTTCTTTGACATCTCTTAATTGTTGTTCTGATGAATATGAAGGGAACTCGAGAGAAGATTTTAGCATTGATCCTATGTGTACCAATTGTCCAAATTTGGCTCCAAAAGGGTAAGAGGCTTTTATCCACTATAATATGTTAAAATTCTATTATTATGCATGTCAAGTTTCTCTAGGATTCTGCTTGGAAACTGAATATATCCACACTTTTTGCTGAAACCTTTGTGAATGCCACTTGTGGTACCATTGGTATCTTATGTGGTTGATCTAAAGTCCCTTATTTACTGAATATGATTGCATCACAATATTTAACATGTTAATTGTCATGTAATCATATTATTGTAAAGTTTTGTACCATTTGAACGTGTACCATATGATTCTATTTAAATGATTATTGATGCTAGTAGAAATACTCTATGGTTTAATTCTGATGTGAGCATGTGGATGGGATATCCTGCAAAATTTTTCCACAAGTATTCAGGAATTTTGGAGATCAGAAATGCAGACGCATCTTCCTCTGAGGGATATTTCTATTCCTCCAAATGTCGAGGAATTTAAATGCATGTAAAGTCAAAGCTGAGGTTCTGAGCTGTCTTGCTAACAAACTAGAGGATATCTGGACAGCTCTTAGTTTTCTTCTTATTATTTTAATTTTAATTTTTTTACAGGTTCTTTAATGATTTTAGAATATACAGGGCAACTTTCTATCATGGAGTTGCCTATTCAGATCACTTTGATCATCGTTCACATAGAGCAGTTAGCATCCATTGGACATTTTTACTTTAACACATTGAGTTGCCCTGTATTTGTGTTGAATGCCATTTCTGTATTAAGAAAGTCAACTAGTTTTTGAATTCTTTTCTAGTTGATTGGCTGTTCTAATAAGCTTGTGCTAGTAACTAGGGAATATTTTTATTGATACAGACTGAAAAATGGAGTTGTAAAATTGAAGTTTCTTCATTGAACCAAAAAGGAAATTCAACTTAGCTGATATACAAGAGAAGTTCACTAAACTCATGCAAAAATGCATGGTCGACTGATTCCTTGAAATCCAGATCAAGGGGAGAATCTAAGAAACTAAATATAACCTGTTCACAATAACAAACTAAAGTTGAGTTGTTATCACCAAAAAAAAAAGTTGAGTTGTAATCAACTTGAAGTTTGATAAGTTATTGCTAGCTTCTGCCGTGCATAATGCAGCTGCTATAGAAGCTTTGATTTGCTGCTGATCTTGATCATTTGTATGCATAGTTGATCTTTCTTTCATAGCCCTTGATTGAACACCATTTATCATACCATCTGGAACTGTAGTTGCAATAGCCACTGGACTTGCTGCTGTTGCAGGCTTGCAACTGCTGCTGGGAGTGCATCAACTACTAGTGCTGATGGCTCAGCTCTAATATTCTTATATGAAGACGCACCATCTGTGCTGAATTTTGTTGTTTTTGTTTTATTTCCAAAAATTTCTTATGAGGATTTCAATACCAGTGGACCTGTGTTACCATTATATTTTAGCTGTGTTTGTTATTTACATTCTCTGAGCATCGGTCTTTTGCAGGTATGATGTGTATGAAGAGGGTTTATGGCTCCATTGCTTGAAATATTCTGGACCTGGTTGGGTTTATGAATGCCCATATCCTGATTGGGCATTTCTTACTTAGCTAGTCATCCTTTTCTTTGTTTTTTGAATATTTATTTATTCCATTGATAATTAATGATAAAAACGTATTGACTATGCTCTCAAAGTTGTGCCAAAATTGTAAAACAATTATTGATTTTTGTTTCCGAATAAAACTGTTGTTACTGATAACACATCATTGTTAATGCAAAGTTGATATTGCAGTTATATATTCCTTTAGTTGCCATATCTTTTTTATCAGGGGGCAGAAATCTGGTACATGCTTTTGAATTATAATAACAAGCTAACTAGCTCCATAATTGAATGCAATGTGAATAATGTAATATGGGTATATATTCTTGCTGTATTGATCTTTAAAAGACATAAATCTAACTCTTTTTTTTTTCCAGACTCCGAATTTTTTGTGAAGGAGGCGGGGCGGGATGTCCACCCCGATTATTATATATATATATATTTTAATATAATTAATATTTTTTAAAAAATAATAAAATAAAATTATAAGTAAAAAATATTTTTTTATACTTAAGTAATTATATATTTAACTAATTAATTAAAATATAAAATATAAAAAAATATTTTTAATATTAAAATAAAATAAAGAAATTTAATGAAAATTAGAGAACATGGTAGGGTTGGGGATCCTCCTAAGGGACGGGGATCAAAAATATTTTACCAGCGGGGAATGGGGCAGGGTTTTGGGATAGAAGAATTCCGTCATTCTTACTCTTTAGATCCCATTTGATTCAGTTGTTCAGGTAATTGATAACTGAGTTGGTGGCAGGTAATTGATAACTGAGTTGGTGGCTGATAGTTAATAGTTGATTGATATTACTGTTTGATAAAACTAATTGAGTTGTTATAATATAAAATTACCAACAGAGATATAATTTATTTTATTCAAAATATATATTTTTATATGAAATATGAACAAACAAAGTAATTATTTGATATAATTATTTATTATAATTAAAATAATCAAATATAAACAATTATAAATAAATGTGTATATATAATTTATAAACAAAGTCAATTAATTTATCATAATTTATGGTTAATATATTAAATGATATATATAGTAATTAAAAATATAATATATATTATATTTGTAATTATAAATAATTTATTGACTAAAAAAATTTATAATTACAAATAATTTATTAATTGAAAAATTAATTTAGAGAAAGTAAGTATTTTGTTATCAATAAAAATATATAAATATAATATAGTTCAAATAAAAATTCAAATCAAATTAGATAACAGAGAAAAAATTCAAAAATAATTTTTTTTAATTAGCAGCTAATTGGAATATTTTACAAAATAATATTTTAACAGCTGTTGAGTATTAAATAACTATCAGTTGCTCCAAAAAACTGAACCAAACACCCTCTTAAAATTTGGGATAGAAAACTATAGTTAGTGATCACTTTATTAATTGCAGTTTGGATCACATTATTTATTTATAATATCAAAAACTAAACTGCCAAACTTAGGCACGCACAAATAGTATTTAACAAATACAATTTCCTGAAACGATTGGAAACCTATGCACAATATTATTATTTTGAAAAACTTTTGGCGCCTAAATTAATAAAAAATGATATAGGAATTTCTAGGAATCCAGATCCCATCTTATCCACAATACATAATCAAAATGCAAAAGGGGAAAAAATATAAAAAATTTTGATTATTCACATATATTCTAGATAGTGCCCTTTCTTAGTGCTATAATATCAATATTCAGATACTGGGGGATTTCCTACATATAATCAACAGAAAGTAATAACTAATAACAAACTATCAGAAAAAAAAAAAAAATCACGAGAAATCAGAGACATTGAACTGCAATTTAGATGAAGTGCTCTGAAAGTGGAATCCACACCTAAAAGGTACCAACTCATTTTTGCATAAGTTAACTCGTGTATATATATATATATATATATATATATATATATATATATATATATATATATATATATATATATATATATATATGAGTTGGCTTTTTCTTGTGAAAGGTAAGGGCAAAATTTTGGATATTTGACAATTGCCAAATAAGGTGGATTTGCCAAAAGAGCAAAAAATTTTAAGTAAATGTCAACCGTAATTTAATTCAATTATACAATAATATATATTTAATTATTTTACTTATATTGATTTATAATTAATAAATCTGTATATATATCACTGTGTATGAAATAAAAAGAATATATATCTTACCTAAAAATTTCCCCTAAATGAGAGAATAATATCCCGGGGCTACAGAAGAAGTATATATCTCAGCTTTTGTAAAGTAAAATGGACAAAATTCATGCAATAGCTATGCATTCCGAAGGGAAGGAACTCACATTATCCACTGGGCACTGCTGCTCCTCATAAATATATACATGTTTTCAAATTTCAAATTTTCATTCATATCTGCTATGCAATTTCAACTTAAATTTGCCTTCTATATATGCTGATCAATCAATTATGTAATTAAGAATTCTCAATTAATCCGCTGGTAATTCGAGTTCACTTTAATTAGCTAAAACTTAGAATATGTGCATGTGACATGCATGGTAGCTAATTCTCATGATCATATCTCTTACACATTACAATAATTTTTTTTTGCACTCCGAAATGATAATAATTGAAAATATAAAAGATTGATAGATCTCCTAGTTCCTACGAAAGTAAGAGAATCAAAGAATGGATTTGGTGATATTCTGTTCATCCTTTTTTATTCATTGGAAAAGGTTGCAGAATATGACCATTCATCTGTTCTTTGGCTATATTGTGTATTTTTCTTTTTCTTTTGAGAAAAATGCTTCTTTTTTTTTTTTTCTCTTAAAGAAAGTAAGAAAAACATATGTGGAATTTAATTAGGGGGTCTACGCCAAAATTGGCTAGATTTGCAGGCTTTTTATTGTTTAATTAGTAACTTTGCAATATGAAATAAATTTCTGTGTATACATGTGTTAGGTTTATCTTGTAGAAGTAGATTTTGCAATATGCATCATATCTACATGTTTTTTCATGTAAAAATAAGTTAAAAATATAAAAATTACACCATCAGCATTGGATACTACTCTCTAACCAAATATTACGGTTGCTTCATTTCTGATGTTTTGGAAAACATAATTTTAAAAAAAAAAAACAATGAAATTGAAATTATTCAATATTTGCTTAATAAGGCCGATCAGATTTATGTCTCATGTAATGAATGAGATTTAGATAATAAACTCATTTATTAAATTCCACGTGTGTTGGGAAACGAAAGATGAAGTACATTGCGAGTAAATATTTTATTTTTAGAACTGGGATACAACTTCAGTTCTATTGGACGTAGTGGATGAGTGGAGTATTTTTGGTGGTTGACGATGGCATGATATCATACATGCACTATATGCTTCGACCAAACTAAATTTTGTCCATCTTGACTTCTCATCATATATATGAATTGTCATCAATAATTGGTTTTTGTTCTGTTCCCACACCAAATTAGACCACATGCATTATTGGAATTTCGTAGGTAAATATCATAATATATTCACTAATTATACTTTTCATATTGTTCATTAATTAAAGTTTACAACTTTTAATTCGATTTGAATTTTACATATTAGAATCGGGAATTCACATGGAGGTTTTTAATTTACGAAGTTGGTGGGGAAACAGCCACAACAATAAGGAAAGGCATCACAGGGCAAGCATATACAAAAACAAATCTCAAAGGCATTAATTCAGAAATGTGAGCGATGTCAGAACTTCAACCATCTTACTCACCAGCCAGCATCTTAACAGTGGCCAATAAGAAATACATAGCCATTTTCTAAGTGGGAATAGACATTTTTGTCCTTTACCACGAGAATCTTATCCTAAAAGAAAAAAAGTTCATAAATGAAATTACAATGCTCAAAAATTAACTCTAGAGACTTCAATTGATCATTTGTTGTGTGTATTATTGAAGAAAATCTGACATCGGAAGTTTGAGAAATAGAAAAATAGCTTATAATTATGACGCAACTAATTTATGAAAAGTTTAATGAATAGAAGGATAATTTATAATTATAATATAACTAATTTCCGTATTCTAATTCGTATAGCTTCAACGTATGAATTTCATATTTTGATAGCCTTCAATAGCAAAGGAAATATATTGCAGGGAAAAAGAGATTGATAATGAAAATCCTGAAGCTAATCTTAAAATGGAAAAATTAGTCCAAAAGGGAACTAAATCCTAATTTGAATAGAGATATTCAAAATCTAAGAAATTCAAGTCAGAATTTTAGAGAGTTGATCACGGCAACCCTATAACAATCCGATAGATTATAAAATCAGTCGACAGCAAGTTTACTGATTGCCGACGGACCAATTAGTGTTGGTAAATTGTGTTGGGAAATGACGCCAATTTCCCTATAGTCAGATTTATGAGAAAGCGAAGAAAATGCGAACTAATAAGACAGACAAGTTGATAACGGAGTTCGGCCAATTATGCCTACGTCTCCGGACTGCTGCAGATCTTTTACTGAAAGAAAAGAAATTTACCAAGTGTTTACAAACACTCACAACTCACAACCTCTCACTAATGCTACTCTCTCACTTTTTGATGGAATACATTACAAATGAATTTCTAAGGCTATATATAGGCCTACACCTCCTCAATGGACGGTCAAGATTAATTCTCAGCTACTTTGATGGATGGTTGAGATTATTTCTCACCTACCGTCTCACCTACCAAATGTATGGTCAAGATTAATCTTCACTTACTATCTTACCAACCAAATAGATGGTCAAGATTAATCCCCACCCACCAAATGGATGGTCAAGATTAATCTTCACCTACCATCTTACCTACCAAATATTTTGTCAACAAAAGATGCACCGTCCATCTTTATTGTCATTTATTTTATGGTGCATGTGTAGTTTGACCAACAAATTGCTCCTCTATAATCCATAATTATTCTATACATTGGTTTATTTATTCGCCTGTAAAAATATACGGATATTTCCCCCACGGTCTGTCTCTCTTTAATTTTATAAATAATTTCGAAAATATGAAATTAATTTACGGGACTGAATAATTTCTGTCACTAAAATAATAATTTTATATTTTACTTATATTTTGAATAGATTCGATCACGCCCTCATGTAACCTTCAAGCTTCCAGCCCCCAAAGGATATTTTTTTATTTTTACTGTTTCGATTTAGTTAGTGTGAAATGAATTATTATATTTTTTTTTCTGAAACAAGTGAACTATTTGTCACATAGATTTAGAAGTTCGAACATAAAATGTATAATATAATCTTTCATATTATATTAAAAGTCTATTCCAACTTAATCAAATCTTAGATATGTAGCATTCCTCATGAAGGAATGCTCTACCACCCTTAAGATTTTTCATAGCACAAAATATGATTAGTCTCAATCGATTGATTGGTTGAGGATACATATAGTATATATACCGAAAACAAAAAATATCCCACCCAACGGATTATCTAAACCCCTTAAGATGGGAATACAACTCAATTGCCATGTCTGTAGAATCACTATCTAAAAATCGAAATTAAGCCATTCACCCCATTATAATTTTTCTTTGGGATAAGAGAACAATATGCTCTTTTATTCTTTTCAAAATTTTCAATTTTACTCCTTAATTATATTTTTTTATTGTATAAATTTTTAGATAAATTAATTTTACCACATCATCTATAGACTGATTCAATCATTCAGTAATATACATTTAAATATTTTATTTATATTGATTGATATAAATATAACAATAATAAATTTCCATATATATCATTATATGATTAAATTAGTTTACAGTAAACTGAATCATCTTAAAAAAAATTATTTTTATTGATTAAATTTAGATTTAATGATGCGAAAGATAAAACCATTTTGCCTATTTGTTAATATGAATCATAATTGGCTTACATGACATCTGACATAGCGAAAAAGAGAAAAAATTTCTCAATAAAATAAGGGGCAAAATGGCCATCACTCTTTTTACAATTCTCAATATAAATTGAGATACACCTCCTACCGCCAGAAGGGTTAGCAAGAATGTAGCCCAATCGAGTAGTTGATAGGAGCCGGCAGCTGGGTCTTTACGGGTTGCTAATACTCCCAAAAGTGCAAGGAAGAAAGGAGGAGATGTGGGTCCCCGATAAATGAAAAATTTTCCCAATAAAAAGTTAGGGGTAAAATTAAAATTTTATAATCACTTTTGTATAACATGGCAAACTTAGACAAGATAAGGAATACTTAACGTAAATTATAAAAAAAAAAATTATTTTTTTTTTAAGAAACTGAAATTACATGATATTTGTAAATCGAGATAATACATTATATTGCACACTGCTGACAGGAATAGGATTAATGGATTCAATATGACATCAACCCTTAAACATACAAAAGAGAGAGCGAGAGAACTACTATGATGCGACCACTAAATTAATATATTATGCCCACTTGCACGCATAATAATTAATTAGAACACTATAATTGCCAATTGATTTAATTGGCTCTCAATTAAACTGTGTTCAATATATCCTTGTTGTAGTGTTGGTGGTCGGGTTGATGTTCATTGTCATTCTTGTTTCCGGTCACCGTGTTTATCTCGCGGCAGCTGATAGTGGCACCCAGCTTCGCAACATCAATGATATTTTGTTGAGATAATTCATCAACTTTTGGCTCCTCCACACTTTTATTTGGGTTCCTATAGATCATATAAAGCACCATCTGGAGTATACCAAATACGAACCCCAATATATTTGGAATCTGTTGACCATCATCATGCCATACAAAATTAATTAATTTATACATATATTATAAGAAAATGGGAGGCTCATTTTTTGAAAAGAAATATTATATATGTATGTGTATATATATTAGTATTTTGATTAATGAACTTACAGCAACGTAATAATCTTTCTTTAGGAATCCATAGAAGAACCACATGACTGCACTCACTGTAAGGAAGAATGATAAAGAGATAGGCATGAACTCCACGCTTTTTGTTTTTATAACTTTTCTCTGCAGATAGATAATACAATATAATTAATGAAATTATCTACAAATTAATTAGTGATTGTTTTCCTTAAATTAATTAAGATACTAATATAGTATTAGCTAGCTTACCACAATGGCAAGAGGTGCAACAAACACCAATAGAGCAAAAATCAAACAAATCCATCCCAAAAGTTTGACACGATTTTCGCCATGCGTTAAAAACATAGCCAAGGCACATATGGTGCCGAACCCAAAAACATTAAACAGAAGCACAAGCTTAAAGGTAAAAATCTGCAAAAAAAAAAAAAAATCAATCAATCAGTGAACTAATTTTTAAGTATATATATATATATATATATATTTAAAAAAGGGTCTCAATTAATTAAGGATTATATTATACCCTATCCTTCCTGGTGGCATAGAAAAGGTACAAAGCAATGTAAGCAGTCTCCATGAAGAAAGTGAAGGAGTTGATGGTGATGAGAAGAGTGGCGTCATTTGCAAAAAGTGCATAAAACAACCAAAGCATGGCGCTGAACAGCGCTATCACATATGGAATTGATTGAAATCCTTCACTCGTTTTCTTCTTGCATATTTGATAAAAAGTTGGCCTGTCACATATATATATATATATATTATTAATATTTCTCAATAATTAGTAATCTTCAAGGGGGAAATTAGAGTAATTAAATTGCAGGACACTTACATCGGTGCAAGGCAGACCAGAAAGGAGATGATGTTACCTGTCGCATACAATTAAAACACCAAAGTAATTAATTAGTTTTCTTTGATGAAAATGGCTGCTTTTAATTAATTTATATATAGAAATAATTGGAGAAGATATATGATTACCTAAAAGACCAAAAGCAAAAACCCATGTCAAATGTAATGCCATTTTTGTTATAATATGACAGAAAAGAAGAGTTTCTCTCTCTCTCTCCTCTCAATTAGAGCAGATTGCTGAAGAGAAACTCTATCCTGCTTTGATTTGCAATGAGAAACTCTCGCTGGGATGAAGGGTTATATAGGAAATTAGGGAGAGAGAACCCTAGGTCAATCAAATTTTATTATTAATATCATAACATTAAATTAATATTACATCATTGTGACTGAAAAGTTTCCTTGCACAGTTGCCCTAATGCCCCTATCAACATATATTTATTATGGGGAATGTCTATAATATCATATTTCACGCCATTGTTTTTCAAGGAAAATCTTAATTTTCAAAAAGCAGTAGTCTTGTGTAGTTGATGCCACACCTAAAGGACATACTAAATTAATAATTATGCATTCTCAGGAGAAAAAAGAAAAAAAAAACTCGAACTTGTTGATACTTGATCCCATTTTGAAAATCTTCACTTAAAAAGATTATCTAATTAATGAATACGATTTGCCATTTATTTAGATGTTTTAAACGAGAATCATTTGCTTTTTTTTTTTCCCCCAATGGGATAAAAACTAGAAAATTTCAAACCTTCATTAATGGTGTTCTTTTTTTTTTGGAAAAAAAAACAATAGATACTTCGATACTATCAGTTGTATCGATTATATTGGTTTAAACTAAAGATATATTTTCAAGTAGTATATATACATAAGTATATAACTCTCAAATTAATCTTCATGCATGTAGTATTTTCTTAACTTGCTTGAATTTTATTACTATACCAATTAGCAATGAATTTTTTTTTTGGTTATAGATCCGAGTAAAATTCAAACTTGAGAATTAATACACCTCTTAATTATAAGTGTCCTATTAATTAAGATTCCAAACTAGAGAATTGGTACGCCAATTGCAATTGTGTTTTACAGTCTAAATCTTGTCTTCCACTCTCTGATTTATAATATTTCACCTTTTATATAATAAAATGATAATTATATAAAAATCAACATATATTGAAACAAAAATGAGACGAGTGGAATAATATGGTCTAATTCCATCCACGTTCTGTTTAGTTATTCATTTATACCGACATTATATAAACGAGAAAATACAACTACACTTTCACCACTATTATTCAAAATTCAAGTAATTAACTAAAATGTAAAACACAAAGCCATTCCTACTAAAAGAAAATGCATAACTATGTTGTCCACACACATGTGCACAACCAAGACGCAGAAAAATAAAATAAAGTTGTTATTAAGTAAAGTGGAATAAAGCTTATGCATAGAGCAAACGGTATGGATCAACCTACTTGGAAGGAAAAGTCCACTAATTAATTAATTAAAATTTGAACCAATTTCAAATGAACCCATTATCTCCTTCCATGCCTTTATATTTTATTTTGTTTTTGTGTGGTCACGATTAGAAGCTTAGCCATTTAGTGGTAATTAAGGATGTGAAATTGGTATAAAAAAAACACGTTTTTCAGTATTATTATAGCTATTAAAATGAATAACTAGTTGCGTGCTAACTTATTCACATATTAATTATCAATGCAAGATATCATAAACGTATCTCCATATATATTTCAATTATTAATGATTTATTTTATTTCTCTCTACGTTTAGAGTATATGTCGAGTCATAACCTACGAATAATCTTATCTTTCACATCAAAACTTGATTTATTGTAATAAATATATATCATCCAAAAAAAGAAAAAAAAAAGATAAACAATTATCACATTGTTTATTTATTTCTGAAAACTCGCTGTTGATTAATTTGCATAGCAATTAAATTAGTAAAAACTAAGAGCAAATAAAAGAAAAATAAAACAGGGGAAGACGAATAAAGATATAATTCCTTGATGCAACTGAAATTTGACATTATGGAATTTCTAATGGGGAATATCATGAATTGTTTATAAAAATTACATATTAACTGGATTTTATAGCTCTAGATTTTACTAAAGAAAGAAAAATGAATAATTTATAATACTAAAGGGAGTTAAACCAAAATGGTTTAGAATATTTTGGATAAAAGATTATTCTACCAATTTTTAAGCCAACAATTATTACTCTTTTATTTGCAATAAATCGGACTCATTAATTTCAAAAGTTTACAAAATTAAAAATTAACTGGAGTTTATAGCTCTAGAATTTTTTTTTGTTTTTTTACAATTGTAGTGTGTTCTAAAATAAATTGATGATAGTAGCTGGTAATAGATTCAAAAGGGTCTATGCAACTTAAAAAAACGAATAAGAAAAATAATTAATTTTCACGATTTTGATTTCTGTCTCTATTAATGGTTATGTTAAAAAAAACATTTAAATAGATAAATTGAAAATCAAGCTAAGATTCGGCGGCAGCTAAGCACGTAGTTAAAGATTTGATAATTAAGACCTTAATCAATTCCTTTCTCAAAAATGTCAAAGCATTCATTCATTCGGGTGTTTGACTTTATTAACGGTTTTCATTCATATGGGTAAGGAGATTCATAATTTTATTTTAGAAAATATTTTCTTCTAACAAAATTTGTGTATAGAAAATCTTTTAGAAAATTTGTTCAGTTTATATATATATATATATATATATATATATGAATCAAATTTAAATAAAAAAATAGAAATTTTAGTTTCCGTCATTATAAGCATCACATGCCATATCTGTATATATTACAATTATAAAATTTATTTCTTCTCATTATTTGAATAAGAATCCTACTTGTCGTTAGCATATGAAAAATAACAAGAGTTTACAACGGTATATATGTTTTAAACTATTTTAAAACAACGATAAATTTTTTATTTTCATGCCCAATTTAAGAAAATTCATTTAAAACAATGACAAATTATCATTATCATGCCCAATTTAAAAAAATTCTGATTTCATTTGTTTGATAAAATGATATTGTACATTTGTTTTTCTCCTTATAATATATTCCAATTTATAGAAAGAAAAAAAAAAGAAGAAGAAAAGCATTTCAATGAGGAAGCAATTCACGTTTCCCGTAAGTACCCCCCAAAGTGGGGGAATAAAAAACAAAATAATTTTTATTATACTTCCTAATTCCGTCCCATATAACTCAATATTATTCCATTTCAAAATAACTAGATATAAAATTCGATTTAATAAATTATTTTAATTCAAGTAATTCTATTATAATTTGACATTTTGGTTCAGTTATTTATTTATAATGACTAAGAAAATTAATTACAGTAAGTAAAGTTGTAATTATCTTATTAACGTGCATGCTAAAAAATTTAATTATAAAACATGAATAACATATATGAAAAGGTTGAAAAATGATACCAGTTGAGATTAGTTGAATTGATATATTAATGAAATAGAAAAAGTTAGAGGTAAGGCAGCAGCTATGGGTTTAATATTCAATCCCTTTTAAAAAATAAAATTTGATTAAAAAAGGTTCAAAAATGAAAATTAAAATAGATTAATTTGATAAAAAAAAGTTGAAACACACATCCAAACGATAATAAATTTGGAAAAAAAGAAGAAGCATGAAATAGGCACCAATTAATGCAATCCTTTCGAAAATAACAAAGTACTTTTTGAACAATAAACAAGTTGAAAATCAAAAGATAAGGCCAGTATTCAAGAAATTTCAGAAAAACTTTCTATATTTCAATTAATCTCTTTCTTCATTTAAGATATTATTATGTAATTAGAGTTTGCCTCGATATTTTACAATTTCCAAAATTATTATAGATTAAGGGTACGTAATTCACAACTCCCACTTTTTCTCTATAGTACATATAAATATAATGTTAATCCATTATAAATTTAACACTAGTTGTATATTATTTCAACATTGGAATAAAATCTATATCAATCAAAATAATCACATTTAATAATTTAAAATTTTAATATAATTTTGAACAAATTCTAAAATTAAATGTAAAATACAGTTATTTTATTTTATTGACTCGATCCATAAATCTTTTGAAAAAAAAGACTGCATATAATATGCTTGAACAATACAAGCTAAGCATGGGCCAAGTGAAGCCTAAGGAAAGGTATATGCTTCCTCTTTAGCCCAAAATATTTACACATGGACTCCGCAGTCCGCACATGTTTTGACAGTGTTTTATTTGTCTCACCATCAAATTTTTCCACGGAAGACTTTTTTTATTTTTATACATGTCAAAGCAATTTATATTATATACACATCAAGAGTTAGCAGAAGAACGATAAAATGAAAATAGGCATATGATCTGTTATATATCTAAGGCTTGAAAAAATTAATATCTGTAAAATTACACAATGGGAGGTTAAAATTGAAAAAAAAATAAAGCTGTAAGAATATATATATTTATTTATTTATATTTATATATATATCAAATAAGGGATAACTCTACTCCTCTTTAACCTCTCTACCCACCTTTATTGATTTAACAATTCTCTTTTTTTTTGGGGGGTGGGGGGCTAAATCTGAATTGATTTAACAATTATTTTTTGCATATATATAAATTGCATTGAATTGGGCAGGTTGAGATTACACAGAAATATTGGAACCTAGTACGACCTGCAAGATGATTAGATGTTTTTATAACATATCAGAAATTAGCTTCCATTTTTAATGAATTAATTAGCTAATTATCAATGTGAAATGTATTTTTTGTGCGTGTCTTTCAACTTCTGTAAAAATAAAAATAAAAATAAAAAAATATATTTGATGGATTGATTGAGATCTCTTTACCAATAATAATAATAATAATAATAAAAAAAAGAAACATTCATATATGGTACAATGTTGTATTTTAGTCTCATCACTGTCGGCTAATTGAATGTCCTTTTTTTTTTTTTGGCATCAGGGGGTGAATTTGATTGATTCATCAATTACGGTCGTTAAACCTTTTTTCATGACGACACCACCTTCAGCTGCTAAAGAGATTTGTTTTTTGCCTTCTGTTTAGCTGTCATCAGAAACAGTTGTACATTAATTCATTGCACTTATAATTATTTTGTCTTTGATTCCTTAAATTCTCTAATTTTAATTTTATCGAGTAAGCAAACTCTTTAATAAAAATATTTAATTTTGAAAAATTAAAATAAAACTTAATTTAGAGACTCAAACTCAATAAATAAAATGCGAATATTTATTTAGAAACGGAAGTATACAAATTTTCTCATTACGATCATATCCCTCACAGTGACAGGAGAATTAAAAAGGCACGAGTGTGATTAATCAATCTCATGCTTCAACTGGGTTGCGGCTATGAGTGGGGAATGAAAATAATTTGCTGATATTAAAATTGAAATTCAATTTCTGGTCTCAATTGCTTGCCTTGAGCCATTGAATCACTCAGCTAAATTATTAACAAACAAGTTCCACCATATTGTGTTTACAAGAAAACAATACGTGTCAATTAGTAGACCAAAACATTATTATCCCAATCATGCAAACAAAACAGGAGTCAATGAATGATATACATAGTGCTTGAAAACGACATGACAGCTGCGTTTAAGCTCTAAGGGAATTGCATAATGCGGATGTAGGGTTCTGTCCGTACATCATTTTCCCTTTTCCAGATTATGATGTGTCGTATTAATTTCTTATATATATATATATCTTTAATTTAATTCGTGGAATCAAAACCATTTAAGCCATTTTCAAGATCGTTGATGCGTAATTACTTAATTAACTTGTGCATGGTTGGAGTGTGTTAATTTTTATGTACACATACTTCTCTATTTTTTTTTTCACTTGCGGTTGATAAAAAGAAATTTGTTCAATTTCTTAATTTAAGACTATTTGACGTATTCCATACATTAATTATGTAATTCTATTCGCCTAGCATAGTTCAATTAATTAATTTTTGGTACCCCACATTTCTGATTTTAGAAGAAATTTAGATGAATATATAATTAGTTCTACAGTTTTTCTTTTACAGGCAAAAGAAGGTAGGTAATATGTTATTTTATGTTCGGCATTGATTATTGATTTCGAATACAACGAGTCAAATGGTTTGGGATTTGTTTTCAAAATTTATTGCCTAACTTAAGTATATGTATCTATTTATGAATGGAGTTAATAATATATTGATAAGTAGAAAATTGTTTCTAATTTTATAAATATAAGAAAAATGTTAAATATTTTCTTTCCTATCTTATTCTTATAAAGGCATATTAATTATAATTTTCATTTTTCCAATTAAATTATAATTAAGGCTTAAGTAGCCAAAAAAAAATAGCGGAAGTGATTATTTATCATTCAGAGAAAGTAATAATGAGAAAGCAAAAAATATATATTTGACATTCCTCTAAATATAAATATAAAAATAATTATAAAAGTTAATTTTTAATGGGGTAATAAATCTGAATTCATGAATAAATATTTTTTTTTTAAAAAAAAAAGCAAATTTTGATCCTCTTTTCTTATTGAAAGTCTTCTCATGATTAAAAGAAATTGTTTATAACACCCATATACATTTGGAGGGACTCCAATGGTATCTATATCTGGATTGATTGAAGAAGCTTAATTTGATAATCAAAGGCAATATATTGAAGAGAGATATATAAAGTAGAAGTGGCTCACGTGAAATTATCTTAAAAAATTAAAAGTTTCATATCTTTTTTTTTTAAAATATTATTCTTTATATAATTAAAATCTATCCTTGGGTCTTGATAATTAGGCTTGCCTAATTAATGGCCATTATGTGTTGTTATTTGATGATTAGAAAATTTGAATATCTTTAAGGTTTTAAATATAAAAACTATGATTTGTAATAACTTTGATTGTGACTTGAGCGGCGTTCTCTATATACAATATCTAAAAGTAAAATGTAACTTTATGTCAAGCATAAAGAATCAATTATAATGCACTATCTCCTTATTTCATGACCACAAGAACAACCATTATATCATTTCATTTTTTCAGAAAAAAAAAAAAAGAAGATTCTAGGAGAGATTATTATTTTGAACTTTTAAGAAGCAAATTTAACAATAACTTTGGCGGCTTCTAGGACATGCCATACCCCATCTTATCTCAAGGAGGAATAATCTCCATAATTTCCTCTTTTAAAAAGAAAAATGTGAATTTTTTTAATAATTATACATACTGCGCCTAGTGCCTATTTAGTGCTGCATGGGATTGAATCACAAATTGTATTTGCCTAATGTGGAGATTATTCGTTTACTGCCTGCCTAGCGGCTATGTTATCGGTCTGATCTAAATCATAAACTGTATTTCTATATATAATCATCATTAATTATTAATTAATGCAACAATAATTACCTGAAATGGGTCTATCTAGTAGCATAAATATAGGCTAATATATATATATATATATATATATATATATATATATATATATATATATATATATATATATATATATATATATTAAGAACTGGGTATATATGGCATATAGAAGTGTAACCCCACAGACTCCATACAGGTGGGAAGCAATTCAGATAGGGTGCTTTGAGAGTGGAATCCACCCCTTACAGATACCATACCATTCCCTATAATAATTTAGACATATTATAATTCGATGATAGCCTTATAATCAAAGGTCCACATAATTATTTAGACTTTTCATATTATACTTTGGGATAGAGACATAGGGTTGTTGTATTCAAATTTTTAATTTCTTTATTAGTAGATACAACAAAAATTACATCTTTAATAAAATGAAAATTATTTGAGTAGTATCTCACCGACCAAGAATTTATTCAATTATTTGTATTTCTAATTCTTATTTTTTACCGATAACAAACAAAAAAAAAAGATAAAACTTAGTCTATAATTTTATCCAAGGATCAAGCTAATGATAAAATGATATGTAAAAAAAATAAAATAAAATAAAATTATCATTAGTAATAAAATTATGAATTGGATCTATTTAAAAAAATTTGTCCAATTAAAGATCATCAGTTTGATGGATTATTATTACTTTCCAGTCATTTGACACTATAGCCAGAATCTATATATTCTCCACTATTGAGATTTGAAGGAGCTACTATGACATAATGGGATCAAATTCATTCAGTACATAAAAAGCCAATGCTACAGCAATTTACTTGGAAATGGTAAAGAATCTCAAGTGGATTGGGTTTCAGGAAAAAAAAAAAAAGAATTCTCAAGGCACTTTCTCAAATAAATCTATTATTTTATGAAAGAGAAAAGCTTTTGACTTATCCCATACACTAGTATTTGATATAATTGCTAAAACTTTTAAAAGAAGTGTTATTTAATAATTAAATTGATGAAACCCCACAAGAGCAAACATGAGCATATACATAGAATTTCAGCTTCAACAGGACGTATAGTGTATTATATTCATGTAAGTAATTCAATATTATGTAGATGATCGGATTAGGTCTCTTTTAGAAATTATAAAATGACAAAATTCAAACTATGCTATTTAGTTTCTCCCGTCATCCACAAGCTAAAGAAATGAGAGATAGATAACAGAACTATATAGAGCTAATGTGTCCACTTGTGTTTGAACTCATCTCTTATAAATGCTCCTCTTCTTTTTTTTTTTTCTTTTTTTCCTCCGGCATGAATATAAATCATACAAATGGCTTTTTCTTCTTTATCTTTGGATAAATATCTGTACACGTGGCTTCTTAAAAAATAAGAAGTGTAATATATAATTGTAAAATTAATGGCATCTAATTATTTCTAAAAGTTGGGTTTTTGTGGTGTGAACGTCATGGCATTCATTTTCCTTTGGCCCAAAAATATAATGTCAGGATGTCCCTCATGTTCTGAATACTGAAGCATAATAATAATAATAATAATAATAATAATAATAATAATAATAATAATAATAATAATAATAATAATAATAATAATAATGAGAAAGAGATTATTGCTTTGCACTTTTCCTTTTAACTGGTCAGGGTTCAGAAATTTTTGGGATAGAGATCATATACCTCATCAGCCTCCTTTGCCATTTAATTGCTATTATTTTTTAATATTAAATGACTTACATTTTCTTTTCATATTTTTATTCACTTTTTATTAAATGCAGACATGACACAACAAGAAAAAGGTATATTAGCGACACTATAAAGGTGTCGCTAAATGTATAATGGTGTTGCTATAGTTGTTTAGCGACGCTTTAGCGACTCAAACTTTGCATCTCAAAAAATGCTGTCGCAACCAAGTTTTTGCGACGCTGAAAAAAAAACGTCGTTAAATAGCAACGCTTATTAATAGTTGCTATTTAGCGACTCTAAATAACTGTCGCTAAAAAGAAACTGATGTCGCTAAATGTGGCGACAGAACCAGTGCTGGCAACAATATTAGCGAGAAGAAAATAGCATCGCTGATTTAGCGACACCATTTTCCGTCGCTAATATGTAAAATAATTTAATTATTTATTTTAGAGCAACAACGTTTTGCGTCGCTATTGGCCTCGCTAATTTATTTATTTATTTAAAAAAATTATATTATTAATTTTTTAAAAAAAACATGTTTATAACAAAATCTGTTTATAACACATAAATAACTTGATTATAAAACTTCTGAATATCATGTAATTCATCAAATTCAAACCATTAAACATTTATTGTAATATAAAATTCATAATTTATATCTAAAAAAGTCATTACAAAAATAAAATCCCACAATAAATAGAAAAAATACATCAAAATGTAGATGAAGGATCTTTGGGTGAGGAAGAGTGAGGAGGTGAACCTCCGGATTGAGATTGTGTGCTTTGTGTCTAATCATGTATGAAATCGTGCATTTGCTACTCCATGATTGACTTAAGTCGTTGCTCTGTTTGCATATCTCTCTTTCGTAAGCGCTCCTCCAGTTGTTGATCACGATCCCGAATGAGTTGATGAAACTGCTCAACCTCCTGATCCCGCTCTCGAAGGCGCTCATGAAATTGCTCTTCTATTTGCTCCTTGATCATCCTTTCCATCTCCTCACGTTGCATGTGAATAGCTTCTGAATTTAAATTTGAATTAACAGTGTAATGAGATAATGATCCTTGGTCAGAGAACAACAATGAAGCCTTGACGCCTAATCCATAAACATGACGACCTTTAGGCTCGGCGCCTATAACTTCTACGAATACACACTGACTCTCTAGAGGTGAAAGTTCAGCAGGCTCAATTGGAGTCTCTGATCCTTCAACAGGTGATCGTATTGACTCAGAAATGATTTGCTCAACACGTTTCTACAATTAATAAAAAACCGTTATGAAATAATATAGTATTATATAGCTTTGAAGTTAATGAAAATGTATGAAAATTATTACCCCAATTTGTTGCAGAAATATAAAATTGGAAGATGGTTTGAGCACAACTGCATATATCTAGAAATAAAAAATAATTATTACCTCTCAAATGAATTTTATATAAAGAAAGGAATATAATTAAGAAAAAGACATTATTATCTCTCAAAGAAATTTTATAGTGTCAGAAATGTCAGCCTTTTGCTTTTATTATATTATATTCTATAACCCAAAGACAATCATAACTCCCCAGAGCCATATGATTAAACCAAAATCTCAACTCTTCTTCTAATATCTAAAAAAACTGTTTATAAAGATTACATTTAAGTTTTGCAGAGGATTTTTATTTTTTTATTTTTTTAAAGAATTGAACTAATTTGCTGTCAAATTTATGTATTTTATAAAGATTAAATTTTAAGAGGAATCCCAAGATTTGTAAAAGATTTCATTAGAATCTCGTTGCATTAATTTTTAAAGAATTTTAATTATCATGTTAGGTTTTTAGTACATGGATAGTTGAAGATTGTAAGGATCATAGTTGTTTGGCTTGACATCAAACTAAAAAAGTGAAAGTTCAAACTTATTGGATTTTTTTAATTTTTATTTTTACAAATTGTTGTCATCTTAACAAGTTTTTTTTTTTTTTATAATAAGCCACTAATTACTGCTACCCTTTGACCAATATAGCTAAGAATTCAGATCAAAATTTATTCATTTTTTTACTATATTATCTCAAAATTGCTATTATATTTACAATTCTTCAAAAAAAATTTCACATTTATAATTAAATTACAGCAATAATAATTCTCAAATTAAGAAATTATTCCAAGATGAATTGTAACATAAGACATTAGCTTGAAAAATGAAAAATTCCTAAATTTATTGTAAGTTAAAACGTGTACTTTTCCTTTTACATAGTTTTATAGCCTATAGTCACTATAGTATGCAGGTCCAATAAGCCTAAAACTAACAAAGATAGCTAATTATGGTGAAATCAATTAATTAAAAAGAAACATCCAATTTACAATTATTTTTGGAAAGGAGCTGTCTAATTGCTCACTTTAGTAGATCCTAAAAAGACTTAGAAAATCACATGCAATCTCTGTTAAACAGATTTCTAAAAATGGAGTTCATGATAACAAAATCAAAATCAATGTAAATTTCACCTTCTCCAATTCTATTATTAATTAAGTTTATGTTATGAAAAGTTGTTATTATTGGTTATTGCTTAATTAAATAGTACTTCATGTTGTTATAATACATAGATGAAATATCAATTTGTCCTTCTAAAAGATTAATTTGTTTTTTTAAATTAATTTTTAAACCTATTTGCTGAGTAATTAATTTTCAGTTTATGATTATTTTATTTTTAATCCATAACATGTCATCCTTTGTTTGAGTAATTATTCAATATGAACAATAAAATATAAAATTTCTTCGTATAACTCCAATTAATTTACAAGGAAAAGAAAATATACAATAATTAAAATAAAAAACTATTTAATTCTAAATCAACTAAATAATAAATTTTTATATAAAAATAACTTGTATCTTATAATCAAATATATTGCAATCAAGGGGAAAATAGTCCTAGTTACCAGCTACTATAATCGAGCAGACCATGATGGCTATAAGTGTAAGAGCAAAATCAAAAGCAATTAACATTCCAACAATTTTGATGAATAAATCAATTTAGAAGAAATCTATGCTATTGATAAATGACTTGTGATCTATGTTTATGTAGGTTTTTTGCACTCTAGTTGGTCTTGCTGCTTCTTTTGAGCTTATGGACTATAAACAAGTATTGGAAACTGGAATTGTGACTAGGAAAGACAACTATAATTCAAAGAAAATATGGGCTGGAAAAACACCAATGCACTTAGTGCATGTATAATTGTTTTTTAGTCATGATAAAGTCATGTTAATTTGTAGATTTATACAGCTAATATAAGCAATGTTGTATAAGCAAATCATCTATCAATATCAATTACAACTAGTATTTGAACTTATTTTTATTTTATCAGCTCAGCAACTACTCTTCTTCTTCCTCCTCCTCCTCTTTCTCCTCTTCCTTCTCCTCCTCCCTTTCTATTCAAATATCTGCCAACATACATTTATAGAAATAATTATTATATCAATAATTGAAGCATCAAAACCATGTATTAGAGTTTGCCAAACAATTATGAACTGGTTTAACTTCATCCCCTCCTACAGTTAACCATGTATTAGAGTTTGCCAAGAAAATAAGTATAATTCATTCCTAGTCACAAATTACAAGTTATAGAGCTGGAAATTGATATATAACATCATCTAATTCCATGAAACCAGTTCTAAAGTGGAAATACACAAACTGGAAAAATATCAAATATCAGAGTAATAGAGAAAACGATGGGAAGAAAAAGAATAAACAAAGAATAAACTTACATTTGCTGCTGCTGGTGTCGTCAATGAAGAGGAAACGTCTGACAACGGCGCAGATCGCGAATTCTGGGGGCGAAAGGATTGAGAAGCAGCGGCAAAGAGCAAAAGAGAGAAGGGGTAGGCAGATTCCATATAGGTTTATCAACAAATATAGAAATGGTGCGTTTCGATTAGGTTAATATTGATTTAATTGGTTTTTGATAAATTAACCGAACTAAATTAAATCGGTTTTCTTAAATTTCCTATCTTCTAGAATTAAAATGGTGTTCAATTTGCAATTCAACTAAAATTGAATAAATTATTATTAGTTTAACACTCAATCAATTTAATTGCACTTAAATTTGAGTTTCATTAATTAAATTGAATCAAATTGGAGTTCAATTATTTAATTGAACTTAAATTTAATAAATCATTATTAAATTCAACTCATTCGATTAAATTGCACTTAAATTAGAGTTTTATTAATCAAATTAAATCAAATTTTTTTCATTTGATTAATTGAACTAAAATTTAATTAATAAATTATTATTAAATTCAATTTTAATTGATTAAATTGCGCTTTAATCATGAGTTCAATTAATTAAATTGGAATTCAGTATTAATTTCAAACTCAATTGCATCGCTAAATAGCTAAATAGCTACGCCAATCAGGCGTCGCTAATTGGCGTCGTTATTTCTACATTTTCTTGTAGTATGATATCTTATAACGGAAATTCTGAATTTTATATTTAAGGAGAGTTAATTATCTCCATCTAGTAAAGTCTAAAATAGTTGAGAGAAAACTGAAAATTGTAATATGATTAAGAAAACGATTATAAAATCTATAAATATCATGTACCTCTGATTAATTTTTTAAAAGCACTCTGCCACAAGAAATTATTGCTAAATGTTAACACATCTGCTGAAGTTCAAAAACATTGGGTTAGACCCGTACGACAATTTAAGATTAACTTCAAGGCAAGACCAATTCGGACTTGAATTAGCAGGAAAACTGAATGAGCGGATTTGGCCTTAATGAAAAAAAGGTGATGTATGATAAATGGTTTGTTAAAGTCAAAGTTGTAAAACTTCATGATTAAACTGGAAAACAATTAGATTGGAAATTTTCTCTCAATAAAGAATCATAGAGAGAATTCATGTGTTTTAAATGATAAATAACTACATATACCACAAATCTAACTAACTTAATAAATGAGAATACACCAAGTCAGCTAAGATCTAACAAACTTGCAGCTAGGAATCGTCTATTGTTGACTCATCTAATTACTATTATACTCTCAACTATTCTATAACAATCCAAGAGCTTCAGAGTATAAGAGTCATGTGTATGCAGCTAGAGCTCTAGAGCAATTGAGCTTGTTTGAACTGAATTGTGAATATTTATACACCCCCTTAAGTTGTAGGCTGGTGATGTTCCATTAAACCCAACTTGCACACTAAAGTATGAAAATGAGGACCTAAAAGGGATTTGGTGAATATATTGGCAAGCTGTAAATGAGACTTCACATGATGCAACTAAAAAAACCCTTTTTATACTTATTTCAAACTATATGACAATCAATATCTAAATGTTTGGTTCTTTCATGAAACACATGGTTTTCTGAGATATGCAATGCAGATTTATTATCACACCACAATGCAATGGGCCTTGGTATAGAAATCTTCATACAATCAAATATATAGGTCATCCATTGCAATTCACAAATTGTTGATGCCAAACTGTGACACTCAGTTTCACAAGAAGACTTAGATACACTTGTTTCCTTTTTTTTGGTCCAAAAAACTAGAACTTCTCTAAGAAAAATGCAATAATCAGTGATAGACTTATGTGTGAGCAGGCAAGATGCCCAATCACTATCAATGTAAGCCATTAGCTTCAAATTGTTTGTAGCTGGGTAAAATATACCTTTTTCTAGTGTGTTTTTCAAATATCTAACCACATGAAGAGCTGCAAACCAGTGTGTCTATTAGGGGTATAGACAAATTGACTTAATTGCTGCACACTAAAAGTTATATCAGGCCTAGTAAAATTCAGGTACAACAATCTGCCTATTAACCTTCGATAAGACTTAGGTTCAACTAATAATGAAGATTTATCATCAAATTTGTACCCCTTAGGCAGAGGTGTTCTGGCTGGCTTGGACCCCATCAATCTGTGTCTTTAGGTATGTCAAGAATATACTTTCTTTGTGATAAGTATGCTCATGAGTTGGATCTTGCAATCTCCATAGCAAGAAAATATTTAGCATATCCCAAATCTTTAATTATAAACTTGTCATTCAAAAATTGTTTAACTGTCTGTATACTTGCTGTTGAATTACCTATAACAAGACAATCATCAACATATGCTAAGACCATGAGGAAGGCTCCATTTTGTGATTTAAAGAGGTAGTGATCATGACTGCATTGTATGAAGCCAATGCTGAGAAGTTGCTTTGTAAATTCCAAGTTCCACTGTTTAAAAGCCTGTTTAAGGCTATAAAGAGACCTTTTTAACCTACAAACCTAATTAGCTCCTGCTTTGAGATAACCTGCTAGTGGAATTAAATACACTTCTTCTTCTAAGTAACCATGTAAAAATGCATTATTGATATCTAATTGGTGTAATGGCCATTGTTTAGAAACTACTAGTGCAATGAAAATTCTCACAGTGACTAACTTTACAATAGGTGAAAAGCTCTCAAAGTAATTGATGCCAAAAGATTGGTTATAATCCTTTATAACTAATCTAGCCTTATACCTATCTACAGTGTCATCAGGTTTGAATTTGACCTTATACACCCATTTAGAGCCAATTGCATTTTTGTTAATTGGCAAATCAATAATTTCTCAGGTGTCATTTGCTTTCAGAGCTTTTAACTCCTTATTCATAGCATATATCCATTCCTTATGTTTCATAGGTTGATTATAATGAACAAGTTCCTGGACTTGAGACATATTTGCTAAAAATGTCGGGTAGGAAGAAGAAAGTGATTATCAGTGTAAAAAGGAAAAGTTTTAAGAGTTAAGTTGCATGATCCAAATTGTTCCTTTGAGCCAATAGCAGTAGAAGAAGTGGTGTATGGAACATACTTGCATAAGTAGTCTTGCATCCATAGTGGTGGTCATCTAAATCTATTGTTGGCTCAAAGTTGTAAGGATGAAGAAGTAGGTAGATAATGAGAATTAGACTCAGTAATACTAGGATTAGAAGAAATGAGTTCAGTTGTTAATATATCAACAAATGTGGTATTTGTATTAGTTGACAGAAGAAAAGGCAAATATAATATTGATGTATCTGTTGAAAAATTTGGTTATGAATAAGAGAAAATATGTTCATAAAATTAAACATCTCTAGATATGACTATTTTGTGTGAAGAAAGTAGTAAGACCTTGTATGCTTTCAATCCTGAGCAATATCCCATAAAAATGCCTTTGAATGCCCTAGGATCTAATTTACCTTTGTGAGGTTGTGTATTTGTAACAAAGCATAGGCGACCAAAGGTTTTTAATTTACTATAGTTTGATTTTTTCATATAAAACATTTCAAAAGAGGTTTTCCACAGCAAAATAGAACTAGGTAATATATTAATGATGTAAGTAATTATTAAGACAGCTTCCCCCCAAATTTTGGCTAATAAATGTGCTTGAAACAATAATGCTCGAGCTACTTCTAAAATTTACATATGCCACTTCTCTACAACTTCATTCTGTTGTGGAGTATAGACACAAGTCTTCTGATGTACAATGTTTTTCTCTATAAAAAGCTTGTCACATTTTGAGTTAACAAACTTTGTGCCATTGTCACTTCTAATCACTCTTACTGGACAGTCAAACTAAGTTTTAATCATTGTAATAAAACCAGTCAGAACTATAGACACTTTACTCTTATCATGTAACAAGTATATCAAAAGTTCCCTTATTATAATCATCTATATTTATAGTTTCCTTTTTATAAGGTCCCCACAAATCCATATGAATTAACTCAAAAATTCCTTTTAATTGTATTTTGCTAATATGGAATGACAATGTAGTTTGCTTAGCCTTATGACAAACATCACATACATCCAAGGTCTCATTCAATTTAAAAAAGGGTAAATGTTTTAAAAAAGTAGAAGAAGCATGCCCCAGTCTCATATGCCAAATGGCATTTGACTTTGTGTATTTATTATTGGAAAGAAATTGAGTACAAGTCTTTGATCGAGAACAAGAATTATCAAAATATACTATTAATGGTTTCGGTACAAGATTTCAAGTATATGATTTAGCTAAAAGTAAAACCTATTTTTATATAGTCTCAATTGAAAAATAATTTGGATCTAAGACATATAATGCACCACACACTTTGCCCACTGCTATAAGCTCATCAGTCTTCTGGTTTTGCAACACACAAAAATTTAGGTAAAAGTGAAAAATTATATTGGTTGATTTGATTAATTTGTTAATATAAAAGAGGTTAAACTTGAATGAGGGAACATGAAAGATTTCTATCAAAGTTAACTTTGGGTGTAATTTAACTCTTCTAATGTGTTTAATGGTGGTAACAGATCCATTAGGTAAGTGTATTGGTATGTTGGATTTCATAGGGAAAGCATTTTACATTATTTCTAAATTGGAACATGTGTGGCTTAACACCCCATTGTCCATTATCCAAAAACCATGTTCAAGATAATCAAAAGTGTGAAAAACATAATGAGGTGGATCTTCACTTGCATAATTTGCACTATATGCAAAGTTTACACGTGCCCCTTCTGTGTTCCTTTTCCCTTTCATGTATTTAGCCATTTCTTATTGTATGATATGTGTCATAGACTATCAGGATTCATCACTGCTATGTGATTGAGCCTCTAGGCCATCAAATGGTGTATCAACATATTCTTCTCCTGCCATATTAACCATATTTTTATTACCTACTTCCTTTCCTTTCTCCTTCAATTCTTTATACCACATTGGGTATCCATGCAACTTGAAACAAGTTTCTTTTTCCTAACCACTGTTGTTACAAACGGCACAATAACGATCCCCCTTATTTTTCTCGAACTTATCCTCTTTCTTTACTGATTTGCCCCTCTTACATCCATAATTTCTTGTAGCCATTAATACATTATTTTTCAAGAAGTTCCATTTGAAAATTAATCTCCTTTTAACTTCTGGACACTCATAAGTATGGAATATGCTTTTTTACATTTGGCAAATGATCCATAACCAATATTTGATTTCTTACTACACTAAACACATCATTAATCTAACTAGAAACTCAATTAATCTTACATTCGAATTCATTTCTTTTATGGCTCTGTCCACACTGTAAGTACATCTTCCACAATTACATCTTAGAATAGGTTGCAAACAATTAAGCTCATCACATATTTTTTTTCATTTTATTAAGATATTGATCCACCGTTAAATCCTTATGTGTCATTGAGCTAATATCACGTTTGATATGAAAGAGCATTGGTCCATTACTCTCCTCATACCTCTTTTCTAATTCAACCCAAAAATCCCTAGCTGTTTTAATGTATAGAAACGACTCCACATATTCCTTAGCGATAGAGTTCAAAATATAGGAAATAACCATACAATTCACTCTCATTCACTGCGATAAATTTGGATTTCCATTCATTGGTTTTTCATAAGAACCATCGACAAACCCTAGCTTGACCTTAGATTCCAAGGTTATTTTCATTGATATATTCCACGACAAATGATTCATTCCATTTAAAGGATTTGTTACAAGTGACAAACCTGGATGATCATAATTATGCAAGAATAAAGGATCTCCATTATTGTATTCCATCATATTTTCAACGAACAACTTAATCCAAGATCAAGTAATAAAAAGAATCAGTTAAAAAAAATTCAGATCAAAACAAATAATATGATCTTAATCCTACTTTGATACCATGTTAAAATCAGAGTTGTAAAACTCCATGATTAAACTGGAAAAAAATTAGATTGAAAATTTTCTCTCAGTACAAAATCAAATAGAGAATTCACATGCATTGAATGATAAATAACTACCTCAAGTGCACTAATATATAGAACAAATCTAACTAACTGAACAAATGAGAATATGCCAAGTCAGCTAAGATCTAACGAATTTATTGCTAGGAACCGTCTATTGCTGACACAACTAACTACTACTCTACTCTCATCTATTCTATAACAATGCAAGAGCTTTGGAGTATAAGAGTCGTGTCCATACAGCTGGAGCTCTAGTGCATTTAAGCTTGCTTGAACTGAATTGTGAATATTTGTACATGGTCTTAATGAAAAAATGTGATGTATGAAAAAATTGAGCTACACCATGCTTCGTGGGCCAAGTTTGAATACTTTAGTAAGTGAGGAAGGAAACTGATATAGATCAAGTGAAATGGTGTAATAGCTCTAAACAATACTTTGAGTTGCATTTGAAGCTCTAGTTGGCGAGAATATCTATGCAAAGACTATTACAAGTGAAATGGCACTCGAGCTATACTCTAGCAACATGTTACAATTATTACAAAAATGATGATTACACCAAACAATAAGCAAAAATAATAAAAAACAGTATAGAGAAATGACAATCTACATATCATGGTGTGGTTGGATACTACTATATCTATCATAAACTCAAATATCCTCTTTATAATTCGTCTTTATCCTAGGCTTAAATTTTATCTTTGATCCATCTCTTTATAGTCCAAGCCTATGATTGTTTGGGTTGATGTTAATACTAATAAATTTAAAGCTAACTAGTTAAAATAATATATATCTCAATAATATGAAGCAAAATGTTGAGCTTATCCATCATTTACAAGTTTTTATCTATTTTGTTGTTGCTAGTCCAGTTCCATCCTTAAGGTTTGCTTCTGCCTTTGAAACCTTTTTTTTGTATTTTTATCAATTGTTGCTTAGGTTTCAAATTCATTTATTGTTTTTTTCAAGCTTTCTAGTTTAACTTTACTCCCCAATCGATCAAACATAGTTTTAGATTGGTGTGTTTCCCACTCATTGACTTTATATGATTTTGGAAGGAAAGTAAATGATTTCTACTCATTCTTTCTACCTTACACATCTTTAGGGCCCAACCTTGCTTTGATTGATGTTTTACTGCTACTTGCTTTTGAATTGTTAGAAGTCATGGAAAAATAATTATGTTTGTGATTTTTTTCCCAACCCCACTTTCTTGGTTTAGGAGTATGATCATTGTTGAATTGTAATTGTCAGCACACATCGGGCTTTTTTGCTTCAAAATAGGTGTGATAGGAAGGTTAGACCAGTGAATGTTGTGTTTGAGGGTTTGGTTGTATTTGTTCACAAAGTTGACTAGTAGATTTAAACTTTACTTCCCACTATCGCAAAAATACCTTTCGATCAATCCTATTACATTTAGTCTTTCCAATGACAATCAACCTAAATTGAAGCTTAGGGTATTAAGGATTCCAATATTTCATTGGCTTTCCAATTCCTAATATAGTTTTAAGCCCAAGTCAAACCATGGCTACAATTATTTTTGAACTAGATTTCTCTTCTGCTATTGTTTTACCCTTCCCAAAAAGAAGTATTTGTCTTTTATTATTAGCCTTTTAGATCTTGTTTTTAAAAGTGATGCAATTTTTATGTTATGTCTTCAAGTGTTATGCCATTTACTATATACTTTCTCATATCGTTCTTCTATTAGAGCAAAAATATGATCAATAGAAAAAGATATTTGCCCATCCTTAAGTATCAAATCAATGATTTATGTGACTTTACTGATATCAAATGAGTATTCTTGATATACTTAAACAATTTATTTCTATTAATACTAAGTAGGCCATTTTTTGTTGGGTAAAGGTTTGATTAGAGCTGGATTCATAAGAACCTCCATTGTCTTTCAATTAAGCTAAGTAAATGTCATCTTCATCACTTTCCTCCTTTTAAGAGTTGACTGGATCCAGAACAACAGAGATATGGTATTTGTAGAAATTACCTTTGGAATAGACTTTCTTTTTATCATTCTCATTGAGTAGGAGCTCATAACGTGTAACCAAGAGACTAAATTAGACATGTTATAAAATTTGTGCCATTTGAAACATTCTTTTAGAGAAAAATTCATCCATCGGATGGCCAATGTAATATAATCAACCTCTGAAATGGGGCTTTGCATTGAGTATGCAACTTATGAAGTGAATGGTGAATTTCTCGTTTGATTCACCTAATAATTGCAACATTCGAGCTAAATTGGCCACAATAAAAGCTAGAAAAGTGCGATAAAATTTGGAATTCATGTTATGCAAAGACGAAATTGGGTACAAGATTGGTAAATTGGGTGAATGCAATTGTAATCAAAGAGTTTTTAAAAAGCTAGAGCTGGTAACACTTATTTTTGATAGTCTAATCGTATTGCACAATGAATCATTCCACATGCTCAATAGTCAATTTGTTATTTTCTCTAGAGAAAAAGATAAACTCCAACACTTTGTAGTTATGCAGAAATGGGTATTGTTGATCTACCTAATTTAGGTATGGTTTTTAATAAGTCAATTGATTAAGCCTGATTTCTAATGCCATCCTCTCGAAGACTTCTAATAAATATTTTTTTCCCATTCGATGTAATGTCTATATATATAGTTTATAAGTTGTGTTAATGGTTGATGAAAGTTAGGAGTTAAGAAGAGTATTAAAAATATTTAAAGTTGTTGATTTTATTATTTCATACCCATGACAAGTGGTATCACGGTCATGAATGTCGAGTCTTCAGTGAACAAACCGTAAAGGTTAATCACGATCATGAATAAATGGATCAAGCCTGTGAATGATGAGTCATGACTGTGAATTCTGGACATTCGGGGTAGGTGAGACAGTTGCAATTTTATCTCTCTGTCATCCCTTAAAATATGCTTTCAACTCCTTATTAACCAACCAAATACACCACCTTCATTCCCTTTTTTTCACCAGAAACCCTTCTATATTTTTTGAGTTTCAAAGACATAGTTTTATGATAGTAAAGTTAAAGAGAACAGTGAGAAAGAAAGGGTTGTGAGTTGCAAGGGAATAGTTAGTTTTGGTGTTCTTGCTTTTGGTTCCAGTTACAGAAAGCTTAAGGAAATATTTTCTTGTTACTAGGAGCTGGTAGAGGTGCTGAAAATCTATCTCAAAGGAGAGGAGAAACTTAGAGAGCTAAAACTTTGGTTGGACTCCATCATAGGTAAAAGGTTTGTACATAATACCATTTAAAGACTCGAGTTATATGTTTATATGTTATTTGTTCTTGATGCATGCTATAAATGATATACAATTGGTTATATAACATGATTTCCGGTTAATAACATATTAGGAGGTTAAATATGTTATTGTTGTGTTATGTGATTTTGTGTTGGAATAAAATGTTTGATGTTTTTAAAGTATTGTTGTTTGGTTTTTGATATACTAGTAGTTGAGATACCATGCTGGATTATTGATAGGAGGATTGACATTAGTCAAACGTAATAATATTACATGTGAAAGTTGGATGTTTTGTTGATGCTCTATTTTTTAGGAAAATTTTCAGATTCATAGTTGTGAACTGGTAGTTTACAGGCGTGAATATTGTGAAAATAAGTTTTATAGCTGAAGTTGCAGACTCATTCATGGGCAGCTTCACGGTTTGGTCCACGTCTGTGAAGGGTGGATCATGGTCATTAATATGTTACGGATTCATAGATGAATCACAGATTGATTCATGGGTAAACTACTCCTGGAGAGATTCTTTACAACCGTAAAAGTGTAATCATGGGCGTGAAACAACTTAATCTTGAAAAGTTGTATGTTTGCATGTGAATTGAGTTTGATTTGGTTTGAGGTGGAGCACCTATGTCGTATGGTTTTAGCATGTTATGAGAATGCATGTTATGGATATGATTATAAAAATTATGGATGATATACGTTATGAAATGGTGTGTGATGCGATAAACGGTTAATCCCATTACTTCGATTAGGACTAGAGCTATGAGAGATGACATGTCATCGAGGGGAGATTGATATTAAGTGACTTAGGTTGGTCACATTTGAGATTCTTTGAGGCCAAGGGTAAGCTAGATATGCTTCCTTTGGTGTTTGAGATGTGCACAATATTTTTCTCAGACATGCATTTTTGGAAAGTTCGGGCAGGTATCTTGAGAGCTCGGATGAGAGCCATAGATTATCTATATCCAATTTAGTCTATTTATGAGTAAAGCAAATAAGAAAAAAAGATAATTAATAATTTCTATGTGTGGTATATTCTTATATGTTGAATGATTGTTTACATTGTTATACTATGCATAATTGAGTATTGTATTTCTATTTCATCTTTGGTCTAAGCTTAAATTTTATCTTTGATTCATTCCTTCATAGTTCAAGCCCACAATTGTTTGGTCAAGTGTTCACACTAATAAATTTAGAGCTAACTAGCTAAACTAATATATAATTTAATATTATGGAGTAAAATGTTGATTTTCAAACTAAGCTCTAAAGATAAAAAGTGTTGGAGATATAATTTCACGTATCGCTTATATATTGAAAAATAAAACCAATTTATAATTATAAATAAATTAAATTTCAAATGAATTAAATTATTTTAGAATAATAGTGAATTATAATTATTAAATTCAACTCAAAATCTAATTACAAGCTACAACTTGTTGATGAGCTCATATACCCATTTGATGAGCTTGATTTACTTCATAATGTTAAAATAAAAGTTATATTTTTGGTTAATTTCTAGAGTGTACTTACTTTATCTATAAACCTATCTTTTAACTTGCTATTATATGTAATGAATAGGTAAAAGTTAACTTGTTATCTAAATTGGTCTTTTATTTAAAAATATATAAGAGAAATGCTAACAGTATTTTTTTAATACTCTTTTTTAACATTCTCTTCTCTATTAGTCCACTATTTTCAATTAAAAAAATATGTAATATTTTTTAAGTAAAAGTAAATATAATAATTTTTTTGTTTCATAATAATGACTAAAACATTATAATCTAATTTTTTATTTACCATTTTTTCTCCTCTTTTCTTTTGCTTATATCTCACACCACTCTTTATTTTTTTAACTTTTTTTATTAAAATTTAAAAAATATATAGGAAAAATTATGAGAAATTTTTGGATTAATGTTTATACTAAGAAAAAATTTTAAAATTATTAATAAAATTAAATAGAATAAATGATAAAGCAAAAAAAATTTGATAATTAAAAAGATATTAATTTTGTTTTTAAGGAAATAAAAAACCACAAAGAAATATAATATAAAATATAATTATTTTTTCCTTCGTTTTAGATTTTTCATAGCTCAAATTATTTTATTTTTTCTATATATTTTGTTTCATTTCTCTTCATAATTTTTTTTTTGTTTTAGATACTTCATTGCTTAAATTATTTTATTTTTTATTTATATTTTGTTTTGTTTCTCTTTATGATTTTAGTTTTCTTTTAGTTTTTCTTTTTGTTGGTTTTGGATTTGTTTTTCATACACTATTTTTTTTCCAAAAAATTGTGTTGTATAAGTTTCAATATAAAAACCATAAAAAAGTATATTGCAGTTAGATATATAGCATGTGAATTAATTTTGACTTATTTTTTTAAAATTAAAATTATTATTTGTAATATCAAATAGATAGTAAGTGTAAAACTGCTACATAGAATATCGTTGACATTCTAAAAAATTATTTAAAAAATATATTTTATTTTTCCTAGTTTTTTAAATTTTAATAAAAAAGTGTAAAAAATAAAATAAAAGTGGTGTGAGATATGATAAAAAAATAGAATAGATAATGATAAATAAAAATAAATAATCTTTAATATTTTAGTCATTATTATGAAAGAAAAAATAAAATCACTATATTTAATCTTATCTAGAAAATAGATTACATATATATTTTTTAAAAAATAGCAGATCAATAGAGAAAAAAGTGTTAAAAAAGAGTGTTAATAGCATTTTTCAACATGTATTATTAAGTAATTGAAGTGAACTTATAACAAATGTACTTGAATCTCATATTTATGATTTAACCTTATATTTAGGATTTAATCTTTAAATTGTATATTTTTCATCTAAATAAGTGACTTATTATTTTTAGCTTACAAATTAATTCATATACAAATTTTATTTTTAAACCTAAAAAAATCATATTTCACATCATAATAAATATTATTTTCTTCCTTTTGGCTTACAAATTAATTCATTATATAAATTTTATTTTTGAACCTAAAAAAAAATCAGATTTCATAAGATAATGGTAATGGATACTATTTCCTTTATTTGAGCTTATAAATTAATTTATTATATAAATTTTATTTTTAAACCTAAAAGAAATAGATTTCATAAGGTAATGAATATGTTATTGTCTTTATTTAATCTTTAGAAAATTAATCATTAAAAATTTGGACTTTTCTCCATGCACTAAGAGTTTGAAAATTTCTACATTCATCAATACAATTTTTTTACTATATATATGATTTAAATATAAAGATTTCTAGTTTTTAATATATATGACATATAAAAAATTATAAATTTATTCATTTACCGATCAATAATTTTTTTTGTAAAAAATATGATATATAAAAATAGATTTTTTATAAAAAAACATATATGATATCTTTTTATCTTTATTTTAAACCTAATAAATCTATAATAAAATACAATTTTAGTTTATATACTCAACTAATATCTTTTTCTAAACTAATATATTTTAAATTTAATATAATATTATGTATATAATATCACAGTATGAGATTTCATAATTTATTCTTTTATTAATGGAAAAAAATATTTCATATAACATAATGTTTATATTTATAACTGTTAATTTAATAAATAATAGAATTAATTAATTAATTTTTATTTTTAAATTCAAAGTAGAATATAATTTTAAAAAAAAAACTAAATTATACTATATAATTATTTTTTTAAAAATTGATAGAAATCAAATTATTTATTTAAAAAAATTATCATAATTTAAAATAAAAATAAAAATAATTAAATTAAACTTTATTGGTTATATATATATATATATATTGAATACCTCTATCTCTTTTAGTAATTAGAAAGAGTTGTCTCGTCGCTATAAACTGTATATACGGCCACCTGAAACCTTTTCACGGACACCTCCACCTTCGACAAGGACTTGGTGTCCCCTTAAAGACAATGTTGGGCTGCGGGCTGCATACATATGTTTTCCTAAAATTTTACGAGTATTTTGGATTCCTTGGGAAAAGCGTATCAAACACTATTGGATTCCATTACCTTAATAAATGGATTTTCATTTGTACAGGAGAGAGAGAGAGAGAGAGAGAGTGTAGAATATTCATTTCCGGGTTAATATTGCTAATGTTTATATCTTCTCCAAGATTTTTTGATAAAAATATTCCACAGGAAGGTTTTTTTTCTTTTTAGCCTAAAAAATCTGAGTCTTGAAACGTGAAAACTCTCAACAACAAAAAAATCCCAAAACAAAAAGAATATTCTTTCAGCAGCTTGAAAGTTGACAGTGCACATGTAAAAACTTTTGCTCAAGTAAAGATAAAATTTTTGTTCAAGTAAAGATAACTTTATTTTCTCAATTTTTACAGATGTTAGAAAATAGTACGATTTAAAATAATTAGCTTATTAATTGCTAAAAGGGTAACTAACTCAGGATGAAAAAACGTTCCGGCACCATTACTGATTGAAATAAAAAGTTCGAATAATTAATAGATTTTTGTCAGTCAGAAAATTTCTGTAAGTACCTCTTCCTGGGGTTATTGCTTAGTTTATGGTACATAAAAAAAAAATTTCATTTTTAGTGTATTTTTTGGCAAATTTCTAAATTTGGAGTGTTTTTAAAATGTATTTCGAACTTTGGAGCGTTTTTGCTGAGTTGGCCGGGTCTCAAATCAGTGCGCCACTTGAAGTATTTACTTTTCATAGTACATAATATTTTTATGAACCTATTAATAAATTAACACAATAATTCTATAACTTAATAAATTAATGAACCTATTAATAAATTAACACAATAACCTATTAATAATTTTTATTTATGTCTTAATAATGGTATAAAATAATTATATCCAAAAATGCTATTAAAAAAGTTCTTTTTTGTATATAATTAAATACTATATAATTAACGGTATTTGTTATGATATAGTTAAGAGATGTTAAATAAAATTCTTATGTTTTAATAAATTAACACTAATATAAATTTAACTGTTAGTTTAATAGATAATCAATAAGTAAAATTAAAAATTTGATGATGACAATAGATAATTATTATTTAATAATAGATAATAGATAATTATTTATTTTGCATGAAACAATTGTCGGTTTTAAAAAAAAACTTATGAATTTTAAAAAATAACTATGACAATAATTAAAAATAAATGCATTATATGATTTTTTTAAATTAATTTAGCTTGTTAATTAAGAATTGCTATATAAAATTAATAAGTTTAAGTCACTACAAATAAATTTATTAACAAATGAATATGTTTGTTGCAAACATATACAAAGATACAAATATATATATATATATATATATATATATATATATATATAAGCAATCACGTTCCACAATGCTGATTTTTTCTAATTTGTAATCTGAGTCCTTTCTGTCACCTAGTATCAATTTTTCGAGCTCTCATATCCATCAAATTAAAATCTCGTATATGACCACCACCACCACCACCATAATCTTCAGCAACAATAACAATAGTACCACTAGAATTAGTACCATCAGATCTTAAAAAGTGAAGTTCTTGTATAGGAATAAAGTCTGAATATGAAGGCTGAAAGCTGGATGAACCAATAAAATCTAATGGTGTATAAGGCGTATGAGAATATATAAACTCAGAATATTGTGAAGGAGGAAGTTCGGGTGTTGCATTTGGACGCATTCATAGGTTGTGTGTAGAGGCAACCCACTAGTTAAATGAGATATAAGAGTAGAAGCCCTGTGATGAGGAGATATGAGCAGAATGCATATACGGTCCACTAGATGTGGATGACCTAGAGTCTACAGAAAAAAATGGATACTGCTGAAACTAGTGAAAATAAACAGGCTCGGGTACACGATGACAAGATATAAATGAAGGGATAGACACAACCTTATATCATTGTCGATGATGACATGATGACTGCTAAGATAAAACACATGCTCGTTGTAATTCTTTTGAAATCAGGGCAGGAATTGGTGCAGGTTGAGAAGTTGGTATTGTCACTCTATGTCTACCTTCACACAGTGCCGTTAATGAACTGGTGGTGATCAGTGTGTAGGATAAGAGGAGTTTGGTAATGAGAGATGTTCAAGTGTGTCGGCTTATAGTCAACATAAAAATTTATCAGACCGAATTATATGCATAAGGTGTATTTAACATGCATTTATAAAAGACATTTTTTTAAATGAAATTAGAATATGTATAAACATACCAATGCACCTACAACAGCACCTTGATGTGAAATTCATCTCTTTGTAACACATCGATACCATTCCATATATTTTGAATGGTAGTGGAGTGGAGTATCTAATAATATGTTTGCAACCATATGATGAGCTTTGTTATTCCATAACTGAATCCATGTAGAATATTCTTGAACCCAATTTGTGCTAGTGTGGTTATGTAGAACAACAAAGTGAAGTTGCTCATTCTATTGTGGTGGGTGAGGGATTGACCGTTGTAGGTTAAATTGTCTGAGAATCTGAACAGGTTGGTACCACTCAACTATATTTGCATTCAGTGCAATACAAGAAAGTTGGAAAAAGTTGGGAGGGAATTTTGCGCTACTTGAAATGGCGCACTGACACTGTGTGCTATTGAATCGTGGAGTCTGACCAACTTTCTACCCCAAAATTAGAATTTTAGATAAATCTCTTCCCAAAAAGGAAATAATTTTCCCAACAATCACAAACAGAGAAGTATCCCCTCTTCCTGTTCTAACTACCAATGCATATAATTGGATCTGGGCTTCATCAGGAATTCTGCCCTATATCCAATGCTTTTATCAACATATGACTTGTAATTATACAGTAATAAAACTATAACTATTGTACATTTTCGTTAAAATTTACGATTGATTTGATTAATAAATTTATTTATGAATCTAATGTAATTAAAATTCCAATAAAGAAAACATTAAGAAGATAAGTTTGCAATTTCTAAAATCATTTGCTCTTTTTGCACCTCGGGTTCTGCCTAAAATCTCACATCCTGCCCCCTCAATGCCACAAACTCTGTTCCAAAAAAGAGAGAGAAAGAAAAAAGAAAAAAGAAAAAAAAATTAATAAAAAAGCATGCAGCTTAATTATCGCAAGTATTTGGATTCAGTTTTGGCATTTTATCAATTGGTGCTGGACATGGGATGATAATAGCCATGCACTAGCGCCACGTTGATAAAAAAAATGGCCCTGCTTTTCGAATAAAACATCCACAATGAAATTATTTTTGAGCTAAAGAAGCCTTCAATCGTCACATTCTCATCAGCAAAATTAATCAAACTCTCAAAAGGCACCAAGATACGTCCCTGCTGCGATGATTTGTGGGTCTATATGACCACTTGATGAACTCATCTCTCTTTTTACATGTCTTTCTATCTTGTTCACGATTTGGTTTTTCAAGTCCTAAAAATATAGCCACTTGGACCTAAATATTAAAAAGCAACCTGATGATCAATGCCAAGATAACATGTAATATAAAGCTTTGACATTTCATATATATCACGCAATACTGATTAATCAATTAATTATGTGTTTAGTTTATCTTTCTTTTTATAATTAATCAGGCATAGAAGCTAATCACGTATTAATATTTATATGAAAAGAGAGGGAGAGAGAGAGAGAGAGAGAGAGAGAAGAAACCACTAAACCTTTCTCTTATCGCTGATCACGTCATATAGCATCTTTTCTTTTAGAGCACCCAATAATGATTTTATAAAGGCATATCGCTAATCATCCATCAGGATAACTTGGCATTATCATTGAGACTGATTAGACGTAAATCAAATATATATCCATTCTCATCAATATTTCAAACTCCTAATTTCAAAACTTACTCCCATAATATACAATTTTTTTTCCTTTTTGGATTTTACACAAACCAAACCAAATTTATCTTCCCTACCCAATGAAAGATATATAGACCTTCCACTCTAGGGTTAAAAGACGGATTCGTAAAAACCGAGTGTTTTAATTTTTTTTTCTTTTTTTTTTCCTTCTAATTCAACTAAAATTGGATGAATCACTAGACTGAGATTATATAGACTACATTAACGAGAGGATATCATTTAAGTAAAATAATTTAAAAGATTTTTGTATCTGATTTTGTCCATTATAAAACAAATATAGGCAAGAAATATCCACTTTTGAAATATAGTGGGTAATATCAAAATATTTCTTATCTAAACTCTATTAAAAAAAACTCTGTTCATAATCGAGTCAATGGAAGAGTTCCATGTATGAATTGGAAAAATAAATCGACATAAGAATGATATCGAAGACTTATTTTTATCTAAATCAAGTACATAATTAATCCAATTGCAATTTATTATTTTTCAAAGTAATAATTATTTTCATACATAATAAATTATGATTAAACTGATTAATAAGTTTGTTGATAATTAGTTCTTCATACATCATATTTTCGGCAAGTATTATTAAAAAAAAAAAATTGAACGGATGTTTAGTTTGTGATGCAAAATGTTAAATATTTTTAAATTTGTACCTGTGCATATTAAACTATTAATTAAATATTCAACAGAAATTGACGAGACATTTTATTTTCTGAAAGAAACACGTATTACACTGGGATTGATATTAAACTAGAATTAGGTAAAGATTTCAACATGGCATGCAGCCTTACACGTGGACAAGGCAATACAACTTACACAGTTTTTACATGCACATTAATTAATTCAATAGAAGAGGAAAAATTGAACAGAGGAATGGTTTGTATCGTTAGACTTTGATGGACAACTCCATGTGTTGATTGGTTATGTTGGTCTCTTCTTCTGCGAAATTTTGATCTTCCACATCTCCATTTTCATTATCACTTTGCGGCTTTGGGATCACCCCGGTATTCAGCTCGGAGCAGAGAGTTGCACTCAGCTTTGCAACATCGACCTTCATATGCTCAGGTAGTTCCTGAAGTTTTGGATCCTCTACAGCTTTCTTGGGGTTTCTGTAGATCATATAAAGCACCATCTGGGCAATACCAAAGGCAAAGCCAAGAATATTCGGAATCTGTTCATGATTACGAGACAATTCCAAAAAAAAAAAATTAATTAAATAAATAAAATGAAAAACGTGTTAGTTAATTAAGAAGAAAGAAACATTATTAAAAAGAAAAGTTTATGGGTATTTTAATTAAATATTAATTGTGGTGCCTGTTTTCGTGATTATGTAATAAACTTACATAAACATATATATCTTCCTTCAGAAATCCATAGAAGAACCACATGACTGCACTCAAGGTGAGGAAGAGTGATAAAGAGAAGGGCATGAACTCCACGCTCTTGGTTTTCATGACTTTTCCCTGAAAATTAATTAAAAGAATTAATACAATTGATTATACTACGGGAGAAGAAAAGAAAACGTTTTTCTTGAAGAGAAATATAGGTCCTACTAAGAGTTTGAAATTTAATGAATCTGCAATATCATTCTCATTTAATTTCTCACCATGATGCCAAGAGGCGCAACGAATACTGATAGAGCAAATACCATACAAATCCAACCAAGAACATCAACCCGTTTTCGGCCATTTGTCAATAAAAGAGTGAAAGTACAGATCATTCCGAATGCGAAAACGTTGAAGAACAGGACAAGTTTTGTAGTGTACATCTGCAACAAATTAAGTTAATTTCAAGGACTTAAATTAGTTAACTAGGAGCTAATATATAAAAATTAAAAGAGAATTAAAGAGAGGCTTGTAGTATAGATTATAAAGTGAAAGTATATACCCTATCGTCCTTTGTTGCATAGAAAAGGTAGACAGAAATGTAGGCAATCTCCAAAAAGAAAGTGAAGGAGTTAATGGTGATGAGAAGGGTGGAATTGTCATCAAAAATTGCATAGAATAACCACAGCATAGCACTAAAAAGTGCAATCACATATGGAATAGACTGAAACCCTTCGCTTGTTTTCTTCTTGCAAATTTGATAAAAAGTTGGCCTGGAAAAAATTAAATTATTCACTCACCATAATCAGTACCGCAGTACAATAATTAATGAAGTAATATTAACAAGGGGCTAATTAATGAGTTTAGATGGAAAAAAGAGCCTTACAATGGAGCAAGGCAGACCATGGCGGAGATAATGTTAGCTACACAACGTACACCAAAAGAAGAAAAACATAATTTGTTAATTAGGATCAAGAATGGATAATTAATTGGAAGAAGAAAACTTAATTAAATTGGATTTCTACCTAAAACACCAAAAGCAAACGCCCATGTCAAGTGAAAAGCCATTTCTAGCTACTAGCTAGTCTGACAAAAGGAGCTCTTTTTTTTTTCAAGAAGAAACTCTTGGAATTAACGTTTGTGTTGTTGCGTGATTAGGGATAGAAGCATTTATATAGGGGAGGGTAAAGAGAGAATCATCAAGTCAAAGTTGCATGTAATTAAAATATGTCAATGTCGCAACCAAAAAAAACAAAAAGTCAATGTAACAGTGGGTTTAGTGTAGAATTAAATAAGTAATATAATTTCTTTCCAGTTGGTCCTAGTACATTTTTTTTCTTATAAAAAAAATGTTGAAATGATCGAAACAGCTTTCTAGCCCTAATTCTCTCTCTCTCTCTCTCTCTCTCTCTCTATATCCATATTTAGGTTAATTTTCTTAAGGTAAACACTCTCTCTGTAAAAAGGAGCCCTACTTGTTGGCACCATTCCTAGTACGTGCACAAATTCATTGGCCCCACCGTGGCTCTTTCTGATGTGTCACCCACCAAGTGGTTTTAAGGGTTACAACTCATATTTCAGTTCCAGGGGACTTCCGCTTTCTCTCTTAATCCATCAGGAACATAAATACAAACCCTTAATTCAATTTGTTTAATATAATCAAATGACCACTTAAATAATTAACAAACTTGTAACAAATTTTGCATAATTTTATTAGCATTTGCATTTCTATTAGAAATTTAGAAACAAAAAATTATCTTTGTTGCTTTTTTATATTAATTGAATGATTATTCAAATATTGTATATAATATTAGAATATGATATTTCTTGATTTTTTTTGTTATAAGGATTATGATTAGGATTCGAAATCAAAATCCTACAACTTTAGGTGATCACGTTAGTACCAATAAGATAAAGCTTATTTTTATATTATAGATATTATTTATGAAATTAAGTAGGATATATTGTTGATTAATGTTAATTAATTAAATCTATGAAAACCTAATTGATTAAGAATTGAGCTATCACGCACTGTATGGGGGGGTCAACTAACACTTGGCTCATTCTTATGGTAGGGTTCTAGAAGGGGTTGAATGTCACTTGATTTGTTACATAATCCTTTCAATGAACTTTCTGATGTGTAATCGCACTTAATGGTATTGAACCAACAGTGTTTCTTTGATCTTTTATTTAGCCTTAAAGAAACAATCGAACGGTGGAGATATTTTCACTCAATGTACGTTTATGTGCTAGCAATTTTATTTTACTTTTGCCCATAACAATTAAGAAGAAAGAGTATTGAGACCCCCTGAAAACCCATTAGCCGCCATACCCTATTCTTCACAAATCACATTTTCATACTGCTAAAGCAGGTATTGTAACTAATTATTAAATATATATTACTACAATTTGTTTTTTATTTTATGTGCACTAATTTAATAATAAATTATCATGTAATGTTATTTATATAGATTGATATATAAATTTATTCATTTTATAGGCAAATATTTTATTTTATATTTTTTAAGGCGTGTAGAGTATATATTAATTCGACTTTTCTGTTTTGATCAAAATTTACATATATAATAAAATAAGCTCCATAAATATATAATAGATCAGATTTAAGAATATGTGATTGTTAACAACTCGTGGAAATAACGGTCAACGGCATGATTATAGCAAGTCTGATTGTGACAGATAGTGGACTGAAAACCCAAATCCATATGAACGAATTGGAGGTGTAATTGAATGAAATCGATTTGATAAAGTGTTGTAGTCGATTTTGATTCGATTAAAAAATTCAAAATGATCGAGTTTTTTTTAATTGTTTGAAACTTGATTTGAAAAATATTCGAATTATTTAAATTTGACTCAACAAAAGTTAAATCAAATTAAAAATTTTAATAAATAGTATACTTAATTCGAAATTTACTCCAATTAACTCAACTCAATTAAAATCGAATATATTTAAATATTAAAGATATAAAAGTAATTCAATAAATTATAAAAAATAATTATTCAATTAAGTTCGCGAGTTTTACGAGTTTAATATTGTGATATTTGAACTCGAATTGATAAACTATTTGAATTTAAACTCAGACTCGATTAATTTTTTAAGTTAAACTCAAATAGTTCACGAATAGGAGTGTTTTACTATAAGAGATTAGAATCTTGACACTGAATTTAATTTGACACCGAAAATAACTGTCAAAATTTGAAACGCAAAAGAAAATCATTTAAAAAAAATGGAACAATATTTCACATCGCCGATCATTCGGAGTGAGTAATGGGAATGCCAAAAATTCCTTCAAGAAAAAAAAATCGAAAAAAAAAACAATAATGACAAAAAAGTAAGAATGATGGTTGCTGATTAATGGCTTTTGACATTATGCAGAGATCTAACTATAAGTTCAGACGTGGATCATAGTATAAGTTGGCACTAATTCCCGATCACAACTATAGCTAATCATTTTTTTTTAATTTTAAGAAATGTTAACAATATTTTCTGTTTTTTTAACAATTTCCAATATTTAGTCTGTGAGAAGAAAAATATTTTTTAAAATATTTTTTTATTTTTTTCCTTTCCTATTCTCTCTTCACTATGCAATTAAAAAAATGAATGCTAAATAATGAAAAATGTCTTAACATTTCTCTTTTACTTTTGACCTGGGCAATGATGATTTTAACTTTTAACACATTCAATTTCAAATAAATTTCGTTAATATTGTTTTTCTATTTGTCAAAAAAATAAAATAAAGCAAATTTTAATAATTAATAGTATTTTTATTTAACGAGTTAATTATAATAAATCTCTTGAGATTTGATCCTAATAACACCAGAATGCATACCGTTTCAAAAATATCAAAACTTGCCCTTTCACTATTATAACCTTTTTTCAATTAAATATAATATATATAAATTTTCTGCAATTTAACAATATTCAAAGTACTTATTTTTTAAAATTTGTCAAAGTAATTGCAACTTGCAACTCAAGTACTATTAATATTCTGAAACGATGTTATCTTTTTTGTTATTACACGGTAATTGTTGGCTATGTTTATAAGGAATTAAAATAGTATTATATAGTAAAGTTTAACTCGCCAATAGAGCAAGAAAAATGGCAATGAGCGTCAGAAGAAAATGAAATCACAGAGTTTTTTTTTTCTTTTTCTTTTTGGGTGTTTCTTTATTTTTCTTATCATTTTCGTTAAAAAAAAAAAAAGAGAAAGTGCTCTAAAGCATAGAATTTCCTTTACTTGTTATATATATATATATATATATATATATATATATATATATATATATTATTGCTAACTTAAAAATTATGATCAGATAAACAAAATATAAGTTAAATTAAACAACAAATTATTATCGGGAATCACATTTCATTCGGTTAGTTGAAAAAAGCAACATGTATTTGAATTGCACACAACCATCCTGTCCCCTAAATCAAAACTATGAAACCATAAGATATTTTGAAAAATAAAAACTGCAATTACAATAAAATTATGGAAAGCGCAGTAAAAACAACAGCATTGGTCAGAAAGTCCAAAATAAACAGCGCAGTATGAAAACTTATCGGCAGAAATTACTGCACTTCTCTTTTTTTCTTTTTAGGAAAAAAAAACAAGAAATTACCGCTCTTGAAAGTTTGCAGAATCAAACATCGCAGGCCCTAAAGGGTCGTTGATTTTGTAACTTTGTGTATGGAAAGTATAGTGCAGATGTGAAGGCGGCCCAATTGTGATAGTCACTCTCCACCGTTCATTCCTCATCACCAACATAATAAGCATAAGAAAATACCCATCGGTGCAAAAAATGAGGTTGTCTTGTTTAGGAAATTTGCCACGTATTTAACAGAAATTTTCAAAATTATTGGCCCAGCGACAGCGATTAATTAGATTGCGGTGTCAGACCATATGTATCTTATGGAAACATGAAATTATTATGCAAACCGCCAAGGGTAAGTCCTTCATTTTCCAGAATCCGCATTTAATTGTTTTATATATATGTTCATTTGTTCCATACCTTACTTTACTACGGCAGACTTCAAATTTTCAACGCATATTGCTTCACATCTTGATTGTTTTACTTCCTTGGTGGCCCACCCTAAGTGGCTTAGGATGCTACCTGAGCCCCATACATTGCTTTGCTTAAAAATATCACAAAATTTTCAATTTTAATAATCTAAAAATCTCATAATTTTTTCCAAAAAAAAAAAAAATCATATGCTCACTATCTTCTCAATTGATATTATATTTTCTATCATTTTAATGAACCATATTACTATTCTAAATAGTTTAGAATTCACATAAGAATAAGAAAAATAAACTTACATGTCATTCAATTTTCAAAAGATAAAAAAATAATAAAAAAATATCTTGCCCTACTCATCAAATTAATTCCGATGAGTTTTATCAACAAATTAGCAATTATTTTATAACAATTTTTTTTTAAATAAAAACAAGTTAATCGTAGAATCTTCCCATAAAGAATTAAGCAATATTGTAGTCGAATGCATGAACAATGTGCATGAAGGTTTGTAGTTTTCTTAGGTTTATCACTTTAAAATAAGAGAAACTGCATACTTAAGCGCCCAATCTTTCAGTATTTTTCATATTGAACTCTTAAATTATCATCTCGTTGAGTTTAAGCCCATCAATATTAAGTTTATAGATTATTATTTATTGACATTAAGCAGCTTAGTTAACACTTGTTTAGGTCTACAGCAAAAAAAAGTTCAGAAATATAGAAAAAGTAGAACTGGTATTTTTGTGCAGAAAATGCAACATTACAATCGTAGACTTTAAAGTAGAGTGCAAAAGGAAATTTTTTAATTAGATTCTAAAAAGTACAGAATTTTTAAATTTTTAAGTGCATATTGTCAACTAGAGTACATAGAAAATAAAAATTACAGATACAAATTTTTAGGTACAGTACTGAGTGTCTAGATTTTTAATTAGATAAAAAATGCAATTGATTTCAAGTGTTGAAAATGCTAAATTGGTAATCAATTTAAAAAAGAATACAATTTAATATTAGAAGCAGGGCTTAATGTGATTTAAAATTGAACTTTGAGGAGAATAATGTTAACAAATAATATATAGTTTAAGTACCATCTATAGGTTGAAGCCCATTGATAGGCCTATTACTGTTCGAATAAAATGAAAGAAAGGCAAATGATATCATATCAGTCTAACTCAAGCTACCTAGACAAATTTCAAATTTCAAATTTCATTATCTTTAGCTTTTTGAAAAATATATTAGGCTATCAAATTGGAGGCAGGAGGTGTCGAAAATCAGAGGTTGATCAGTTGCAGGAGATCAAATTGGAATGCGAGAGAGCTTAAGAAAATGTGTGAATAATATCACAATACATAAGATAACTTAAGAGACTAATTATATAGAGAATTGTTGTTTTTAGGAATATTAATTTAGAAGAAGTTACAGCTTAATAAAATATCAAACTTACGGTGATAAAAAAAAAAAAAAACCTTTCATGGTAGCTGCTGCACATTAATTTATTGTGTGAGATCAAAAGTTGGTATATTTGCTTCACGTCATCAGCTGCAAATGACTTTCACCGCCTTAAGAGAGCCTTCACCCACAACCAAAACTTGCCGATTTCTCAACTCTCTTTTCTCGTTTATTCCTTTCAAAATTAACAAATATCATTAATTAATACCATTTTCTCTTGCCGATTTATCATCTTTATCATCAAATAATTAGACATACATACTTATATATATATATATATATATATATATATATATATATATATATATATATATATATATTGAATTGATGATATTATTATCTGAAAAACCATGATATATACATAGAGAGAATCTATAACTATATGCACTTGAATTTATAATTAACCAAACTTGTTTTAATATGTAAATACTTTTATTTTTATTAGTGCGTGTAAGTTTAATTGCTGTTTATTCGCCAAGTCCATATATACCTGAAGATATGCATTTAGTTAGGTAAGAATTTATCCATAATTTAATTCCATTTCACACCCGAAATACATCTTTTAAATTTCTTCTCTTAAATTATTTTCATAACTATTTATTTACATATATGCATTATACAATTAATAATAATAAAAAAATTAGCGACGTCATATTTCTAGGTGATTGTTCAAGATTCTTCATCTCATTGGCTGGTTATGATAAATAAAAATAAAAAAATACTTCACTACTTTTTTCTTTGTTTCTCTCTTCACCGATCACTTATAATTAAATATGATTGTAACTAATATTACTTAATAATATTATACACATCAATCTGATTATTGAAGATGAACTCAAGATCAAGCAAAAAAGGAAAAAATATTCACTAGATTTTATTCATGAAACTAACTAGCTAGTGAATGTCAAAGTACATGCACGACTGATATATATTCATCCTCCTCCATGATTCCATCCCCTGTTGATCACTAATAATATAAGTACGACGTACATAGAGAAACATAATAAAAAGACAGAAAATTAAATATGGGATCCTATACAAATTTTACTTCACGTAGTAGAGATGAGAAAGAGAGGTACATGAAGTTATTTAACTACGAAATTAAAAATGCTAAAACAGAGGAGTTAATGAGGCAGATGAGAGGAAATAAATCAAACAGGGCATGCATTTGGTTGGTGTGCAGGGGAAACATGGATGCCTTGATGACGTTGATATCGGGCTTGGTTGTCATGCATTTTCTCTTCTTCATGCGCACCGTTTTCGTGACTATTGGAGTTGGAGCATACAGTTTGTTGCACCTCTTCATGACCAGTTATAATTACACTCAGTTTCACATTATCAACGTTGTGCTGGGGTAGTTTAGGCTGATCCACTGCCACCACCGTCTTCAAATTCTTGTATACTACATACAGAATCATTTGAGCCACCCCAAAGATAAAACCCACAATGTTTGGCACCTGAGAGGGACGTTACAGAAAAGTGGGAAATTCATCATTAAATAATTAACATGTGTGTTTACAGATGTATAGGTTCTTGCATGTGCGTGTTTTATGGTTTGTTATGGTTAATAAATACCATTAATTTGGCATATGTGTATAATGCTCAAAATTAATTAATTGCAATATACTTGGTACATGAATTTATTTGTGAACCGAATTTAGGCCAAAAAAAAATTAATAAATATATAGTAGAGTGAAGCTGAATTAAGTTATTTATGAAATTATGAAAATATAAATTTGCGCTGAGGATAAAAGTTTATGAATTAAAAAAGAAAAATAAAGTGGGAGGTAGGGAGCTAGCTATCGCTTTCACTTGCGTAGAAGTTCAGAGCACTTACTGCGATGTAGAAGTCCTTTTGTAGTATCCCATAAAAGAGCCACATAACAGCGCTAAGTGTCAGAAAAAATGATAGGTAAAATGGCATGAACTCCACGCTTTTGGTTCTTACAACAAGCCTCTGCAATTAAAGCAATAAAATAAACAATATTATCTTTACATCAAAACGAAGATTTTATATTCCATGGTGCTTGGCAAGTGGGCAACACAACAAAACTCAAATCAAGAAATATGAAAAAATAATTGAAAAATTTTATATAAATAAAAGTGCCATATATATACTTACCATAATGCTTAAAGGTGCGGCAAATACACTGACGGAAAATATTACACAAACCCAACCAAGAATTGTAACCCGTTGTGATCCTTGTGTGAGGAAGTGAGAGAGGAGAAGAATCGAGCAAAATCCCCCAAAGTTTAACAATAAAAGTAACCTCAAAGTGAACATCTGCATTCAAATCTTTATTAATTTTAAATTAAACAAATCATAAAAATGAAAAAAGCCATTAAATAACTCGATTAATCAATATTGAGGTAAGAAATCTAATTCGTTAATAAATTACCCTAGCTTGCTTTGGTGCATAAGTGACGAAGAGGGTAATGTAAATGGTCTCAATGAGACAGCCGACGGAGTTAATGGTGATGAGAAGGAAGGCATCCGACTTAAGTGAAGCATAGTATAGCCAAAGCATAGCACTGAATAGGGATACCACATACGGAAATGATTGAAACCCTTCAGTTGATTTCTTCCTACAAACCCTTAGAAACGTCGGCCTGTAAATAATCGATTAAATTAGAATTATCTAGCTAACTTAATTTATTTTCAATATATTAATGTCAAAATAAGAAAAAAAAAAAGAAAAAAATGGAATGCTTACACTGGAGCCAGAAAAACCACAAAGGAGATTATGTTGCCTACAAAAATTCAAGAGAAAGTATCAGAAAATTATTGTTCATTTCATTTTACTTATTCAATCACATTAATTCTTTTAATGTCTTAAAATTGTAATAATTAAGAAAATTAAGAAGCAAAAGAAAATGTCAAAAATTATTCAGGAGTATGCATATATGAATCTATACCTAGAAGGCCAAATGCAAAAACAGAAGGATTATGAGTAGGAAACACAGCCATATTTCTCTCTCCCTGATCTCAAAACAATAAAGGAATTGAAAATAAAAAAAAAAAAGGAAAAACAAACACAGCTTAATGTTGAAGCTAAAAGCCCTAGCTTGGCTAGCTTTCTCTCATCCAACCCATGCTATAAAGTCTCAGATAAAGGTGACGTATATATAGACAAATTTGGTGCATGGTGAGAAGTACTAGAATGGCTGCTCTGAGCTACCAAAAATGTGCGGGCTAAAATACCAACTCATCAGCCAAAATGACCATTGTACCCCTCGTACGTTACATATACACGTACCCACACCACAGCACAAAATGCTTTTTCTCCAACCTTAATATACTGCTTCACGTGACCAATCTCTTTACAAATTTATCACTTTGTATAGAGTTTGGCCGTTTCTCTTTGCACTCCCATTTGTCATTACTATCAATCACAATTCACAACCGTCAAAGAAGCCTAAGCCCTCATGATTGCATGGGACTTCTCATGCCTTCTCATCAACTCGAGACACGTGTAACATGAGCAAGCTAATGTATGAATGCACTATTCCTTTTATCAAACTGTTATTATTAATTAATCTTATATATTATTTTAAGTGATTAATCATCAAGAAATGATCTTGTTGCGTTCTATGTCATGTACCTTTTGACTGGCACGCGTGAACAGGACATTCAAGAGTCAATTTTCCCACTGTTACATGTGGCATGCTTCATCATACTTAGTCTCTTAATTTTAATCAATTTGTATTATTAAGTTTATGCCGCACATCATTAAACTAGTTAATTTCAATATCATTTGCTTCATCTTCAAGTTCATTTCAAAAGGGTTTAATTGTATTATAAAAATTTTGCGAAATTATAGAATAATTAATAGCTGTTTTGATGGGAAAGGATGGGTTTTTGAAGCGAATTAGGTGGAGAGTAGAGTATAGACCACCTGAACAGATAAGATTAGCTAACTAATTATTTAAAAAAAAGATGAGCTAAGTATGTCACTTATGATTAATTTGTATAATAATAATGTATAGATCATGATTATTATTTTAGAATTTTGAGGGTAGATATTTATGTGGGTATACCGGTGAGTTACTATAGTGGTTTGCACGTGTGATATATTACATGGGTATACGAGGTTTTGTCATTCTCATAAAAAAAAAACTAAATTAGAAAGTGCAAATATTCCTAAGTGGACATTGAAAGAACCTTTGCACGATTTTATCAAAAAATAAAAAAGAAAGAAAGAAAGAAGCTTGCACGATTGACCCGAAACCACTTTGCTTTTTTCAGTCTTTAAACTTCTTTTCCAAAATTTTATTCAATCCTACATTGCCGACTAATCTTATGATATGTTTGGTAAAACTAGCATATAACTTAACTGTAAGCTAATAATCTATTTGTAATTGAAAATCTAGTAATTGAAAATTTTGCTGATTAAATTAAAAATATTTGATAAAACTAGTTGAAAAATATAAAATGACATAAAATGATACACTTATATTAATAAAAAATAAAATTTATTTAAATATATAATACAAACGAATTATATATATATAACAATTTAATAATTATGTGAGATATCTCAATCCAAAATAATAAACAATTTCAACCCAAAATAATAAAAGAAAAAATTTACAGATTCATTGTAAAAAAGTAAAATCCAAATCAAAGTACTTAGAGGGAGAAATGCCTACAAAGTAAGTCAGTGGAAGATAACACAGATGCTATCGCAGGAAGAGGAGATCAAAGGTGGGAGAAGGTTGAGGGGAGTTGGGACGGAACGATAGAAAAAAATGATAAAACATAGAAGAACGCAAGATTTTTAGTGTTAAAGAGTATAATTTATCATTTAGCAAAAATAAGGATATAATGGAAAAAAATTATAATCTACTATTTATAAGTTAAACATTAGTTCTACTAGTATTTTTTAGAGATTATAATCTATAGTTTATTTTCTAAATACAAATTATTGATCAAAGTAGTTTAAATTTTTGTTCAAACTATATTATAATCTAATTTTGTGTTACCAAAACACATCCGTAATATATCATTGGCACAGTAGAATGTGGCTTGGTAATTTAATATGCTTTAGATTTATTATATATCCGACCAATTTCATCAGTGGATGTCTCAATCTCTATATTAGAGAAGAGTACGTTCAGAATAATGGCTTATTATTCAAATGTATTTTATTAAACGGGTAACTATTAATTTATCTCTACTAATTTTAGTTTATCATAATTTAAATGATTACTGAACTTTTCTTTCCTACAAAAGGATTGATTCTTGAGCCCAATTGGAATGTGTTGTAGAAAATTTTACATGGAAGTTTAAATGATAAAATAAAAAGTTATAATTGTAGTGAAATTAATTTCCAATTAGCATAAATTATTTTCAAACATTTATGATAAATCTACAAATATTATCATGCTCGTTTGTGTCTATGCAAATCGAATATGATATTAGTCATAAAAAAAACTGACCACCACTTGATTATGGTTTCTGTGGATAAGAATATGTCGATCAGAATAGATAATGAGTAAGCACTTGGCTTAAGAAAAGAGAAATAACTTAGATAAAATAATGTAGTAAACAAATTACAAATTGGCCAAGTTCAGTTTCGAGGAAATATTAGATTATTTAAAAAAAATAAAAAGTTAAAAAAATATATGTTATCACATTCCTAACATAGGAAAAGTGATGAGTAACATAATTATTAAACCGAACTCAAAATTTTTCATAATTTTAGAGTACAAATGACGGATCTAAATAGGAGAAAGACCCATTTTGAAAGTTGAAAGAAGCCTAAAGCCACCCATATTTGATAATATTTAGTAAGTTACAACTAGACAAAGCAAAGTGAGGGTTTATAACTATGGAAAACTAACTCTAAAATAGCTTAAATCAAAATTCTATACAAAATAAATCTTGAATTTAATCAACTCAATTTTTTATGAGTTGACTGTGAATATTTATAGGTGACATAAATAGGAGAAAGGGCCATTTTGAATCTTGAAGAGGCTTGAAGTCACCCAGATTTGATAATATTTGATAAGTTACAACTAGACTAAGCAAAGTGAGGGTTTATAACTATGGAAAACTAAATCTGAAATAGCTTAATTCAAAATTCTATACAAAATAAATCTTGAATTTAATCAACTCCCTTTTTTATGAGATGAATATGATTATTTATAGCATAACATCCCATGTTGATAGGTAACAATTTTGAAGAAAAAAATGAAAAAGAATATTTTTAGGATGAAATTAAATAGGGTTTAAAAATTAGGCTGCAAATGAAATCAAAATTCAATTTTAAAGTAAAGTGCAAATTTGGCGCCGCAACATATTATGGACCACATAGTAGACCTAACAAGGCGAACAATTGTTTTCCAATTGACAACGCATTGCTAAATGTGTCAATTCAATGCTCTCTAGCTACTCAAAATGGTGTGCTAATAATTGATTCGTCAAAGAGCATTATTATTTCGTGTAAGAAAGGATTTTTGACTTCAAATTTTGCAGTTTTCCCTTTTCTATTGTATGAGGATTATGAGGAACCCTGTTTATGGATGAATTTCGAATTTTAACTCTGGCTATACAATTTTTAATATCTTATAAAAAGTCGGAGATTAGCTAATTTACAATTTTAATTTTAAAACACGAATTTATATAATTAGACTTATTATTATTTCAAAATAATATAAATTAATTTGAATTTAATTGTATCATAATTATAAGTCATTCTTCAACTTCTTAAATTTTCAATATGAAATTTTTTTAACACTATTAGATATCGAGAAAATGAAAATGAAGATGAAGGATCATGTACTGTATAACAATCCATTGATGTTGAATTAAAATTCTTTGAAGGTATTGAAAAATTAAGCACAATGATATAACTTAATAAATTATATAAAACTTGTTTCAGAAATTAATTAATATGGTGGTCTTATATATATATATATAGAGAGAGAGAGCAATAATTTCAAAAACTAAAGGATAAAAAGGTAATGAGAAAATTAGCCAAGAAAGCAAAATTTTAGGAATTTATTTTCTAATTCTCAGTTTGGCATCTTCAAATCTTTGTGGAAAATGAAGCCAAATCCACAAACACAATCAATCAGTATACTAAACTGCAAACGGTTTTTTGCTTGCGGCTGTTAAGGGATGAGGATAAAATTATTTGTATGTTTGTTATGATAGCTGTAGATATATACAGATTCATATGTATTTCGTAGCTAACATATAAGCTTTCTCTCAGGTTTATAAATACTTGTACCCATTGTTTATTAGATACTGAAATATAACGATCAAATTATTTTTCTTCCCTTTTCAGCTTTTTCACATGGTATTAGTGTTGAAATATGACAATCCCACATCGGAAAGAGATGATTTTTCCACCATAGCATTAGGCTATAAAAGGACTTAATCCCTCTCTTAACAATTCATCCCAAAAACCACCAATCTCTCTACTTCTAAGATTGGTTGTATTTTTCCTCTCTCTCTTGTAATATTTCACTTTGTAATATTTTTTTGAAATAGTGAAATATTATTTTAGTAGTGTCCGAGGACGTAGGCATAATTGGCCGAACCTCGTTAAATTCTGGTGTTCCTTTTATTTCTATTTAATAGCTATTGTCGGGTCTTTTACTTTGTGATATATTGTGCTTTAAATTATCTTAGAAAAATTCTGTCACCAAGACTCAAGAGTCTAAGGAAGTTGGTTTTTAAGGGAGACCATTTGTGACTCCACCAACTACCTGGGAATTTTTCTTTGTCTTCATTTTTGGCACAATTATTCATTTTGGTAGAAACTAACCCGATTTCCACAACAATTGGTATCAGAGCCAAGGTTACTGAGTTATATGCTCTGTGGTTGCGGCGTAAGCTGATCTTCCACATCAGAAAGGTTTCCTTGGATTCTTGGGTATTCCGCATTTGAAAGCTATTAAATAGTCTTAAAAAGGAAATGGCAAGAGACGGACAAAAATCCACAATGGACACAACAACTTCTACTTCATCAATTTTGGCGAGAACTGCTGTGGCAAATACGAGAATTGCAGTGGAGATTTTTGATGGTACAGGCCATTTCGGCATGTGGCAAGGTGAAGTTCTAGACGCCTTATTTCAGCAAGGCTTAGACATTGCCATTGAGGGAGAAAAGCCAGAAGGTGCAGATGAGAAGGAATGGAAGACAATCAATCGTTTGGCATGTGGTACAATTCGATCGTGCCTGTCCAGAGAGCAGAAGTATGTCTTTTGTAAAGAAACTTCTGCAAGTAAATTGTGGAAGGCATTGGAGGAAAAATTCTTGAAAAAGAGCAGTCAAAATAAGCTTCATATGAAGAAAAGACTGTTCAGATTCACATATGTTTCTGGTACCACGATGAATGATCACATCACCAATTTCAATCAACTTGTAGCAGATCTGATGAACTTGGATGTGACATTTGAAGATGAAGATTTGGCCCTAATGCTGTTGGGATCCCTTCCTGAGGAGTTTGAGTTTCTAGAAACTACTCTACTCCATGGGAAAGCTGAGGTGTCTCTTAGTGAAGTATGTGCTGCACTATACAGCTATGAATTGAGGAGAAAAGACAAGAAGGATAGCACCAGTGGAGCAGCTGAAGCTTTGATAGTAAGAGGCCGTTCGAAAAATAAGAACAGGGGAAAGAAAGACAGATCAAAGTCCAGAGTGGGCAAAGATGAATGTGCCTTTTGTCGAGAAAAAGGGCACTGGAAGAAAGATTGTCCTAAGTTGAGAAGCAAATCTGGCAAATGCAAGGCTGTTGCAGATTCAAATGTAGCTGAATGTGATGATTCAGATTTTTCATTAGCATTGATGCCATCAATAAGCAGTTCGACTGCTTGGATCCTGGATTCAGGCTGTAGCCACCATATGTGTCCCAATCGGGAATGGTTTTTCGATTTTAAAGAAATTGAAGGTGGAGTTGTCTATACAGCAAATGACAGCCCTTGCAAAACAACTGGAATTGGTTCAATCCAATTGAGGAATCGTGATGGATCAATCAGAACTCTGACAGACGTAAGATATGTGCCCAGTCTGACGAAAAACCTCATTTCTATGGGAATCCTTGGGAGAAAGGGTTTCACTATAATCATTAAAAATGAAGTAATGAAGGTTATATCTGGAGCACTTGTGGTGATGAAAGGAGTTCAAAGGAGCAACAACTTGTATTACTATGAAGGCAATACAGTTGTTGGAACAACAGCAGCAGTTTCTAGTGATGACCATGAGCTAGAAATAACCAGATTATGGCATATGCGCTTGGGGCATGCAGGCGAAAAATCCTTGAAACTTCTGGCGAATCAAGGATTATTGCAAGGAGTGCGAACCTGCAAATTAGACTTCTGTGAGCATTGCATCAAAGGGAAGCAGACGAGAGTGAAGTTTGGCACTGCAATCCATGATACCAAGGGTATTCTGGATTATGTTCACTCAGATGTATGGGGTCCTTCCAAAACTGCTTCAATGGGAGGTAAACACTACTATGTTACCTTTGTTGATGATTGTTCAAGAAGAGTATGGGTGTATACAATGAAGACAAAGGATGAAGTATTGGAAGTTTTTCTCATCTGGAAGAAGATGGTAGAAACTCAGACGGGCAGAAAGATCAAGTGTCTTCGAACAGACAATGGCGGAGAGTACACAAGTGATCCCTTCATGAAAGTTTGCAGAAATGAAGGAATTGTTCGACATTTCACTGTCAGAAATACACCACAACAGAATGGGGTGGCTGAACGCATGAACCGAACTCTACTGGAGAAAGTTCGGTGTATGTTGTCTAATGCTGGATTAGGTAGACAGTTTTGGGCTGAGGCTGTAACATACGCATGTCATCTCATTAATCGTCTGCCATCAACTGCTATCAATGGCAAAACACCTTTGGAGGTGTGGTATGGAAAACCTGCTACAGATTATAATTCCTTACATGTGTTTGGTTCCACTGCATACTATCATGTTAAGGAATCAAAGTTAGATCCAAGGGCAAAGAAAGCTATCTTTATGGGGATATCCTCTGGTATCAAAGGATATCGACTATGGTGCCCAGAGACGAAGAAAATAATCTTTAGTAGAGATGTTACCTTTGATGAGTCTACCATGTTAAAGGTAACAAAGGAGCAGACGGATGGTTCTCCACAGCAGGTGGAGGAAACTCCCAAACAGGTGGAGTTTGATAGAAGAAGAATTGTTGATCCAGCAATTGTAGAGTCTGATAAAATTACTCCTACGGAAGAAGAGGAGATAATGGTAGAAAATGGATCAGATGAGGAAGCAGAGGTTTCAGCACAAGAACCTCCTCAGCAACTTGAGCCAATTGCACTACGAAAGCCGAAAAGGAAGATTAAGAAACCTGCTCGACTTGAAGATATGACTAATTATACATCTTCAGTAGATGATGAGATTCCTTCCACTTATTGTGAAGCTATTCAAAGCTCAGAAGAAGAAAAGTGGAGAAAGGCTATGGAAGAAGAGATGCAGTCCCTTGAAAAGAATCAGACATGGAAGCTAGCAAGTCTGCCAAAGGGAAAGAAAGCGATTGGCTGTAAATGGGTTTATGCAAAGAAAGACGGATTTCCTGATAAGAATGATATCCGCTACAAGGCAAGATTGGTAGCTAAAGGCTACGCTCAGAAGGAGGGAATTGATTATAATGAAGTATTTTCTCCAGTTGTAAAACATTCCTCCATAAGAATACTGCTGGCTTTGGTAGCACAATTTGATCTGGAACTAGTTCAGCTCGATGTAAAAACTGCATTTTTACATGGAGACTTAGAAGAAGAAATCTACATGACTCAGCCAGAAGGATTTAAAGTTGCTGGAAAAGAAAATTTGGCGTGCAAGTTGAGCAAATCGTTGTATGGATTGAAGCAATCTCCAAGACAGTGGTACAAACGATTTGACAAGTTTATGATAAGGCAGAAATACACAAGAAGCAAATATGATCATTGTGTATATTTACGCAAGCTACGGGATGGTTCCTTTATCTATCTCCTCCTTTATGTTGATGATATGCTGATAGCTTCAAAAGATGAAGGAGAGATTCAGAAGTTAAAAGCTCAACTAAATCAGGAATTTGAAATGAAGGATTTAGGGGAAGCTAAGAAGATTCTCGGTATGGAGATATGCAGAGACAGAAAATTGGGGAGACTTTGTTTGACTCAGAAACAATATCTGAGAAAAGTACTAAAGCGTTTTGGGATAAATGAGAATACAAAACCAGTTAGTACTCCACTTGCTCCTCATTTTAAGCTCAGTGCATCTTTATCTCCGAAAAGTGATGAAGAACGAGAATATATGTCAAAGGTTCCATATGCAAATGCTGTTGGTAGCTTGATGTATGCAATGGTGTGTACGAGGCCTGACATTTCACAAGCAGTTGGAGTTGTGAGCAGATACATGCATGATCCTGGCAAAGGACATTGGCAAGCTGTGAAATGGATTCTACGGTATATTCAGAATACTGTAGATGTTGGTATAATGTTTGAGCGGGATGAGAAAAGTGGTCAATATATAGTTGGATATTGTGATTCCGACTATGCAGGTGATTTAGACAAACGTCGATCTACTACCGGTTATGTGTTCACACTTGCAAAGGCACCGGTTAGTTGGAAGTCCACCTTACAGTCAACAGTTGCTTTGTCTACAACAGAGGCAGAGTACATGGCAGTTTCAGAAGCTGTTAAGGAGGCAATTTGGCTTCAGGGGTTGTTGAATGACTTGGGAATTGGTCAGAAGCATGTCAAAGTGCATTGTGACAGTCAAAGTGCTATTTGTTTAGCAAAGAATCAAGTTTATCATACAAGGACGAAGCATATCGATGTTCGATATCATTTTGTACGGGAAATTCTTGAAGATGGTGGGATACTACTTCAGAAGATTTTGACTGCTGAAAATCCCGCAGATATGGCAACGAAAGTTGTGACAGGTGTCAAGTTCCAACATTGTTTGGACTTGATAAATGTTATTAGAATTTGAAATTGGGCGCTTTGAAGCGCATTTGGAGACATTACTGAAATTTGTAATATAAGAGTTTAGAGGATGTTTGTTTGGAATTGTGAGATTGTCAAGGTGGAGATTTGTTGAAATATGACAATCCCACATCGGAAAGAGATGATTTTTCCACCATAGCATTAGGCTATAAAAGGACTTAATCCCTCTCTTAACAATTCATCCCAAAAACCACCAATCTCTCTACTTCTAAGATTGGTTGTATTTTTCCTCTCTCTCTTGTAATATTTCACTTTGTAATATTTTTTTGAAATAGTGAAATATTATTTTAGTAGTGTTCGAGGACGTAGGCATAATTGGCCGAACCTCGTTAAATTCTGGTGTTCCTTTTATTTCTATTTAATAGCTATTGTCGGGTTTTTTACTTTGTGATATATTGTGCTTTAAATTATCTTAGAAAAATTCTGTCACCAAGACTCAAGAGTCTAAGGAAGTTGGTTTTTAAGGGAGACCATTTGTGACTCCACCAACTACCTGGGAATTTTTCTTTGTCTTCATTTTTGGCACAATTATTCATTTTGGTGGAAACTAACCCGATTTCCACAACAATTAGAGCCAATGGCAAATGACACAAATGCTATAATCCCCACACCTGCAGCCTCCACCATCTCCTCAACTCCATCTTTGGCTCACCACACCTTTGTTATAAAACTTACATCAAAAAATTTTCTTGCTTGAAAACTCAGTTCCTCCCTTTGCTCAATTACCAAAACCTCATGAGCTTTGTTGATGGTACCAATCCTGCCCCACCGAGAGACATACCCAACCCTTCAAATCCAATAGAAACCATTCCTAATCCTGACTATCACACCTGGTTCACCAAAGATCAATTACTCATGACATGGTTGTTATCTTCCCTCTCCGAAATAGTCTATTCCAATGTTATTTGCTTAACCTCCTCCTTTCAAGTTTGGTCTACACATCCTAACCATTTCTTCGTCGAAGAGCAGGCCACCAAGACCATCCTGCTCCAAGGGTTAATAAAGGAGAGCTTTACACAATTGATTCTCCACCATTAGTAATGAACACCGAGATTTCTTCCATCCAAAATTGGCATGCTTAACTTGGGCATCCTTAAATAAAGACAATCTCCAAAATAATCCATGATTGTGTGTCTTGTCTTTTAGGCAAATTGTCTAAATTTCCTTCAGCTAGTGTTAAATATAGAAGTCAATCTCCTTTTGATATTCTCTGTTATGATGTATGGGGTCCGGCTCCAATGATTTCAGTTAATGGTTTTCGTTATTTCACAATTTTTGTTGATGAGTTTACTTCCTCTTGTTGGCTATTTTGATTGAAAAATAGAAGCGATTTATACCACATTTTTCTCCACTTTAATGCATTCGTTGAACGACAATACCAAACCAAAATCAACGCATTACATAGCAACTGGGGTGGTGAATATTGCATTTAAACACTTTCCTAAATTCCCATGGCATCATTCACCGTATTGCCTACCATTGCACGTTCATCGACTGAAAGCGAGTACGAGGCACTAGCAAATGCTACTGCCGAAATCATGTGGCTTCGTTCTCTTTTGCGTGAACCTCATGTTTCCCTTTCCGAAGTTCCTGTCCTATGGTGTGACAATGTAGATGCCATCTACTTATATTCTAATCCTGTTCTTCAAGCTGGCACGAAGTACATTGAATTGGATTATAATTTTGTGCGTGAACAAGCGTCCTCTTAACAATTGCAGATACAATTCATAACCACGGCAGACCAGGTCACTAATTTGTTCACAAAACCATTGTCAGCACATTAATTTCTCAAACATAGAGACAAGCTTCGATTAATTCCTAGACCACCATCCGCTTGACGGGGTGTTAAGGGATAAGGATAAACTTATTTGTATGATTGTTATGATAGTTGTAGATATATACAGAATCAAATGTATTTCGTAGCTAACATAAAAGCTTTCTCTACTTTATAAATACTTGTACCCATTGTTTATCAGATATTAAATATAACGATCAAATTATTTGTCTTCCCTTTTCAGCTTTTCACAGCGGCCAACAAAAAGCAATTCAATAATAATGGACAAGTTTTAATAAATTAAGCTATATATAGTTCTAGCATTGATGATAATACAAAAAAAAAAAAAAAAGAAAAGCCTAATTGATTTTTTTTTTTAAACAAAAAGGCTAAAGCCTGAAATTTCTGGTGTAAATATATATTTTTCAAACACCCCGATGCTGACAGTGTGGTTATTAGAAAACATATTATAAAGAATTTTCATCAATTGGTTGGACTTGGTTGAGGGATTCGATGGAGTCACCATTAGGCTTTCTTTGTTCTTCTGTAATTTCCTCTTTACTGACTTATTGTCACCAGAAATGGGCAAGTGTATATCAAAAGTCTTGATTGGGCTAAGCTTAATTATTCCATCAATTTGTTCTGGTAGATTTTTCTGCTCATCTACAAACTTCTTGCCGTCTCTGTAAATTGCATAGAGTACCATTTGAACTATCCCGAAAACTAGTCCGATAACTTTTGGAAGCTGTGTCAATTGTATACGAATGAAAAATTTTCGTCAGGGGTTTCCATAATTAATATTACTGATCTAAAATTTATATTAAAAAATAACAAAATTTTTAAATATTTATAAACTTTCTTTTTGATACGAGACATTGAAGGAAAGGCAAATATGTCATCGGGGAGGCTTGAGATATAGATCTCGGCTAGTTCTTCAAGAGAGTTTATCATTATATTAAAGTTAAATATATTAATATCCATAACTTGAAAAATTGATAATGATTGCGAAAGGTTAACACTATTAATACTACTAGAAAAAATTAAACAGCAACAGAACTCACCGCAATGTACAAGTCCTTAAGTAGGATCCCATACAGCAACCACATAATAGCACTTAAACTGAGGAAAATTGACAAGTGGCATGAACTCCACACTTTTGGCACTAATTACCAGCTTCTACACATAGTGATATACAAGAAAACTTATGATTAGAAATGTACACAAATCTAACGCAGTTAAAATTGGCTACAATGAAATTAAGCAGGCCTTATTAAAAGATCAAGCGAGTAAAAAGAAAAACAAGAAAGAAAAATCCATCCTCACCGTTATACTTAAAGGTGCAGCAAACAAAACAGCAGAAAACGCACACAAAACCATCCCACAATGGGCAGCCGAATTAATCCTTTACTAAAGAAACGTGTAAAAGCAAGGAACCCTAAGAAACCCCCAAAATTCATGACAAAAACCAGCTTCAAGGTTAGGATCTGCACAATTGTTCCCAACCCAGATGAATTACTTCATAATTAATCTAATTAATTAATATGAGGAATATATATGTGCATAAATGATTTAATCAAGTTGCATACCCTGGATTTTTTTGGTGCATAGAAAATGTAAACAGCAATGTAGATGCCCTCCACTAGGCAACCAAAAGAATTGATGCTGAGAAGAAGACAGTCGTTGGATTTCAACATGGCATAGTAAATCCAAAGCATGCAACTGAGCAGTGCAGCCACATATGGAATTGATTGAAACCCATCTGTTGATTTCTTTCTATAAACCCGAATAAATGTAGACCTGTAACATTAGATTATGCATATAAATTGTCAAAAATTCGATCATCCATCATAAATTAAATAATGAAATTGATAATGCTAAAAATCATGCTCACATTGGCGAAAGAAACATCAAGATTGAGATGATGTTGCCTAAGGCAAAAGGTGAAATAAAAGAAGAAATAAATAATTACATCAGTTCAGCAATAGAGGAAAAAAAGAAGCAGCACAAAACACTAAAGTGAAGTGGGAAAAGATATATACAAATGATGATGAGATATAATAAATATACCACGAATCCCAAATGTGAATATCAAAGAATGGTGAGCCATGGCCAGTTCTTCAGCTTCAGCTCTTTCTTTGATACACAAATCAGGAAAAAAGAAGAAGAAGCAGGTTCGGTTTGTCAGGCAAAACGCAACCTAGCTATATATGACGGAAATCAAAGTGCAATTAGTGTGACACATACATATATATACACACACTACATAGACAGATAGGGGAGATATTGGTGTGCATGAATCATCATTATGATAAAACCCACATATATATATATATATATATATATATATATACTGCAACACGGTATTAAAGCTCATATCATAGATATAGGTGTTATCTGAAAAGCCTATATTATTTGTTTTAGACTCTTTATGAATGATGATAGATTAAATTTATTATGTGTATTTTTTTATAGTTTCAAGATAAGAGTGACACCCAAAATGCTAAATTTGAGCAATACGATATTGTGACATCTAGCTCTAAAAAGCCACTAATGATATATACATAAATGATTCAATTAATATAAAAACGGCAACAAATTCTCCAACACTTTCGTTGTGTTTCACATTTATAGCTAGTAATTTTAAGAGATTATAATCTATTTTTTTTCGAATAATCTATTTCATTAAATAAATATTATTGGTCAAATTAAATTAAATTTATAATTAAACTAGATTATAATATATTTTTGTGTTAACTAATTAGGCTTCAAATTTTTAATTTTTGCTTAATTTTTGGAAGGATAATATAGTTAATATTTATGGTGTAAAAGTAATATATATAGCAAGGGAATGTTTAGATTGGTTTACCTTACAGATGAAGAGAGAACAAATTACTTGAACATTTTCTAGAGTTTCTTTCACGTGATAGTCCGACCTTTTACAACTATAAAAGCCAATCTGTTGCTCAGGGGTCCTGGCCTGTACTGATAAGTACAAAATACATACATAATTACTTGTATAAAAGACTAAGACTAATTCCCCAAATTCATTTTAATGTATCGTCTCGTGCAATTAGAATGGCAGAATGACAAGTGTGCAACGCTAATAAATTAGATTCTTTAATAATCATTTTTGTTTCTACTTCGAATTTTGTATTTCTTAGCCTTTGAGATTTAATTCTTTCTAAATTTAAAAGCAGATATCAATTTATTCAGCTTTGGAAAATTTAAGTTTGTGGGTAAGAATGTCTGATTTTTCAAGAATGTAATAAGACAATTATTACATGAGACAAAATATTAACCATATATTTTATATAGTTGGCGCCCATCTCTTTTCGCCTTTCACTATTGGTATTTCTAACTGGGGAAAGACTATATATATATATATATACACAAGACAAATTTATATATAAAATGGTATTTTTACCTTAAAAAAAAAAAAGAATATACACTGTGATGACTGAACGATATATAGTGAAAGTAGTTGAGGCTTGTTTGACTTATTTTTTTTATTTTTTTTAAAAGTTTCTATAAACTTTAATGGCACTAAACAATAAAAATATTGATAAAACAGTGTACTCCCATTTCAAAAAAGAAAAAAAAAAGTTAAACTAAAAAGTAGAAAATGGGTATTACGACTATTTTTTGTATATGTAATGTAACAAAATCATGCTTTTTACTCATTGCCTTTGAAATAGATGATTATTTTTTTAAATGGAAATGTAATTAATCGAAACCTAAATTTTTAGTTGGACAAGACTTACTTAGGTCCTGTCTATATCAAGAATAAATCAGTAAAATAACGACATGTGTGTTATAATGCCACATCATCAGTTATATTATTTATAAATTTTCATTTATTTCTTTAATAATTTTTTAATAAAAAATGATAATTAGAGTTAGAATTTTAACTCTTAGAACTTTCATTGTTTCTTCCTCGACTTCTTTCTTTTGCTAATTTTAGGATTTGGGGTATTTCTCGGTGAAACTATATATAAACCATGGCTTTGCTCTTTCCTCGTTGAAAACATTGTAAAGTAATTTGATTAAGAGCCACCTCAATTTTCACATTTCCACATACAGGAATGTATTTGCTAAGATGAAAAGTCATAGTGCAGAGGAGCAGCCAGCAAGTCCTTTAATCTGGATTTTTTTTTTTTATTGAATAGAGATAATTTAATCAGAGTTAGTTATTTTATTTTATTTTATTGAATAATTAACATGAAAAAAAAAATCAGCACTTAAATATAACTAGCTGATGTGGTTATATAATATATATATATATATATATACACATGATATCATTTTATTGGTCTGATCTATGTGTGGGGACATAAATCAGCTCTAGGCAAATATTATCGTTTTCAGTTATATATAAGTGCCTTTTGTCACATATAGTCATATGAGATCAGCATATAAATAGAAAATGTAATGCGTAGAAGATGGAATTCTGAGGGAGAAATCAACTGAATTTTGGTATAAATATAAAATTGGTATAAGTCTGATCTTTATGATTGCAAGATATAGAAGGTTGAGGTTTATTGTAGTGGTTATTATGTATGATGATGCCTTACCAACCAATTCTAATACCTTCCATACTCTGTGTAAAACAATTAGGGTTAAAATACTTGACGATAAATTGTGGATATAATGAACTGGATGTAGATTCCAAACGCTAGCTGTGTGTGTATATATATATATATATTATTCGGATACTTCAAAAATGAAGAAATACCAGTATCGAATTCTTACAATATAAAGATGAATATGAAATCCTAATGTAAAAACATGTTGTTTGAACTTTAAAAACAAATAATTATTAATTTGTTAATTTTTAAAATTATGTGATATCATTTATTGTTTGTTTTTATGATTTGAATTTTAAACTTTTAAATTTGTAGTTTGAAATATGTTATTTCAAAGTGAAGTAGTGAGTTATAATTTTATTTTATTTAGCAATTTAAATGTTATAATTTGATATATCTTTTAATTTAAATTATTATATATAAAAATTAAAATATTTATATATATATATATAGACATATTTCAGTACATGTATCCTAATTTTTGTTACTTTTTAGTTGTAGCCTGATTTTTAAAATTTTAAAAAATAAGAAATCCAAACTTTGTATATGAATGTAGAAAAATATATATTTTTTGTTTCTGGTGCAATAAACTTCTTGTCTCTTTGAATTTGGATATATATATATATATATATATATATATATATATATATATATATACCTTCAAACTGTACATTGATCTGAACGATTGGGTTATCAGCTTAATGAAGTCAAATATTTAAGTAAGCTTTAATAATTGAGTTAGTTTAGTCTTTAGTGATAAAAAAAATGAAATTTCAATTCTCTAAAAGGTTCTTAGACTCAATCACTCAAACATGTCTGACAATGATACGAAGGGGCTTGAAAGAAAGAAGAAAGTTCAGTCCCATATATAAGATGGCATAAATTAATTGTTGATAATAACTATAAAAGTTACGTCCACCTGAAGACAACAATATATAGTAACTAATTAAACTAGCTAGTTATCTCCTAAGTCCTAACCCCTCAGATCAACTCAATCCTCATTGAGAAGATTATTATAACAAGTTGTATTCTTTCCAATAATAACATGTTGTAGTTATATATATTCTGACTAATTAATCAAAGTAAAAAAAAAAAATGCACGTAATATGTGTATACAAGTAAACTTCAGCACCAGATGAAAAACCCCACCCTATGGCATGTAGCCCTTGAATTCGTATTTTAAGTTTATACTTATATAGATACAGTACGATTATTCTTAATTATCCAGCTAAACCTATATGCATAAAAGCAAATTAGTGAATGTTAGATGTTTGGTCAAGCAATATATACCAGTTTTGATTTAATTTACCTTACCTACTTCAATTCCATGAGGAAATTTATGTACATGGGTGTTGCTGTTATTATAAACTTGTATATTATTAGTTATTACATATCAAAAATCTACATAAAAAAAGCTGAATATATTTGTTAATTCTTCATAAGGACCCGAGCTTGGATCGTTCACCAAAAATACACATGCTGACAGTCATTTTAAATCATAAATATTGATGCTAATGAGGAAGAATGAGTCTAAAAACTAGGGCCTATGGTTTGTTGTCATTTATGTTGCCTTGTGGTGCTAGACGTCAGGCAGACATCATATTTAATTTTTTTCAAATAAGATAATAAAAAAAAACTGTGATGTCAAAAACTGGTTCTATGGTGTAGTGGTTAGCACAATGGACTTTGAATCCAGAGACCTGGTTTTGGCATGTTTGATTTTTCGTTTTTCGATTTTTTTTAAATTTTTAAATTTTTAAAATTTGAAAACTATTATTTAAAAAATAAAGGGAGTGAATAGATATTTCTCTTGAGAAAAATAATTTATTTTTTTAAAATAAAATTATAAATTTTTTAAAAAATAATTAATTAAATAAATAAAATTTCAAATTTATTTTTTTGAGATTCAATAACAATTTCAAACACATATTTAATTCCTGTAGGAATTTTTTTTCAAAAAATATGCATTTTATATCCCCTTTTCTTAAAACATTCCGGGAATATCTTCACTTTTTTTTTTGACATATATAATTTTTCCCCTTTTTTTTTCCCACTTTTACCTTGATTTCTTAAGTCAATTACTCCTTTCACAGTACAAGATATTTTTACATTTTTTTTATTTTGTACTTTACTTTTTCATTTTTTTTTATATTTTTTGTCTTTTGCTAGGGAACCATGATCCCAAGCGTGCCAAAGCTGCCCAATGATAACATATCTCGAATATATTCACACATCATCAAATTCCTAATATATTAAAAAGAAAAAGGAGAAAAAATGTATTTTCTCCTGTTTCTCACAATTACACCATCAATCTCAATGTTGTAATTTTTTAAACTATTGAGCTCCGCCATTTTTTATTTTATCAATGTCAATGCTGTCAATATCAATCTCAGTGTTGTCATTTATAGAGTACGTGTTATAATTTCTTCAGACTTGTCCAAAACTAGAAAAAAGATAAAGAATAACAATCAACTTGTATTTGGACATGTTATTCATATACAAAAATTTGGTTACCATTATGTGACCAAGACAACAACTATTGTAAATTCTAAAAATGATTGACAAATATGTTATAAATTATAAAAAATATTTGGCAAATATCTTATAAATTCTAAGAATTATTTTATTTTACGCATTGTAAATTTTTTTTTTTCTCGAAAAAAGTTGAATATTTGAAGACGAAAAAATAATGCTTTAAACATGCATGGTTTAATTTACTGAAAAAAAAAACTAATAAAACTCACTAATTATAAAAATAGGTTAAGAAAAAAAGTCAATGCTTAAGTTAGTCTTCTTTCTTTCATTTGACCTTTTTTTCGATGAATGAATAGAAATGGTTTTTGCCCCAACGACTTATATACTAAATATATACATATATATATATATATATATATGTATGTATATATTATGTATTTTTTTGCTTAAGTTTTAATTTAGAAAAATGTAAAAATGAAAATATTATACCTGATTTCGATAACAAAATTATGAAGAAAAAAATTGTATATTGTATATGTGACTTATATTTATAATATATATTTTTCTATATGTGTTACTCATAAACATTAAATCTACAGTAAAAAGTATGACGTTGTCTCGCACAACCATTTTAAGTTGTGGTTCATTAAGTATTAAAGATTTTGAAGACAAAGTGTTTAGAATTAGTTTTTCTAATATTGTTTTGGAAGTTTAACTAGTATGACGTTAATTATATTCATGGTGTATTCTATTTTATAAATAGAGTCATAGCAGTTACTAAAATCATTGTTAGTAAATTTTACTAAAAGGTATATTCGACTTATATTTATATATATATTTAGTATATTTGTTTTATATAGAATTATTAAATGTGATTTATCACTTATATATATATGTAGTATATATTTTATATATTTATATGTTACTCATAATTATTAAATATATAGTAAAAAATATATGATAAGTATATAATACTTATATGACAAGTACAAAAATAATTAGCAAATATCTTATAATTTCTAATAATTATTTTATTTTGTGTATTATAATTTGTTTTTCTAGCAAAATTTTGAATTTCCGAAAAGGGAAAAAATAATGCTTAAACATGTCTAATTTAATTTACATGACAGAAAAAAAAAAGATCAATAAGGCTCACTAATTATAAAAATAGGTGAAGAAAAGAAAGTCAACGCTTAAGATAGTCTTCTTTCTTTCATTTGATTTTTTTTGTTTGTTCAATGAATGAATGGAAATGGTTTTTTCCCTATATACTAAATATATATCTTATGTGTTTTTTGCTCAAGTTTTAATTAGGAAAAATGTAAAAAAGAAAATATAATGCCAGATTTCAATAACAAAATTATGAAGAAAAAAATGGTATATAGTATATGTAACTTATATTTATAATATATCCTTTATATATGTATTACTCATAAATATTAAATATACAGTACAAAAATATGACATTACCTAATACAACCATTTAAAAGATGGTGTTCATTAAGTACTAAAGAATTTTGTATACAAAGTATTAAGTATTAGTTTTTCTAATATCGTTGTTTTTGAAGTTTAAGTAGTATGACGTTAATTATATTCACCGATATGTTCTATTTTATACATAGATGAATAATAATTACTAAAATCACTATTAGTTAATTTTACTAAAAGGTATATTCAGGTTATATTTATATATATATGTTTGACATATCTATTTTATTTAGAATTATTAAATATATAGTAAAAAGTGCATATATGAATTATATGATACTTATTATGTATGTAGTGTTTGTGTTTATATATTTATGTGTTACTCAAAATTATTATATATACATTTATATATTGGTGTAACATAATTTTTAATAAATATAAATATCGTATTTTAAAATTAAATGTGCTTACAATATTGTATTAAGGAGTGACACATAATATAGATGAAAGGGAATGAAGATGGACAAATGGCCTTCCCATATTAAATTCTACATTCTACTACTGCATAAGTTGTAATTGGGGATGGTGTTGGAGGTGGGTCCATTTTTACCATTTTGTGCTCCAAGTCCCACAACAACAATTACAGCAACTCAACAACTATTTTCTTTAAATGTTTTACTGAATATTTAATATTAGATTATTAGATTATTATGTTTGTTTTCTCTCAAATATTTGTTCTCTCTCATATTCCATTATCAGGAAAGAAGATGGACAAATTTTACAGTCATTTAATTATTCTGAGCTTATGAGCTTGCAATTATCACCTCCAAATCTATGAATCTCAACCTATCATTGACCGGCGAACTGGATTCATTGCTGAAGCAGGAGTTTCCGGAGTTTACATCGCCAGCGAGAAATCCAAATGAATTCGATGACGACATAGCAGGTGAAAGGGCTTTATCTTCCGGAGTGAATACCGCGATGTTGATAAGGAATTCTTATTAGAGTATTAAATTTCTTGATTTCTTATTTGGTAACTAATTATATTAGGAGATAGAAAATATATAAATGGAAAAATATTGAAACGGAAATGTATATATGGAATTTTTTAAATTAGAATTATAATTGAGATTTTGATTATAAAAGTGGGATTTATGTCCAAATCCTTTTTTTGGGCATTACACGATCGATTGGGCCAATGCCAACCCAATTGTTTAAGGCCCAAATGTAATATTAGGTATTATATTATTTTAACAGTTTTCGCATAAATGAAGACCGCTAAGTTGCAAATATAAATAAAAATCTTTTTTGTTTATCAGTATATAAATAAAAATCTTAATAAGTTGCAAATATAAAAAATTTCGATTGGAGTTTAAACTTGATTTTTAACCATCTTAATAAAGAAAAGTTGCATCAGAGCTGACATTTACTGTTTTATTTTTGCATTTGCTTTGATGATATTCATTTGAAGGTTGGATCTCAAAATTGTATCTGTTGAAGAATATATATATATATATATATATATATATATATATATATATATATATCCCACAAAATTATTTCCCTCATCTCTCATGTTAAGGAAGCTCCAGCCACATCTCCTAAAAGCAAATAGAGATATTAGCAGGGAATTTATGCCAAAGATATGAACTATCTTGCCCTTGATTGAAAGACGAATTAGCAACAAAATACGCTATCGAGTTAGCTTCAGGATATGAACTATCTTACTCCAAATGAACTAAAATATTACTATTTTCGGGTAATTAAAATATTAATTTATCAAAAGAAACTCACGACAGTCAGCCTTTAATCAAATATAATTATTAAATAGAAATAACGGTTCGGTTTGAAAGAAATGGCCCATGAGACCGGTCCATGGACACCGGACGAAATACTAATGATTATGCCTAATTATAGCCTTTACTTTATCACTGAGCTGTAAATTCTAGATCCTTTTATTGCTCGTATCTGTTCTTCCATCCGTAGAATATTGGAGCAGTAGAAAAAAAAAAACAAAGTAAATTTTATAAAAATGCTACCCAGAGAAACTGATAAACAAAGCAGCCAATGAGAAGACGCCAAGTCAATGACGAATAAATAAAGTCCAATGGGAATCCCAAAGTTTGAACTTTGAACTAACCAAGGAATCAGTCATCATCCGTCTTTGTCCGAAAAAAAGAATATACAATCTCCTCCCTCCATTGATCAAATTCCTTTGCAGTAAAATAATAATAATAATAATAATAATAAAAAGAGTATTTGCTTCTACAGCTGCTAAGTGCAGAGTGCTATCCACCCCTTGTAGTGGTTTTTTTTTACTATTTAGTTTGACTCCGTTAACCCTCGTCATCAAAACACCGGTGGCGGTTGTTGGCCAGTTTCTGATACCTCATTCTCTCAGCATATCATGCGGCAAACTAATCCCACCCAACCCATTTGTCTTAAATGTAAATTTTTTTGAATGGGAAAGAAAAACCCATAAAATAACAAGTCAAAAGAGGCTTTGCTCTTTCTTTCGTATATATTAAAAGAGCCGCCTTTATTTGGTTTTTCCTATCAGCCACTTTTTAGCGTTTGTCCAGCCAGTGTTGGATTTTGACCCTTCTTTTCTCTCTCTGTTTGCTTTACTTACTTTTGCATTTTCTTATAGAGAGAGAGAGAGAGGGACAAGGAGAGGACTTTTTCAGCGAAAGAGAAAAGAAAGGGGAGGGGATGGGGGAGACTTATGCGGTCCCACCGCCTCCGGCCCGGACTCCGGATCTGGTTGCTGGAGGTTCCACACCGGATGATGGGATAGATCGCCTCAGGACTTACCAAGTCTGGAAAGGAAGCAATGTAAGCTTATTTTCTTCTCATGGTTTTAACTATTGATAGAGCTAAATTTAGGTGCTTTTGTTGATGTTGGTAGGATAGTATCAAACTCTGTCGGAGGGGATAGGTTTTTCCTCAGCTTGTAATTTTGGGGTTTTTTAATTTGATAGATGCTGAATATGGGAAATTTTGGCTGTTTAGTGTCAAAAGATTTGATCTTCTCGCTTGAAAATTTGGTGGGTTTTTGGCTTATATATATTTAGCTTCAACTGGCCCTTAGAAGTTGATTGCATATTCATTGTTTATTGGGCAATTATCTAACGGTTAGAATGATTGTTGTGATTAAAAATAGGGATCGAAATGTCAAATGAGCGACGCAATTTAACTTCTTTGCTTCTTGAAAATGTTTCTTGGAATCTCAATTTTGTGCGAGCTACAGCTTGACTATTAATTATTTTGCTTCCAAGTATTTGCCGAGTGTCTTCATTTTGTGACTATTTTCTTATTGGGTGGCGCTTCCCTTTTTGTTCATAAGTTTCATTGGGTGGCGTTTCCCTTTTTGCTCATAAGTTACACTACATGATCAGCTGTCCTTTTGTATTCTGCGTATAAACTTGTTGCAGAAAATCAAGAATCCGTGCTACAGGGCTTTGCTACTGAAAATGTAGGACATTTGTTTTTGAAGGCATTCCGAAATCAGCTCTGTCAATTGGTTGCAACATATTTGCTTTTCTTGAAATCCCCACTTGTTCGATCCACTGTCACTAACCCCGTAACAGAAATGGCAGTAAGGTCACAACTGGGGGTACTTAGATTGAACTTCTTAAACAGTATAGAACTTTTGTAGTGCTCAAATGGAGTTATCATAATATCCTCTGATCTGGTGGGAAGTTCTTTCAGTAGTATCGAGCCCAAACTATGCTGCATTAAGAATGTACCTAATTCACCTACTACTGTAACATACAAAACATTGCTGTGGTCAGTGCATACTTAAATAGGACGATACCACCTTCCAATGGTATTATCTGATACCAAAATTGCTTGCGTAGTGACTGAAGGGTATAATTTACTGTTCAAAAAGCATAATAGATTTTTCACTTTTCTAAATCATCCTTTCTGAGAAAAGCAATTCATCATGCATTTCGTTATGCCATTGATTTTGTGCTATCATTCTCTTTGCAGATATTTTTCCTTAAAGGGAGGCTTATGTTTGGACCTGATGCAAGATCCGTTCTGCTAACCATATTTCTTATTGTCGCTCCAGTTGCTGTTTTCTGTGTTTTTGTAGCAAGAAAGTTAATGGATGATTTTTCTCATAACTGGGGAATATCAATCGTAGTCATTATTGTTATCCTCTCATCATTAGTAAGTTCTGCCTTCTGTAGATTAACTTGTTTCAGTCTTTTAAGTCCACTATTTTCTAATAATATGATTCTTTCATTTTTCATCCATATTACCCTCCAAATGAGGAGAAAGCTAACATGGCCTCTCTAATGGTTTTCATAACCAAAGCTTCTCCAATTTATAGCCAGGGTTTATCATCTTCTATCTGTTCAGTTTTCATTGCATTTTTATTTATTTATTTTTTCTACCACAAGTTAGCTCATGACCTATGAGGTACTGATAAAGTTCGATTCCAGAATAATATATTATAACATGGCATGTTCATATATCGCATAGTAAAATAAATCATCTGACTTAGTTTATTCTTCCAATATTTTGCATATATCGCATATTACACATTGCACTGTTATGTAGCTTTTTTTGAGAAGAGAACTGAACTTTGCAAGAATCGGAAGTGACACTATGTGATACAGTTTATTTTGGACACTTGTACATGAGTCTCACTATTTGTAAATATTTTGCAACCACATTGTTATGTCTTAAAAGGCCTGTAGGCAATGTTAAGAGGATTAATAATATGTTCTTTCCAGTGTGCCAACTTTGATTAGTGATTTCTCTGTCTTCACTGCTAGCTTTTATCATTTATGCCGACTTTTCTCTATTTTATTGATTTCTTTTACTTGAAGAGAGAAT